>CM041526.1:19838264-20438264 GCA_023091065.1 Dianthus caryophyllus | reverse complement strand
AAAAATCGAAAAATAATGTTAGAGTAACACAACCATAACACACGGCATTACCCCTTATTTTGGTTTAATTTTTCGTTTTAATTTTTGTAAATTGCATGCTTAAAATACTTGTAATGAAATGGACATGAAAATATAATTAGTTTATGTTTAGGACTTAAAATGAATTTGTTATGAATTTAAATGTTTTAAAGTATTTATGTGTGTTCTTGAGTTTTTGTTGTTGTTCTTGTGTTTCAATGATTTTTACTTATGTGTGTTAATGTTTGTATATGATTTTCACATATGTTAATTATATAAATGATATAAAGTAAATTAGTTATTGAATTAGAAGTATAAAAAATCAAAAATCAAAAATCATGAACATATACCTATATACACGGCATTTTCATTTTATTTGGACTAATTTTTAGTTTTAATTTTTCTAAATAACATATTATGATTAGTCTAGTTAAATTAGACTTGTAGGAAAAATTTGAGAAAATTATATAAACATATGAAAATATGACTAAATAATAATCATAAGGAAAATATAAGAGTTCTTCATTTATTCATGTGTTCCTCACTTACATGATTAGTTTGATTCATAAATTTTATAAGTTTTAGTTATTTATTGTTTTTAGTTACTAGTTTAAATCACTTTAAGTATAATTTAAATGTTTAGTATATAAAAACTTTAAATCAAAAACCGATAAATTAGAAAACGAAAATAAAAATGGTTAAGTATAGTAAGCCACGGTTTTAGGGTCTAATTTTGACCTAAGATGAATTTGTCACTTTTTATTTTTATCACTTAAGTATTTTAAATTAGTTAAAGTAATGATTTATTAATAAAAACAACAAAAGAAATAAATAGCTAAATAAATAAAGGCTCACGGCATTTATGTTATTTTTGGGTCAATTTTGGTCAAAATGAATTTATCACTTAGTCACTAAAATTGATTAATAATTAGGATTATATTAGATTGTGTAATGAATCTTTAATAAAAAGAATCAACTAAACCGATAAAAATAATCGTTACACGTATGAAAATGAATAATGTCGAGTGTTACTGCCTTTGCTTAAATTGGATGTGGACATACGGACTATTTAAAATGAACTACGACAACCTCGTTAAAAACGGAAACCGCTAAAAGTTTAGTTAAGTATATGACTAAATTTAACCGAGTTTTATTTTTGAAATATTATTTAAAATCACCAAGTACAAAATGAACTCAACAACTTTAATACTAGAATTTTATACTTAGATTATATCGAGTTTTTACTTCCGAATTTTTATTTAAAATCACTAAATACAAAACGAACTTAACGTCTTTAAAACTAGAATTAGGTACTTAGTAAATAAAAAGTCTTAGAATTATTTTCTAAAATATCCTAAGTATAATAAAAATATAATAAAAATACTATGTATAAAGAAATATAATGAAAATACTAAGTATAAAGAAATATAATAAAAATACTAAGTATAAAGAAAATATAATAATAAATACTAAGTATAAGAATACATGTACGTATAAAAATACGTATAAATACGAAGTATAAAAATACGTACAAATACGAAATACGAAAATACGAATACGTACAAAATACGAGGAATAGTAAATACAATGAATAGTAAATACGATGAATAGTAAATACGATGAATAGTAAATACGATGAATAGTAAATACAATGAATTGTAAAATAATGAATAGTGAAAATATTTAAAATTTATGAACGGACTCAAAATAAATAATTTAGTTTTTCTATGCTTTCTGTTTACTTGAAGAACTGCTGTTACTAAAATTTCATTATATAAAGTTCGACGATATATTTATGTTTTAGAAGTAATACTTGTTGCAATTGAATGAGGAAGTAAGAAATTGAGAAAGAGAACTGAACTACTTGAATAAAATACTAGGATTGTTCGCCATGTTGCGACTCTTGAAATTCGAAGTTAAATGAGGTAGCTGTATATGGGGACTTGGGCTCCCTCCCAGAGTTGCCCAAGGCGATTAACGATCTTGAGATTGCTATTCGGTGCGGAGTATCAACCTCAGGGATGGGGCATACTTGATATTACCGTGAGCCCATATACTAGTAATTGGAAACGCCAGCCCCATCAAAGTGCAGTCTTTGGTGATAGTCGAACTTTTCGTCGGTGATACCTTTTGAATAGCGAATACGTATGATCCTCGATAGGTAGTGTATGCATACATTAGACAAGGGATGTAGCCATCTTTATTACCTTAGGTATCTTTAGCTTGTCAGTCACGTCCAAGTTATGTTGGCCCTGATGGCTATCGCGCGGATTATGTCTGCATGCTTCCGCCTTGCTAACGAAGATTCATTTGTTATCACATGTTGAATGTATTTCCTTGTCTTGTTTGATTGATTGTTGTTTGATGAATTGAATTTACGAGTGTTGGAATACGACTGCTGAGAATGATTATTTGAGAGTTGTTGTACAATATGTGATTGGTTTTATACTCATGTTTGAATAATCTTGATTCCTTTATGTGCTTTACTTGACTACTTGCTAAGTGTTTTTATTTATTTATTATTCATTATTTATACTGCATGTTGCTTTAGAAATTGCATGTATCGAAAGAGTGTGCGGGAAAATGATGAGATTTAATGCAGGTACCCCGAGTCTTGACCGTTGATCTATCAGGGGATTGAAGGCCTTATTTTGTAATCTATTTTGAGAGAACTTGTAATCTAAATACTCTGTTTTATCTCTAAACTCGTATTATGTATACTGAGTTTGTAAGACGATAACAGCTGGTTTGTAATATTTAGACTTAATTAATTTTCCGCCTTAGTTTAATTAAAGTCACGAAAAACCAGGTTATTCTGATTGGTATCAATTTGTCTTGCGATAGTGAATAACTTAAAGTTATTTCATATAGCGAGGAGCGACACACAGTAGGACATATACATACTATATGTCTAGCATAGACTTATAGGATCAAATAATAAATTAGAAATCTCTAGATCACTAAAATAATAACTTAGATCGTTTTAAAATGTGAGAAAGGGTAGAATCTTAAGGACCGACCTAATAAATAATAAACTAGTTAGATAAACGTTATAATCCTTACGGTTATAATTCTTTTGCTTGCTATTTGCTCTGTGACTAACTCTAGTCTGACAACGGCCCTTAGGATGACGTACTACAGTTACTCCCGTAACAACTTACCACAACGTCCACCGATGATGCCACGAGATGCATATATATGTAGCCATTCCCACGTCATAGAGCAATACGTGGAAGCCAATGGGATCACGACGACCAGACCCTATCACACTAGGGGCATTGGCTTAGGCCTGACGCTAATTGAGAGCTTCCACCCGTACGACGAGTTTTGGACACCACTAGGATGGCAACTCCTCCTGGATTACGATCGATATATGGATCGCATGTGTCACCCCGACTCACTTCTGAGGGAGATGCAACCACCAGGGTGGATGGAGCATGAGGAACTACTCGAGAACTTGATGTATCAAGAGTTAAGGCACGACTATCCTCCATTACCCGTCGAACTACTTCCAGTCTGGGAGAGGGATCTCCTATCAGGGAGACTCTTCAGGGTCGCAAATCATATTTAGGGTCCTTGGACTCCAAATTGTAAAATATATGTAACCGACTTTTAACTATCTTAAGAACGACCTTAATGTCGTCACCTTTTTCATATCGGCTATGAATTTTCATTCGGATGTAACGTTGTGTTAACTTATGTATTATATTTCTTTGAATGTAATATCTTACCCATATATATAATATGTGGAGACGTTATGATGCAACCTATTTTGTACTTCGCATTTTGCATCGTATTAAATTCTCCTGAGCACATTTGGAAGTTTCCAATTCTCACTTAGAATACCTTCTCTTTTGCTTGTAGATGAGGCTACCGTGTGGCAAGAGGTACTCTGAGTGGACACCAAAAGAGAAAGCTCGCAAGAAAGCCATCGAGGCCTACGCACGACGTCAACAGTTGAAGTCATGGAAGAGATCACAGGACTCGAGTGATTCGGAAATCGACTGGAAGACTAGAGCACTTAAGACTCCGTATATGGAGCATCGAGTTCCTGATCACCTTCGCCGATCCTCAGAACTTACCGACGTGATCGAAGCATTCATGCAGGGAAAACCCGAGACATTTGAGGGAATTAGTGGGACACTCTACCCGTGGATCAGGAGTATGAATGTGAGGTTCCTGGAACACTCCGTTAGAGAGGAGTGGAAAACCTCCCTAGCAGCTGCTTGCCTTGATGAAGAGGCCAAAGCATGGTGGAGAAGACTACGCTCCCCAGCTATCCTTGAGGGAGAATACTACCTGAGCTGGGAGGACTTCAAGCTCGGTTTGAGCGACATGACTTATGCTGTTAAGTATAAGTATAGCTTCACGGAGGAGGAGTACCGCTACTCAAAATTTGCTTAGGATCTAAGGCTAATCTTTTGTCATTCTCGATCCAATTTCATATCTTTTGAGAATGTATCTAAACTTTTATGTTATTTTGCTGAACCTGAATCTAAGTTTTCACCTTAGTTCATTTCATAGAGAATGTATTAGGAGGCTTTGTAACTTTTTGATGTAACCCTTTTACATTATCAATGAAATGTCTTTTACCTTGCATCTTATAATGTGTCTCTTTTGGAACTACTCGATATTCATACAGCTTAATATTTTTCAGAATGGATGCAAACAACTTAAACAACATGGCTGACCCTAATTTTGCCCAACAATTTGCTGAGGAAAAAGCAAGGAGAAAAGGATTCGAAGATGCAATCACAAAAATTGCACAAAATATGCACCAACATCAGGGTGGTGGAAACAACCAGTCCGCATTTGAGAGATTCTCCAAACATCGACCCCAACCATATTTCGGCTCTGTCGACCCCACAGTCTTGACAGAGTGGATTGAAGAGATGGAGAAGCTACTAGAACTTAGCAAGACTCCACCTAACGAAAGGGTGAACGTGGTAGCGTACTACCTGAAAGGAGAGGCAAATAGTTGGTGGCGCCTGATCAAATCCCAGTTCCCCCTGAGGCTCTATAACTGGAGCGAGTTTAAGACCCTATTAGAAAACAAGTACTTTGGGGAAGAGTTGAAATGGGAGAAGGAGGAGGAATTTAGGAACCTTACCCAAGGTGATATGACGCTACAGCGCATAATCGAGAAGTATCGTCATCAAAGTTTGCTCCTAGAATAATAACCAACGAGGAGGAACTTGCAACTCGTTACGTACGAGGCATGGCTAATAACCTGAGGATAAACATGAGCGGGTTCAACTGCAAGAACTTTGCTGAGGCCTATGAAAAGGCAACGAGTATCTGGGCACCCATCCAGAAGGGTGAAGCTGAGGAGAAGAAGAAGAAAAAGGTGTTTACACCTCCTGTGGCGAGTGCTAGCTTCGTTCATAAGCCAGTGTTCGGTCGCCCCGGTTATCAGAACCAAGACAACCGCAATAGAAACCAGGGCAAGTCTCAGTTCTACAACCGTAACCCTACTGCTTCCGTTCCAAGGAACAATCAACAACTTCCCGGACCTCCGCCATTTCAGGCAAATCAATGCCGTTTCTGCAGACAACCATTACACCCGGGGAAGCGTTGCAACGGGGAACCAGTGGTGTGCTTTTTCTGCAAGGTTGTGGGGCACAAGTCGAATGAATGCCCAAAGAGGGGTAATAATGCTAAAGCAAACGCAGGACCACCGCCAGCTGTCAGGGTTCAGGGACGTGTGTATGTCCTGACCGAGTCCGAAGAGGGTACTGATGATATCATCGATGTTGACGTCATCACCGGTAAATTTCTGGTTAACTCTATACCTGCTTTCATTTTATTTGATACAGGAGCTTCACTATCTTTTATATCCTCAAAATTTATCAAACAATCCAAACTCACAAATCCAGAACAAATCAAAACTAATATATCTCTACCAGATGGTAAAAATATTCCTTGCTCTTTAAAATACAATAACGTAAAGATTTCAATTCACAACACCGACTTCTTGTCTGATCTAGTATTGTTTGACCTACCTGAGTTCGATGTAATTTTGGGAATGAATTGGCTCGCTAGTCATCGTGCAACGTTCAAATGCCACGACTAGAAAATTTCACTGAGAACCAACAAAGGGAAGGAGGTATCATACCAAAGTTTAAAGAGGAAAAGGGGAGTGAAGCTGGTTTCGGTAATGAAACTACAGAGCATGGAGAGAAAGGGGCATCAAGTATATTTTTGCAGCATAAACAAGGTCGAGGACGACTTACGCATCGAGGATATTCCGATTGTGAACGAATACCCTGATGTTTTTCCAGACGTATTACCAGGTATGCCTCCTGCGCGAGATGTTGAATTCTCTATCGACCTCGTACCCGGCACATCACCAATATCAAAGGCACCATACAGGATGGCACCTGTCGAGCTCCAGGAACTCAAGAAACAGTTAGAAGAAATGATTGAGTTGGGCTTTATAAGACCGAGTGTTTCGCCTTGGGGTGCACCTGTACTCTTCGTAAAGAAGAAGGATGGGAGTATGAGGCTCTCCATTGACTACAGGGAACTAAATAAGGTGACCATCAAGAATCGTTATCCTCTGCCTAGGATAGACGATCTCTTTGACCAACTCAAAGGAGCGGGGGTATTCTCCAAGATTGACCTAAGGTCAGGATACCATCAGATTGCGGTCCGCAAAGAGGATATACAAAGCGCTTTGGATCAAGGTACGGACATTACGAGTTCAAAGTAATGCCGTTCGGCCTTACCAATGCGCCAGCAGTGTTCATGGATCAAATGAACAGAACTTTTCATGAATACCTCGACATCTACGTGGTCGTGTTCATTGACGACATCCTGATCTACTCCAAGGATAAGAAAGAACACGCAGAACACCTGCACATCATCCTAAGCATCTTGAGGGATCATAAATGGTATGCTAAGTTCTCAAAGTGTGAATTTTGGCTAAACCAAGTGGCATTCCTAGGCCACGTGATCTCCAAGGAAGGGGTAATGGTGGATCCAGCCAAGATTGGGGCTGTTAAGGAATGGGTAGCACCAAAAACAGTCACTGAAGTCAGGAGTGTAACACCCCGTGTTAATTTAATTCATTAATTAGCCATCAATTTCTAATTTCAAAGCCTAAATCAAATCCTAAGCCTTTTAGCCTTCAAAATCACAATTTTTGCTAAACTTTTGTTTTGTAAAATTTATCGACTTTCTTAAAACTTTTGAAAACTTTTGAATAATAAAATAAATATTTTAGTCTTAGAATTCAAAAGTAGAAATATTTCGAAAAATCGTCAAACGCGCAAGCTTAAACTTTTATCGCTTTTGACGCCCGGCTTTTTAAAATTGACGAATTTCGTGAAAAACATTTTAAAACACAAATTAGACATTTTTAATGCATGAATAGTAATGTGGACTTAGTCTTGGATGATGGAGGTGATGAGGTATTAATTAGTTTAATTAAAACATTATTTTCTAATTAAAATCAAACTTTAACACCTTAAGTCTTTAACCTAAAACATCCTAACTTGTTCCCTTATTTTCTAAGTGTAAAAACAAGCCTTTGAAGCCTCCAAAACAGCCGAGCTACTTCCCCCATTTCTCCCTTTCATTTTCTTCCATTTTTATTACTAAAACTCCTAAATTAAAACCCTAAATATTATTCTAATAGTTCACTAGTATTCTAAGCTTATTCTTGGGTATTTGGAGCTCACTTTACTACAGGTTTTTGAAGGTGAAGACGGGTACTTGGGTGAAGGCTTAGACTTGGATAATATCGTAGATCCGGACAACCAATAAACTTACCGATTAAGGTGACTAGTTATATCTCATTTTAAACTCTTTTGTAAATTAATTTGTTTTGTTATTATAATTTTATGATTATGAAATTATGTTAAATATGTTAAACATCACATGAGTGCTCTTGTATGTTTATGTGTAGTATAATAAAACGATAATAACTAAATAACATGTTAAATAGATTATTGTAGTAAATATTCATATGTTTAGTTTAATTCATTTTTGAGCATTTTTAATTTATGTTCATATGATTTTTATCTTTAGTTATGTTTTACTTAAGTAGTAATGTTATATGAAAATTATGTGAAATATTAAAAATGAGTTTAAAGTGATTAAAATCGAAAATAGAAATTATGCACCCATATTACATATACTCGGCATTTACCCTTTTTTTTTAATATATTTTCACTTTTAATTTTTGTAAATTATATGTAGAGTTAAGTTAGTATAAAATGAATGTTCCTATGAAAAAAAAACTAAATTAGGAAAACGAATTATAAATTATCAAAATCGAAAATGGTGTTCTTGAGTTGTTCTTGAGTTCTTCATGTGTGTTCTTGATTATTCTTGTTGATGTTCATCATTTTTGTTCATTTTGATTTTGTTTTATATTATGTTTGTTAATAATTTGTGTTTATGTTTAGTTATTGTTTTATATATTGTTAGTCTTATTATATAAATTAACTTAAAACATTATAAATCTTTTAGATTAAAAAGTTAGAAAATTAAAGTGTTGAAAAACACTATTCATAAATATAAATGAAATTTTTAGTAAATTTCATTTTAGTTTAAACCGATTTAGTATAATTAGAATAATTAGAATATAAAAACTTTAAGCTAAAAACCGATAAAATCGAAAAATGAAATTTTGGACATCACCTTAGCTACTCACGGCATTTCCAATTATTTTAGGGTTAAAATTGTTTTTATCACTTTTTAGTTTATTGTTAATATAATTTAATTAATAGTTAATAAGTTAGAATTAAGAAATTAAAAGAAATAAATCAATTTTTGTATTATATATGTTGTACACGGCATTTCTATATTTTGTTGACTAAATTTGACCAAAATGAAATTATCACTAAGTCACTAAAGTTAAATAGTAATTAGAATTGAATTTTTGTATAAATCGATTTAGTTAGAAATGAAATATGATAAACCGATAAAGATATGTAACCGTTATAAAAATGAACTAAATCGTGTGCTACTGCCTTTGCAAATATTGGACTGTTGAACTTGGACTTACGGACTAAAATGAATTACACGATACTATTGTTTTAAAATGAAAACCGCTAAATTTAGTTAATAGACGACTAAATTCAACTAAGTCTAATTTTAAAATGAATATCATTATTTCATTTTACAAGTCAAACTTAACATTTTTAAAACTAGGATTTTAAAATAAATATCATTATCACTTTTTACAAACCGAACTTAACGTTTTTAGAACTAGACTTTAAAATATTTTCAAAAATCGCCTAAGTACAAAACGAACTTAACGACTTTAAAACTAGAATTTATACTTAGGAAATAAAAAGATTTAGTTTTATAATTAAAATATCTTAAAGTATAAAATACCTAAGATATCCTACGTATAAAAATACGTATAAAATACGAAGTATAAAAATACGAATACATATAAAAATACAATGAATAGTAAATACAATGAATAGTAAATACGATGAATAGTAAATACAGTGAATAGTAAATACAGTGAATAGTAAATACGATGAATAGTAAAATACGATGAATAGTAAAATACGATGAATAGTGAAAAGTGAATAATAAAATATTGAAAATATTGAAAATTTTACTAAGTATAGAAAATTGAAAATGAATAAGTAAATGACTTAAAGTGTTTGAAAAATACTTAAATAAAGGTGGACATACTAATAAACATATCATTTTAGAAACTTAAAAATGTTAATAATTAACCACACTTCAAATAATAAATGAATTTGTTATGTGATCATATGAAACCGAATACAAATACTCAAACGTTTGACGATGAGACTAGGAGAGTCTAGTAACATGAGATATGAAATATCAAATAAATAATCAATCTTGAGTAAGTTAAATAAAAGGTCAAACGCTTGAGCCTCGGATATGAAAACGTCAATCGTGAGTGAAGTGGGGTTAAGATAGTCTTGTGGCGGTCGCCATTGCCGGACAAGATAATTGAATATGCCAAGGCTTTTGTCTCAGGCTTTAGGAAATAGTCGTTTTATCCAGAGTTAAGGTGCTCTATGATTAGCATAGCCCATTCTTAAAGTGGATATTAGTGTATGCATACTAGACTTGGGTTTAATTCACTCTATTTCGCTAAAGTTACCAGGGCATCCGTGCCGATTTGGGCGATTATAGCGGTGGTCTCCTTGCCGTGTTTCGTTCTTAGTGGGCGCGACACTAGCATTCGTTCTTGCCACATGTACAGATCACTTGACGAGATTGTATCTGAAGTTCGAATCATTTCGAACACTAGAAGATGAGATGCAAGTACTATAGTATTCGGCGTGGTTTACGAGTCGAGTAGTAAATTTCTTGCACTATGGTAGTGAGATGCAAGCGACTAGAGTACAATAGCCTACTCAGTGGTCAGGCTCGTAAGCAGTATGTGTTGTTTGTTGTATGATTAAATGAGAATGAGTGTGTACCATCTTCGAAAACTAAAGACCACAAATTTCTGAAATGAATCGAGTCTGCATGTTGAGAATGATATGATATGTATGTCTGTTTGCGATCCGATATCGCGTGGTAATCTTGTTGAATCATTATGATACTATTGTTATGACATTAACTGTTATTTGCCTTCCTAATTGAATATCATGCTTATATGATTTATCGCTTTGAAACCGCATGCTTATTATGACTTATATGTCTCTATATGCTATATGTATTAAGCATGTTTATATTTTTATCATAATGTTATGTTTATAAAGCGATAATATTAAACCAAAGTAATTGAAATCGAGCGATAAAAATACGTACAAATACGAGGAATAGTAAATACGATGAATAGTAAATACGATGAATAGTAAATACGATGAATAGTAAATACAATGAATTGTAAAATAATGAATAGTGAAAATATTTAAAATTTATGAACGGACTCAAAATAAATAATTTAGTTTTTCTATGCTTTCTGTTTACTTGAAGAACTGCTGTTACTAAAATTTCATTATATAAAGTTCGACGATATATTTATGTTTTAGAAGTAATACTTGTTGCAATTGAATGAGGAAGTAAGAAATTGAGAAAGAGAACTGAACTACTTGAATAAAATACTAGGATTGTTCGCCATGTTGCGACTCTTGAAATTCGAAGTTAAATGAGGTAGCTGTATATGGGGACTTGGGCTCCCTCCCAGAGTTGCCCAAGGCGATTAACGATCTTGAGATTGCTATTCGGTGCGGAGTATCAACCTCAGGGATGGGGCATACTTGATATTACCGTGAGCCCATATACTAGTAATTAGAACGCTTGACCCATCAAAGTACCCGTCTTTGGTGATAGTCGAACTTTTAAATCGGTGATACCTTTTGAATAGCGAATACGTATGATCCTCGATAGGTAGTGTATGCATACATTAGACAAGGGATGTAGCCATCTTTATTACCTTAGGTATCTTTAGCTTGTCAGTCACGTCCAAGTTATGTTGGCCCTGATGGCTATCGCGCGGATTATGTCTGCATGCTTCCGCCTTGCTAACGAAGATTCATTTGTTATCACATGTTGAATGTATTTCCTTGTCTTGTTTGATTGATTGTTGTTTGATGAATTGAATTTACGAGTGTTGGAATACGACTGCTGAGAATGATTATTTGAGAGTTGTTGTACAATATGTGATTGGTTTTATACTCATGTTTGAATAATCTTGATTCCTTTATGTGCTTTACTTGACTACTTGCTAAGTGTTTTTATTTATTTATTATTCATTATTTATACTGCATGTTGCTTTAGAAATTGCATGTATCGAAAGAGTGTGCGGGAAAATGATGAGATTTAATGCAGGTACCCCGAGTCTTGACCGTTGATCTATCAGGGGATTGAAGGCCTTATTTTGTAATCTATTTTGAGAGAACTTGTAATCTAAATACTCTGTTTTATCTCTAAACTCGTATTATGTATACTGAGTTTGTAAGACGATAACAGCTGGTTTGTAATATTTAGACTTAATTAATTTTCCGCCTTAGTTTAATTAAAGTCACGAAAAACCAGGTTGTTACAAAAACAAAAATAAATGGTACAAGTATAAGGTGTCACGGTTTAGGGTCTATTTTTGACCTAAAATGAATTTGTCACTTTTTAATTTTATCACTTAAGTAAATTAAATTAGTTAAAGTAATGAATTATTAATAAAAACAAAAAAAGAAATAAATAACTACATATTAAGGAGGCCACGGTTTTGGTGTCTAAAGTGGGTCAATTTTGGTCAAAACGAATTTGTCACTTAGTCACTAAATTTAATTTATAATTAGGATTATATTAGGTTGTATAATGAATCGTTAATAAAAAGAATCAACTAAACCGATAAAAATAATCGTTACACGTATGAAAATGAATAATGTCGAGTGTTACTGCCTATGCTTAAATTTGGATGTGGACATACGGACTATTTAAAATGAACTACGACAACCTCGCTAAAAATGGAAACCGCTTAAATGTTAGTTAAGTATATGACTAAAATTAACCGAGTTTTACTTTTAAAATGTTATTTAAAATCACTAAGTACAAAATGAACTTAACAACTTTGATAATAGAATTTTATACTTAAGTTATATCGAGTTTTTAGTTCCGAATTATGATTTAAAATCACTAAGTACAAAACGAACCTAACGACTTTAAAACTTGAATTTTACACTTAGTAAATAAAAGGCTTAAAATTATTTCTAAAATATCCTAAGTATAGAATTTTTGTAGAGTATAAGAATACTAAGTATAAAAGGATATACTAAATACTAAGTATAATGAAAATATAATGAAAATACTAAGTATAAAGAAAGTATAATAATAAATACTAAGTATAAGAATACATGTACGTATAAAAATACGTATAAATCCGAAGTATAAAAATACGTACAAATACGAAATACGAAAATACGAATACGTATAAAATACGATGAATAGTAAATACGATGAATAGTAAATACGATGAATAGTAAATACGATGAATAGTAAATACAATGAATAGTAAAATAATGAATAGTGAAAATATTTAAAATTTACAAACGGACTCAAAATAATTAATTAAGTTTTTCTATGTTTTCTGTTTACCTGAAGAACTGCTAGTACTAAAATTTCATTATACCAAGTTCGACGATATAATTAAGTTACAAAGTGGTTGATTTGTTACATACGAACGAGAAAATAAGAATTTGAGAAAACGAGCTACTTGAATAAAACACTAGGATTGTTCGCCATGTTGCGACTTTTGAAATTCGAAGTTAACGAGGTAGCTGTCTATGGGGACTTGGGCTCCCTCCCAGAGTTGCCCAAGGCTATTCAACGATCTTAAGATTTCTGTTTGACGTGTGGTATCAACCTCAGGGATGGGGCATACTTGATACTTCCGCGGGCCCATAGAATAGTAATTGGAAACTCCAGCCCTGGGAAGTGCAGTCTTTGGTGATAGTAGTCGAACTTTTTCGTCGGTGATACCTTTTGAATAGCGAATACGTATGATCCTCGATAGGTAGTGTATGCATACATTAGACAAGGGATGTAGCCATCCTTATTACCTTAGGTATCTTTAAGCCTGGCAGTCATGTCCAAGTGATGTTGGCCCTGCCGGCTACTGCGCGGATTATGTCTGCATGCTTCCGCCTTACTAACGAAGATTCATTTGTTATCACATGTTGAATGTATTTCCTTGTCTTGTTTGATTGATTATTGTTTGATGATTTGAAGTTATGAGTGTTAGAATACGACTGCTGAGAATGATTATTTGAGAGTGTTGTACAATATGTGATTGGTTTTATACTCATGTCTGAATAATCTTGATTTCTTTATGTGCTTTACCTGACTACTTGCTAATTGTTTTTACTTATTTATTATTCATTATTTATACTGGATATTGCTTTAGAAATTGCATGTATCGAAAGAGTGTGCGGGAAAATGATGAGAATTTAATGCAGGTACCCCGAGACCAACGCCTTTGAATGCTGGGGAGAGTTTACCTTATTTCATTTTGTACTTTTTGAGAGAATGTAACTTAACTTATACTCTGTTTATCCTAAACTCGTACTATGTATTTAGAGTTTTAAATACGATAACAGCTGGTTTTGTAATATATAGACTTAATTAATTTTCCGCCTTAGTTTAATTAAAGTCACGAAAAACCAGGTTGTTACACGTCTGATAGCTTGCGATCTGATATCGCACTGTAACTTTATTGTATGCTTATGATACTATTGATATGTTTTTTTATTGTTAATTGAATTATAACTGTATACCATGTTTTATATGATTTACCGTTTTGAATCGCATGTTTATTATAACTTGAATTGTAACTTGAGAAATATTATTATTTGCTATATGCAACATTCAAATACGTTATAAGATGTACTGTTTATTATGCACATTTGATATGACCCTAATAATGACCAAGGAGCAATCACGGTTATGTGCGGGATTGAAAAAGCTAATACGGTTCACTGTAGGTTCCCCGAGATCATTACCGAGAAGCATGGGGGGATTGCATATTTTATTTCGGCTTATTGAGAGAATGTAATATGACTCTATTTAAATAATATCGAGTTGTAATATGATAGCAACCGGTTTTGTAATATAAAGTACTTAATTAATAATTCCGCCTAGTTTAATTAAGTCACGAAAAACCAAGTTGTTACAGTTGGTATCGAAGCTGACTCGTGACCGTAACTTAAATTGCCTAATACGATTTATGTTAACCTAACGAAAGACACCAGGACCGTATAAACATATTAATATGTTAACCCGCTAGACTACTAGGATCAAATAATAAATTAGATTTTTCCTTGACTAGATCGCTTAAATAATAACTTAGTATCGCTATAAAGTGTGAGGAAATGGTAGAAATCTTAAGGACCGACCATAGGCTAAGGACAATTTAAATAACTAACTAATACCCTCAAAATAAAATATATTAACTATCGTATGTTTTCTACTTGGTGAGTGACTAACTAAAACTAACAACTATCCTCGGATATAAAATTTAAATAACGAATTAAACTCGCGAAGAATGAAGCAGCCACGAAGTACCAAAACCATATGAAGTAACGACATCTAAGAACCTCGAAACTAAGCCAACTAAAAGAAATCCTTTTAACCTACCACTTTTTCAACACAACTTTTAACCATTATGGTTTCCATAAATTCCCGATTTAACCCTTGTCTTGTAAATCTTTTTTTGCCTTTCTTGCAAATTATACTTCTGACATTCCCTTACAATCCTTAATTAAAATTTTAAATTTTAAAGTTCTTATATTAACCTAATATAAAAAAGATAACTATTTTCAAATTTAAATTAAATTTACTTTTCAAAATGCTTATAAAATTAATTTAATTTAATTCCGTACAAAACTTCTAGGCCCCACCTTTTTGAAAATTTATTTTGTGTCGACATCGACAATAACTATCCAACCACATTTTGATATTAATTCCAATAACTCTCATTTATATCGAAATAATTAAATTCTCCAAATTAACTATATTAGAGAATCTTATCCAATCAAGATCCAATGTAAATTTTAATAGCCTCAAAATCTCGACATTTTTCTTAACTATTTTCTTAGTTCGAGCAATTATATTCTCTAATCAAGTTTTGGGGATGAAACTTTTCTTAAGAGGGTAGGTTTGTAACAACCCGTATTAATTTAATATAAATTAATTATTTTAATTAAAAAATTTGATCTGAAAATTTATATAATTCTATTTTTATTCCTCTGCCTTAAAAACGCGACTAAAAAATTTCGATTGAAAAGAAATTTATTTGAATCCTTTCCTAACTAAAAATTTTAACTATTTGTCCTAAATATTTTTTTCAAACTAAACTTTAACTTTTACACTCTTTTCAAACTTCATAACTTTACCATTTATTGTAAACGATTATTTAAAAATTTTATTTTAAATTCTTCTTTATCGTAAAATAAAATATTAAATTGTTGACAAAATTTTCAACGACAAATTCCAACGCGCTAGACGAGGCCATTTGGCCCCATTTCTCACGAGTCATTCAAGTCACCAAAGGAAACTTTAATCATATTATCCTCTTCTACTTTAATTAGGTGTAAACCAATTTTTCAATCTTTATTTGATTTTTAATCATTTCATTTATATCATTAAAACATTACTTTTTAATATCTAATTCCTATTCTATTATTCTATCATTATTTCATTTCATTTTGTGTTACTTTACTTACAAATTTTAAATTATTTCTAGTTAAAGATTTTGTAATAAAATATAAATCGCTCAAAATAACAGAAAGTGACTTGACATTTTTGTTCGATCTCAAATTTCAAAACTCGACTTTTTATTTTGGAAACCATTTTGAAATATTTTTATTTTTAGTTTTATTTCAAAATGCTATTTTATAATCGCATATTTAAATATTAAACTTTTTGCGATCGCGCAAATCAAAATTTTGTGAACGAAAAGCGAATCTTCGAACGACCCTTGAAAATCGTGTCAAGGGGATATTAAAGTCCAACATAGCCTTCCATAAAGCACACCTACTTCTACTTGATTAAAAACTTGTGATCATTATTTTAAGAAATATATTTCCCTTAATTAATAAACTTATCATATCATCAATCTAAATTAACCCGTATAAGTATTTGAGGCCTAACTTTCGAGACCCGTAAAATGGTCATACAGACTCGGAATTGAGCGAAACAAAATCCTAAACCACCTAATTTTTCGAGATGGATTTAAGGGTTTAGTTTTCGTAACCATAAGACAAACGGAACCAAATTCATATTTCTGTTTTCTTCCAAAGGTCGAATTTCCTTCTTCGTAACTTTCTATTCTTTTAATTTCGCAGTCTCAACTCTTAAAATATTTTGCGACATTTTAAACACTCTGTGTTAACTAATGCACTTAAAACATAATATGTATTGTAAACTTGACATGTTAGTATGTAAATTATTGTCAGTGTTATGGTTATCGTGTGGTTGGTTGTGTTGATTAAATCCCGCTTGGCGGTTGACCATATTATTTTTTCCCGCTTGGCGGTCGACTATATTGTTTTTCCCGCTTCGCGGTCGACGTTTGTGTTCAATATTATTGTAGGTAACATGAAATCGGAAACAATGCGTTTGCATTGTGGAAAACCAGCAGCTGATGGTTTCTGTTTAAAAAAAAAAAAAAAAAAAAAAAAAAATTATGCGACAGGTAATCCGTCGCAAGTTTTTTTTTAAAAAAAAAATTCTGCGACGGCTAGTCCGTCACAAATATTGACTTTTGTGACGGCCAGTCCGTCACAACATTAATGCTTAACGCGTCACCTTTTTATACATTGCGACGACTGTCAGTCACAAAGTCAATATTTGTGACGGTTAACCCGTCACAAGCTTGACTTGACTTTGACTAATTTCAACTTTTATTTTGTCGGATTGGGCGTCAGAAGTCCGTCGCAAGTGTTTTTGCGACGGGTAATCCGTCAGAATTTGATTTTTTGTGACCATTTACTGCGACTCCAGTTTGTGACGGGTTTTCCGTCACTAAAACTGTTTTTGCGACGGGAAAACCATTTTTGTGACGGATTTTTCCGTCGCTATTTACAATTTTTTTTGTAGTGAGAGTAGGGTTCGGTATCGGGTGACTGACGGTGGCAGCGGGTCGAAGGGTGGTCGGCGTTGGGACGACGTTCAGGTGGTAGGCCGACTAGTGCCAGTTTAAGTGGTTTTTAGGCATGTGGCTGTGGTGATTGTACATGTAGTAGTGTGCAAAAAAAACCGAACCGAAAAAACCGAGAACCACACGTTTTATATAAACCGAACCGTTAAGACATTGCATTTAACAACCTGGTTTTTAGTCGACTTTAATTACTAAGGCGAAAATTAATTAAGTCTTAAACCAGCGTCATTAATTATACATAAAACCCAAAATATTACATCATCGTTCAAGAGTTGAATAAAACAACTCTAAATACGGAACTTAAAAGAGTATAGTGTTATATATTAAAAATCTCTCGAAAAACAACTGAAAGTAAAGCATAAAAACGTCTTGTGGCCCCGTCCAAAAATTCAGCTTCCGGTCCACGATTTACCCTGCACAATATACTGATGGGGGGGTGCCCGCTGAGCGGACAGTGACTAGCTATGCTCATACTTACCCTCGATTTCAATTACTTTGGTTTATTACTATTGCTTTATAATTATAACATTATGATAAAAACATAAATATGCTTATTACATATAGCATATAAAGACATATAAGTCATAATAAGCATGCGATTGAAAGCGATAAATCATATAAGGCATAATCAATCGCTCTATATATATAAAAGAAGGTTTTTTCGGGTGCTCTCCTTAATTCAAGGAGGTTCTAGCCAATAAGAATATTGCAACTACAAAATAAATAAAATAATTAAATAATTTTAATTGAAAAAAAAAAATAGCAATTTGGAAATAAATATTTATATGAGACATAATTTCCTTATTCAATTATGATACATTAGATAAATTTTAGGCAAGTCTTTAATTTTTATGTTTTATAAAATGTATTTGTCGAAATAATATAAAATTAACATCATTAGTTTCGTATCGAAAAATGCTATCGAATGAGTGTAAATATCAAGGTATTTCATCCAATAATCAAAAAATTATAGTTAAATATTAAATTAAAATATTTTAATTGAGAACAAAAAATTATAAATTGGAAATAAATAATTATATGAAACATAATTTCCATATTTAATTATGACACATTAGGTAGCTTTTAGGTATGTCTTCAATTCTTTTTTGTATATATACATGAACAAATTTAGTTTTGTCTTTTTAAGTACTACGTTAAATAGTTTTAGTTTATTATGTTTTAGTTATGAATACGATTATGATTTGTGTTATTTCTATTTTTTACGGTATATTTCACAAACCCTAATTATAAATTATACTTAACTTTATTAATAGTTAATAAAAGTCAATAATTTAAACACAAAATTGAAATTAAAAGACGATTATTACTTCATTGAATTTACTAACGGAGTTCACGATTGAAAAGTTAGAAACTTGAATAAATTTCATTTAAGATTAGTTAGAAAATTAAAAAGAGAGAATTCTGTATATTTTTGGAGTAAAAAACGGTAGGGTGGGAAAAAAATAATGAAAAAAGTATATAGCTTGAGTAAAATTCGTGTATGAAAAATTAATTACGATTTAAAAATGTAAAAGTTGTACCTAAAAGAGTAACGATCAAATAACCAATATATAAACTTAATGCGACATATACTAATCTTAATTCAATATTTTGGGGGCTTTTTACATAAATTCAAAATGTTTACAAATTGAAATTGGTAAAATTTTGAGTATTTATGTAATTCTGAATAAAGAGTTACATGTTTAGATCATGAGAATGTTTAGTGCATATAATTCTGTTAATTATCTGTGTTTCACGTACATATCGACATAATAAGAGCATCTCCAATGGTATTAAAGAAAGGCTTGCTTGCAATTATTGTAAAAATTCAAGCTACATCCTAACCATTGGAGATGATAAAAAGGAAGTTGCTAGAAAGCTATTGTAGCTTGTTCATGCAAATGAAACAAAAAAATAGGAGAAAAAGTGGAAAAAAATATTCATTGTGCGTAAAATAAAATTTGTGTCCCATGTAAGCTACATGATGTTGTAGTTTAACCATTGAAGGAGTTTATAGCTTTAAAGCGGTTTCCGTGAAATAGTGATGTGACAAGGTAAACTACAATGTTCTATAACTTGCCATTAAAAATGCCCTACTCAAACTCTTTTATTGTAGGTCAAAATGTACAATTATACATCAATTATATTTTATATATTGATCATATTTTATCTTGAAAAATTGTTTACGTTTTTTAATATGTATTAATATTATTTTGAGAGCCTGATTTATTTAAACTCTTATATTTGTTTTTTAGGGAGTATATTTTATAAGAATAATGTACAAAGTATAACTAAAACATAAATGAACATTATAGTTTTCATAATTCAAATTTTAGATATTTTTTAGGGGTATAAGTAAAATTTTTAAAATAACATAATCCTAATAATAATAATACAGGTGTATTGTGTCGTGTATGTCTATGTATATAAAAACTTCAATATATACATAGCACAACCCTTAACAATTTTATCGTCCCATTAACTAATTTTATTTTAATTAATTATTTTTTGTTTTTTATTTAGCTTTTGGTCGGATTAAATCCAAATTAATTGATTGTTTAATTTTTGCCTATTTATTTTCTTTCAATAAAAGTCATGATAATAATATAATTCCAATTGATTGTTTAATTTATCAAATTTTTTAAACAAAATGTTGATTATTCATGCTTTATTTTCATAAAACAAAATTAATAATTCCAAGTGATTTATGTTTGTCAAATTTTTGAAACAATTTGCCGAGATTGAATTAAACAGGATCATAGTTCACTAATATAATAATTTGAACTGTAGCGAGTATTTATATGTCATAGTGTTGTTTATATTCAACCTAAATTCCATAGGAAATGTTATTTTATAATTAAATTGAATTGTATAATGGTGATCCTAAATGTTGTCATAGATATATATTTTGTTTCACGACCAAGATCTTAGTTAAATAGTGCAACATGTATCTACATTTAATTGTATTTGTTTGATAATTAGTCAACTACATTGATAAAGAATATTATAGGTCTTCGGTCTACACGATGGGTCGTGAACTGAGTGTATTGTACCTAATTTGTGTAGAAGTGGGCTAACGAGGTCAAACCGATCTCGCGGTGATTCTAATCAACGAGTACAGATTGCTGGTGGTGGGTGCTACTAACTGTATCTGGCCTTTGGTTGAAGGAAAATAATGCTCGTGACTTAGTCTTGACTATTTAAAAATGTAAAAAAAAAAAAGTTGAACGATCAAATAACCAGTATATAAACTTGATGCGACATATACTAATCTTAATTCAACAATTGGGGGGATCTTGCACAAAAATTTCAAAACAGTTCACAATATTGATATTGGTAAAATTTTGAGTATTTGGGAAATATTGAATAAGGATTTTCAAGTTTAGATCATGAAAATGTTTATATTAGATCATGAAAATGTTTAGTAAATATAATTCCGCTAATTTAGCTCAAATTGAACTATATTTAGTTTTAGTTAACGGAGATCCGTGCAACGCACGGGCATTTCACCTAGTATATCTATATAATTGAAGGTTTTTTCGAGGCCTGTGAGAGAATCCAAGTTTTTCAAAACACTATTTTTTAAAGATTAAAAGTAATTTGTAAAGATAAAAAGTAATTTGTTAAATTATGAGGTAAACACCCTAAACTATATTACGGATTTATATCCTAATGAAACTCTATTTATATCCTAATTGAATTGGACCAAGTATATATATACTACCAAGGCACCAAGCACAGTCATATCCATGCATAGCTTACGAGCAATATTAAACTTCATCATTTTATTAGTTTTTCTTTTGTCAAAGCAATAAATTGGATATTCCGTATTATTATTCTTGGTGTACGATATTAGTTATAGAGTTTTCTTTTTCTGATTTATTTTGTTTGTTTGACTCAGGTTCGTATTGCGTTGTATGACGGCCGGAGATAAAGTAAGTGTGCAAGCAAGAATGTAAATACACTTATTTAAAGGTAACAATTAATTTAATTTTATTGAGTTTTTTTAGGCTCTTTTACATTGAATTAGATTAAAATAATTTGCTTTTATATCCTAACAAATTATTTAACATGTATTTGGTTATTCACTAATTCTTGTGTAAGTCAGGCCTTACTATTGTAAGTCCGTCTCATTTGTACTCGATTATATAACTTTTGTACTATTCAAGTGATAATTATGATTAATTGTTACTCAATTTTTTTAGTACCTGTTAGTGACTTTAGTAGATTTGTTTCATATTTTTGTATCCGGGAAAATTATTGTTGCTTCTTATAATAGGTCTTTTAGTTTAAAATATTTTTTTTATATGATGATGTTAAAATACTGAAATTATAAAGTCCTAAAAAGGATGTAATCATGTAATGCTAAAAAGTATAGAATTTGTAAGGAGTATTTATACCATGAAACCCAAGCACATGAAATTTTAAAATTACACCTCAATAGCATGCATTGCACGTTTGATGACTTTTTATTTTGTTTTTGCGTTTGTTTGTTTTTGGCTTCATTCCCTTTAGTTTTACTTTTGATTATATATAATTAATAATTAATTGTGATTAATCATATAACTTTGATTGGTATTTTTATTTTCCTTAGTAATTTTGATCTATATAATTGGATGTTTTTTGAAGCCCTGTGAGAGACTCCAACTTTATGCGAACTCTTAACAATATGATAATTACAATAATCAAAATATACAATCCAATTAGGATACTACATAAATCCTAAGCATCTCCAAATTCTTTAATAATCAAATAATTACAATAATCAAAATATATTTTTAATATTAGTAAATAAAATTTGTAAATAATATAAATAAAATCAATATATAATCTACTGAATACTCCGTATATGTTTATGATATAGATAGAGTTTATGATCTAATGAGAGTAGGATTCATCTAGGAGTTATGTATGAAGTAGTATTGATAAGATTTTATACTACATAGTTTTTGTAATCAACATCTCAACTCAAACAAATTTTAGTTTTTTTCATTAATTAATTATCTTTGTTTTTTTCACGCAATTTGTGTTGTTTTAGATTTTAATAGTTTTTGTTTTTATCGAATGTATAAGAAGCTATTTTATATTTGAGATCATCTACGTGACGAGGTATTTCAATTTTGCTTGTCACTAAAATCAAATTGGTTTCTTTCTTTGTTTGTTTAATTATAAAGCTTGGGAAAAAAATTTGTGTTGAGTATATATTAGATTGATTATGGACTAAATTAAAGCCTTTTTCTTGATATAGAACTGTTGATTAATGCAAAACACAATACGGAGTATTATATATTCTAATGGTACCCATGGCAAATGGGTAATGTGTAAATTATGGACTAAATTAAAGCCTTTCCTTCCTAATTAGAATTTTTATTTTGAATAATTGATTGATTTGAGTAAATTATTGCATGCACCGTTAGATAAAATATAATTGGTACTAATAATTTATTTTTAATGTAATCTATTTTATTTTTAATAGTTGATTTTGGAAAATGGTTACATTATTTTTATTTGTAATGCAATTACGTTTAAACAAAGTACATATAAATTGACGATAATCAATATCAATATATCAATATCAATATCAATATATACTATTAAAACAAAATAATCCCACCCAAGTCACCCAAAAAACATTGAAAAACGAAACAAAAATTTCCCTCCTTCTTCCACGTCGGATATTAGTGCCACGTCAACCTCAAATTAACAGCTCTTTCTCACCTGAAGCCCCTACTGCCTGACCTTCGACATTCCTTGCATTCTATTCATCATCCTCCTTTGATCTTCACGCCCATACTTCCCCTTCTATTCTTAGGAAACTGTGTTAACTTTTACCTCTTTCTATTTCTTCCCCAAATCACCTCAATCAAAATTACGGTTTTGAATTCAATAAATTCAATTGAAAGATGGGAGGGAGGCAACGCCCAGAAATCTAAGATGGCTCGCGAGAAGAACTAGGAGAAAAACAAGGGTTCTTAAGGTTTGATTCTCCTTTAGTTTTGGTGTATTTCTTTTATTTTTTTGGGGGATGTTTAATTGATTTTTTTAATGAAGAAATCTATGTTAGGGTTTACAAATTCGTGAGTGAACAATATATGATTTCATGAATTCATGGGATATTGCATAACTTGTGCTCTATTACAGTCTTCGTACTTTTGTATTGGCGTTTCTATATGATTGAAATTTTCAAATTGTATTGGTTTTACGGTACGATTTTTTGGCGGAGATTTCTCTGGTCAAACATCATCCACGGAAGAGCCAGACTCTGGTGGTGTTGGTTGGGGCGGAAACTTTGACGGCTCGGCCATGTCATATTCGCAGGGTAGCGAGGGTAGGTGACAATGGTTTAAGGATCCAAGGTTGGATTGTCTTGGCTTAAGAGGAATATTCCCGGCCATCTAGCACCACACGTGAGTTTCATCGATTGTAGTCGCATTGACTTCCTTTATAGGCGTCAGGGTCTGTATGAAGGTTTAACGTTGAAATTGTATGTTTGTTTTTGCAGCACCGTTGGTTGAGGCGGACAAAGAAACTGTCGAAGAAAACTATCTTCTGTGGAGATTAAAGCAAGGGGTTGCTGAAGGTCCTAATGAAATCCTTAAAGGTATTGACCATTTATTTGACCATGAGTTTTGTTTGGGATAGCTAAACCAATACTCCCGTGGTGTTGAATCTAGGCTGATATAACTCGTATCACCGAAGATGTGTTGAGTACTTGGGTTATAATGTAAGATTGTTGAGTTATAATGTGTGTGTTCTAACTTGATGCAATTAAATTCCCGAAATGGCTTGCAATGTTATGTGTGCCAGCCCTACTTTTTGGAGAAATAGTACCCGGAATTAAGAGATTGTAGATTGTATATTACTCGACACGTGTTATATGCATTAATGTTTATTAGATATGAATCCGACAATAGACAGTAAAAGTACGGAGAAACAACCTTTAAAAAGAATCTCAACCTGAACTGTGACGACTGAGGCAAGTATGGCAGTGTGGCACCAGTTGTGTAAACCCGTGACTGTCATTGTGACCGACTTTTTAGATTTGAAACTATATAGGCACTTCCTTAAGGTGTTTATAAGATTATTCTGATGTTGCTTATAACAATGCTCTGTGATTGACACATAGGCCGATAGGCGTAACTTTTACAATGACCGAGACTCCAAGTTTTCAACATGAACATTCTTGTAATTTTCAGCTGCGGCCATCCCTCTTGAATACAACCTTGCTGGTTTGAATGCCATAAGTTTCGATAAGGGATGTTATGTGGGTCAAGAATTGGTCGCTCGAACACACTACCTCGGGCGTCATCCGAAAACGTGTACTTCCTTTGAAGTTTCTCGATGAAAGCGGCAAAGGTAAAACGTATTATCTGAAAATATCTCCTATTTTTATGAATTTGCTTCTGTGGAACCCGGGATCGCGTCGAGGGACCCAACTCGGCGTCTTGCTTAAGGGCGATTAGGATTAAAAGTTAAAAAAGATTAAGTTGGAAAAACCTTTAAGAACTGTTTGGAGTCGCCACCTAATTATCGCGGGAATTAGGAACCTGCTACCATGTTCTAAGCTAAAAACATGTCTTAGATTTTGGAGCACGCCGACACCCCTAGATCTAAGGTTGTGAAACCAGGTTGGATTCGGGGTGAGGGTACTTTAGAAAAAGAGTTAATTCAAATAATGATTTATGAAAATTTTTTAGAAAAGCCTATGTAAAAATAGCCTCTACTGACCTAGAACAATCCAAGTAAGATGATATTTGAACTAATGTTATCGCTACGTACAAGTGCGAAAAGTTTGTAAAAGGATGCAGATGCAGATGCAAAAAGATTGATTAAAACCCTCAGTTTAGCATGTTTAACTTGTTAACGAAAACGGTTCAGTTAAAGGTCGAATTCATTGTTTAAGTTGATTTTAATGCAAAATAAGAAGGTGCAAGATGCATACAATTAAAATAAAGTTCAATTGTCCATTGGTTTATTTTAAAAGGTCGGTTGCTTATGCGACTTTGGCGTGTCATCGGATATGGAGTGTACCCGAAGTAATAAGAACACTTGGAAGGCAAGCGCGCTCGGGTGCCAAAGCCGGGGGGCTATGAAAATAAGAAAATAAGAAAATAAGAAAATAAGAAAATAAGAAAAAGCTTTGATCCAAGTGGATCGGTACCTACCTTGTCCTGACGCTTCAGATCTGGGCAGAGCTTCGCTTCTTGAACTAAAAAGGAGGAATTCAACACGGGATGGTGTGTTGAACTCAAGGATTTGAGTGCTTGAGGCTTTGAGAGGGTTTTTGTGTGTATGCTGTGTTGTAAATTGTGTTCTGAATTGTGTGTTATGTCGAGGTATAGAAATTTGTATATATACTAAAAACCTCGGAGAAATTAGAAATCTGAGGGATAAAACCAGGCCAAGGAACCGCATAGGCTTATGCGGTTGCAGAGAAAACCGCATAGGCTTATGCGGTTTCCACTAAACCGCATAAGGTCATGCGGTTTGTGGGTCCGGTTTTAGGTCCGCTTTCCCAAGTTTTGCCAGATAATATTTTGAAAGATTACGTAATAATCTTGGACGTGTGGCTCAAGAAAGCAGCTAGGGTTTTCCTGAGATATTTTGTGATGTTTAGGGCTTTGGAGTGAGGGCCAAAGGCCGGGTTTGGGCTCGGTTTTGGGCCCGAGACCCGAAAATGTGAAAAAGGTGTATTTTGTAGTGTTTTGTGAAATAAGGTAAGACGTGAGGTTGTATTTGGTGTGAGAGGGGGCTAAATAGCGGTTTTAGCTACCGGGCCTAAATTTAGGAATTTAGGAATGCTGAATTAGACCTTGTTAATGTAAAAGGGCTAATTGTAATGCAAATGCGAAGCTCATGCCAAATGAAGCAGGACGTGGACCAAGCTAGACTCCAAATGGACAAAATGAACGTTATTTAAGTGTGATGTGATGCGGCCTAAATGATTTTAACATTTCAAACGACTCAAAATGAATTCGACATTATTAGAACCGTTTAAGTTAGCGTTAAAACATGCGTAATAAAAGTCCGTGTTACATCACAGGGTTTTGTTTGGGAGAATGCGGATATGGGTATCCATGAGCCCCCGGTTTGGCGTGCTTTCGGACTAGAGCGCTAGTCAAACTCCACGACCATATCCGGACCATTACAGTCTCGGTATGATCAGCGGAACGAAGCATGTGTCCATGGGTGAGACGAGGACTTCGAACCGGGCTATGCGGGGCGGGACGTGCGCATTTTAAGGACTTGGCGGTCCGTGCATATTATAAGAACTGCCAGGCTCTTGAGTGCCTTCATTCTTTGTCTTTGATTCTTTGATGTTGATGCCTTTGCTGATGCTTGATGTCGTTGTCTGTTGTTGCTTGTTGTCTTCAGGTTGTGTGTGGTCTCGTAAAAGAGTGCATGTGCTGAAATGTGGGGGCTAAAGTGCAAGGGTGCAAGTGTATCAGGTTTAGGTGTCTGTTCTCGTGTAGGAGTGCGCGTGTAGGATGTATGATCTTGCATAGGAGCGTATTGTAGTGCTTGATTGTACATGCGTCTTGTAAAGTACTTGTGTTTGAACTTGCCGAGAAGTGCTGATGTAGAGTAGGGTGCCTGGAGTTGAATGTGTTGCAGAGTGTCTATGCTTGGGCTTGCCGAGGAGTGCTTGTGTAGTCGTGATTGCATATGATTGCGTTCTGTTGAGGAGAAAATGATGTGCTTGCTCGTGAAGAGTGTTCGTGCTTCTGCTTTTGTACCGTACATTAAATGCTTAATATACGCGTATAGCGGGTTGCGAGGGATGCCTTGACCCAAGCATGGGTCGTACTTGGAGTTGCATTTGAGCTAGGATGAATTAGGAGTCGAGAAATAGGTGCAAAGCGAGAAAAACCGGAGAAAAACCGAGGGCAGGAACCGCATAACCTTATGCGGTTGGGTGGGCAAACCGCATAAGGCTATGCGGTTTGACCTGCTGGCTAAAAGTGCTGTATAAAGCACGAGCTCAACCGTATGCTACTCATTATACTTCATTTCGGTTTCTTACTCTCTAAAACACCAAATTTCGATTTCTCAACCAAATTTGCTCGTTTTTCTTGCGTTGCCTTGCTATGGAACCAGGTAATGCTCCATTTTAACTTGCTTTTGCGTTTTTTGTTGTTTTAATTAGCTAGTTTTGCCTTGAAATGTTGAAAAGACGGGTTTTGAATGAAAACCCGAGTTTTGCTTGAAATTTGCCGTTTGAATGCTTGAAATTGTTGCCATTGTGTTGCATTATGCCATGCTAGCATGTGTGTGTGAATTGATTGTGATTTAGACCGTTTTTGCTTGAAAAACGTCCAGATTAGGTTTCGGACCCGAAAATGAGCCCGGATTTTCCGACCCGGAATTTCAATTAAACTTCGGTGTAGGATGCCCATAGTGTGTATAGCATGCCTATAACGTTAGTTTTGCGAAAATATCGAGTTAAGGTCCTCAATTCGCCGTCTTAAATCGTAGTTATACGGAGTAATTAGGGTGAATTGGGGGTTTTTGATCGGGGTGACCAAAATGCAATTGCTTGTAATAGGGTGTTGTTGGGGACTATTATGGCGTGTAGAAACCATAAAGTTGCAATTTTTGTAGAGAACGGTTTTCGGCTTAATTGTGAATTAGGCCTAAAAATGCTTTGTGCATGAAATGTGCATGTGTGAAAGGAGATGCATGTGTATTATGTGCTATTTATGAATGTTGTGTATAATGTATGCCAGGTTGAAGTGCTTGCATGTATTATAATTGTTTGTATTTGTTTGTGTTGGTTGCAGGCGAAGGTTATGTTACGAGGTCGAGGGCTCGTAAGAGTACCGGGTCGAGGACTGAGGGAGCCTCGAGTTCGAGTAGTCGGATGAGGCGTTCGCGTAGTGAGAGGGATGTTGACCCTCTTAACTTACGTACGAGGCGCGGTCAGTCACGAGGTAGAGGCCGTGGGAGGAACGTCCCTGTGCCTGACCCTGTTGACGAGGATGCTCTTGCTCAAGAGCTAGTGGATGAGCTAGAGGCTGAGATGGACGTTGAGGAGGAGGCCGGGGAGGCCGAGGAGGCTGAGGGGGTCGCACCTAGGGCGAGTAGTTCTAGGCCGCGAAAGTCACGAATAAACAGGGCTTTCGCTGACGGTTGGGTCGGCCACAACCTTCTGCTCGCCCCGGAGAGACACGTTTCCTATCGAGCGACGATGGGTTGGCCGAAAGGTCCCATGAGGACTTTCTCGGGTGTCTCCTCTGCGATGTGTGCTTTCGAGGAGAAGCTTCCGCAGGGGGCGCAAGCTTTGGTGTTGCGTAGTGCTTTTGGCCCGTTGGTTGGCCATTGGAGAGAGATTGCGGGGAAGCATCAGACGGCGAACCTGATGTTGATCAGGGCCTTCCTAGACAGGTATTGGGACACCACGACGACGTTCCATATGCCCGGCTTTGAGGCCGGCATTAACTTGTCCGAGTATGCGGTCATGACGGGACTGCCGTTTGGGGACCGTGATATGGATTTTGAGTTTGCGCCGTCTATTGTAGACGAGGTTGTGACCGATGCGATTGGCAGCGGTTTGGAGGTGATCTGTGAGGGTGCGCCCCCTTATACTTTCAAGACGAGCTACATCTTGGAGTATTTCGAGGGGAGGACCGAGTATGGTCCCTCAGAGTGGAGTGACGAGCAGAATGCTCGTCTGTGGTTGTGGTGGTTTGTTAGCGCTGTGTATTTCAGCGATAAGGGTGAGCGGGCGTCGATGTCGGTCCTTATGTATCTCCTAGACTGGGGTGCAATTGGGACGTTTGATTGGGTGACGCCGTCTTTGGGTCTGTGCATTCGTTTTTGCATGGATGCCGTGAGGCCGCGGGTTATGGATCGAGGGTCGAGACTGTCCTTAGTCGCGCCTGGATTCTTGATGGAGGTATGTGTTGCTTCTTTTTCGTTTTTGTATTGTATGCTTGTTTTTGTTGCTTCTGTAACGTGTTTTTGTTTCTTGCGTGTGCAGTCGTGGATCTTGAGCCACTTTCCTTTTCTGCTCCCCCCGCATGCTACGAGGATTGTGAGGGAGTACCCGGCGGTATATACTTGGGGTACGTGTAACCGTGCGGCTTTTAGTTGGTCGTATGATGAGGTTCGGGTGCGTCTGAACTTTATGGAGTTAAGCCAGGTTTGTGTTTGAACCATTTTAAATAGAATGTACTTAAAATGATTGTATGTGCTGTTGATGATGTTGTTGTTTTGTCAGTTTTGCAGTTCGAGCCCTTCCCGTGGAATCAGTATAGGAATATTCCTGAGGGCATCGGAGCTAGGTTTGCGGTGCGGGATACCCAACGTCTGTACTTGGCGACGCCGTACGGTCCAGTTTGGTACCTTGGGGAGCGTTTGGTGTATCAGGCCGGGTGGCCGGGTCCAGTGGTGCCTAAAGACCCGCCGAGGGTCCTGTTTGAGCGAGGAGTTTCTGCTCAGGATCGGGTGGCGTTGTATGGAGAGGGGGAGTCGGTGAGTCTTCTTTGTCCTGGGGAAGACTACGGCATGTTTGCGCAGTCTCGGCTTGCTTGTGGGCCGATTGAGGTGTGTTTGATCTTGCTTAATGCGTAGGTTTAAATTTTGCGAAAAATCGAAAAAATTTTCCCTGACGTGTGCGTTTGTACTTGTTTTGCAGAAATTTGATCCTGAAATGGCGGAGCAGCCCGGTGACTTCCCTACTACTGCTGAGTATGATGATTCGGGTGTCCGCCGTACTTTCGTCTTCTGAAGCGTACTTAGATGACCAGCGATCTTGGGATGGACAAATTTGGGCGGCAGGGTGAAAAAGGTGTGTTTTTGTATATGTATGTGTATAAGCCCCCAGTTTGATCGAGGTATGGAATATAGCGATGATCAAACTAGCGGGATGCGTGTTTTTGTGGTTACCCCCTCGAGTTTGACTTAGTTTGAGTGAAAGTAAGGCAAAGTGCGGTACGTGGCGTCTTGTTTTGAACGTTCCCCCTAAGTTTGACTTAATTTGAGTGAAATTAAGGCAAAATGGAGAGTGTTGCGTCTTGTTTTGAAATTTCCCCCTAAGTTTGACTTAATTTGAGTGAAATTAAGGCAAAATGGAGAATGTTGTAACGTGCTTGTGTTTCTTGTATTGCAGGTGGCTAAGGAGGTGCATAAGAAGCTGTGGCGGACAGCGAACAGATGGAGGATGGCCTGGGCGGAGCAGGCGGCGCAATTGTGTCAAAGTCGGGCCGAGACAGCTTAGATTCGTCGTGAATTCGACGAGTATCGTCGCCGTCATCCCGAGTGAATTTGTGTAATAAAGATTGTATGAACCTTTGTTTACATGCCTTTGTAGTTGAACTTGATCGTCTTCAGTAAACCTGTTTGTTAGTATGCGTGGTTTTGAAAAACGAAATGATTCCCGAGTAGGATGCTTTGATGTTGATTTCAGCTATTGAAAATGTGTTAGTAAAAGTTCATTTTAAATGTTGAAATGAGCTTGCGTGAATGCTAAAAATGTGTTGTATTGACTCGTGATAAGAATCGTATTTGCTAAAATGAAGTGTAATATTGTATAATGTTGCAGCATGTGGAGCAACAAAGGGTTGTCGTAGCGTAACGTGGGTTGTAGTGCGTTTAGGAAAGACGAAATTAGGAAACTGTGAGAAAAACCAGCCCCAGAAACCGCATAGCCTTATGCGATTTGGGGTGCAAACCGCATAGGCTTGTGCGGTTTGGGGTACAAACCGCATAGAGCCATGCGGTTTGTTGGCTTGGCTATTAGCGCTGTATTTCCATATTTCGGATACGGTTTTCCTATATAAGGAGAGGGGGTGCGTGCCATAATCCTCATTCACAATCACTTCTCTTCTTTTCTTTTACTACAAGTTTTTGCTCTCATAAATATATTAGGTATATTTACAAAAGTTTTTTTTTACATTCAAGAAAAATGGTTGAGCATTTTGATGCTCTCTTGAAGAGGTGGACTTCTTCACTAAGTGCGGGTATGAAGAAGGCGGTGTATGATGATGGTGCGGGTGTTTTTATTGGCTTTCGTCAGATGAAAGTCGATTTAGACTTCCTTGATTCGTGTTTGGATTATTGGGATCCTAGCTTGCATGTTTTTAGGTTTCCCGGGGGAGAGGTGTGTCCTTTGATGGAGGAATTCGCGGCCATTGCTGGGTGGTCGAAGCGGACTACTCCCGTAGTTGTGAGGAGTGAGCTTTGCTATAACGGGATGTTGCGAAACTTCCTTGGGATGACGGATGCTCATGCTGCGGGGTTGTTTGAGGGAGGCAAGGTAAACATGCTTCTCTTGTGTCAGCGATACATGAATAAGGTTGACACTAGTATTTCGGACCGTTCGAGACGAAGGGCCCTTTCTTTTTGTTTAGTTCATCGTTATGCTTTTGCGGGGTCCATGCCAGATGGGGTGTTCGGGAACGCGAGGTATGCTCGTGTTGTCGAAGAGATGGAGCGGGGACATGATCCTTCTGCTTTGATCCTTGCGGAAACCATACTGGGCTTAGACGACCGTTTTGTTAATCGTTTGAGCTCGTACAGGGGTTGCGCTAGGATTCTTAACATTTGGCTCATGGAGAGGCTAAGTGTGTATAGGGCTCTTCCCCTTGTGAGTGTCTTCAAGGCGGCGGCAACGACATCTCGGAAGATGGAATGGGCCGACCCTCGGGAGCGTTCACTCAACTACTACCGGGGGTTTGTGAAGGAGAGTAGCATTCGTTGGTATGTGCCATGGTGGGGTATTACGGCGATTACGGCGCCATCCGTTGTGAATGCGGCTCGTGGGTTGATGTTGTGTGGGTTTGAACGAGGTGTGTGGATTCATCCTCTTCGCTTGAAGAGGCAAATCGGACTTGCGCAGAGTATCCCGGAGCAGGATACGCAGGTTGGAGGGGTCGTTGTGCTGAACAACCAGATGATTGATGCTTGGATCCGGGGATGGTCGGATCGTGTTACTTGGGCGGTTCCGGCGCATATAGAGTCTATTCGTGTCACAGACTTCTATACGCGATGGTATCGTTCCAATGATCCTCGGGAGCGAGAAAATCAAAGGAGGGGGGAGAAGAATGGGCCAGGGCCCTCCTTGGCGTATGAGGTGGTGCGCGATAGGAGGGACTATGGTGATCTTTGTGCGGATGCTTCTTTGTCTAGGCCGGTGCGGGAAAGGCTTGGGCCAAGGGTGACCGTTAAAGATCGTCTAGGGCCAAGGACCGAGGAGCCCCCAGTCGAGCGGGACGAGGATCCAATCGAGCCCCCAGGTTTTGAGAGATCTGCTCCTGTTCTCAATTCGAAGATTGTAGCGGATCGACCTCTTGAAGATGAAGAGGCTAATCCGAAGCGGCGGAAGATGGTTTAGTTTGTTTTTGTTTTGTTTAGAAAATTTCCTTTATTACAAATCATGTTTAAAATTCGAATAAAGGGTTAAGGAGGCTTGTTCCTAACTCATTTCTAAACTTTGAAAACTTCTAAATAAAGTAATAAAATAGAATTCATTTGCTTTTGTCTTGTCTCGTTGCTTTCGTTTGTTTTGTTTTGAAATGTTCTCGACCTTTTTAAGCTTCGAACACTTGTATGTGCCTGAAAATCCTCGACCTTTTTAAGCTTTGGATTCGTATGTGTTTTTTTTTTGTGTTGACTGTGCTCTTGACCTTTTTAAGCTTTGAGCGTGTCATTTTGGAGTGCAAAACCCTCGACCTTTTTAAGCTTTGGGTGCGCGTGCTAAGAAGTTCGGTTGTGCTTTTTGATAAGCTGCCTACGTATCTGCGTTTTAAATACAGAATCAAACCAGCGTGGTTCGTGTGATTCGGTTGTGCTTTTTGTAAAGCTGCCTACGTATCCACAGTGCGTGGAATCAAACCGAGCGTAGTTCACTCATGCGAGAGTGGTTTTTGTTTTGTTTGACATGCATTGCAAATTTGTTTGAGATTAGGGGTAGTATTTCTTGAGTTGATCAAGATTCGTTGGTAGTCGGAAGTCCTGACCGTCAAGGTCAGTTAATGTCACGGCTCCTCCGGGAAGGATGTCCTTAACCAAGTACGGTCCGGCCCAATTGGGTTTGAATTTCCCCCTTGGGTCGACTGGTAATGGTGCTCGGACGGATTTGAGTATGAGGTCGCCCACTTTGATATTTCGTGGCTTGACCCTTTTGTTGTAGGCGCGTTGTAGGCGAGATTGATACATTCGGACTGTACTTAGTGAATGCAAGCGTCTCTCGTCTAGAAGGATGAGTTGTTCGTAGCGTTCGCGTGCCCATTCGGCTTCAGGAATGTCTGCTTCCATGAGGTTGCGAAGGGATTGCATTTCGATTTCTACAGGTTGGACAGCCTCCATTCCATACGTTAGGAAATAAGGTGTCATTCCCGTGGGTGTGCGGATTGTGGTGCGGTATCCCCATAATGCAAATGGGATTTTGTTGGGCCAGTCGTGGCAGGTGTCGATCATCTTTTTGAGGATTGATACAACGGTTTTATTTGCTGCCTCGACTGCGCCGTTGGTTTGCGGTCGGTAAGGTGATGATTTGTGTCGTTGTATCTTGTATTTGAGGAGAAGCGGTTCGACCTCTCCTTGAAAGTGCGTGCCTTGGTCGCTTATGAACTCGTGGGGTATGCCGTAGCGGCAAATGATGTTGTTTTGTATGAATTTTGCAACTTCTTTTGTGCCCAGCTTACGGTATGATGCGGCTTCGACCCATTTGGTGAAATAGTCGATGGCCACAAGGATGAAGCAGTGTCCCCCTGCTCCTACGGGTTGTACTTTGCCAATGACGTCAATGCCCCAAGTGGAGAAGGGCCATGGCGAGGTTAAACTGTATAGAGGTGAAGCGGGTACGTGTTGTACGTTTGCGAAGATTTGGCAATTATGACAGTGTTTGACATACTTTGCACAGTCGGCTTCCATGGTTGTCCAGTACCATCCTAGCCTTATGATTTGTTTGCACATGGCTCGTGCGTTCATGTGTGGTCCGCACTCGCCATCGTGTACTTGGGACATGATTTCGTGTCCCTTTTTGTGATCGACGCACAAGAGTAGTGTACCTTGGGGCGTCTTTTTGAGTAGTTTGCCCATTTCCATCACCAATTGTGACGACAATAGGCGTAGGGCTCGTTTGGCCCGTTTGTCTGTGTTAGGTGGGTATTCACCGTTTGTTTTGTAATTGATGATTGCTTGGTACCAAGGGTCGGTTTGTTCTTCCTCGGTTTCGATGTCGCAGATGTATGCAGGTTCGTTTCGTCTTTCCACGACAATGGGTAGCGTTTCCATTCCCGGGGGTATGTTGATTAGTGATGCGAGTTTGGATAATGCGTCAGCGAATTGGTTTTCTTCGCGTGGGAGGTGTATGAATTCTACGCGGTAGAATTCGCTTATGAGTTCTTGTATCTTGTTTTGGTATAACGCTAGGTTTTCATTAAGTATCTTCCATGCTCCGGATACTTGGTTGATTATGAGGGAGGAGTCTCCATAGACTCTTATGTTGCGGGCGTTGAGTACAAGCGCTGCTTGGAGACCGTGCAAGCACGCTTCGTATTCGGCGGCGTTGTTTGTGACGTCGAAGTCCAGTTTGATGGATAAGAGTGTGTGTTCGCCATTCGGGGATATGAGAAGTATTCCTACTCCACATCCTCGGTAGTTAGAGGAGCCGTCGAAGTATAACTCCCACTGTTCTTGGTCGATGTTGTAAATCCCGTCGTCCGGGAGGGATGTTGTGTCGATGATTGGTTGTTCGTTGATTGCATTTTCGGCTAGGAAATCAAAGACTGCTCGTCCTTTGATTGCTTTGAGGGGTACGTACTTAAGGTCGAATTCGGCTAGGAGCAAAGTCCATCTGGCCATTCGTCCATTAGGCACGGGTTTCTCGAAGAGGTACTTTACGGGATCCATTGTAGAATAGACCCTCGTTTGGTGTGCTAGCATATAGTGACGGAGTTTCTTGGATGACCACACTAGGGCTAGGCAACTTTTCTCGACGGGTGAGTATCGAGTTTCGTAATCGAGAAACTTTTTGCTTATGTAGTAGATTGCGTGTTCTTCGCCGTCTACTTCTTGAGCGAGCATGGCGCCCATGGCGGTAGGGGTTGTCGTAAGGTATAAGGATAGTGGTAAATCCTTTTGGGGTGGTCGTAGAACTGGTGGGTTAGTTAGCAATTCTTTGACCTTGTCGAATGCTTTTTGACAGTCTTCGTCCCATTCAACGTGGTCGGTTTTCTTGAGCTTCTTGAAGACCGGTTCACATATCATGGTGAGTTTGCTGATGAAGCGTGAGATGTATTGGATTTGGCCCAAGAAACTTCGAATTTCGTCGAGGTTCTCCGGGGGTCGCATTTCGAGAATTGCTTTGACTTTCGAGGGGTCGACCTCGATGCCTCTTTGGCTCACTACGTGTCCTAGTAGCTTGCCGGATTTGACTCCAAAGGTGCATTTTTGGGGATTCAAACGCATTTTGTATTGTCGTAAGCGGGTGAAGAATTTGCGGAGGTTGGCGATATGGCCACTCCTCTCTTTTGACTTCACGATCATGTCGTCGACGTAGACTTCGACTTCTTTGTGCATCATGTCATGTAAAAGGGTTGTAGCGGTGCGTTGGTATGTTGCACCGGCGTTGATTAGGCCGAAAGGCATGACCGTGTAGCAGTATGTGCCCCACGGTGTAATGAAGGCCGTTTTTGCCATGTCTTCGCAAGACATTTTGATTTGATTGTAGCCTGCGTAGCCGTCCATGAAGGATAGGAGGGCGTGATCGGCTGTGTTGTCGACTAGGACGTCCACATGGGGTAATGGGAAGTCATCTTTGGGACTGGCTTTGTTCAAGTCGCGAAAGTCAACGCATACTCGAATTTTGCCATTCTTTTCCAAGACTGGGACCATGTTTGAGACTCATTCAGGATATTCGATGACTTGGATGAAACCGGCTTGTAGTTGTTTTTTGATCTCTTCCTTGACCGTAAGGGACCATTCGGGACGTAGTCTCCTTAGCTTTTGTTTGATTGGTTTGTAACCGCGTTTGATGGGGATGCGGTGTTTGGCGATGCTTCGTTCGATTCCGGGCATATCCTTGTATGACCATGCGAATACGTCCTTGAATTCGGTTAGAAGTTGTGTGAATTGGGTGCGTTCGTTTTCGTCTAGCGAGGCACCTAGTTGTAATTCCCTTGGTTCTTCGGAGGTTCCCACGTTTATGGTTATGGTTTCTTCGATGATAGGGTCTTGTGTCTTTGGAGAAACAATGCTTGCAATGTATTTGTTTAAAGTTTGTTCATTGTTTTGTTTATCGCATGAGTTAGTGTCTTTTGTATTTTGTGTTGTTTGTTGATTAGTTGTTTGTGTTTTGTTGTTTGTTTTGGCTTGAGACAAGACGTAAGCAAATTTATTCATTTCATTATTTTGAAGAGAATTATTCGACAATTCAGAAAATTGCTTGGAGCTAGCCTCCGTAAAAAGAAAATCTAAACTAAAGCTAGAGTCTAGGATAGATGGGTCGACAGTTGACCCGACACTAAGAGCATTAGAAGTTAAAAGAATCTCTTCTTCTTCTTCATCGTCTTCTGTGCCGCTGGAGGAGCTGCTTGAGCTGCTTGAGGTGCTTGAGTTGCTTGAGGTGCTTGGGGTGCTTGGGTTGCTTGGGTTGCTTGCTTCTTTGTTTTTGAGGTTGGTGACATGGTCGTAAGGTAGATCGTGTCATTGTTGGGTTGATTGTCTGCATTTTTCATCCTAGGCTTCTCGATTATTCCCTGGTCGATGAGATCTTGGATGTCGTGTTTGAGTTTGAGACAGCTTTGAGTGCTATGCCCCATGCCTCGATGGTATGCACAGAAGGCATTGGGGTCCCATGATTTTGATTTCTTCCTCATGGGTGGTTCATAGATCGGGCCCAATGGTTTGAGGTGGCCCTTTTCGATGAGTCTTTGTAATGCTACGGCGTAAGGGATGTGGAGCTTGTCGAAATCCCTTGTAGAGCCATATGGGTTGTGTCTCTTTCGTCTTTTAGGACCGCTTTCTCGGAGAGTGTCTTGATAAGCGGGATCCTCGTAACTAAATGTGAGGTCGTTTTCAATGCGGGTGCCAATTTCGGTGAGATGTTCGAAGTTCCGAACGTTGCAGAAATGGAAATAATATCGCCAGGCGGGTCGCAAATTGAAAAGGAAAGTGGGTATGAGTGCATCCTCATGTGGGTGACTCGGAATTTGGGAGAGTAGTCTCCTCCATCGCACGAGGTATTTGACGAAGCCTTCGTCATGCTTTTGATGAAGGGCCTCAAGATCGTCGAGCGAGGCTGTGTTGTTTAGTTCTTTCTTGATGCGTCGCTCCAAACGTTCGGTTGCGGCCCGATGCAATGCTTTTAGGTGGTTGATGTCTTTTGCGAGTTGATTGATATGGCTTATCACCTCGTCGGTGGGGAACCAGTATTCGTCGTCTTCGTCATCGCTAGACCAAGCGGCGATAGTGTTGATTTGGTCGTCAGAGGGTGTGATGAGATAAGAGCAATCTAAAATAGGGACTGACCCTACGAAGACTGCGTGATTGCCAAGCGGGTTTTCGCTGTTTGAAGGCTTGGTAGGTTGAGATGGTTTGCTGAGCTTTCCTTGATCGATGAGATCTTGGATAGCGTTCTTAAGCCTAAAGCAGTTCTCGGTGTCGTGCCCCTTGCCACGGTGGTATGCACAGAAGGCATTGGGGTTCCAAGACTTAGGCTTCTTCTCTTCGGGCGGTTCGCTAGTAGGCCCGATTGGTTGTAGGTAGTTTTTCTCGACTAACCTCTGAAATGCCTTGGAGTAAGACATGAAAAGAGGGTCGAAGCTTCTCTTGGCCTTAGGAGGCGGTGAGAAGGTGGTTGCAAATGATTCGAGGTTGTCATTGTCAAGATTGCCCACGGTGCGGTTCTCTTCGTTCTTGACTGCGCGGGAGGATTTAGATGAGCTCCCTTGATAAGCATGGCCAGTGTATTTGGCCATTGTGCCAGTCCTAAGGTCATCTTCGATTTGGGTGCCGACCTTAGTTAGCTCTTTGAAGTTCTGAATGTTGCTGTACCTCATGTAAAATTGATACACGGGTCGCAGGTTATTGATGAACTTCGGCACAAGTTCGTCCTCGCGGGGACGATTAGGGATTTGAGCGCTTAGCTTCTTCCAACGAGTGAGGTAGTCGGTGAAGCCTTCATTGTCCTTTTGAGATAGGACTTCGAGGGTGCGAATCGAGACTTGGGTGTCTTCGTTGTCTCGGTATTGTCGATCGAACTCAACTGTGAGTTCTTCGAAAGTAGGGATTCTTTGCGGGTCCAATGAGTAGAACCATGTCTTTGGCACTGCTGCTAGAGAGTGCGGGAAAAGAGTTAGCCAATGCTTGGCGTCGACTCCCTTGATGGCCATTTGGGATTTGAAAGCTCGGATGTGAATGATCGGGCTCTCATGTCCTTGAAAGATAGGAAGATCACTAAGGGCGAGCTTGTTAGGGAGCTCATCCTTAATGCTAGCGGGTACGATTTCATTCTCCTTGTGGATGGAGTAAGTGCTCGAGACATAGAGCCTTTCTTCCATGGCTTGGAGTTTCTTAGCATGTCTATCCGCCTCTTCTTTGATCTTTTGTTCCATACGTTCTACCTCAGTTGTGTGGTGGGTCAGAAGGCCTGCGAGGTCAGCGGTCAGCTTTGCGACTTGGTCACGGAGTGCGTTGACCTCTTCGTTATTGCCGGCCATTTTGCGGGTGTAGGTGCGTTTCTTGTATGGGATGACGATGCGGTTTTTAGTACGGCGAGTATCCAGCTGAGGCCTGCATTTCACTTTGCATATTAGTGACACGACTCGACCCACTAGACTCACAAACATTCTAACCGTTCACTTTAAGCTCATTTCCTTGTTTTTAGAAAGACCTTTTACGTTCGAAAAGAGGATGTTTTCGAAAAGGTTTTGCTAAGGGAAGCTTTTGAGGCGAGGATGCGTGCGCGCATCTCGTCTCGATGTTAAAATTTTGCTTTGCACCCGTCGAACTAGTATCGGTGATTTGCCGAGGTGAGCTCGAAATCGGATGTGTAAAAGAGAAAGGATTCGGCTCGAGCAAGTCGAGCCGAGGATGTTAAAAACGGAGTCTAGGCCGTATGACCTAGAGGATTGAAATCCAAAAGTTCGGGTTTTAATCCTTGCTCGGGTTTTTGCTTGTTAGTGAAAAAGGAAGTTTTGAAAAAGCTTGTTTCAAAAATTCGCGATAGTCTTGTCTGAAAAGTGTTAGTTTTGTTAGATGTTAGGTTCATTTATCTTTGAAACGTTAAGCGAGTTTTCGAAGATATGAATGCAAATGCTTGTTTTGAAAAGGACCATGGAGTGCATGGCCTCGAACTTGTACGTATGACTCAAAAGGGGTGATAAATGAGTCAGTCGGGTACACCTCCAACTACCTCGAGTACGCTTTGGCAGATACTTAACCCCTCTATTTCCTTACGCCGGAGCGATAGGTTTTCTAGAGGGAGCACTGGGGCGGTCGAGATGGTCGTTTACGGCAAGCCGTGGAGGGGAGAGAGGAAAGTTAGTCCTGCACGTGCTTTATCGAGTGGACAAGCCTGCGTGTTGGAACCACCTCTCTAGGGTGCAAAGGGTGCCTAGATTCCAAAAGGAATGGACTCTAAACGAATGTGCATAGCTCAAATATGTATACAATGGATTGTTCAAGGCTTTCAAGTTTCACCTCTTTATTTTTAAAAAGAAAAAGCTAGTTTTAAGTTTTAAAAATAAAAATCTCCCCAGCGGAGTCGCCAAACTGTGGAACCCGGGATCGCGTCGAGGGACCCAACTCGGCGTCTTGCTTAAGGGCGATTAGGATTAAAAGTTAAAAAAGATTAAGTTGGAAAAACCTTTAAGAACTGTTTGGAGTCGCCACCTAATTATCGCGGGAATTAGGAACCTGCTACCATGTTCTAAGCTAAAAACATGTCTTAGATTTTGGAGCACGCCGACACCCCTAGATCTAAGGTTGTGAAACCAGATTGGATTCGGGGTGAGGGTACTTTAGAAAAAGAGTTAATTCAAATAATGATTTATGAAAACCTTTTAGAAAAGCCTATGTAAAAATAGCCTCTACTGACCTAGAACAATCCAAGTAAGATGATATTTGAACTAATGTTATCGCTACGTACAAGTGCGAAAAGTTTGTAAAAGGATGCAGATGCAGATGCAAAAAGATTGATTAAAACCCTCAGTTTAGCATGTTTAACTTGTTAACGAAAACGGTTCAGTTAAAGGTCGAATTCATTGTTTAAGTTGATTTTAATGCAAAATAAGAAGGTGCAAGATGCATACAATTAAAATAAAGTTCAATTGTCCATTGGTTTATTTTAAAAGGTCGGTTGCTTATGCGACTTTGGCGTGTCATCGGATATGGAGTGTACCCGAAGTAATAAGAACACTTGGAAGGCAAGCGCGCTCGGGTGCCAAAGCCGGGGGGCTATGAAAATAAGAAAATAAGAAAATAAGAAAATAAGAAAATAAGAAAAAGCTTTGATCCAAGTGGATCGGTACCTACCTTGTCCTGACGCTTCAGATCTGGGCAGAGCTTCGCTTCTTGAACTAAAAAGGAGGAATTCAACACGGGATGGTGTGTTGAACTCAAGGATTTGAGTGCTTGAGGCTTTGAGAGGGTTTTTGTGTGTATGCTGTGTTGTAAATTGTGTTCTGAATTGTGTGTTATGTCGAGGTATAGGGCTGTATATATACTAAAAACCTCGGAGAAATTAGGAAATACGGGGATAAAACCAGGCCAAGGAACCGCATAGGCTTATGCGGTTGCCAGGGAAAACCGCATAGGCTTATGCGGTTTCCACCCCAAACCGCATAAGGTCATGCGGTTTGTGGGTCTGGTTTTAGGTCTGCTTTCCAAGTTTCGGTTGCATAATATTTTGAAAGATTACGTAATAATCTTGGACGTGTGGCTCAAGAAAGCAGCTAGGGTTTTCCTGAGATATTTTGTGATGTTTAGGGCTTTGGAGTGAGGGCCAAAGGCCGGGTTTGGGCTCGGTTTTGGGCCCGAGACCCGAAAATGTGAAAAAGGTGTATTTTGTAGTGTTTTGTGAAATAAGGTAAGACGTGAGGTTGTATTTGGTGTGAGAGGGGGCTAAATAGCGGTTTTAGCTACCGGGCCTAAATTTAGGAATTTAGGAATGCTGAATTAGACCTTGTTAATGTAAAAGGGCTAATTGTAATGCAAATGCGAAGCTCATGCCAAATGAAGCAGGACGTGGACAAAGCTAGACTCCAAATGGACAAAATGAACGTTATTTAAGTGTGATGTGATGCGGCCTAAATGATTTTAACATTTCAAACGACTCAAAATGAATTCGACATTATTAGAACCGTTTAAGTTAGCGTTAAAACATGCGTAATAAAAGTCCGTGTTATATCACAGGGTTTTGTTTGGGAGGGTACGGATATGGGTATCCACAGCTTCCCAGTTTCTACACTATATTCTCACATACGCCTTCAACTCCACCCCCTCTTTCAGAAGTAGAGCAGAAAGTTGTTGCAGGGGCCACGGAAGTCGACCCTTCCTCCAGGAAGAAGATCGGGACCGTGACTACTGCTCTCGGATCATTCGGTCATATCTCTTGAGTTTCATGTGCTTTGACTGGTTGTTTTATTTGGTAAAAATTGAAGACAAGTTTGTATTTGCGTGATCATTCTGATGGATACCTACGATTGTTGGACTATATTCTTGATTCAATTAACAAAGTTATATTATCAATCAATGCAAAATTCATGTGCAATGTACTGGATTACAAGCTGAGGTTGTTAGTTTTGTTGATGTTGGCATGTCTATCTTGTTTAGAAAATGAGTACATACGTCGGGAGTCTCGACGTCTCTTTACGTATGGGACATGTAATTATATGTATAAGAATTAACGCACTATAATCCCAGCATCTTTTGTTTTCAGGTAAGGTCCATAGGTTTTTTTTATTTAAAACCAATTATTCAATGGTCTGCAGGCTGCAGCCAAGAATCCATATAGCAAAAATAAATGATTTTTCTGGCTTTAACGCTTTTTTAATTGGTTTTAAGAAGCCGAAAAGTTGCCTGCTAAGTGCTAAGGCTGCTATGATTAAAAATGACAAAATGGTGTCTAAACTGTTGTATTTGATTTGCTTTTCGTTTGTTTGTGATATCGTCTCTGCCACGTTTTCGTAATTGATAGGTCTATGAACTCAGATGGAACTGGGATGACTTAGAGCAGTTAGTGCAAGGGGTTTTAGCCGGTCACCTTTTGGAGTGCGGTTGTCAGCTAACCAGTGGTTACTTCATGCATCCAGGTTCGTTCTCGAATTTCGGATGGTAAGTTAGATGGAATGAAAATATCCGCAATGACTCTGATTCAGACTTTGTTTTCCTGCAGGAGACAAATACATAGACATGTCTCCAACATGTCTTTTAGACGTGTCGCTTCCATTTGCCGAAGTCAGCTACAAAGGTCAAGTATGTGTTGCCAAAGCAGATGACAGTGGTGGTGTTCTGAACTTCAATACTTGCGCTCAGCAGCTTCTCTACGAGATTTTCGATCCAACTGCTTATATAACTCCTGATGTGGTATGATAAATCTTACGACTATCCTTTAATTCTTTTAGAACATTTGATTCGTTAATTTTAAGAATCGTTTTTCGTTTAGCCAGTCATAGATATCCAAGACTTGACATTTGAATCCTTATCCAGCAACAAGGTTCTCTGCACTGGAGCAAAACCCTCAGTCATATCAACTCCGGAGAAACTTGTACAGTTAGTACCAAAGGTATTGAACTCCTCTCGCCACGCTGAAAAATTTACCGGATTCCCATTTTTTGGGTTTAGCGTGTTTTAGAGTAAGACTGATAGTGAGACTCCGACATCAATTTAACCAACGGTCGAGTTGGTTTCTTGATATTGTATCAGAACCATGGGTTTGAATCTCGACCACCTCTCCTTTGAATAAAATCGATCATGATAGTCGTTTCGTTTAGGTTATGCTTAATGCATCAGATGATGAAATTCATCAATGCTTTATTTTTTTAGGTATCGTACAGGAGTCTGGATGGAAAGGGTGGGGAGAGGTATCTTACGGAGGTCACCAATGTGTAAAACGTGCAAGATTAGAGAGCATCTGGTAAAATCGCATGTAATGTAACTGAACTGTTGCAGCAAGCTTTACATTTTCTCAACACGAGGCTCACAGATTTAATTCCTGCGCAGGTGCAATCTTGGATGGAATAATCATTTCCGGGTATAGACCGCTGCATAGTTTTTTACATTATCGGGCTTGATAGCTTGAAAGTCGCCAGCAGTGAAAATTTGTATTTAACAGAGTCTGAGTGCCGATAAATAAGATTGCACATGGACGGACTATTCAAACTGAAGAAGCACGCAATTCAATTTATTAGAGAGCGCACTGGTTTGTATACTAATGGACCTGAAGGAGGCGGTGGAATCAGGTAACTATGGTCCTGTTTAGTCTCATATCGAAAGATGAACTGTTTAACATAACTTTTGCAACTGTGGATTATTGCGTCTAATGATTGTCTCCTGGTTATTTTTCTGTGGAGTGCAGTTCTGGACACAAGAAAGAGATCCTTCTGGAGAAGTATTTGGTATATTTACTCAACTCCTTAAATTTGTGCTTCGATTTTCGATTTCATTCTCGGTACAGATGCTACTTGGTTTTTTAATGAAGTTACAGGCGGTCAATGCATTGCATTTTCTGTGAAACACTTCGTGATTCTTGCTGCAAGAAGTCGAAGAGCGACCAGTGAGCCTGAACGAGAGGAACTAAATGACGTTTTCGCGTTTCCTCATCTTATTTTTTCGTAACTTATTAAACATTTCAGAAAACGCTGGCTAACTTTGTTCAACAACTATGACTGAAATTTTAAATTTACGCAGGTTGGATGTGACTATATTTTCTGGCACGTTGGAGCTAAAAGCACGGAAACAACAACCACACTCACTGAACAACAGACTAATCCAGATCAAAATCCGAGACAAAAACACCAACATCTCTCAAAATAACATTACCTGTAAGGCTGTAAGGCTTGAGGACTTATACGATCAAAACCCGGAAACATCATCGACTGAACATCAGCGGTCATCTGCACCTGCAGGGAAACAGGTGCCTCTATACGAAGTTGCACATAGCAGGGTCGGAAATAAAGGCAACGACATGAACTTCTCGATAGTCCCACATTTTCCCTCGGATATTTCGAGACTAAAGCTGATCATTACTCCGAAATGGGTGAAGGATGTACTGTCTCCCCTTCTGAATCCCTCGCCATTTCCTACAGCGGAATTCATTCAGACGAGAGATGAATGGATCGGAGAAAACGTGAAAGTCGAGATTTATGAGGTTAAGGGGATTCAGTTTTGAATGTCGTTGTCCGGAATATTCTCGAAAGTGGCGTCAATTGCTCTCGGAGAATCGATAGGCATGGGAAGACCATATATGGAGTAAGTATCGACCCTTCACTTTTTACACGATTTACTTACCATCGGTACTATGGTATTTACGCGTTTTGACAATGCCTAAGTTTTAGAACTAGGGCTACATATATAATTTAAAAGGGAAGAAAAACTGAATTTTAGACATTTTTTCCATAAATTAATCAATTTTAACTATATAAATCGGGTATCTTTCATTCATTTTTTTTGATCTTTAACAATGTAGCAACTAGCATGTATAACCAGTTGTTAAATTCAACTTTCATTTTTTGCTCATCTCATCATCACAATCATACATTTGTTTGCGACACAAAAATGTATTAAGAAGTTATTTATCATTTAAGATGGATATATCGTTTTAATATAAGACGAGTCAAAGTCTTGTAGGATAAGACAAAAACAAAATGTGTTGGGTAAAACAAAGTATTTGTCTTATATGTGCAATTGGGGTGATACTTGACCCGTTTTAAGCTTAAGATGGATAATCCGTCGTAAGTGAGACTTATTGGATCGTTTTTTTTTTACTTTCTCCATGAATTTGGCAGCTACTGTAAGATGAAATTTGCTTTGTGAAGATGAAAATTTGCACTCGATCTATCCTCTCAGGGCGCAGTAAGCATTTATCGCAGTGATGTTAGATCTATTAACTTCATTAATTAGTTTTATGCTTGTCTTTACTATTAGCAGCTACATTATTTTTTGGGTATTGATTAATTGTATACAGCTTTTACTCCCATTGTATACTTTTTTTACACTAATTTCCAATTTTGTCCTTTTTTACTCCCATCATATACAAATATATATATATTTTTTTTTTCTTTTCCTAAACCATATTGCATTCAGTTTCTAGGTTTTCTTTAATCAAATTCATTAAGTATTTCAATTTATCAAACATGAATTCGGATAATAAATTTAATGAGGTAATTATCGTTATTAATTTTTAATTTGTTCATTAAATTATTGAATTTTATTAATTTTTTGTCAATTTAAGTTAAAATTAGGGTTTATAATTTGTGTTAAGGTGGTTTATGGTGGTGGGAGTGTGAGTAAGGAGGGCGGTGGTGGTAAGTCTGGGTGGGGAGAGGGGCGGCGTGTGGTGGTGAACGGCGGTGGTTAACGGCGGTGGTGAACGGCGTTGGTGACCGGCGGTGGTGGTAGGAGGGGTGTTTTGAATTTGGGTTAGGAGGGGTGTGAGCAAGGAGGGCGGTCGTGGTGGGGTGATGGGCGGCGTGAGGTGGGCCAGGTGGCGGCGGTGGTGTTAGGCGGTGGTGCTAGGCGGCGGGCAGAAGGTGGTGTTTCCGGTGGGTGGTGTTAGGCGGTGGTGGTGATGTTTCCTTTTTTTTTTTTTTTTTTTTTGGGGTTTGTTTCCCTGCTTCTTTTTTTTGGTTTTTTTTTTTTTTTTTTTTTTTTTTTTAAAAAAAAAAAAAATTTAAGTGTTTTGTTATCATTTGTTTTATATTATTTTTGCATTTTAGTGTTTATATTGGAAAATTTATTTTTTGTTATTAATTATTATATGATTTTCGCTTAAATAATACGTATTTTTATAGGTCGACGACGGTTTAGACGATTTATCAGAAAATTCGAACGATATACATGATCTTTTGGAGATTGAGGTAGCTAATTGCAGGCATTTGCTTTCCTATAATCTTATGTAATATTTTTGTATTAAATCGTGTTAATTATGATATTTTTTTAATTATGATATTTTTTGTATTATCGAATTTTTGCTTTTAATATGTCATTTACGAGATTAAAAATTTTAAATTATTGGAAATATGAACTTGTACCCGTGAAAGAAAGGAAAAAAAAAAAAAAAGTATGGTAGTGAGAATTGAACTTGTGACCTCAAGTACCTAACAAATGCATTACACCTTGACTATTACCACTATGCCACTATTGAATTGCTGTTTAGTAAATAAAACAATTAATATGTATTCTTAATTGTACTTACTTAACAAATAAATAATAAAAAAAAAAAAGCAAACCGGGTGCCACACTACCCGTCGCCGCCAACACCCACCGGCTGCCACCACTACCCACTTCCTGCCTTGCCACTGCCATGCCACCGACCACCTCCGGCCGTCACCCGCCACCTCCCGTTCCCGGAAACCCCCAAAATCCCAAATTCATGTAAACCCTAATTTAATTTTAAACCTAAATTAATCAAAATTAACCATATTAAACATAATTTTATGAAATAGATTGAAATCAAAACAAAATTATTAATTTGTTGAATTGATTATCGAATTATAATTGAATTAATTGTATGAATTTAGGATTATAATTGAAATAATTGTATGAAATTAGTTTAAGAAAAATTAGAAAAGATAAAAGAGAGGATTTTGTATACAAATGAGTAAAAAAGGGTAGGGAAGGGAAAAAAAATGAAAAAAGTATACAACGTGAGTAAAATCCGTATACAATTAATCATATTCGTATTTTTTTTCCTACGTAGTCATTCCATTTTAGTGAGACTTAGCCCTTATATAGTATTATATTCCCATAATAAAAATGTTTAACTATTTGGTAATAACAAGTCAGACATGTATGTGCAAGTTGCGTAAACCATTGAAACTAGGGTTACGTAGCTTCATTATACATACATCTGTCACATAAATTTTTGTAACTGGCGAGCCAACAAGGCTAAGGTGGTCCTTTTTTCTTTGGCTTGGAACGACATAAGGTGCAAGAACGAAGAAAGATTGTGATCGCCTATTTGAAGATGTTGTTTCAATTTTATATTTTTATTATTATGATGGTTTCCTCTGAATTTTTCAGTGATGTGTTTTACATAATACTAGGTCGTGATTTATCTTGTACCGAAATATTGGTATTTCAATGTTTTTAACTAAACTTAAGTTTTACTCCTAACAAGTAAAAGACCTAGCTGTCATTTTTTCTACTTTAGCATGTTTAGTAATCTTTATGTCGTTTATTACGTGCTCATTGTTTTCGTGATTATTGTGATTAACAGTGAAAGGGTTACATTCTATTAAAAAGGAGAAATGGAACAATCACTAGATGAGATAACAATGTGAGGCCTTTATATATGCACCGTAATAGGCCTCTCTCAAACTGTTGCATTGTATGATTTCTATATATGTGCAAGGGAGTAAGTCAATTTTATTCTAGGGAAAATTAAATATAACATCCTTTTATAATCCTTTTTTTTTTTTTTTTTTTTTCAAAATTTACACCCTTAAATATGAATTTCTCAAGAGGTGCCAACATATTTTAGACATTGGTGTTATAACTTGGAAGGGGCATACCCTATAATGTCTTCAATTGTTATTTTTAAGTAAGAAAAATTGACGTTGGAGGTGATTTAAAAACAAAAATGTTTTAAAAGGGAGTTATGTTATAAAAATAACATATAAGGGGGTTATTTAAGAAAATAAAGTGTTATAAAAGGGGGTTATATTCAATTAACCCTTTATTCTATGAGCGACCGCGCTGTGAATGTTGATTAAATGCTAGATTGTTTGATTCTTAACTACTCGTATAATCATTCTCATATTAATATTGTCCTACCACTGTTCTGTGTGCATATGGTTAAACACCAGTAAGGATAATTTAATTTAAGACCCTACAAGTGAAACTTTTGATGCAAATGGTCACTCTCCCCCAAAAGCACAGGAAAAGTTCTACATAGCCACTTTTCAATTCCACTTTTCTCAACTATATTAGCAAATTTATGACCGTTGCGTGAATTTCATTTCAATTCGATCCCATTTTCAGCAACTTTTTTACAAAAAAACAATATGTCAGTTGAAGAGCAAAAGCAGCAGCCAATCATCATTCCCGTACTCCACGTACTCTCCTAATAGGTTTTCAAAAAAAATTGCCCGTCCTTTGAGAATAAAAAGTAATGTTTTTTGGATTCTTCATATCAGATCCATTATGAATTTTTTATATCCAAATCTATATCCGATCCATAATCCAACTCATAATCCAATCCAAAATTCAACCCAAAGCCGATTTAAATTCAAAATTTCAACATCCTACGCCATTTTTTTTAACGATATTTTCCTTATTTAAAGCTAAAATTACATTCTAAAACACAATATTTTGGATCAGGTTGGATTTGGATCGAAAGTGGATCGTTAACGGAAAGATAAACAAACACATTAACTTAACAACCACACAAAAAAAAAAATAATTAAAGCGACAAACCAAGCCGACCCGTGGATTCCACGGGTCGCACCGCTAGTTATATATAAAAGTTTAATTTAGAATAATAAATAAAGTTCATGTTAAACTACAATTAGGAAAAAAATAATGTGTCACATTTAATTACAACCCTTAATTCAATAGAAATTTTGATTATCTATTCTCATATGCATCTAATGATTTAAAATATTATTGTTTAGTTTCGAATCACATAAAAAGTCTGCTGAGCAATTATGTTGTTTATCATAATTATTTTTTTTTCTTTTAGATAGATTTTTAGTAAACTAATCTACTTTTTTTAGTAAACAATTCACTGAAACGAAGGGAGTAATAAGAATAGAAAATATTAGTTTACAGTAACTTGGCTTAATCACGTACATGACTCAAATCCTATAGACCATATTATTCATGTACTTTAAAACGTTGTATATAAACAAACCGTGAGTTATTATGATTTCAATGATAGGTTATGTACGTATAGTTTTAGTATTACCATGAAAATTGATAATTTATTTGTTTGGTTATGCCAATTTATTATTTGTATTTTTATGCACATTTGTTTTAAATTAATATCATGATAACTGTTAGTTTATTTGTTCGGCTGTGTCAATTTATTGTTTATTTTTTTTATGCGGATTTGGTTTAAATTAATAATTAATAATGATATGATAGGCTTAATCGCACTCGCCTAGTCAAAGATAAACCTGACAAACCTAATGGGTAGCTAGGGTAAGTCGGGATCGAATTCACAGGGAGATGGTCGCAATGTTGGTTATTTTGAGTGATTCTAGTCTCGGTACGAGTGAATAAGGTTTACTAGAACTAGAGCGCAAGATAAGGGTTTTAAACTTAGGGGAAAAGGTTTAGGAAGTCGGGTTAGGCACGGGTAAGGTTAGGTCAAGGGATGATGATCGGAATGAGTAGGAAATCTGTAACACCCGGTGTTTTCCGAGGTTATTCGGGCCGGGTACCCCGTTGAAGAGGTTCATGTATTGGCTCAAGTGACATAGTGCTTAAAAGGATTGTAAGTGCTACTCATATCAACAAGATGCATCTTCTTTTCTGGTGGCTCATCTTAAGAACTCTTCAGTTAAGCGTGCTTGCTGGAGAGTAGTCTTAGGATGGGTGACCTCCTGGGAAGTTCTCAGGATGCGCAGTGAGGACAAAGTCTTATTTGGAAAGGGCCGTGTTGGTGCGTGGGCGATGTACGCGACTGGCAAGCTACCGTGAGTGACATTTCGCCTTTAGTTGAAATTTGGGGTGTTACAAATGGTATCGAGCAACCCGACGACCGTGTGGTCGAATCCTAGTCTGCGACTTAGCCGTGTGGTCGAATCCTAGTGCGCACCTAGGTGGGGAGGATTACGGAATGCTATATTGTAAGTAGCTACCAGGTAAGCGAGGGCGTTGCGTTCTTCAAGTGGGGGTGTGTAACACGGTGTTCCGAGGTTATTGGGTGGGTACCCCGTTGAAGAGGTTCATGTATTGGCTCAAGTGACATAGTGCTTAAAAGGATTGTAAGTGCTACTCATATCAACAAGATGCATCTTCTTTTCTGGTGGCTCATCTTAAGAACTCTTCAGTTAAGCGTGCTTGCTGGAGAGTAGTCTTAGGATGGGTGACCTCCTGGGAAGTTCTCAGGATGCGCACGAGTGAGGACAAAGTGCGCTGGAAAGGGCCCGTGTTGGTCTGTGGGCGATGTACGCAGCCTGGCAAGCTACCGTGAGTGACATTTCGGCCTTTAGTTGGGGCTGGGGTGTTACAAATGGTATCAGAGCAACCCGACGACCGTGTGGTCGAATCCTAGGTACGCACTTAGCCGTGTGGTCGAATCCTAGGTACGCACCTAGCTGGGGAGGATTCTGGAATGCTATATTGTAAGTAGCTACCAGGCGCAACGAGGACGTTGCGTTCTTCAAGTGGGGGTGTGTAACACCCGGTGTTTTCCGAGGTTATTCGGGCCGGGTACCCCGTTGAAGAGGTTCATGTATTGGCTCAAGTGACATAGTGCTTAAAAGGATTGTAAGTGCTACTCATATCAACAAGATGCATCTTCTTTTCTGGTGGCTCATCTTAAGAACTCTTCAGTTAAGCGTGCTTGCTGGAGAGTAGTCTTAGGATGGGTGACCTCCTGGGAAGTTCTCAGGATGCGCACGAGTGAGGACAAAGTCGTTTGGAAAGGGCCGTGTTAGCTGGGCGATGTACGCAGCCTGGCAAGCTACCGTGAGTGACATTTCGGCCTTTAGTTGGGGCTGGGGTGTTACAAAATCGCTCTCGCTAAGGGTAAAGCTAGGCCTCTCGGTCTTCAGCTTCCTCTAGGTCTCAAATGCGGGCTCTCGCAACTTACAAGTGAGGGTCCTAATGATTGTCTCGTGCCTCTCCAAGAAATAGGCTTTCATTCTTAAGTTCAAGGACACTAGAAACTCGTCAAAACGTGATCAAGGAATCAACAAGCACAATCAAACAAGACAATCAAAACAAGCGCGAAAACCTAACTCAAAGAGATCATCAAAAACGACCCAAACAAACACCCATGATTCACCCTTCTCCCTAGATGAATAAACTACTCACACATGATAAAAATGATGATCAAAGCAAGGGAGAATAATGAAAACATAATCAACAATGATAAATAATGAAATGATAATGAAAAGGGAGAAGAATACAACAATACCAATCAGAAAAATCCAAGGAGAACAAGATGAATTCAAGCAACAAAACCGAAATAGATGATCAAACTAGCATTAACCGAGTCGGGAATTGAAATTACAAAATATGAAAAGTATGAAACCTAGGTTTTTTAGAGAATGAACTTTAAAGTGTTAAGAAAACAATGTAAAAAGATGGTTTACGAATGAGGCCTCAAACTCCTTCAAATAGACGAATTATTTTAAGCACACGAAGAGTCGAAGCCGTCCCTGGGCTCTGGGACAATGGTCCTGTCCGGACAATACCCATCCCGACCGGGATGCTCCTAGGGACAGCCGTCCCGTGTTGTTCAGAAAAATTCAGCTTTTTGCACTTTCTTGTACTTAGCTTTTTCTTGCTTCTTTGTCGTCCCAAGGCTAAGGGACGAGGCCTAGGAGTAGGGACGAGTCTTAGGATTATGAGAGCTTCAAATCCTGACCCAAGGTCCCGGGACACCTTCATTCATTGAAACGAGGCTCGTGCCCAGCCGAAACGGCACGAAACCAACTCGAATCATCACGAAACTTAACGAAACTTCACGAAACTTCTCGACAAGCATCCTATACTCCAAATTAGCGCGTTTACCTACAAAATAGACATAAAAACGCAGCAGGGCCAATACGGAGAGAAATAGGAGCTGAAATGCAACTAAAAGCACGAGAATCGCAAAGAATCGCTAACGAACAAGGGGGCTATATATATGTAAATATATGACACATCATGATACTAACTATTTGTGCAATTTTTTCTTTTTCAGTAGAATACCATAAAATTGGAGTTTTGCATAACGACGATGGCTGAACAAGCTTCAGAGCATGACATGGTCGAGACTAACTTGATTATTCAAGTTAATGTTGCAGCTTTGCAAATTTTAAGTGAAATAAAATTTAATTTCAAAATAATATTATAGAATTTATTTTTTACAAAATTTATAATTTTACTGTATATATTTTGTTAAGATATAAAATTTATTAAGAGTATGTGAATGGCTTGGAATAGTTACTTATGGAGTATTTTGTTAAGATATAATTTTATTATATATGTTTTATTGTATACAAAATTTATTAGGAGTATTTTTTACAATTATGGAGTATTATATTCCAAACTAATTTTTAAATAATCAAAACAATGCTAACTACACAGAAGTTCTAACTATCAAAAGAACTTTTCTTTTAGCATAAATGTGAGTACGTGTAAAATTAAAATTCAACGAAGAATAATAAAACTTTTAGAAAGTTAAAATACAAAAAAATTTTAACATATTATTTTTGAAATCCGTGCATCGCACAGGCTTACATACTAGTATTAGTTATAAATGCAAATAACAGATAATATCATAGCAATAATGTCACAGCAATCAGCAGAATTACGAAGCGATATCAGATCGCAAACAAACATACATATTGTATCATTCACATCATGCAAACTCGATTCACTTCATAAATTTGTGGTCTTTAGTTTTCAAAGATGGTACGCACTCATTCTCATTTAATCAAACAACACATACTGCTTACGAGCCTGACCACTGAGTAGGCCATTGTACTCTAGTCGCTTACATCTCACTACCATAGTGCAGCGACTTACTCGACTCGTAAACCACGCCGGATACTATAGTACTTGCATCTCATCGTCTAGTGTTCGAAATGATTCGAACTTCTGCTACAATCCCGTCAAGTGATCTTTACACAGTGGCAAGAGTGAATGCAAGCGTCGCGCCCACTAAGAACGAAACGCGGCAAGGAGACAGAACCGCGTATCCAGCCCAAATCCATAAAGCTGATATATGACCCAAATCCATAAAGTCATATAAGACGCAAATCCATAACGCCAATACAAAACCCAAATCCATAAGGTCGCGGGTGCCCTGATTGAAGGTTTATATCCGTATATAGACCATTAAAATCACAGAATTATAATGAAAACTTTTATAAGATTTAAAGTCATAAAATAAAATTGCATAATAAAGTATAAAGATTCAAGAATTAACCTTTTAATCCTTTGAATTTGGCCTAAGAACAATACCAAAGAGATGGTACCTCCTAATTATCTCACCCAAGATGATTCAAGATATGCCCTTAGAATTGCTAGAGAATTTTAGAGAAGAAAACTGGTTTTTCTCTCAATTTGATGTTGTGTGCTATTGTAATTATGAAATTAGGTTAGATGAGATATTGGAGACTCATTAGGTTAAGTAGGGAGGAAGAAATCAATCCCCTACCCTACTACAACCACACGTCCCAAATAGAGTAGGAAGTGGACTTTTCACTTCTAAATTTTCAAGCCCAAATCTAATTAAAAGGTTTAACCCAACTTGTTTAATTAGTTTCTTTGGCTTTTAATATATAATGTAATTATAATATCCATATATTATAATTAATCATAAATATCCGTATATTTATAATTTGCTAATTTATTATAACTGTTTAAAATTAATTAGCCAACATTATACGTAATAATTAAATATAACCTTTTATATTCAATTTCCGAATTACAGTTAATTCCACTCATCTAATATCATTTAATCTTTATTAAATAATATCCATTATCATATTCGACTAACTTCTTAGTCACATCTGACTAACTGTTTAGTCCACAACACTGACTAACCGTTTAGTCATAATTAAGGCATCAATATGATCATTTTCACAAATAATCATATTTCTCAAATACATCCTTTAGGTGTGACTCTTAGGGACCAGTTGATCACCGCCATCTGTATGACAATAACGTCAAACTTATCTAGCAAGCCAACCGTTATTGATAAACGTTAATCAACTGATTAAATACGTAAAGTACCCTGTGTACCTTTAGAGATTTATTTATGTTATTGCACTATCATTGGAGGACACTAACCCCAACAATCTCCCACTTGTCCGTACAAGTGTAGGTGCGATAACCGATTCTCATATCCATAATAAATTTCTCCCACTCAATGTAAACCAATTTGCAAAGTCTGTACTTTCAAAGGTCGTAGTTCACAAGCGATCGGTATCAAGAGTGGTTTCCCCGACTAGAGAGTAACTCAACTGATAAACGAATCAATATTCGAGCATGGCCATGCATTTTCAGTTACAGCTCCTCGAGTGGCCCTGAGAATAAATATTATAACTCGATAGAAGTTTGGATATTTCCCTCAACTCGAATCCTGCAGATGTAAGCGCAGCATGAAATGACCCAGTGAAAATCGCAGCGCTGTTACGATCGACCGTGAGAAAGAAACCAAAGTCACCCAAAATCTGCCTTAATCTCAAGAGACAGTCGATAGTCAAAAGAATCGACTCTAGGAACACTATGGATGTCCTATCCACGACCCGGCACCTAATGTTCTGTAACATTTAGGACTCCATGTAGTCGTCACAAAAGTGTCCTACGCGATTTCAGTAAATCCGCATCTGTGATCGATCAGTCAACAGTTTGACTTATGGCTCGTTGAACCCACCATCAATCGACGTCACAAAATGATTGCCAGAGTTATCAGCTCGTGCAGGCGATCACGGACCAAAACAAAATATAAAGCAATTCAGTTCACTTTGAGGTGTTCAACATTGTCTGCACAACCCTCATGAAAAACAATATATATAACAAAACGATGATTTTATTAGAAGTTTTAGGAAATACAAGTGTCGAATCCATACAAACAACTAATACAACTCAGGAACACGCTTAATTCCCATGGATTTAACGTGCCCTTCATGCTTATCTTGTCTCAACGGCTTAGTGAGAGGATCTGCTATGTTATCATCCGTAGCAATCTTGTCAATCACTATCTCCTTACGCTCCACGTAATCCGGATCATGTGAGCCTTCCTTTGCACGCGTCTGAGACTTGTTCTTTGGACTTAGGCTCCTTCGCTTGGAAGATGGCACCACTATTGTCACAATAGATCGTGGTCGGGTCATTCGAACTTGGAACTACACTTAGTTCTTGTAAGTACTGACCCATCCATATAGCTTCGCCAGCGACCTCAAGCAACATAGTACTTCGGACTCGATCGTTGAATCTGCTATAACAGTTGTTTGGAGCTTTTCCAGCTGACCGCAGCGCCATTAAGAGTAAAAACGAATCCAGATTGAGATTTCGAGTCATCTCGATCCGTTTGGAAACTAGCGTCTGCGTAACCGGTTGCGCATAGCTCAGTGTCTCCACCATAAGTCAATATCCAATCTTTAGTCCTCCGTAGGTACTTAAGAATGTTCTTGACGGCCATCCAGTGTGCTTCACCTGGATTGCCTTGGTATCGGCTCGTCATACTCAATGCATATGCCACGTCCGGACGTGTGCATATCATGGCATACATGATCGATCCTATAGCCGAAGCATATGGAATCCGACTCATGCGCTCGACCTCTTCAGATGTCTTTGGTGCTTGAGCTTTACTCAAGTGCACCCCAGAGATCATTGGAAGATTCCCTTTCTTGGAGTTGGTCATGCTGAACCTCTCAAGAATCTTATCTATATAAGACTCCTGACTGAGGGATAACATCCGTCGTGATCTATCTCTATAGATACGGAGCCCCAAAATACGTTGTGCCTCACCCAGATCTTTCATCCGGAAATGGTTCTGTAACCATACTTTTACCGAAGTTAAGAGAGGTATGTCATTCCCAATCAAGAGTATGTCATCGACGTACAGTATTAGGAAGACAATCTTGCTCCCACTCGACTTGATATATAGGCATGGTTCCTCGACCGATCGAGTGAATCCATTCTCCTTTATCACTTGGTCGAAGCGATGATTCCAACTCCGTGAAGCTTGCTTAAGTCCATAAATGGAACGCTTAAGCTTGCAAACCTTCTTAGGATTGTCAGGATCAGTGTAACCTTCGGGTTGTACCATGTACAACTCCTCCTCCAAATAACCGTTTAAGAAGGCGGTTTTCACGTCCATCTGCCAAATTTCATAGTCATGAAAAGCGGCAATCGCTAAGAGTATCCGAATGGAACGAAGCATGACTACGGGTGCAAAGATCTCATCATAGTGCAACCCTTGCACTTGAGTGAAACCCTTTGCCACTAGTCGTGCCTTGTATATATCTGGTTGTCCTTCTACAGATCGCTTTATCTTGTAAAGCCATTTGCACTGAAGAGGCCTAGCCTTATCAGGTAAGTCAACCAGATCCCATACATGGTTCTCGTACATCGAGTCCATCTCGGATTGCATGGCATCTTGCCAAAACTTTGAGTCAGAACACGTCATGGCACCTTTATAGGTTACGGGTTCGTTACTCTCAAGGAGTAAAACGTCGTCTCTCCCATTCTCCTCGACTATACCGATATATCGATCTGGAGGAATGGGGAGTCTACCCGACCTCCTGGGTTCCAAAGGGACATTAACCGCAGCAGACGTAGAAGGAACAGTTTCCTCCATTAGTTGCTCGGTTGTTGGTTCAGGAATCTCCGACAGATCGAAGGTTCTATTACCTCTCTTGTCTTCGATAAACTCTTTCTCTAAGAACGTCGCACTAGCCGCAACAAAAACTCGGTGTTCGGTAGGCGAATAGAAGTAATGACCAAACATTCCTTTTGGATAACCAATAAAGTATGTCTTGACCGATCGCGGGCCGAGCTTATCCTCGTGTCTCCACTTGACATAAGCCTCGCACCCCCAAACCCGAATAAAGGACAAGTTAGGGACCGTTCCCTTCCATAACTCGTATGGAGTCTTGTCAACAGCTTTAGTCGGACTTCGGTTAAGTATAAGAGCAGCTGACAAAAGAGCATAACCCCATAATGAGTCCGGTACAACCGTATGACTCATCATGGATCGATCCATATCAAGTAATGTTCGATTCCTGCGTTCGGACACACCATTCAGTTGTGGTGTTCCGGGTGGAGTTAACTGTAATACTATCCCGCGGTCTTTCAGGTGTCGATCAAACTCAGTTGAAAGATATTCGCCACCACGATCCGAACGTAGTGCTTTTATCTTTCTATCCAGTTGGTTCTCAACCTTATTCTGGAATTCCTTGAACTTGTCAAAGGACTCACTTTTATGCTTCATTAAGTAGACATGTCCGTATCTACTCAAATCGTCCGTGAAAGTGATAAAATACCTATAGCCGTCTCTAGCGTTGATTGACATAGGTCCGCACACATCAGTATGTATGAGTCCTAATAGGTCAGCAGCGCGCATTCCAACACCTTTGAAGGAAATTCGAGACATTTTGCCTATAAGACATGATTCACACGTGCCAAAAGTTTCATAGTCAAATGGGGCAATTGTCCCATTATCAATTAGCTTTTTCACGCGTTTCTCATTTATGTGTCCCATACGGCAATGCCATAGATACGTTTGATCTTTGTCACCAACCTTTGCTTTCTTGTTACTCACATGCATGATTTCTGTGGTTTGATCTAAAACATAAATTCCATTCATGGAAACAGCTTTACCATAAATCATTTCATTTAAAGAGAAAATACAGCTATTATCCTTTATTAAAAATGAAAATCCTTCTTTATCAAGAACGGATACAGAAATAATGTTTTTAGATAAACTAGGTACATAGTAACAGTTATTCAGAAATAACTCAAATCCACTTGGGAGTTGGATTACATGTGTCCCTACTGAAACGGCAGCAACTCTTGCTCCATTCCCCACTCGCAGGTCTACATCACCTCTTGCCAGAGTTTTGATGCTTCTTAAGCCCTGCAAATGATTGCACAGATGAGAACCACAACCAGTATCTAGTACCCAAGTTCCGAAACTTGCATGGTTAATCTCAATCATATGAATAAAAGAAGACATACCAACAGGAGCGACGCGGCCTGCTTTTATGTCCTCAGCATACACAGGACAGTTACGCCTCCAATGCCCAGGCATGTGACAATGGTGGCACTCCATGGTCTGCTTAGCTTTTGCCTTGCCTTGTGGTCTACTGCTAGACTCACCAGGCCCACTCTTAGCAACCACTGGCTTCTTGAATTTTGGCTTACCTACAGCTAGGTTAGCCGGAGCCTTACCCTTACTCTTCTTGTTCCCAATCATGAGAACATCTTGCTTTGTGCTCCCACTCAACTTCAGATCACTCTCCGTCTGTACGAGGAGTGAATGCAGTTCATGCAGACTTTTCTGCATGTCGTTCATGTAATAGTTTGCCCTAAAGAGGGCATACCCATCATGAAGAGAGTGGAGCACTCGATCGATGATGATCTTCTCATCGATCTTGCAACCAAGCTCCTCCAGTTTTTCAACATTCTCGATCATGTCGAGAAGATGTGGACCAACCGGTTGGCCCTTCTGGAGTCTAGCCTCAAAGAAACGAGTAGTATACTCGTAACTCTTAATTCTCGGAGCTTTCGAGAATTCCTTAGTAAGGGTGGTGAAAATCTTGTTTGCACCCTGGGTAATGAATCGTCTTTGCAAATTGGATTCCATTGCATAGATGAGCACGTTTAAATAACGCACCGCCTCCATCATGAAATCACTATAAGCTACGACTTCATTTGCTCTGCATCGGGGAGCCTGGTTCACGGCATTGGCTCGATCAAGTACTTGAGCTTGCCGTCACTATGGCGGCATTCCGTGTCACGGCCTCCCAATCAGCGAAATTGGACCCATCATTCTTCAGTCGAGTAGACTGATTCATGCTGTCCATAAAAATTCTCAGCCATGATTCACGTTCAGGTGTGACACTTGGCATTGGGCCTTCAACACGACCAGCCATTTTGTATTAGCAGTTATATCTGTATATAACGTATTCGAAACTGTGAAAAGAAAGAAGAAGAAGAGAGAAGATAAGAAATCATGGTTTTAAAGTTTAAGTCAAAACGATAACATATTAAAGCAATGACTTATGCACTCATATAATTGACCTCCCTCGAGAATTATATAAATGATCCCAAGACTCAATTTCTTTAAATTGATAAGCCAACCTCTTGGCTAATTCTACTGTTAGAATTCTTGGTCGATAGATTTCAGTAAATCCTATCTTTTAGTCCATCATAACTACGAGATATTACTCGAACTATAATGTTGAGGAAAACTAAGTCGATAACCACTACTTACCCAACGTAGAAGGGGTCATATTATGCCTACCGACGAAGAAGGGATTCATAGTGGTTCGACTCATAAAGACTAATTCTCAATTTCAGTTTTAGAGGAAGGTCCCATCAACTCATTTTAATTCATTTTAAGTGAACTAATATCTAGCATTATCGTGAATGATTAAATAGAGGTGATAGCCCTAAACAAGTGACATCCGTATGTCAATGAAAAGAATGCAACTATATGATCCATTTTCATGCATATTAGGTGGTTTGGTTTAGTTTAGGCGGAATATGATGCTACTATTTAACGTGAATGCAATAAAAACGGTAAAGAAAAACGCAAAAATGAAAAACACCTAGTGTGGCCTATCCTATGAAAATAAAGACAATTACAAAGTGGAATCCATCCATGGACCCTAAGCTGTCTTCATTCTTCATCTTGGGCTTTAAGTGGGAGTCCATCTCGAATCTTCAACTTGAATCTTCTCAAAATTACAATTTTGAATTACAAAAATAAACCTATTTACATTCTAATTCAAAATATGCTAAAATTAAAAATATTACAAAATTGGAGATTCGAGATCTCAAAAATACAACCAAAATCATGTTTCCTTTCATTACGGAAACACAATCTTCTAAGGCCACACTAGTAAATTACAACCTTTTGTACATAATTAATGCGTATAATTAAACCATTCATACAAACATTCATTCACATAAATATATAAATAGCATCAACTAAACAAGATAAAAACAATGCATACGAATTGATTTTAATCCAAACCACCCTTTTTAAATGATTAAAATTATGCAACAATTCCTTAATTGTTCATAATATCTTTTAATCAAAATATAATCCAAAACCAATTTATATTATCCTTATAACATAAATTAGATCACAATAATATTTTAAACTTCTTTAAAATATTAGGTATCATAATTATTATGAACTTCTTCATAATATCACAAAATATATTATCTTTATAATATAATAAAAATTGGAAAAACAAGAATTTCCAAAAATAATAAAAATTTCGGCCAAATTGATAAAAATACCGAAATAATTTTTTTGTTTTTTTTTTTTATATTTTAAAATTTCGGCCAATTGATAAACATACCAAAATTTTTTTTTTTTTTTTTTTAATCAAAAGAAATATACGGCCAAAATTAAAACAAATAAGATTTACCAAAAATTAAATCGGCCAATAATGAAAAACATGAATTAAACTGTTTTAATTCGTTTTTGCTAAGAATTAGATCAATCCTAATACAATTTTAATCCATATTAAACATTGATTCAAGATATTCAAACTAACCTATTAGATTTAAACATCTTAAACTGATAGATCTAATAATTAACATCATATATGTTCATTAACATACAAAAATTTTGATCCTTTTATGTTTTAATTCAATCGGTATTAAATCAAAACTTATACAAATTCATATATTATAGTTTTAACATCTTAAAACATTGATAATTATGAATCAAATAGACCAAATCAAGCCAAAACAATAGCATAAATACACGGCCAAAATCCAAAACATTCGGCCATATCATAAAAATTGTTTAAAATTTATACAAAATCGATTTTATGAAAACCTTATAAAAATCTCATGAGCACTCTTGGCTCTGATACCACTTGAAGGTTTATATCCATATATAGACCATTAAAATCACAGGATTATAATGAAAACTTTTATAAGATTTAAAGTCATAAAATAAAATTGCATAATAAAGTATAAAGATTCAAGAATTAACCTTTTAATCCTTTGAATTTGGCCTAAGAACAATACCAAAGAGATGGTACCTCCTAATTATCTCACCCAAGATGATTCAAGATATGCCCTTAGAATTGCTAGAGAATTTTAGAGAAGAAAACTGATTTTTCTCTCAATTTGATGTTGTGTGCTATTGTAATTATGAAATTAGGTTAGATGAGATATTGGAGACTCATTAGGTTAAGTAGGGAGGAAGAAATCAATCCCCTACCCTACTACAACCACACGTCCCAAATAGAGTAGGAAGTGGACTTTTCACTTCTAAATTTTCAAGCCCAAATCTAATTAAAAGGTTTAACCCAACTTGTTTAATTAGTTTCTTTGGCTTTTAATATATAATGTAATTATAATATCCATATATTATAATTAATCATAAATATCCGTATATTTATAATTTGCTAATTTATTATAACTGTTTAAAATTAATTAGCCAACATTATACGTAATAATTAAATATAACCTTTTATATTCAATTTCCGAATTACAGTTAATTCCACTCATCTAATATCATTTAATCTTTATTAAATAATATCCATTATCATATTCGACTAACTTCTTAGTCACATCTGACTAACTGTTTAGTCCACAACACTGACTAACCGTTTAGTCATAATTAAGGCATCAATATGATCATTTTCACAAATAATCATATTTCTCAAATACATCCTTTAGGTGTGACTCTTAGGGACCAGTTGATCACCGCCATCTGTATGACAATAACGTCAAACTTATCTAGCAAGCCAACCGTTATTGATAAACGTTAATCAACTGATTAAATACGTAAAGTACCCTGTGTACCTTTAGAGATTTATTTATGTTATTGCACTATCATTGGAGGACACTAACCCCAACACTGATACCCCTAGCGAAATAAGGTGAATTACACCTAAGTCTAATATGCATATATAAGTATTCTCGTTAAGAGTAGGCTATGCTATTCATAGAGCACCTTAACTCTGAATAAAACGGCTATTTCCTAGAGACCGACTCAATAAAAAGTTGGCATATTCATTATCTTGTACGGTTTAGGCAGTACGACTTAAGGCGTTAATGCATGGGCAGCATGCTAAGCAATAAAGCTGCCGGCTAAAACCACACTATTAGATATGGCCAACGCCCAGGGACCGAGATAGTGGTATCACATCTCGGGATTTGAAAAGATAACTTGTTCAACAAGTTACCTCAAATTCCATTAAAATAAGTTTTGGGACACTACTTATTCAATAAGTTTCGTCCCGGGTACTATTCACCGTCTTGAAATTTGGGACGTTACTTGTTTAACAAGTTTCGTCCCGATTTACTATTCATCGACACTATTCATCTAGGTCACTATTCATCAATCACTATTCACTTGTCACTATTCATCTCAGTCACTATTCACATCGGTCACTATTCACATCCTAACTTAATTACTAAGTTTAAAAATCTAGTTTTAAAAACGTTAAGTTCGGTTTGTAAAAGTGATAAACGATATTTATTTTAAAACTGAGACTTAGTTAAATTTAGTCATCTATTTGCTAAATTTAGCGATTTTCATTTCTTTAATAATAGTATCGTGGATGATTCATTTAGTCCGTATGTCCAAGTCCAACAGTCCAATTTACAAAGGCAGTAGCACACGATTTAATTCATTTTTATAACGGTTACATTTTTTATCGGTTTATTATATTTCTTTTATAACTAAAACGATTTATACAAAAATTCAATTCTATTAACTATTAAACTTTAGTGACTTAGTGATATTTTCATTTTGATCAATTTAAGTCCATTTATTTGTGAATGTCGTGTGATACACATATGTGTCAAAATTGATTTATTTCTTTTAAATTCTTAATTCTAACTTATTAACTACTAATTAAATTATTTTAACAATAAACTAAAAAGTGATAAAATACAAATTTAACCCTAAAAAGCTTAGGGATGCCGTGGCCAATACATGGTGGTGTCCTAAATTTCATTTTTCGATTTTATCGGTTTTTAGCTTAAAGTCTTTATAGTTTAATTATTCTAATTATACTAAAACGATTTTAACTAAAATGAAACTTTACTAGAAATTTCATTAGACTTGAGGAAGTTTGGGTGAGAGAGGACGGGTGTGAAGAGGCGATCAAGGAAGGGTGGAGTGAAGGTGGGACTGACATTATGAACGCCCTTGGTCGTTGTGCTGCAAAGCTGCAAAAATGGAAGGGCCTTAGTATAGGGAAAATTATGAGGAACTTATCTAAAAAACGGAAGCGGTTGAGCGAGCTTAATGCGGGTGTACGGACGAAGGAAAATGTGCGGGAAAGGCAACGGCTCGTCAAACAGATTTCCCATCTGCTATTCCAGGAAGAAAATTTTGGAGGCAACGCTCCAGGGCGCTATGGCTTAAAGACGGCGATAGGAATACTAAGTTTTTCCATCGACTTGTAGGTCAGCGGAAGAGTAAAAATCATATTGCGAAGCTCGTGGATGACCAGAATCGGGTATTTGAAACGGTGGAGGGTATATCCAGGTGCGCGCTGAATTATTTTTAGGGTTTATTCAGCTCCGAAGGCTCGATCTTTAGCACTGACATGCTTGACAGTGTCCGAGGCCGTGTGACTGAAACCATGAATCTGTCTTTGAAAGAGCCTTACACGGCAGAGGAGGTGGTAAGCGCCCTCGGTCAGATTCACCCTCTTAAGGCACGGGGCTTGAATGGTATGAATGGTCTTTCCTTTCACACATACTGGCATATTGTTGGCGGTGCGGTGTGTCGTTCCATACTAGGCTTTCTTAATGGGGGACCAATGCCTTTGGACTTGAACAAGACAAATATTGTTCTTATCCCCAAGAAGAAAGCACCGGATAAGATGACCGAGTTTCGGCGCATTAGTCTATGTACTGTTATATACAAACTGATTTCTAAGGTTCTCGCGAATCGTCTCAAGCCGTTTTTGGGAAGCATTGTATCTGAAAACCAAAGCGCCTTCACACCGGGGCGTCTTATCACGGATAATGTTGGAGTGAAACCTATGGGGTTTGATTTCACTCAAGGAATCAACAACAATCGATTTGTAAAACTTGTAGAAATTTCGGCCAAGTGATGATTTTTTTGGTGAGAATTTTCTGATTTTTGTAGGTAAATGAAAAACATAAAAGATAGTACTAATTCTAAGCACAAAGCAATAGAATTAGGGTTTGATTAATTAAGCACAAAGCCACTAATTAATCATTCACTAACTCAAGCACTAAGCTAAGAGAATAATGAAGGAAACTCAACTCAAAAACTAGGGTTTTCTTTTCATTCAAATCTGAAAATTATAATGTGAGAGGCTTGGTTTATATAGACCAAGGCTTTACATCTTGACCCTACATTTAAAGCTAATCTAAGGGCTCACAAGAGTCCCTCAAATGATACAAAAAAACGGCTCATATGGCCTTACAAGAGCTGAAAATTTTAAAGGTAAACAACAAATTCAAAAGCATAAAGTTTGATGGTGACACTTGACTCAATCCTCTCCTTTCTTTGTTGGATGATCATCCAAGGGTCTTGAGAGTGTCTTGGGTTGAGTAGGACGGTCCTATGCACCACTTTTTTCAGATTTTAAACAACAAACAATAAAGCATAAAGTAATGAAAGTGACATGAATGAAAAAGACATAAAGCACAAAATAATGTGATTGTTTATGGGGGATTGTTAGGCCGGCTCCATGGACCTCCTTGAGCTAGCTTTTGTGAGCCATGTGAGTCCTTTTATTGGAGGGTTAACTCACATGGTTGCACCCAAAGTGACCACATTCAAAATAGCATATTCATTGAATTTTTTTTTTAGTTGCTCTCCAACTTGACCTTCCCTTGACTTTCTTTTACCACTAAGTATGGCTAGATTGACCATAGAATTGACTTAACTTAGCTCTTAGTGGCCCCTAGGTCCAAGGCCTAGGCTTGGGTTTGAGCCCAAGGACTCAACCCTTGGCCTAACTCCATCTCATCCTTGACCACCTTGACCATTCTTGGTCCAATCTCCTCTCCTTGGAAAGGATTTGCCCTCAAATCCTTGGAGATCCTTTTGCTTCCCCCTTGGCTCGATTTCATGCTCAAGTCTCGACTTAACCCTTGCTCTACCTTGGCTCTCACGGTTTTAAGCTTCCAAAGACACCACTTGATGATAGTTTGGAGGAAAGGTTGGACCCCCTTGGCTTGGCTCTTATGAATGGCCACGATTTCATCCTTGATCACGGCTTGCTTGTCCACACATTCTTCCTCGAGCATTTCCTTGAGTCCACGGCTCATAGCCATGCCATCCAACCATTCTTACTCATGATCGAGCCCATCAATGATTCTCCATCTTAAAGACCCACTCGATCTTTCCATGCCATCAATTTTTGATCTTTCTTTGATCACATTCTTGTTGTAGTCGGTTGTTTCATTGTTGATTGATGTATCACCTTCATGTTGCTCCTCTCCTAGAATCCTTCTTATCATGCTAGGATTTTCTTCTCGTTCTAGGCTCACCATCTCTTCACCTACACTCATTGTCGGCTCCTCACCCACCTCTTTGCTAGGACTCCCTTCTTTGAATGATTCGAACAAACAAGCATTGGCTTTAGATCCCATCATTGGTGGTAGGGGGGCTAGGACTATAAGCTTTTCACCGTATTTGAACGAGTAGGTGTTATCTCTTCCATGATGGGAAGAATTCTTCTCATATTCCCATGGCCTACCAAGCAACACATGACACGCATCCATGTCTAACACCTCACACACAATTTCATCCTTATAGTCTTGTCCAATCGAGAACGAGACTTTGCATTGTTTATCGACTTTTACCTCGGCTCCTTGATTAAGCCACCTTAGTTTATAAGGATGAGGATGTTTCAAAGTAGGTAAGGCAAGTTTATCAATGAGAGTTTTTGAAGCAACATTAACACAACTTCCTCCATCAATAATTAGATTACACACTCTCCCCTTGATTGTACATTTGGACCGAAAAAGTTGATGCCTTTGGTCCATGCTCTCATTTGATTCTTGAGTGTGCATCACTCGCCATGTGACCAAGCTCAACCCCGAGTCCGGGGGAACTAGGGTTTCGGCCATCTTCTCTCCCACAACCTCTTCTTTTTTTTCTTCCTCACAAACTAAGACCTCATCATCTCCCCAATGCACAACTTCACTCGTGTTCAAGGCCCTCTTGTTAGGGCATTCCTTAGCAAAATGACCATATCCTTGACATTGGTAGCATCTCTTGAGAGGAATCGTTTTTTTAGGGCCATAGTCAATTCCCTTCCCCTTGTCAACACTTGATGGCTTGATAGTAGGGCAAGGCTCGGTGATCTTGACCCCTCCTTGGCTTGTGGTGGGATTGGCCTTGGTAGTTGTTTTGGCCGAATCCCCCCTCCCTTTCTCTAGCCTTTCCACTCTTATGGCCATAGTGACGGCCTCATCGAATGACCACAAGTTTTGCATCTTGACCCGATTTGCTATCCTAGGGTTTAGGCCCTCGACAAATCTCGCAATCTTTTGCTCGGGTTTTTCACTCATCTCACATTGAAGGGTAAGTTGTTCAAAGTCCCTAAGGTAGGATTCAATGGGTTGTGTTTCTTGTTTAAGTTGAGCCAACCTAAGAAACATGTCTTGGGTGTAATCCTTAGGGACAAACTTATCTTTGAGCTTTTTCTTGAGTTTGAGCCATGACCTAATGGTTTCTTTCCCTCTCGATTTCGTTGGTTCTTAAGGTTCTCATACCAAAGGGAAGCATATCCTTTGAATTTCATGATGGCCACCTTAAAACACTTCCTATCGGGGTATTCCTTAAATTCAAAGACTCTCTCGATAGACCTAAGCCAATCTAGTAAGTCTTCGGGGTTAAGACTACCATAGAAATCGGGAATATCTACCTTGATGTCTCGGTCATGATCTCTTGGGTGGATTTTAAGGGACTCCTCCGAATCCGAGTATTGATCTTCCATGTGAGGAGGGGGTTGGCCTCTCCCTCGGCCACCATACCCACGGCCCCTTCCTCCTCCACCCCTAGGTGGTGGTCTTGGATCATGAAGGTTTTGGTCCAAGAGAGTGTTTAGGGCATTCATCATTGTATTACAACTACCGGCGAGTTGATTCAACTTTTCTTCTAACTCCGAAATCCTCTTGTCTCCATCCATTTTGTGAAAATTTTGTGAGAATTTTGTGGAAGTTTTTGTGAAAATAAACAAGGAAAGAAAAGGAAGGAAACGAAAAAATTAAAAGGAAAACAAGAGTAAAAAACCGAGAAAACAAAAACAAAATGAAAACAAGAACAAACCTAGGCTTTGATGACCAATTTGGAGTGAAACCTATGGGGTTTGATTTCACTCAAGGAATCAACAACAATCGATTTGTAAAACTTGTAGAAATTTCGGCCAAGTGATGATTTTTTTGGTGAGAATTTTCTGATTTTTGTAGGTAAATGAAAAACATAAAAGATAGTACTAATTCTAAGCACAAAGCAATAGAATTAGGGTTTGATTAATTAAGTACAAAGCCACTAATTAATCATTCACTAACTCAAGCACTAAGCTAAGAGAATAATGAAGGAAACTCAACTCAAAAACTAAGGTTTTCTTTTCATTCAAATCTGAAAATTATAATGTGAGAGGCTTGGTTTATATAGACCAAGGCTTTACATCTTGACCCTACATTTAAAGCTAATCTAAGGGCTCACAAGAGTCCCTCAAATGATACAAAAAAACGGCTCATATGGCCTTACAAGAGCTGAAAATTTTAAAGGTAAACAACAAATTCAAAAGCATAAAGTTTGATGGTGACACTTGACTCAATCCTCTCCTTTCTTTGTTGGATGATCATCCAAGGGTCTTGAGAGTGTCTTGGGTTGAGTAGGACGGTCCTATGCACCACTTTTTTCAGATTTTAAACAACAAACAATAAAGCATAAAGTAATGAAAGTGACATGAATGAAAAAGACATAAAGCACAAAATAATGTGATTGTTTATGGGAGATTGTTAGGCCGGCTCCATGGACCTCCTTGAGCTAGCTTTTGTGAGCCATGTGAGTCCTTTTATTGGAGGGTTAACTCACATGGTTGCACCCAAAGTGACCACATTCAAAATAGCATATTCATTGACTTTTTTTTTTAGTTGCTCTCCAACTTGACCTTCCCTTGACTTTCTTTTACCACTAAGTATGGCTAGATTGACCATAGAATTGACTTGACTTAGCTCTTAGTGGCCCCTAGGTCCAAGGCCTAGGCTTGGGTTTGAGCCCAAGGACTCAACCCTTGGCCTAACTCCATCTCATCCTTGACCACCTTGACCATTCTTGGTCCAAATGTCCTGGTTGCGTTTGAACTTTTCAATCATATGAAGTACGCACGAGGAGCGGGTGGGCACATGGCTCTTAAACTCGATATGCTTAAGGCTTATGATCGTGTCGAGTGGGACTTCTTTGAAAATGTGTTGGAGGTGATGGGTTTTGACAGTAGTTGGATTAATAGGGTGATGGTGTGTGTCCGGTCGGTTTCCTTCACGGTCACAACAAACGGGTACCTGTCTGAGGTTTTTACTCCAAAACGAGGGTTACGACAAGGTGACCCTCTGTCGCCGTACCTTTTTATTCTTTGCGCTGAAGTACTGTCAAGTATGATTAGACGGGTTACGGAGCAAAACGTCATACATGGTATTAGAATCGCTCTGCTATCGCCGATGGTTTCTCATTTGCTGTTGGCCGATGACAGCATTCTGTTTTGTAAAGCGAACGCAATGGAAGCAAGGCAGATTCGGGATATTCCAGCTCGCTACGAGAAAGCGTCCGGGCAAAAGGTTAACCTGGATAAGACGACAGTCTCTTTTAGCAAGGGAACGTCTACGGCTCGGAGAGATCAGGTAACGGAGGTGCTGCAAGTTACAGTGGTCGACCAACAGGATAGATACCTTGGGCTGCCCACGGTTGTGGGTCGGTCGAAACGAGTAATTACGACGCGGATTTGGGACAAACTTGGTAAGAAAATGCAAGGATGGCGGGGTAAGCTACTCAGTAAAGCGGGTAAGGAGACGGTGATTAAGGAGATAGGCCAGTCAATACCAACTTACGCGATGAACGTTTTTAGGCTTCCGGCTAATTTTTGCAATGAACTTCGTTCGCTCGTGTCTCAGTTTTGGTGGGGGGTAGAAAATGGAAAGCGGAAAATTCCTTGGGTAGCGTGGAAGCGAATGTGTCGTCCTAAGTGTAATGGTGGGCTGGGGTTTCGGGATTTTGACCTGTTTAATAAAGCCTTGCTGGGAAAACAAAGCTGGTGTCTTCTGGTTGAGGACGACTCACCAATGTTCCGTGTGCTAAAAGGCAAATATTTCCCGGATCGAGGCTTTGTTGAGGCTGAATTGGTAAGCCAACCGAGCTATACTTGGCGTGGACTGTGGGAGGCTAGAGAGGTGGTGCTTCGGGGGGCTAGGAAGAGGATTGGGGATGGCAAAGATACACGGGTATGGGTTGACCCCTGGATACCGAAAACGCAGACGAAACGAGTCATTTCCCCACGAGGTAGCAGCGAAACAGATATGCGGGTTTCTGAGCATTGTTGTAAATTCGAAGTTTGTGAATAATTCATTAGACTATATGATTTTACCAATTTAATTTTGAAGTGTTTGAATAATTGAATACAATATATAATACTCCATGTATGATTTCATGAATTCATGGTTAGTCGGAGATGTTGGCGAGGTTTTAGGTTAATTACTACTGTTAATAATTGTATCATGTGCTTTATTTTAATCCTCCTACTTTTGAATGCTTGCCTTTACTTTATGTTTGTCGTGATGCCTCTCTTCCAATTTCTAATTCTTTGCCCTTCATTAATCCTTAGGAGTTAGGCCATTACTTTAGAAACTGCGTTGATTTCCCTCACTCGATACGGAGAGCAACAGTAACGTGGAAATATACGATACATTGGATGAAACGGTCTAAATTCATACTAATATATCATTTTCACTTCGACAATGTAAGGCCTCGAGTCCTGAAACTCCCTGACAAAAATGGCAACAGTAGAAGCGATCTGTCTCGGTCAAAATCGAATGCCGACATATTGTTGTGTAAGTTATTGATTAGTGTATATATGATTTTATGATTTAACGATTCTTGTGAACATTTCTTGTGATTTTTCTTTATGTCAGAGACCCGCTTAGACAATGGATTTACAAGTCCTTACAAACAGGATGTTGTTTGTCTATGACTTCAATAAATGGGTGAGTCAACAGAACATATTACGCTGGAGATGGATTCTTGCACACAGACGTCGTTGAGGAAGCCTCTACGGAGCAATTATCTCCCCTGCTCTTTTTGTACATTCTACTTACCATTCTTACTCCCGTATCATAACGGACGGTGTGAGAAGTCAGCCCCATATAATCAAGTTGAGCAGATACATACACAAGACCATTCTTACCTCAAAGCAACTCTCAGCAAACAATGCCTGCATTCAGTCTCCGAGGGCAAAAGGATACCATGACGCCGCAAAGGTACATTGGCAGTTTGGTTTATATAAACATCGGAGTACTCGTCATGTTGTTTAATTATCATGTGGGCCTGTTTTACAGTTGCATTGACCAGCAGAAGAAGTCGGGAAAAAGAACAACCAAGTAGCTCAAATGTGCCAAAACCATTACGTGCGGCTCACCTCCCGCGGTCGAAGGTATTGCCAAAGGTTTTACCACTTCGATCTACCTAGATTAATTTGACACCTGCACTCTTAAATGTTGTTTGTTAACCTCGCGACTATACTTCACAGATACTTCGAATACCTGTAAAAGACAGCCCCGGAAAAGAAAAGGCCTTGCTCAAGAACACGGTTACTTTATATGTTATTTTTTACTGGTTTGTTTAGTCGAAGGACTACTGCAGTTCACTTGATTCAGCCACAATTATATATTCTTTGCTAACCCCACATTCATAATTTGCAGATACTCTAAGCAACCACAAGAGACAACCCGGGAAAAGAAAGGGCAACGCAGAAGAAAACGATTACGTTAAATGTTAATTTTACTCCTTTGTTCAGTCAAAAGAAAGGCCAACGCACAAGAATATCCGTCATGTTATTTAATTATCATGTGGTACCTTTAACAGTTGCATCGAGTAGCAGAAGAAGTCGCGAGAAGGAAAAACCAAGTAGCTCAAATGTGCCAAAACCACAACACACGGGCTCGTCTCCAGTTGTCAATGGTAATGCCAAAGGTTTTACCACTGCGACCTAGGTTAACTTGACACCTGCACACTTAAATGTTGTTTGTTAATCCCGCGGCTATACTTTACAGATACTTCAAATACCCGTAAAAGGCTGCTCCGGAAAAGAGAAGGCCCTGCTCAAGAACACGGTAACATTATATGTTATTTACTACTGGTTTGTTAAGTCTTACGACTGCAACTCACTTGACTCAGCCACAATTAAATAATATTTGCTAACTCAACGTTCACAATTCAAAGATACTCTAAGAAACCGAAAGAGACAACCTGGGAAAAGAAAGGGCAACACACAAGAAAATGGTAACATTATATGTTAATTTTTACTCCTTTGTTTAGTCAAAAGAGTGCATCTTTCTTCTACTGTTTTCAATGAGCAATTCAAACACACAGGGGCTAATGTCGCACGTTTCAATTACACAATCCCTGAAATTCACTTGAAACATCTGCAGATTAAAAAAAACACTTACCACAGGTAGTTTTTTTCGGGATCACAAAGTCTTGTGTAAGACGATCTTATTACTATGTGATGGATTGATGAGTTGATTGATGTATATATTGAACTGTTTTTTTTGCGTGTGTTGCTTTATGTTTTGAGGTGTTGGTTAGATTGCAGTTGTTACTCGAGTACTTCGTTAACTTGAATCGTTGCAGAATTACTTGTGAGCATTTCGTGTTATGTGATTGTGTTTGGGTTTGCTTTTGAGTAAAAATGATAAGATTGCTGAATGAGTAGCGTGTCGATTTGTGGATGATTAGCATTTGCTTTACATTTTTTTTTGTCGAATGTCACTTTAGTTTGCAGTTTGGTGGGAATGATCTTGAATTTGCTTGGATACATTGTACTCCGTATTATTTACGGTGCAATTTTGCCGATTGCATCTGGAAGTCAGTTGTCGTTGTATATTTGGAGTGAAGTCGCAAATGGTTGTGATTCGTGATGGCCGTTTCTGGGATTTTGAGAATGATATACCACCATGACATGTTAAATCGACTTTTACTTTCAAAATTCCAACGCAAGTCTTTCTTTGCCCTGCGTCTTTGTTGTTGTCGCCGTCTGCGACCACCCATACGCACTGTTGTTGTTCTCTTGTTCATGAGGTCTTTGTGAATCGCCGCCTACGTGTTGTAAATTTGCTGTAATTGTACTTGGTTGCTTGCATCAATTTGACTGAGTTGAATAATAAATCCTCGCAATGCTTAATTCATCAAAGCTCTCTTGTAGGTCTGTTGTACGGCTATTGTCTTGAATAGTTCCCATTTTGTTAGTTATTGTATTACCCGTAATTTGGGGATAATGAACTAATTAAGTACTCCGTATATTATTGAATGTCGATGGATTGTTGTGATTGTTGAAGTATATTAGTGAATTAATTAACAAACTTAATATCAATCAAAGCAAAATTCATGGGCAATGTACGAAGTACTTGATTACAGGCTGAGGTTTTTTATTTTGTTGAAGTTGGCATGTTTATTTGCTGTATTCTAATTTAATATCTCAATTAAATGCTGATAGAATTGATCTACTCTGAGAAAGGTGTAATTTTGTTTAGAAAATGTTCCTATTTTTGGTTGGAGAATGAGTCGTATAGGCCATATAATTTTCTGTAGAAGAATCGACGCAATATAATCCCATCATCCTTTGTTTTCAGGTAAGCTTCCCGTTTGTTGTTTATCTCTTTATTTGTATTTGTATTCTATATATATAATTTTGATGGTTAATGTTATGCAATGATGGACTTTTGAATCTCATTCCGCTGAATTGTAGAATTGGCACCGTCACCTTAGTCCCGAATCCGTGTTACTTTGCATCACAATAAATCGGCCTCCACCGTTGGTCCTTGCTAGCCAGCTTCCAAAAAATTTCACCCCGCCATCGTCATTGATCGCTTTGGTATACTGTGTAAAAGCTTGTGTTTCAATTGTATATGTTTGAGTTTGAGTCTTTGTTGGTAGTGGCGGACCCGGAAACAAATTATTATGAGGTCCTGATTTTTCCTTTTTCAAGCTTTTGTTATAAATATAATAAAATTATCTTTTTAAAATAAAAAGGAACAAAATGATCCGAAAAACACTCTGTGTACGTCCGCCATTATTTGTTGGTGCACTTTGAAATTTTCATGTTTAAGTTATATTGCCCTACATCCCCAACATAAATAGAATCAATATTGGTCTTTACGCTATTGTTGAATTTTTTGGGTTGTTGAATTATACTCCATAAAAAGGAGCTCACTTTTGAGCGTTTGGGTGGGACATATATGTGTAGTTTGATTACTCATAAAATTTAATTTGATTGAGCTAATATATTTTTCATGTGTCTCAATAATTGATGAGTATGATGGATGTTAATTGGAAATACTAACATGTTTTTGGTCAATTTACTACTGTTGATGGATATGAGCCAGTAGTATACCTTGGTAGCTTTTAATTGTGTAAGCAAGGTAATTGTTAACGATTATTTTTCTTTTTTGGTGTGTTCAGAAACCCACTTTGCGGCTTTAATAAATGGGCGGCTCAACAAAATAGATTAAGATGGAGATGGATTCTTGCACACACACGTGGTCGAGGATGCCTTTACGGAACAATTATCTCCCCTACTCTTTTTTCATATTCCACTTACCCTTCATACTCCCGTATTCTAGCGGATAGTGTGAGAAACCAGCCCCATATCAAACTATGTTTCTCAATCTGTTTTGTCGAGTAATAAGAGCCAAGGACAGACTCTTGAGAAGATGGGAGTATATTATCCTGAAGTCCTGAACCAGTGTTCAGCCATGGCCAGCTATACGTAGGTGTTTCACGGGTCACCTCACATAAATGTTTAGAGATGACATGGATCCAGCCTTCCATAATAGAACTCGAAATGTAGTGTACAAAGAAGTATACTCAGACCTGTGACCAATAATAGGTAAATTTTCCACATACTCAAACCATTTTATTTTGCCGTTTGTGGTTTAAATCCGTAGGAATATTTACGTTTGATATGTCGTTGATCGTTGTTGATATTTTTAGGGCTAACAACGTTGCAATTAATGAGTGATACGTGGTAAATATTGGTTCTTTCGTAGTGAAAATGTGACACAGTGGTTTCTTTTGCTATTGCGTTCATGGCTTCTTCGATGGAATTTGCAGACTCGGATAAAAAAGAATATGTAAGCTGATGAAGATGTCGGGAAGATAGCCTTGGCAGTTCCTGTTCTAATGAGTAAGCAATCTTTTAAGTTATAGTCTCAAGCGTTCAAAACAATCAGTTGATGATCCATTTACTTATTCTCTGACATATTATCTATGCAGCTAAAGCTTTGGAATTGTTTCTGCAAGACCTATGTGATCGTACATATGACATAACCATTCAGAGAGGAGCTAAGACTATGACTTCGCTTCATTTGTCAGTAAAATAAGTCCCTCATTTTATTTCCTTTTCTTAATACTTCTATATTTGTTTTGTTCCAAAAGTTTTTGTGTGTGTTGGTATTTGGGGTGTGCTTGACGATTGTGCTGGATACTTGGATTTGCAAATCCTTTGTGATTGTTGGACTTCTATTCTTCGCTATATTTCGATTCTTGGAAAACCTTTCGAGGTTTCATGGTATAATAAGTCATGGTAGCAGTCGGTGCACTTGGTCAAGAACCAACTTGGTCTAAACCAAGTCCTATGAAGGAACTTTCTCGTGCTGAAAACGTTAGCGCTACCCTTCAGATGGCCGAGGGTAGTTCTGCTGGTGGGGCGTCCTGGAATTCTGAGATGAAGATGACGTTGAGCGTGAACAAAAAACCTGTCATGGATGAGCTTGATAGCATTATCAAGGTTAAGCTTGCAGAAGCGGAGATGTACCAAAAGCGTGCTGATGATGCTCGGAGAGAGTCGGAGGGCCTGCAGCGCATAGTAACTGCGAAGAATGAAAAAATCGAAGAAGAGTACGCTAGCCGAATTGCCAAATTACGGTTGTCGGAGGTCGAGGAGAGGTGCAGGCAAAAGCACGAAGAACTACAGATGTTGGAAAGAAGCCACCGTGAATACTTTAATATGAAAACGCGAATGGAGATGGACATCAAGGATTTGTTGCTCAAAATGGAAGCGACAAGGCGTAATATGTGCGCTTAGCATATACATACAATCACCTCTGATTTTCTGATATCGAACAAATCGTGAATATTCAGAGAATCAGATGGAGTATGTAAACAATATTATAACATTTAGATTGTCACCCCGCCGTGTAATCGGTGTAGATCACGGTGGTATTGTGTTGTGTCATGTGTGTGTAAATTATGTGTACGACTTCTCTGTTATCCGTCAACCTTGAATTTAGGTGGGATTGTGAGTGCCGCGCTGTTCTGTTGTGCTCTTTAATTTGTAGGAATTGTATTTCAGCAACTTCTTCGATTTTGTGTATTAATATGTGTGCGCTATCGATTTCATTTTGAGGACCCGTAAGAGACAGATGGAAAAAAGAAAGGCCACTGCACAAGACATTGGTTATGTTACATGAAATTTTGTATAGCTTAGTACTGATGTGTTACTTTGATCACATGCCTCAATTTTGTGTTCACGTAATAAAGGTACTGTCAATGATTTTTCCTCCTCTTTTAGATTAGTGTACCATTTTATGTTGTAGTAATCATATAGTAAAAAGCATTACAACAATGCTACATAATAGTAAACGTGCTATATGTGCATAGGTGTACCACACCTTGGCTGCCGTAGGGTGCCTTTTGTTGTCTGTATACACCTACAAATGATCTTACACTCGTATAGTTTAGGTATCAAATTCAATCTAATTTTATCACACCAGTTTTGTTGCTTCACTTGCGGAAAGGTAGGACTTCTCCGCAAAACCCTAATTTAATTTTCTCCGTCTTCAATTAAATAATCTTCCCTAAATATTCTTCCGATTCATTCTTGCGCTAACTTGATTAATTTTGTAGGTAGTTGGGAACAAGTAGGGCATTTGCCTCAATCTTTTCCAAGCAAATTACACTAGAGGGAACATCTTATAAGCATATTTTTCTCTAATCTTGCGGTTTTTATTTATTTGAAATTGCTTCAAAATTTGATCTTCTCTAATGTTGTCTTAATTAGATTTTACATAGACGTAGATTAATTACGATTGCTATTTTCTTTTTTTCTTTTTTCGATTTATTTTCCTGAGCTTAATTCTCTTAGTGAAATACAGAACTTTACTGTTAATATTCTGAGCTCTGTGAGAAATTACTACTTTTTCTGCGCTTCTGCTCGAGGGATTTCCAACAAATCAATGCTTATACCATTGTTATACAATACCTAATTTCAAATTTAAGCTAAAAAAGAATTTCTAGATGCCCCGTGAATTAACGGGTCGTACCACTAGTTTAAAGTTAAAATATAAACTTTATTTTTCTAAAAGTTTTACTAAAAAGTGTAAGTTGATTTATGTAATACTACTGTAACAACCCGGTTTTTCGTGACTTAATTAAACTAAGGCGGAAAATTAATTAAGTCTAATACATGCCGGATGTTAAATAAATTACATTCAAATGGCATAGGATACAAATATATATTACAATCTCTCAACGAATACAAACGAAACATCCTAATCGTCCCGATAATCCTGAGTCTCGAGAATTGCCTGCAACGGAGACAAAAACACAAAATAGGAGGATCTCCCGCTCAGAGGCGGGAAGTGACTGTTCTAACCAACAACCTCTAAACCAAAGTTTTGGTTTATTTAACCTATGATTAAAAGTAACTTGGCAGCACTAAACGCGTATAACTACCGCAGCCCCTTATGTTAATAAAATTGGACAAATAGCATATAATATCAGTTCTCACATATAGATATTTAAATCTCATACAACATGATAAACAAAACTTAAAACATTTCAATATATAGAACACAATATATAAACTTAATTACCATCTCAATTCATAGAACATCGTAATATATATAAAACTTAAATCATAGCAGTCAAGATATATGCATAAGTCGTAATCAATTCAATAAACACATAGTGGTGGACAATCATGCAATATCTCATATAGCACGAGGGATAGTCGACCCTTTTCAAATCACAACATCAATAAAACTCACGAGTCTTGACTATAGAGCGGCTCGTGTACTTTCATAGTCAATTACCCATATAATTTTCCTATCAAAGTGCACTAGTTACTCAAGCTCGTAGATCAGATCAAACATTAAGTAGCAAATATTATATATAACTACCTAATATCGAACGCAAACTGGATAATCTATCATACGTTAACTAATGAATCTTCGTTAGTAAGGCGGAATCATGCAGACCTCATAAGCATCCGCGCAATAGCAATCAGGGCCATCATAACTTGGACGTGACTGAAATGCTAGAGATATCTAAGGTAATAAGGACGGCCATATCCCTTGTCTAATGTATGTATACACCACCTATCGAGGATCATACTTATTCGCTATTCAAAAGGTATTCACCAAGAAAAATTCGACTATCACCAGAGACGGGTACCCCCGGTTGGGGCTGGTATTTTCCAATTACCATCTATGGGCCCACGGAATATCAATGTTGCCCCATCCCTGAGGTTGTATATCCCGTGTCAAATAGCAATCTCAAGATCGTTAAATCGCCTTTAGCAACACATGGAGGGAGCTAAAGTCCCCATAGACAGCTGCCTCGCTAACATCGAAATCAAGAGTCGTAACATGGCAGACACCCGAGTACTAATCATACAACGTCATAATCGAGGGGTATAATCTCATGTCAGGCCGTGCCTTTTAACTCAAATCCTAAGTTGTCGAAGGAATATCGAGTATGAGGAATAACTCGCTCATTCTCGGATTCAACCCAAACAACAGCAGAGAGTCTAAGGGTTCCCAAGTTAGAGCGGACGGTCAAAGTGAAGTCAATAATAGGTCAATTCACAAGGGTGGCGCGACAATTATTCTAAATATGTAACGAGAGTTAATCTAAGTATTTAACTCTTAGTTCATTATTTCATTTATCGTTCAAAACTTAGGTGACGATTCTTACTATTTATAACATCGTCGAACTTGTATAAATAAATATATATAGTTCTCCAGTTAACAGAAATCACATAAGACTCAACATTAATATTTTAACATACGATTCATTTTTTTATATTCTATTTTACAAATCAAACGCGAAATTGAAGGTACCGGGAAGAAACCTATCGAAGCCCTGCGCGCGCCCTCGCCAGTCTTGGGGCAGAAGCGAGAATGCGCCTCGCAGGAAAAAGTGCGAAGTTTGCTAAAAATGGGGGAGATCATTGCATGAATTTGCGATCAAAAAAGAAAAGTATAAAAATCCTTTTTGAAATGTATTTTCGGAGTCGCCACCAAATATTAAAGGAATTTGGAACCTATTCAACGCGTCTTGAAATACAAGACACGAGTGTCTCAGATTTCAAGGTGCGTCGATACCTATCAATCTGAGGTTTGAAACCAGAGAAGGGGTTCGTAGTGAGGTTACTTTTCGAAAGTTTTGACAAAATAAGTTTTGAAAACAGTAATCAAAAAGCCTACATAAGAGTAGTCTCTACTAATTTGAAAACATTTGCTTAATTTCGATATTTGGGCTAAAATGACGCTACGTACAAGTGCGAATAAATATGACTCGATTAAAATGCATAAATAATGTAAAATGTCAAAATATTGACATATTGCTATAGGAAATGTACGTTAAATAATAATTTATTGACTAAATTATTACTATAGACGTTATTTTCCGACCTCGTATTAGAATTTGTGAAAAACCCTCAGTTTTGACATGCTAAAAGACTCTATGAAACGGTACAATTTAGTGTTGGATCCGTGATTCTAGTCGTTTATTTAACACATGAATGAGGACTTGCATAATTATAAAAGTGACGTCAGTTTGCTTTAGTGATAATGAGTCGTTATTTATGCGATATTGGCGGGGTTTAGACGGATTATGAATCCGAATTGCTACAACCGTATTACGAATACGGCTTCGCTAGTGCCAATATCGGGTTTGGGGTTAATGTAACCCCATTGTCCGAGTCTCAAACGCCCAAAACGTAGGTAAAATGTTTACCTTTCGAAAATGTAAAGACGGTATTTTTGAGTGGATTTTGTGAATAGTGTATGTGTTTTTGTAAAACCGATGTTTGAAAATGAATGAAGTGGGTTGGTATTTATAGAGTTTTGGTGGTTTTTGTGGGATAACAAAACTTAATCGCCTGTATACAGGCGTTTAAATTTGTTTGAGTTGGATATTTTTAAAGAAAAATCAAAAAGGCGGCTGGTACAAAACAAAAAGAAAATCGCCTGTTGACAGGCGTTTAACTTTTTAATCGCCTGTCAACTGGCGATTTTATTTTTGTTTTGGTGGGCTGTTTTAAGCCGCCTTTGGGTTTTGGTTGTTTTGATTAAGTAATGATTATGTTTTGTTGTTTACTTATGGGTTAAGTAATTGTTCAGTTTTGATCCGAATTTCGGTTTTCGTGTTTCGGTTTTTGTCGTGTTTTTCGATTTTGGCTTTGAAATAAAATAATATTGAAGTATATTATTTTATGGTTTGGTAGAATTTAATTTTGTGAAAATGTGACACGGGACGCACTTTGGCCCGTTTTACGTGTTGTGTTTTGGGTCGTTTTTGTAAGTTTGGGCCGTTTTGTAGCTAGTTGGGCTGTTTTTGTGGCTTGGCTTAATAAGACGTTCCAATATTGTGCTCGTGTTATGCTCATAATGACTAAAGTGACATTCAATTTTATGATTATGCAAATCCAAATTAATACGCTAAAAATGACTAATACGTTTTAGACACTTTTGTACCGTTTCGACTCTTTTAAAAGCATGCATGAAAGTCCTTTTCATCATCGGGTTTGTTTTTGGGGGGTACGGATACGGGTATCTACAGAGCCCCCAGTTTGACTGAGCTTGGACAAAGCGTTAGTCAAACTTAAAGATAGTATCCGGACCATTACAGTCTCGATACTACCTGGCGGCGCTAAGCATGTGTCTTATGGGAGAGACGAGGACTTAGCGTCGGAAAATGCGGGGAGGGACGACATGTTTTTAAGGACATGACGGTCCTACATGTTTAAGGGCGTGTCGGCCTGCATGTGGCCTGAGTACTCCCAGCTGGCGCCTTGCTTGTGTCTTTGCTTGGGCTTCTGCTCGTGCTTTCGCTTTGCTTGCGCTTCTGGCTTGCGCTCCTTGCTTCTGCTTTGCTTGCGCTTCTGGCTTGCGCTCCTTGCTTCTGCTTTGCTTGCGCTTCTGGCTTGCGCTCCTTGCTTCTGCTTTGCTTGCGCTTCTGGCTTGCGCTCCTTGCTTCTGCTTTGCTTGCGCTTCTGGCTTGCACTCCTTGCTTCGCTTTGCTGGACGTCTCGTAGAAGAGGTTACGTATTTTTGTATTTCTCAGAAAAAAGGGCTAGGTTTTTATGAACGTCTCGTAAGGAGGCTACGTGTTTTTCTCATAAAAGGTTAGGTTTTTATGAACGTCTCGTGAGGAGGCTACGCGTTTTTGTATTTTAACGTCTCGTGAGGAGGCTACGTGTTTTTCTTATAAAAGGTTAGGTTTTTATGAACGTCTCGTGAGGAGGCTACGCGTTTTTGTATTTCTCATAAAAAGGGTTAGGTTTTTATGAACGTCTCGTGAGGAGGCTACGTGTTTTTCTCATAAAAGGTCAGGTTTTTATGAACGTCTCGTGAGGAGGCTACGCGTTTTTGTGATTTAACGTCTCGTGAGGAGGCTACGCGTTTTTCTCATAAATGGTTAGGTTTTTATGGACGTCTCGTGAGGAGGCTAGGTGTTTTTCTCATAAAAGGTTAGGTTTTTATGGACGTCTCGTGAGGAGGCTACGTGTTTTTCTCATAAAAGGTTAGGTTTTTATGGACGTCTCGTGAGGAGGCTACGTGTTTTTCTCATAAAAGGTTAGGTTTTTATGGACGTCTCGTGAGGAGGCTACGTGTTTTTCTCATAAAAGGTTAGGTTTTTATGGACGTCTCGTGAGGAGGCTACGCGTTTTTGTGATTTTAACGTCTCGTGAGGAGGCTACGTGTTTTTCTCATAAAAGGTTAGGTTTTTATGGACGTCTCGTGAGGAGGCTACGCGTTTTTGTATTTCTCATAAAAAGGGTTAGGTTTTTATGAACGTCTCGTGAGGAGGCTACGTGTTTTTCTCATAAAAGGTCAGGTTTTTATGAACGTCTCGTGAGGAGGCTACGCGTTTTTGTGATTTAACGTCTCGTGAGGAGGCTACGCGTTTTTCTCATAAAAGGTTAGGTTTTTATGGACGTCTCGTGAGGAGGCTACGTGTTTTTCTCATAAAAGGTTAGGTTTTTATGGACGTCTCGTGAGGAGGCTACGTGTTTTTCTCATAAAAGGTTAGGTTTTTATGGACGTCTCGTGAGGAGGCTACGTGTTTTTCTCATAAAAGGTTAGGTTTTTATGGACGTCTCGTGAGGAGGCTACGTGTTTTTCTCATAAAAGGTTAGGTTTTTATGGACGTCTCATGAGGAGGCTACGCGTTTTTGTGATTTTAACGTCTCGTGAGGAGGCTACATGTTTTTCTCATAAAAGGTTAGGTTTTTATGGACGTCTCGTGAGGAGGCTACGCGTTTTTGTGATTTTAACGTCTCGTGAGGAGGCTACGTGTTTTTGTGATTTAACGTCTCGTGAGGAGGCTACGTGTTTTTGTGTTTGGGTTGAAATTGTGTTTAAAATGGGTTGAAAGCGTATTTGGGCCGAGGGAAAACAGCCCAAAACAAAAACTGAAACCCAGAAACAAAAACATAATCGCCAGTGTACTGGCGATTAGGTTTTTGTTTTGGTGTTTTTGGTTATGAAGGTACCGGGAATATCTCGATGAAAAACCTATCGACGCTGCAAGGCTCGACCTCGCCATGGGCGCTGGAAGCGGAATGCGCCTCGCAGGAAAAAGTGCGAAGTTTGCTAAAAAAGGGTGAAAAATGGGGAGATCATTGCATGAATTTGCGATCAAAAAAGAAAAGTATAAAAATCCTTTTTGAAATGTATTTTCGGAGTCGCCACCAAATATTAAAGGAATTTGGAACCTATTCAACGCGTCTTGAAATACAAGACACGAGTGTCTCGGATTTCAAGGTGCGTCGATACCTATCAATCTGAGGTTTGAAACCAGAGAAGGGGTTCGGAGTGAGGTTACTTTTCGAAAGTTTTGACAAAAATACGTTTTGAAAACCGTAATCAAAAAGCCTACATAAGAGTAGTCTCTACTAGTTTGAAAACATTTGCTTAATTTCGATATTTGGGCTAAAATGACGCTACGTACAAGTGCGAATAAATATGACTCGATTAAAATGCATAAATAATGTAAAATGTCAAAATAATGACATATTGCTATAGGAAATGTACGTTAAATAATAATTTATTGACTAAATTATTACTATAGACGTTATTTTCCGACCTCGTATTAGAATTTGTGAAAAACCCTCAGTTTTGACATGCTAAAAGACTCTATGAAACGGTACAATTTAGTGTTGGATCCGTGATTCTAGTCGTTTATTTAACACATGAATGAGGACTTGCATAATTATAAAAGTGACGTCGGTTTGCTTTAGTGATAATGAGTCGTTATTTATGCGATATTGGCGGGGTTTAGACGGATTATGAATCCGAATTGCTACAACCGTATTTAATACGGCCGCTAGTGCCAATATCGGGTTTGGGGTTAATGTAACCCCATTATCCGAGTCTCAAACGCCCAAAACGTAGGTAAAATGTTTACCTTTCGAAAATGTAAAGACGGTATTTTTGAGTGGATTTTGTGAATAGTGTATGTGTTTTGTAAAAACCGATATTAGAAATGAATGAAGTGGGTTGGTATTTATAGAGGTTTGAGCCGCCAAAACAGCCAAAACAAAATAATAACAGCCAGTGAACTGGCGATTTAAATTTAAATCGCCTGTTCACTAGCGATTTAAATTTAAATCGCCTGTTCACTGACGATTTAAATTTTGTTTTGCAGTTGTTTTGTGACGTATTTAGGCCATACGTATGTGTGTGATGTATGTGTATACGTATATTGCTTAGTGTGGTTGGTTTGGCCGATTACTCCGGGTCTGTTTTCGTGTTTCGTGTTTCGTGTTTCGTGTTTTGTGTTTCGGTTTTTGTCGTGTTTTTCGGTTTTGGCTCGAAATAAAATAATATTAGGTTATATTATTTTACGGTTTTGTAGAGTCTAGTTTTGTGAAAATGTGACACGGGACGCACTTTGGCCCGTTTTACGTGTTGTGTTTTGGGTCGTTTTTGTAAGTTTGGGCCGTTTTGTAGCTAGTTGGGCTGTTTTTGTGGCTTGGCTTAATAAGACGTTCCTATATTGTGCTCGTGTTATGCTCATAACGACTAAAATTGACATTCATTTTCATGATTATGCAAATCCAAATTAATACGCTAAAAATGACTAATACGTTTTAGACACTTTTGTACCGTTTCGACTCTTTTAAAAGCATGCACGAAAGTCCTTTTCATCATCGGGTTTGTTTTTTGGGGGGTACGGATACGGGTATCTACAGAGCCCCCAGTTTGACTGAGCTTGGACAAAGCGTTAGTCAAACTTAAAGATAGTATCCGGACCATTACAGTCTCGATACCACCTAGCGGCGCTAAGCATGTGTCTTATGGGAGAGACGAGGACTTAGCGTCGGGAAATGCGGGGAGGGACGACATGTTTTTAAGGACATGACGGTCCTACATGTTTAAGGGCGTGTCGGCCTGCATGTGGCCTGAGTACTCCCAGCTGGCGCCTTGCTTGTGTCTTTGCTTGGGCTTCTGCTCGTGCTTTCGCTTTGCGCGCCGGCTTGCGCTCCTTGGCGCTTTGCTTGCGCCGGCTTGCGCTCGCTTACGCTTTGCTTGCGCCACGGCTTGCGCTCGCTGCTTTGCTTGCGCCGGCTTGCGCTCGCTTCGCTTTGCTTGCGCCGGCTTGCGCCTTGCTTCGCTTTGCTTGCGCCGGCTTGCGCTCCTTGTCGCTTTGCTTGCCGGCTTGCGCTCCTTGCTTTGCTTCTTTGCTGGTCGTCTCGTAGAAGAGGTTACGCGTTTTCGGGTTTGGTTTATAAGAATGGTTGGTGTGTTTTTTTTTTTGTGGTTCTCATAAAAAGTTGGGTTTTTATGAACGTCTCGAGAGGAGGCTACGCGCTTTTTGGTTGAAATGCACGTCTCGTAAGGAGGCTACGTGCTTTTCGGTTTTTCTCATAAAAGGTAAGGTTTTTATGAACGTCTCGTGAGGAGGCTACGCGCTTTTTGGTTGAAATGCACGTCTCGTGAGGAGGCTACGTGCTTTTCTTTTTCTCATAAAAGGTAAGGTTTTTATGAACGTCTCGTGAGGAGGCTACGCGTTTTTTGGTTGAAATGCACGTCTCGTGAGGAGGCTACGTGCTTTTCTTTTTCTCATAAAAGGTAAGGTTTTTATGAACGTCTCGTGAGGAGGCTACGCGTTTTTTGGTTGAAATGCACGTCTCGTGAGGAGGCTACGTGCTTTTCTTTTTCTCATAAAAGGTAAGGTTTTTATGAACGTCTCGTGAGGAGGCTACGCGTTTTTTGGTTGAAATGCACGTCTCGTGAGGAGGCTACGTGCTTTTCGGTTTCTCATAAAAAGTTAGGTTTTTATGAACGTCTCGTGAGGAGGCTACGCGTTTTTTGGTTGAAATGCACGTCTCGTGAGGAGGCTACGTGCTTTTCGGTTTCTCATAAAAAGTTAGGTTTTTATGAACGTCTCGTGAGGAGGCTACGCGTTTTTTGGTTGAAATGCACGTCTCGTGAGGAGGCTACGTGCTTTTCTTTTTCTCATAAAAAGTTAGGTTTTTATGAACGTCTCGTGAGGAGGCTACGCGTTTTTGTTTGGTTTTGTGGGTATGTATGGGTATATTTGTGGTTCGGTTTTGATTGTAGTTGTTGGCTTTGTGTGTGACGTCCTAGGCTTCGAATATTTCGTCTTGTTGCAAAAATGCATGTTCGGGTTGTAGCCGGGTCTGAAATCCTTGCGTTTTTGCTTGCCGAGTGTACCTGCAAAAAGTCGTTAGTCGTAAAAACACATATATATATGTCTCGATTGAGACTGACTCGCTTAGGACTAAACTAAATGCAAATGCAGGGTTTTGAAATATGCTGTTTAGAAAGTATTTTAGACTCGTAAAAAGACGCTTTTGACATTGTAAAAATGTGAGCTAAAACGACATTTTGAGACGAAAATTGTGAATGCGAAAACCGTGTTTTGTGTTGTGGTTAATTTTTGTGTTGTAGATTGTTTTGCAAATTCGGCTATAAAAGGAGGGCTAGGTTAACTCATTTTACTCATCCTTTCAACGTTCTATTCTCGGTATTCCAAAGATATTCAAAATATTTACGGAACGTTAGTTGAGTTATGAAGAATTTTGAAGGAAACTTGCGCCGTTGGTGTTCGTCGTTGTCGGGTATAGAAGAGAAAGACTTTGAAAGATTGCGGTATCGGGGTACTCCTGGGTCTGGGGCAGGTTCAAATGGAGCCCGAGTTATTGGAGGTTTGTCTCGACTATTGGGACCTAAGTTTTCACGTGTTCCGCTTTCCTGGCGGGAAGGTCTGTCCATTGGTCGAGGAGTTTGGAGCTATTGGTGGCTAAGGGAATCTGGTGTTTGTTTTATTGTGTTGTTGTTAGTATTATGTTCATATTATTTTGTATTATGTTCGTATTATGTCTATCCTAAACCCGATGTAAATGCCGGGTTAAGTATAAATATTATAATATATTGTAGTATTGTTAGTGTATCTCTAAGGTTGTAGTTATGCTCCTAGTTTGAAAAATCCAAAATGTAACCGTTCTTTTTAAGATTAATAAAAATCAGGTTTTTATTTACGACTTTGCCTCATTTTGCTTATTATTCTGTGTGAAATTCCTTGGCTCTAATCCTCTTTTTTTTTTCAAAGTTTAGAATGTCAGTATGGTTCTTGTTTTTAGGAATTTTTGTATTGACTATTCCCTCGACCTTTTTTAAGCTTTGGGTTTGTCGTTTATTGTTGAATGGTGTTCCCTTTACTCTTTGGGCTATGGAACGTTTTTTTGTGATGATTGTATCCTTGGCTTTTTTAAGCTTTAGACGTGTCATTTTGTGTTGGATATCGCCTCATTTTAACCTATTAGGTCACGAGACGGTTTTTGTGTTGACTTTGTCCTCGACTTTTTTAAGCTTTGGACGCGTCATTTTTGTGTTGAATATCGTCCTTTTTAACCATTTAGGTTATGAGGCGGTTTTTGTGTTGACTATGTCCTCGACCTTTTTAAGCTTTGGACGCGTCATTTTTGTGTTGAATATCGCCCTTTTTAACCATTTAGGTTATGAGGCGGTTTTTGTGTTGACTATGTCCTCGACTTTTTTAAGCTTTGGACGCGTCATTTTTGTGTTGAATATCGGTTGCGCTTTTTGCAAAGCTGCCTACGTATCCACGAAAAGTGGAATCAAACCGGCGTAGTTCGGAAATGTACGTTTAGGGGCATACCGGCCCATGAATTGTGTTTGCTTTTTTGTGGTGAATGCGCATGTTTAGGGGCATGCCGGCCCATGAATTTGTGTTTGCTTATGGAATGTGCACGTTTAAGGGCATGCCGGCCCATGAGCATGTTTAAGGACCTGCCGGTCCATGAGCATGTTTAAGGACCTGCCGGTCCATGAATTGTGTTTGATTTTTGTAGAGAGAGTGAGAGAGAGCACGTTTAGGGGCATGCCGGCCCATGAATTTGTGTTTTATAAAATTGCATTTTATAGATACATTGCAAGGGGTTTTTAGGGATAGTATTTCTTGAGTTGATCGAGGTTTGTGGCAAGGTTGAATTCTTGGCCGTCGAGATCGGTTAGTTTGGCTGCTCCGCCTGTGTAGATTTCCTTGACGAGGTAGGGCCCGGCCCAGTTGGGCTTGAACTTTCCTCGTGGGTCGACTGGGAGTGGTGCTCGGACTGATTTTAGTACGAGGTCCCCAACTTTGATGTTTCGCGGCTTGACTCGTTTGTTGAATGCTCGCAGTCCCGTTTCGTATGCTCTTCTTTCTTCTGGTGTTTGAAAATCGGTTCGCAAATCATGGTGAGTTTGCTGATAAATCGGGAGATATATTGGACTTGTCCCAAAGAGCTCCTTATTTCGTCGTTGTTGCTCGGCGGCTTCATGCCCATTATTGCCTTGATTTTGGTCAGGTCTATTTCGATTCCGCGCTGGCTTACTATGTGGCCTAACAACTTGCCTGATGTGACCCCATAGGTACATTTCTGTGGGTTTAATCGCATTCGGTATTGCCTGATTCGGGTACGGAATTTTCGAAGGTTCGTGACGTGATCATCCCTTTCTTTTGACTTTACGATCATGTCGTCGACGTATACCTCAACCTCCTTATGCATCATGTCGTGGAGCAAGGTGGTAGCTGTGCGTTGGTAGGTAGCGCCGGTGTGGCAGTATGTTCCCTAGGGGGTTACGAAAGTAGTTTTTGGCATGTCGTCTGTTGCCATTTTGATTTGGTTGTATCCTGCATATCCATCCATGAGTGACAGTAAGGCGTGGTCCGCTGTGTTGTCGATTAGAATGTCCATGTGAGGTAGTGGTAAGTCGTCTTTTGGGCAAGCTTTGTTCGGATCTCGAAAGTCGGCACATACCCGTATTTTGCCGTTTTTCTTCATAACTGGAACCATGTTGGAGATCCAGTCTGAGAATTTGATGACTTGGATGAATCCAGCTTGTAGTTGCTTTTCGATCTCTCTTTTGACCATGAGAGACCATTCTGGCTTGATGCATCGGAGTTTCTTTTTGACAGGTCTGGAGTCTTGCTTGATGGGGATGCGGTGTTCGGCTATCTCGCGGTCGATGCCGGGCATGTCTTTGTGCGACCATGCGAAGACGTCCTTGAATTCTATGAGGAGCTTGGTATATGTGGTCCTTTCTTCTGTGCTAAGAGAAGCCCCCAGCTGTAGTCCTCGAGGTTCTTCAGGCGTGCCCATGTTGATGGTTGTTGCGTCTTCAATAATGGGGTCCTGTTCGGGTTCTGAGACAATGCTTGCAATGTATCTATATAATGCAATGTTATTTTGTTTAAAATTATCGCATTCATTAGAATATGTAGATTTTAAATGAGGCAAAGAGTAACAAAAACTTTCATGTTATTAATGTTATCAAAAGCAGTTACATTTGAAGATAGCTTAGACGAGGGAGCTTCGGATAACCTTAATGACTCTAGTTTTTCAATTAGGTTTACTACTTTAGTAATGTAACCTAGTGACCCTGCCGTTAAGAAAATTTTGGCGTCATAAGGACGCCATACCCTATACTCTAGGTGTAGATACTTGAATTGAAACTGCCTAGGTCGTTAGTAGATTGGGCAGCGTTTTCTTCGAGCTTTAGCTGTTGGAGGGCGGCTTGGAAGTCTGAGGCTTTTGTGGTGATGATCTTGTCATCTAAAGGTATCCTAACCTTTTGGTGGAGGCGCGGCAGGCCTTGGGGGTGCTGTAAGAATCGGCGGTGCCTTTAGTGCGCCTAGTGCGTTGATAGCGTGTATGGGCTCGACTTTGGCAGTGGCTTGAGACGAGCTTCCTTGATATCCATGACTCGTGCTTTTATTCCTATTTTCTTTGCGGAGGTCGTCTTCAATGAGTTCACCGACGACGCTGAGTGTTGAGAAGCTGTCGAAGTTCTTGTACCGTAGATGTTGTTGGTATGAAGGGGTGAGGTTGTTGATGAACTTGGTGATTAAATCAGTGTCCCTTGGGCGGTTAGGTATTTGGGCACAGAGTTTCTTCCAACGTGTCAGGTATTCGGTAAACCCTTCATTGTCCTTCTGAGTCAGGACCTCCAAAGTACGTAGCGAGACTTGGATGTCGTTGTTGTCCCTGCATCGCAGATCGAATGCCACTGTTATGTCTTCGAAACTACCAGTCTTGTGTGGCTCTAAAGAATAGAACCATGCTCTGGGTTGCGGGTCCAGTGAGTGTGGGAATAAAGTGGCCCAGGCGGGGGGGTCGACCCCCATAATGGCCATCTTGGCTTTGAAAGCTTTGACGTGTACGAGCGGGCTTTCGTGACCTTTGAAAATGGGAAGGTCGCTGAGCGCTAGCTCATCGGGTAGCATGGATCTGACATTCTTTGGGATGTGCTCATTCTCTTGGTGAATGGAGTAACCCCTGGAGTTTGTAAGACGTTCTTCCATGGTTCGAATCCTTTTTGCATTTCGTTCGGATTCCTCGGCGAGGCGTACGGCCTTTTTCTCTGCCTCCAATTTTTGCATGATAGCCATTTGCTCGATCGTTGTGGTGAGGCTAGCTATCCTATCATTGAGCTGTCGGACTTGTTCGGCAGTTACCTCCGGGGGGGGTGGTGGCGGTCCTCCGAAACCTTCATCGTGTTGAAAGGCCATGGCAGGTTTTGGTTTTGATCTGTTGTAGGAGCGCTTCTTTGGAGGCGGAGGTGGGTTTAAGTGACGGTTCTTAGTTCGTCGTGTATCCAGGGTTTTTCAATGAGTGGACCTGACAAAGTTTTCAAACCTTTAGTGATTCTAAAAGAGAAGGAAAAGACTCAATGAAGAAAAATCACATTCACGACCAAAGGAAGACACAAAAGTGTAAAAAGTGGGCGACTTGACTCGTGTTTTTAGCTTTTTAAAAGGACACGGGAAGCTTTTGAGATAGAGGCGTGTTAACACGTCCCTATTCTCGAGGTAAGAAAATTTGTATGATCATAATCTGATTAACCCAGTTTGGCGGTATGTTGCCGGGGGTTTATCATTGGATTATGATAAAAAAGGATCAGACCGAAGTAGCGATAGGCTAACCGATCTGAGGATGTTAAAATTGGGTAAAAGGCGATCACTTGTTCGCCTTTTACGTGTGGCTCTGGGATTTAAATCAAAAATGACGATAAGTCACTCGATTTAAAGAGTAAATCAACGGGTTCGCATCTGAACGAGCACGCGTTTTTTTGTTTTTGAGAGAAAAAGATTAAATCGGGATGACTAAAGAGTCACTCGACTTAGGGCTAATTCTAAAGTTCTAAAAGTTAATCTCGTTTAAAATCTCCGAAATGAATTGACATATTCGGATTTTTGCTTTGTGAAAGACCTTTAGCAATAAATGCATTATGACGATACGTCAGTCGCATAATTCATTTACGTTTTGAAAAAGACCTGGGATATAGTGATTATCCTGGGTCGGTTTTAAATGCAGTGGCATTTTATTTATTAAGCTCAAATGACTATAGGTCAAAGAGCCTAACGGCGTGTTTTAAAAAGTATGACCTTTTTTGAAAAAAGTTTTGAAAAAGCAATTTCAAAGATGGACGTATTTTAAAAAGTATAATGCCTAGGGAAAGTTTTTTTTTTTTTTTTTACATGCAGAAAGTTTTGAAAGACTACTATAGTGAGGGTACTATAGCTTCGCACTTGTACATATAAACACAGGTTTTTGGTTTATAGGGTAAGGTTCCCTCCGGCCATTCCCGTGACGTTTAGGTAGGGGCACCCGCAAGACTATACACGTCTTAGGTGTGCATTCAAGACGGGCCCTAGAGCGTTCGAGTTTGACTGGTTACGATCGTTTGTACGGATGCCGTACTTGTAATCGTGGAGGGGTGAGAGAACAGTGTGTCCGGAGTTACCTCGCTTATGAAGCGAGAGTTACTGGGGGCCGTTCCTCAAAGGGTGTGGTTTGAATCAGGAGGATTCGACTCAACGTACTTTTGCCCAAATATCGAAAGCGAAAATGTTTTCAAAGTTTCAAGCTTCACTTCTTTATGTTTTTAAAATAAAAGAAAAACAAGTTTTTCAAAAATAATAAAAATCATGCTCGTCCCCAGCGGAGTCGCCAGCTGAAGGTACCGGGGAAAAATCTCGATGAAAAACCTATCGACGCCCTGCGCGCGCCCGACCTCGCCCCGTGCGGGGGCGCCGGGGCGGAATGCGCCTCGCAGGAAAAAGTGCGAAGTTTGCTAAAAAAGGGTGAAAAATGGGGAGATCATTGCATGAATTTGCGATCAAAAAAGAAAAGTATAAAAATCCTTTTTGAAATGTATTTTCGGAGTCGCCACCAAATATTAAAGGAATTTGGAACCTATTCAACGCGTCTTGAAATACAAGACACGAGTGTCTCGGATTTCAAGGTGCGTCGATACATATCAATCTGAGGTTTGAAACCAGAGAAGGGGTTCGGAGTGAGGTTACTTTTCGAAAGTTTTGACAAAAATACGTTTTGAAAACCGTAATCAAAAAGCCTACATAAGAGTAGTCTCTACTAGTTTGAAAACATTTGCTTAATTTCGATATTTGGGCTAAAATGACGCTACGTACAAGTGCGAATAAATATGACTCGATTAAAATGCATAAATAATGTAAAATGTCAAAATAATGACATATTGCTATAGGAAATGTACGTTAAATAATAATTTATTGACTAAATTATTACTATAGACGTTATTTTCCGACCTCGTATTAGAATTTGTGAAAAACCCTCAGTTTTGACATGCTAAAAGACTCTATGAAACGGTACAATTTAGTGTTGGATCCGTGATTCTAGTCGTTTATTTAACACATGAATGAGGACTTGCATAATTATAAAAGTGACGTCGGTTTGCTTTAGTGATAATGAGTCGTTATTTATGCGATATTGGCGGGGTTTAGACGGATTATGAATCCGAATTGCTACAACCGTATTACGAATACGGCTTCGCTAGTGCCAATATCGGGTTTGGGGTTAATGTAACCCCATTATCCGAGTCTCAAACGCCCAAAACGTAGGTAAAATGTTTACCTTTCGAAAATGTAAAGACGGTATTTTTGAGTGGATTTTGTGAATAGTGTATGTGTTTTGTAAAAACCGATATTAGAAATGAATGAAGTGGGTTGGTATTTATAGAGGTTTGAGCCGCCAAAACAGCCAAAACAAAATAATAACAGCCAGTGAACTGGCGATTTAAATTTAAATCGCCTGTTCACTAGCGATTTAAATTTAAATCGCCTGTCCACTGGCGATTTAAATTTTGTTTTGCAGTTGTTTTGTGACGTATTTAGGCCATACGTATGTGTGTGATGTATGTGTATACGTATATTGCTTAGTGTGGTTGGTTTGGCCGACTTACTCCGGGTCTGTTTTCGTGTTTCGTGTTTCGTGTTTCGTGTTTTGTGTTTCGGTTTTTGTCGTGTTTTTCGGTTTTGGCTCGAAATAAAATAATATTAGGTTATATTATTTTACGGTTTTGTAGAGTCTAGTTTTGTGAAAATGTGACACGGGACGCACTTTGGCCCGTTTTACGTGTTGTGTTTTGGGTCGTTTTTGTAAGTTTGGGCCGTTTTGTAGCTAGTTGGGCTGTTTTTGTGGCTTGGCTTAATAAGACGTTCCTATATTGTGCTCGTGTTATGCTCATAACGACTAAAATTGACATTCATTTTCATGATTATGCAAATCCAAATTAATACGCTAAAAATGACTAATACGTTTTAGACACTTTTGTACCGTTTCGACTCTTTTAAAAGCATGCACGAAAGTCCTTTTCATCATCGGGTTTGTTTTTTGGGGGGTACGGATACGGGTATCTACAGGTTAAAACACGGGAGAGAGAGGGAGGTTGATTCATTTTACCCGAAAAAATAAAAACTAAATCGAAAACCTCTAAAACTCGTCTTGGCGATTTTCTTGACCAAAAATCGATTTTCCGACTCCTACAATTCGTCATGGACCAAGGTACGTAGTCAACTCACTTGGTTTTTCGTGTTTTGAAGTTTGTTTGAGTCGGTTTTAACGTAAAAAACCGTTTTCTAGGGTTTCGGTCGATTTTTATCGATTTGATTCGATTTTACCCCCCGTCTTTGCTTGAAAAAGCTCGCCATGGTTGTTGTAGTGCTTGCCTCGCTTGTCTTGCTGTCGTTGTGCGAAAACCCGACTTGTGGCCTCGATTTTCGTGCGCTTTGACTCGGAGGGCATTTTGGTCATTTTTGAAAACGTCCCGAAAAGAGCTCGAAACTTCAGTGTAGCTTACCCATTAGCAGTGTAACGCGTTGGTGAGCTCGGTTTGTTGAAATGTGCGGGAAAAGCGGTTCGTTTGGTTGAAAACCGTGTAAAAGGGGGTTAAGGTCGGGGTTTTGCTCTGTTTTTGTCGCGTAAGGCGATCTCGAGTGGCTTGGTTGTTTTGGCAATGTCGTAGTATGCTAGTGTGGAGGTTTGGGTGGCTTGTGTGCGAAAAACGGCTCGAAAAACCGTAATTTTCGAGTGGTATGGTACAGGGGCCGGTTTTTGGTCGAAATTTTTCGGTTCCGAAACTTGCCCGAATTCTCCATATTGCATTGTCATGGCTAGCATGGTACATATTTGGCTTTGTTTTGTAGGAAATGTATGGTTTGGAGGTGTTTTGGAGGGTTTTTTGTGTTTTAGGTTAAGTTTACAAAAATCGCTTTTCCTTGCTTTTCGTGCCCCGTTCGTGGAATGTATGGTAATGTGTGTTGTCTGTGTTGGCTAGGGGGTTGTTTTGTGGGAAGTGGGGGCTTTTTGGGTTGAGTTATGGTCAAGAAAAGGCCATTTTTGTAGTTTGGAGGTGTTTTGTAAAAGCTATTCAGTCGAGGTGTTCGGGACATCGTTTTCGCATGAATTTTTTTTGCATGAGCTTATTGTGATTTATGGGTTGGGTTTGTGTCAGCAAATATGGGTTTCTGGCTTTCTGTAGCGTTTTTCCCTCTTCTGCTATTTTTGGTTTAAAAGGCACGCTTCTGCTTTGTTTTGGCCAATTCTCTTGCTTTGCGCGTGCTTGCTCTTTAACTTGACTGAGTAGGACGTATATATCGTATACGTCTCATGGACTTTGATTTTCTGTGCTTTCGCCCTGTTTTGGCCTTATCTGCAGATAACGTAGGCCTTAGTGCTTGTTTCCTGTTATTTCTGCGTGCTTTTGCTTTCCTAAGTTGATTTGTCACGCCGCTGCACGATTATGCCTTTGAATCTTGTGCAGGTGATCCTACGCCTCCAGCGCCTACTTCCAGTGACATGGATCGGGTATTGGCTGGAGTTGACTTTGCTGTTCCGGGGGGCGAGCATACTCCTACTTCAGGTATGCCCGCGCCCTTGGAGGTTTCCGACGGTCCGTCTCAGTCGGATGTACTGAGAGCCTTTGCTCCGACGCCAGGGGCTTCTACGACGCCAGGGAGTGAGTTCCAGGGCGCTGCTGTGGAGTCTCCTGCCTTTTCTGCTAGTGGTGCTAGTGCCGTTAGTGCATCGTCTGGGCCTTCTGCGAGTGGCCTGGGGCGTGGTCTTTGTTCGGGGTCTGAGCCGTCGGTCGATGGCGTGGAGTCGTGGCGTTCTTCTTGAGTCTCTCGCTTTAGCGGTGCTTGGCGAGAGGGTTCTTGGATTGAAGCGACTGGGTCTTCTGCTGGCGGGGTTAGGCACGACGTTGTCTCAGAGTCACCTACTTTTTCAGCTAGTGAGGCACACGAGGAGGCTGCTGCTGAGCGGAGGCGGTCTTCTGGTGATGCTAGCGGTAGTGGAGCTGCTGCTGAGTTGCCGAGGGCTTCTGTTGGTGGCCGAGGTCAGGCCGAGGATGCCGTCTCAAAATCTTTGCAGGGGCGCGGACGTGGCGCTGCTGTGGAGATACCTGAGACTCCTGGGGGAGGCCGAGGTGGAGGTCGAGGCGTAGCTGCAGGGTCTTCGCAGGGGCGTGGTCGTGGCGGTGCTGGAGGGATGCCTGTGGCTTCGGGAGGGAGCCGAGGCAGAGGTCGTGGTGCTGCTGCAGTGGCTTCGCAGGGACGTGGCCACGGCGTTGCTTCAGGGGAGTCTGCGGCTTCTGGTGGAGGCCAGGTTAGAGGCCGTGGTCGCGGTCGGATGAACCCGAGGCCGAAGAAGCGCAAGGTGGATGTGGCTTCTGGTGAGGGGAGCAGTAGGCCGCGACGTCGAGCTCGTGCTGCTGCAGAGGGTGATGACCGGGACCAGGCTGAGGTTGCCGGTGTTGTTGAGGAGGTTGGAGCAGGGGGAGCTCCTGTTAAGGTTCCGAGGAGGCGTGGTCGTCCTCGGGGTCCGGGGAGCCGTTACGAGGATCCTTCTGAGTCGGAGGGGTCTTCGAGTGACGAGGAGGGCTTTCGATGAGATCGCTACCGAGGCCGCCGAGGTCGAGATTGCCGCGGCCGCCGCGGGCCGCCGCCAGCCGCCGCCGAGGCCGCCAGTTCGCCGGTTTCTGCCGCCGCGGCCGCTGAGGCTGGGGGTCAGGCTCAGGGCCAGGCTCAGGAGCAGGCGGAGGGTGAGGCCGAGGCTGAGGCTGAGGCAGAGGCCGAGGCTGGGGCCCAGGATGCAGGTGCGGCAGCTCTTGAGGCCGCGACAGAGGTTTTCATGGGGATGGTCGACGAGCTGGGTGCGAGGCCTGACTATCCTCACGGTCCGCGCTTGTGGTCAGAGGTGGCCAGGGATTGGGACGGCGTGACTCTGGTTTGGAGTCCCTTGGAGCACTTGTCGGTCCGAGTGAAGGTCGGCTTTCCGTTAGGCTCGATGAGGACCTTCTCTGGGTTTCGGACGGTGTTTGACGTCTTTGAGGCCAGGCTCACCCAGGAGGAGCGGGACATCGTGCTCGGGACGGCCTTTGGTCCCCTGGTGCGAAAGTGGCGAGAGGTGCGGGGGAAGCGGGTGAACTCGCGCCTTACTGTGCTCCGGGCGTTGCTGGATAGGTTTTGGGATACGACCAACACCTTCCACATGCCTGGTTACGAGGTTGGCGTGACTCCTTCTTCGTGGGCAGTTGTCACGGTCGCCCCATGGTGAGGCGCATTTGATCGGGGCGTGAGCGACCTCCTATCGATAGCCCGCGAGTCGTGCGTCTGATTGGCGACAGGGTCAAGTGCGGGGCAGACGAGGAGCATACGTTTCAGCCTCGGACCATATGGTTTGCCGACTTCTTCGAGGGGAAGAGGAAGAAGAAGGGGTCTACTCGAGCGAGCGCTGAGCAGAGGGCCCGACTTTGGCTGTGGTGGTTCTTGACGGCCACTCACTTTGGCGACAAAGGGGAGCGAGCGTCGACGGCTGTGCTGATGGTGCTGTCGGACATGACACGTCTAGGTGACTTTGACTGGGTCACTCCTTCTCTGTGTCTGTTGATCCGGTATTTGAGGGATGCAGTGCGCCCTGACCGGATCGACGAGAAGTCGGATGTGTCGCTTGTGGGTCCTGGTCTTCTGATGGAGGTAAGGCCTGATTTCGCAGCGTCTTGTTATCTCGTTTCTGCTTTTCTTTTATAACGTGTATTTTGTTTGCTTGCAGTCTTGGTGCTACGCTCACTTCCCTTCTCTGCTCCCAGACACGTTCCAGGTGACGGCTACATACCCGGCTTTCCATGCGTACGCGACAGCGGATCGGAGGGGTATTGGCCTGAACTATGACGCGGCTCGTGTGCGCTTCAACGGGATGACTATGGATAAGGTAAGGGTGATTGTGTTTTGTATTTTGGTCTTTTTGTAGTTCGTTTTTGGGTTTGTGTTTGTTTTTTGTAGTTCATAACTTGGTTTTGTTTTGTAGTTCGTTCGCGACCCTTGGAGGAATTTTACCGGCGTCCCTCCGTCGATTGCAGCTCGCTTTGGTCCCCTTGACGGTACGGCCGTACATTGAGACTCAAGACGGCTGCATCGTTTTTGGGTGAGCGTCTGTCTGCGCAGACGGGTCGCGGCGGCTTCATCGTACCTGCTCCTCCGCCCTCGATTTTGTTTTCAGGAGACGCCGACGCTAACGAGCCGTGACGTGTATCACGGCCGATCACTCACATACGGCCGAGGATTACGTGACTTGGGCACGACATGCCCCTTCGATTGTGATCGAGGTATGCTTGATTGTCCCTTTCGCTTGTATATGTTTTGCTTGAGGAAGCCAAAAATTTACCCTATTTTTGTTTTGTAGCGACGTGATCCCGACTTGAGTTCCAAACCTCCTCCGCTCGCTTGAGGATCTGCTGGTTGTTCACGGTACGCCTCATTCGATCGTGTCGCAGCTTACTGTCTCAGATCACCGATGCGGGTCCGGGAGTTAGGGATCCGCGCGGTGAAAGGTATTTATCCTCTTCTTTGTGCAACAGTATTATGCAAGTATAGCCCCGGTTTGAATTAGATTTTTAGGTTGAAAATCATTATTCAAACTCTGTTGAAGTAGGTTTTGATTATAGCCCCCAGCTTGCGTAAGATTCTATTGGAATATCATTAGTCAAACTCTGTTGAAGCGGGTTTTGAGTATAGCCCCCGTAAAGCTAAATGGAGATCTCGTGGTTGCATGTGACGGTGAGGTGCAGAGGTCAGGCGGGCGGCAAGCGGCAATCCGGCCGTGAACGAGAAGGTTGTTGAGACCGCAGGCGCAGAGGCGGCCGACGCGCGATTGAGCTAGCTGGTCGGGTGAGGAGGGTGCGCGAGATCGCTTGAGCCGAAATGGAGGTCACGCGATGCCGAGGAGTTGGCGAGGGTCCGGGCAGAGCTAGAGGGTCAAGACGCAGGGAGCCGGATAGTATGCGTCTTTGAGATTGATTCCCTCTTGTCTTGTTGCCGTGACCCGCAGAGGCTTGGACCTTTATATTTTGGATTTGTATTATAAATATTAGTATTTGTTTGTACGTTTATGTATTAGAATTTGTGTATGGTTGGGTTTTTTTTTTTGACTTGTGGTTGCTTATGGCCTAATTCAGTCATTTTTGTCTTGCCGCAAAAAATGCATTCTCCAGAGTAGCCTGGTCTAAAAATCCTTTCAGATTTGTCCGAGCCGCACTGCAAAACATCGTTAGTCGTAAAAGCACATATATATGTCTCGATTGAGACTGACTCGCTAATGACCAAACTGAAAATGCAAAACGAGGAGTTTTTGAAAAACGCTGGTTTTAGAACAATTTTAGACTCGTAAAGACGTTTTTGACATAGGAAAACTGTGAGCTAAACGACGCGTTTGAGACAAAAGTTGTGAATGCGAAAATCATATTTTGTGTTTTCATTTTTGTGTGATTATCGTGTTTGTGAAAATGAAAATACGAAAGACGGAGTCAATTACGAAATCGAGACGACGACTCAAGCTTTCGTCCGGTCAAGAGGCCTGGTAAGAAGGTAATAAGGCAATAAGTTAAAGGTTTAGCGAGGGGTGTAAGAAGTGTAAGAAAACGAATAATTTTGTCGAAAGAAAAGAAAATCACCAGAACAAAGTGATTTTAATTTTAATCGCCAGTTCACAGGCGAGTAGAATTTTGTTTTGTGGTTTTTCTTTGATTTATTTTAATCGCTTGTTCACTAGCGTGTAAGTTTTTGTGTTGTATTTCGCTTTTGCAAATCTCGCTATAAAAGGAGGGGTAGGTTAGTTCATTTCACTCATCCTCTCGTTTTCTATTCTCGATTTTCCAAAAATATTCGTAATATTTACTTAACATTCGGCCGAGTTATGGAGAATTTTGAAGGAAACTTGTCGTTGGAACAGGCGCTTCCGAATCGAGGAAGCTCTTGAAAGATTGTGGAGTTGGCGATATTCGTGGGCTAAGGCAGTTCGAATCGGAGTACGCAGTTCCTCGGACGCCGCTTGCATGAGTATTGGGACCCAAGTCTTCATGTGTTCCGCTTTCCTTGCGAGAGGTTTGCCCTTTAGTTGAGGAGTTCTGTCGATGGATGGGTGCAGACGTCGCATGTAGCGCCAGGCAGAGCTTGGCTATAAGAGGCGTGTTCGTAATTCCGGATGACCCGCGGACGAGGTGGAAGAGTTATTTGTCGGGAGCCGATCAAACTCTATCGCTTTGTGTCAATGGTTTAGAATAATGAAAACGCATATCTCTGCGTGGCCAGTGAGGAGGCTTTGGCGCTTTGCTTGGTGCAATGCTATATGTTTCCTGACTCGTGTCCGAGGTGGTGGGAGATCCGCTAATTGCAGCCGTGGGAGCAGATGGAAATAGGTTGCAATCCTTCTGCTTTAATTCTGGCTGAGACGATCCTTAGCTTGGACGACCGGACATGTAATAGGGAACATGCGTACCGAGGGTGTCCATTGATCCTCGGTGTGGGCGATGGAGCGCCCGAGCGTGTTGAACGACCTGGCTTTGATGGCGAATATGTCGCAGTGAGGCATTACCAACCGTTACATGCGATGGTCCGGTCAGACAGCGAGCCTAATGACTATTTCCCCGAGTTTGTGCGGTCCATGTGCTATCCATTGGCCAGATCATGGTGGGAGTGGTCGCGGACGGCGAAAGCGCGTGGGTGATGGTCCTCTGGAGTCCTATTGTGCGGGTTTGAGACGGGAGTCACATCCATCCCTGCGGGTGAGGCAGGATAGGGTATGCACGCTCATTCCTGGCCGGGACACGAGGCATGTGACATGGTTGTGTTAAATAACCAGGATCGACGAAGGGTCGTGGGTTGGATCATGGCGCGCCTAAGTGGCTTGTAGCTGGTACTCTGGGACGATCCGAAAGTGTCGAGCCTACACTAAAATGGATTCTTTGGAAGTGCTCGGAAAGGGCTCGCTCTCGCGCCATAGAGCTCAACGAGCCTCCACCGACGCTCTGCCACGACCCGATCCGCTTTGGACGCAATAGTGGTGTGGGTAATGTTTCAAACCCTAGCGCCTCTGGCGGTGAATTAACGTGTTTGGTCGCTGTCGTATTCCAGGGGGCCAGTCTCGGATCGTCATGGTAACGCTGGGGGTCGCTTGAGAGGTTGGTGCTTCCTCCTATTCACCGGAAAGTTTCAAGTCCTTTGGAGAATAACCTGGTTTATGTGTGTTTGTTAAGCATTATGTTCATATTATGTTGTATTATGTAATATATTACCTATCCTAAACCCGATGTATACGACTGTATTGTAATATATAGTGTTTGTTAGTGTATTTCTAAGGTCGTAGTTATGCTCCTACGTTTGAAAAATCCAAAATGTAACCGTTCTTTTTAAGATTAATAAAAATCAGGTTTTTATTTACGACTTTGCCTCATTTTGTTTGTTATTTTGTGTGAAATTCCTTGGCTCTAATCTCTTTTTCAAAGTTTTAGAACGTAAACATGGTTTCAGGAATTTTTGTATTGACTATTCCCTCGACTTTTTTAAGCTTTGGGTTTGTCGTTTTGTGTTGAATATCGCCTTTTTTAACCTTTTAGGTTATGAGACGGTTTTTGTGTTGACTATGTCCTTGGCTTTTTTAAGCTTTGGACGCGTCATTTTTGTGTTGAATATCGGTTGCGCTTTTTGCAAAGCTGCCTACGTATCCACGAAAAGTGGAATCAAACCGGCGTAGTTCGAGAATGTACGTTTAGGGCATACCAGGCCCATGAGTCGTGGTTTGCTTTTTTGTGGTGAATGTACGCTTAAGGGCATGCTACCATGAATTGTGTTTGGTGGATGCATGTTTAGGGGCATGCCGGCCCATGTGCATGTTTAAGGACCTGCCGGTCCATGAGCATGTTTAAGGACCTGCCGGTCCATGAATTGTGTTTGATTTTTGTAGAGAGAGTGAGAAACACGCTTTAGGGGCATGCCGCCCATGGTGCGTTTTATAAAATTGTATTTTATAGATACATTGCAAGGGGTTTTTAGGATAGTATTTCTGAGTTGATCGAGGTTTGTGGCGAGGTTGAATTCTTGGCCGCCGAGACGTTAGTTTGACTGCTCCGCTGTAGATCTCCTTGACGGTAGGGCCCGCCACAGTTGGGCTTGAACTTTCCTCGTGGGTCGATCGAGGGTGGTGCCGGGTGATTTTAGTACGAGGTCCCCACTTTAATGTTTAGTGGCTTGACTCGCTTGTTGAATGCTCGTTGTAGCCGGGCTTGGTACATACGCAGGTGCTCGGGGAACGCAGCGGCTGCTCATCCAGGAGTATGAGTTGTTCGCACTGCTCACGGGCCCATTCTCGCTCCGGATGTTACTTTCCATTAGTATGCAGATCGATTTCTATTTCCTTAGTTGCAGACGGCCATGCCATAGGTGAGAAAATAGGGGTCATGCTGTAGGGTTCTGGATGGTAGTACCAGATCCCAGCAGTGCATATGGTATCTTGTTGGGCCAATCTTTGCAAATCGCGATCATTTTTCAAGTATGGTGACGAATCGCCTTGTTTGTCGCTTCAACGCTCCATTGGTTTGGGGTCGATATGGCGAGGATTTGTGATGCCGATGTTGTATTTTGTGAGTATGGCTTCGCCTCGCGTTGAAGTGCGAGCCTAGATCGCCGATGAACTCATGGGGTATGCCATATCGGCATATGATGTTCGCCTGGATGAACTTGGCGACTTCTTGGAGCCGAGGGTTCGAAGGATGTCGCTTACACCCATTTAGTAAAGTAGTCGATGGCCACTAGTACGAAGCAAAGAACCTCCGCTCCGATGGGGTGGACTTTTCCTATCACGCCGATGCCCCAGGTTGAAAAGGGCGGTGAGGTTAGGCTATAAAGTGGTGAAGGTGGTACATGTTGATGTTTGAAAATTTGGCGCCAGGGTGCTGCTGACGTATTGGATGCGATGCAGCCCATGGTCGCCCAATACCATCCTAGCCAGTAGAATCTGTTTGCAGAGTGCTCGAGCGTTCATGTGGGGTCCGCATTCGCCATCATGGACTTGCGTGACGATTTCCTGCCCCTTCTTGTAGTCGACACATATGAGCAGTGTCCCTTGTGGTGTTTTCTTGAGTAATTGTCCCATCTCTAGCACCTGGACGAAGCCAAGCAGACGGAGCCCTGGTATCAAGCCATAATCAACTACAAAACAGACAACACTTACCCACCCGACACCGATAAACGTGGACAGAGGGCTATCAGACTCCTAGCTTCCCGCCAGTTGTCTGTAGACGGGACAATTACTCAAGAAAACACCACAAGGGACACTGCTCACATGTGTCGACTACAAGAAGGGGCAGAAAATCGTCACGCAAGTCCATGATGGCGAATGCGGACCCCACATGAACGCTCGAGCACTCTGCAAACAGATTCTACGGCTAGGATGGTATTGGACGACCATGGAAGCAGACTGCATCCAATACGTCAAGCACTGCCACAACTGCCAAATTTTCAGCAACGTCCAACATGTACCACCTTCACCACTTTATAGCCTAACCTCACCCTGGCCCTTTTCAACCTGGGGCATCGACGTGATAGGAAAAGTCCACCCCATCGGAGCAGGAGGTCACTGCTTCGTACTAGTGGCCATCGACTACTTTACTAAATGGGTAGAAGCAGCATCCTTTCGAACCCTCGGCTCCAAAGAAGTCGCCAAGTTCATCCAGACGAACATCATATGCCGATATGGCATACCCCATGAGTTCATCAGCGATCAAGGCTCGCACTTTCAACGCGAGACAGAAGCCATACTCACAAAATACAACATCCAGCATCACAAATCCTCGCCATATCGACCCCAAACCAATGGAGCCGTTGAAGCAGCAAACAAGACGGTCGTCACCATACTTGAAAAAATGATCGACAGTTGCAAAGATTGGCCCAACAAGATACCATATGCACTCTGGGGATACCGTACTACCATCCGAACCCCTACAGGCATGACCCCCTATTTTCTCACCTATGGCATAGAAGCCGTCCAACCAGTGGAAATAGAAATACAGTCTCTACGCATACTAATGGAAAGTAGCATCCCGGAAGCAGAATGGGCCCGTGAACGGTACGAACAACTCATACTCCTGGATGAACGCCGACTGCATTCCCTGAGCACCGTACGTATGTACCAAGCCCGGCTACAACGAGCATTCAACAAACGAGTCAAGCCACGAAACATTAAAGTGGGGGACCTCGTACTAAAATCAGTCCGAGCACCACTCCCAGTCGACCCACGAGGAAAGTTCAAGCCCAACTGGGCCGGGCCCTACCTCGTCAAGGAGATCTACACAGGCGGAGCAGTCAAACTAACCGATCTCGACGGCCAAGAATTCAACCTCGCCACAAACCTCGATCAACTCAAGAAATACTATCCCTAAAAACCCCTTGCAATGTATCTATAAAATACAATTTTATAAAAACGCAATTCATGGGCCGGCATGCCCCTAAACGTGCTCTCTCTCACTCTCTCTACAAAAATCAAACACAATTCATGGACCGGCAGGTCCTTAAACATGCTCATGGACCGGCAGGTCCTTAAACATGCTCATGGGCCGGCATGCCCCTAAACATGCATCCACCAAACACAATTCATGGGCCGGCATGCCCTTAAACGTGCCCATTCACCACAAAAAAGCAAACACGACTCATGGGCCGGTATGCCCCTAAACGTACATTCTCGAACTACGCCGGTTTGATTCCACTTTTCATGGATACGTAGGCAGCTTTGCAAAAAGCGCAACCGATATTCAACACAAAAATGACGCGTCCAAAGCTTAAAAAAGCCAAGGACATAGTCAACACAAAAACCGTCTCATAACCTAAAAGGTTAAAAGAGGCAGCATTCAACACGAAAATGACACGTCTAAAGCTTAAAAAAGCCAAGGACATAGTCAACACAAAAACCGTCTCATAACCTAAAAGGTTAAAAAAGGCGATATTCAACACAAAACGACAAACCCAAAGCTTAAAAAAGTCGAGGGAATAGTCAATACAAAAATTCCTGAAACCATGTTTACGTTCTAAAACTTTGAAAAAGAGATTAGAGCCAAGGAATTTCACACAAAATAACAAACAAAATGAGGCAAAGTCGTAAATAAAAACCTGATTTTTATTAATCTTAAAAAGAACGGTTACATTTTGGATTTTTCAAACGTAGGAGCATAACTACGACCTTAGAAATACACTAACAAACACTATATATTACAATACGAGTCCCGGCATATACATCGGGTTTAGGATAGGTAATATATTACATAATACAACATAATATGAACATAATACTAACAAACACACATAAACCAGGTTATTCTCCAAAGCAGACTTGAAACTTTCCAGCTGAATAGGAGGAAGCACCAACCCTCAACCCCTGCGGCGACCCCCAACGTTACCATGACGATCCGAAGCACCTGGCCCTGGAATACGGCGACGACCAAACACACATTCAGCCGCCGAGAGAGGCGCCGAGTTTGAAACATTACCCCTACCACTATTGCGTCCAAAACGGATCGGGTCGTAGGCAGACGTCGGTGGAGGCTCGTTGAGCTCTATGGCACGGAGACGAGCCCTTTCCTGAGCACTTCCAGCAACAGTCCATTTAGAGTAGGCCCTCGACACTCGGATCATCCCAGGAGTACCAGCTACAAGCCACTTAGGGCTCATGATCCAACCACTGACCCACTCGTCAGTCACCTGGTTATTTAACACAACCATGTCCTGTACCTCCGTGTCCCGGCCAGGAATGAACTGTGCATACCCTATCTGTCGCCTCACCCGCAGGGGATGGATGTAGACTCCCATCTCAAACCCGCACAATAGGACTCCAGAGGGACCATCACCCACCGCACTCTCCGTCACACTGACCACTCCCCACCATGATACCGACCAGCGGATAGCACATGACCGCACAAACTCAGGGAAATAGTCATTAGGACGCTCGTCTGGACCCGACCATCGCATGTAACGGTTGGTAATGCCTCCTGCGACATATTCGCCATCAAAGCTAAGGTCGTTCAACACGCTCAGACGCTCCATCAGCCACACCTGGAGGATCAATGGACACCCTCGGTACGCATGTTCCCTATTACATGCCCGGTCGTCCAAGCCAAGGATCGTCTCAGCCAGAATTAAAGCAGAAGGATTGCAACCTATTTCCATCTGCTCCACGACGGCAATTAAACGCGGATAGAGTTTGATACGGCTCCCAACAAATAACTCTTCCACCTCGTCATGGGTCATCTGGAGATAATTCTGAACCTGCCTCTTATAGCCAAGCTCCTGCCTGACGCATACAGGCACGCTGATACGCACCCATCCGCCGATAGCCCCGAACTCCTCAACTAAAGGGCAAACCTCTCCGCAAGGAAAGCGGAACACATGAAGACTTGGGTCCCAATACTCTAGGCAAGCGTCCAGGAACTCGTACTCCATTCGAACCTGCCTTAGCCCACGAAATACGCCAACTCCACAATCTTTCAAGAGCTTCTTCTCGATACCCGACAAGGACGCACACCAACGACGCAAGTTTCCTTCAAAATTCTCCATAACTCGACGAATGTTCCGTAAATATTCTGAATATTTTTGGAAAATCGAGAATAGAAGACGAGAGGATGAGTGAAATGAACTAACCTACCCCTCCTTTTATAGCCGAGATTTGCAAAACGAAATACAACACAAAAACTTAAACGCTAGTGAACAAGCGATTAAAATAAATCAAAGAAAAACCACAAAACAAAATTCTAATCGCCTGTGAACAGGCGATTAAAATTAAAATCGCCTGTTTACAGGCGATTTTCTTTTTCTTTCTGACAAAATTATTCGTTTTTCTTACACTTCTTACACCCCTACGCCCTAAACCTTTAACTTATTACCCTTATTACCTTCTTACCGACCTCTTGACCGACTGGTCTCGATTTGCGTAATTGACTCCCGTCTTTCGTATTTTTCATTTTCACAAAACACGATAATCACACAAAAATGAAAACACAAAATATGATTTTCGCATTCACAACTTTTTGTCTCAAAACGTCGTTTTAGCTCACATTTTTACTATGTCAAAAACGTCTTTTTACGAGTCTAAAATTGTTCTAAAACCAGCGTTTTTCAAAAACTCCTCGTTTTGCATTCAAGCTTGGTCATTAGCGAGTCAGTCTCAATCGAGACATATATATATGTGCTTTTACGACTAACGATGTTTTGCAGGTACGCTCGGCAAGCAAATACGAAAGGATTTTTAGACCAGGCTACTACGCAGGAATGCATTTTTGCAGCTAGACAAAATGACCGAATTAGGCCCATAAACAACCACAAGTCAAAAAAAAAAACCACCCAACCATACACAAATTCTAATACATAAACTGATACAAACAAATACTAATATTTATAATACAAATCCAAAATATAAAGGTCCAAGCCTCATCGCGATCAGTCACGGCCGTAAGACAAAGACGCAGGGAATCAATCTCAGCACGCGCCCTATCCAGCTCCCCTGCGTACTGACCCTCTAGCTCTGCCCGGACCCTCGCCAACTCCTCGGCATGCGCAGCCTCCAGCTCGGCTCGCGATCTCGCACCCTCCTCAGCCCTGACCCGAGCTAGCTCCAATCGCGCGTCGGCCGCCTCTCTCTGCGCCCTGCAGGCCTCAACAACCTTCTCGTTCACGACCGCTCGCCACGGCCACGCCCGCCACACCTCTGTGCACCTCACCCACACTGCAACAACACGAGATCTCCATTTTAGCTTTCTGGGGGCTATACTCAAAACCCGCTTCAACAGAGTTTGACTAATGATTTTCCAATAAAATCTTACTCAAACTGGGGGCTATAATCAAAACCTACTTCAACAGAGTTTGAATAATGATTTTCAACTAAAAATCTAATTCAAACTGGGGGCTATACTACATAATACTCGCGCTGCACAAAGAAGAGGATAAATACCTTTTTCACACGCAGATCCCAACTCCCCAGACCCGCATCAGTGACTACAGACAGGCAAGGCTGCAGCACGATCGAATGAGAGCAGCCCTCGTGAACAACCAGCAGATCCTCAACGAACGGAGGAGGCTGGAACTCAAGGTCAGGATCACGTCGCTACAAAACAAAAATAGGGTAAATTTTTGCTTCCTGAAGCCAAAACATATACAAACGAGAGTTTTGACAGTGCGTCGGCAAACTGGTTTTCTTCCCTTGGGAGGTGGTAAAATTCGATGCAGTCGAAGTTGGTTAGGAGTTTTTGTACTTTTGTTTGGTATTTGGTGAGGGTTTCGCTCATGATCTTCCATGCCCCAGTCACTTGATTTATGATGAGAAATGAGTCTCCATGTACCCGTAGGTTCTTTATCTTGAGAGTGATGGCTGCCTGCAGGCCATAAATGCAGGCTTCGTACTCCGCGGCGTTGTTTGTGACGCTAAAGTCGAGCTTGATTGAGAGTGGAGTATGGTCGCCGTTTGGGGATATTAGGAGTATTCCGACTCCGTAGCCGCGGTAGTTTGACGCTCCGTCGAAGTATAATTGCCAGTACTCCCTTTCTATGGCGAAGATCCCATCGTCCGGAAATGACATTGTATCGATCATGGGTTGTTCGATGATAGCATTTTCTGCGAGGAAATCTGAAACCGCTCTTCCCTTGATTACTTTTAGAGGGAGGTACTTGAGTTCGTACTCGGCGAGAAGCAGAGTCCACCTGGCCATGCGTCCGTTCAGGACTGGTTTTTCAAATAGGTATTTGAGGGGGTCCATTAGGGAATAGACTCTTGTTGTGCTAGTGAGTAGGTAGTGCCTGAGCTTTTTGGTTGCCCAGACCAGTGAGAGGCAGCTCTTCTCGACTGGTTCATACCGAGTTTCGTAATCGTGGAACTTTTTGCTAATGTAGTAGATGGCCCGTTCTTCATTGTTGACTTCTTGGGCGAGCATGGCACCCATGGCGTTTGGCGTAGTCGTTAAGTATAGTGACAGTGGTAGGTCCTTTTGTGGGGGTACCAGAACGGGTGGGTTTGTAAGCAGGCTTTTGACTTTGTCGAATGCTTGTTGGCAGTCATCGTCCCATTTCGTATGCTCTTCCTTCTTCAATTTTTTGAAGATTGGTTCGCAAATCATGGTGAGTTTGATGATGAACCGGGAGATATATTGGACTTGTCCCAAGAAACTCCTTATTTCGTCGATGTTGCTCGGCGTTTTCATGCTCATTATTGCTTTGATTTTGGTCGGGTCTATTTCGATCCCTCGTTGGCTTACTATGTGGCCTAGCAGTTTGCCTGACGTGACTCCAAAGGTGCATTTCTGTGGGTTTAATCGCATTTTGTACTGCCTGATCCTGGTAAAGAATTTCCGGAGGTTTGTGATGTGGTCGTCCCTTCCTTTTGACTTTACAATCATGTCGTCGACGTATACCTCAACCTCCTTATGCATCATGTCGTGGAGCAAGGTGGTAGCAGTGCGTTGGTAGGTGGCGCCGGCATTTATGAGCCCAAATGGCATGACTGTGTAGCAATATGTTCCCCAGGGGGTTACGAAAGTGGTTTTTGGCATGTCGTCTGCTGCCATTTTGATTTGGTTGTATCCTGCATATCCATCCATGAATGACAGTAAGGCGTGGTCTGCTGTGTTGTCGATTAGGATGTCCATGTGAGGTAGTGGGAAATCATCTTTTGGGCAGGCTTTGTTTAGGTCCCGGAAGTCGGCGCATACTCGTATTTTGCCGTTTTTCTTCATAACCGGCACCATATTGGAGACCCAGTCCGAGTATTCGATGACTTGGATGAACCCGACTTATGGCGCACCGATCTCTTCTTTGACCATGAGAGACCATTACGGCTTGATGCGTGAAGCTTACGCTGACGGTCCGCTACCCTGCTTGATCGGGATGCGATGTTCAGCTATCTCGCGGTCTATGCCGGGCATGTCCTTATATGACCAGGCAAAGACGTCCTTAAACTCTGCGAGGAGCTTGGTATAGGTGGCCCTTTCTTCTGTGCTTAGGGAAGCCCCCAGCTGCAGTTCTTGAGGCTCTTCGGGCGTGCCTACGTTGATGGTTGTTGTGTCTTCAATAATGGGGTCCTGTTCGGGTTTTGAGACAATACTTGCAATGTATCTATATAATGCAATGTTATTTAGTTTAAATTTATCGCAATCATTAGAAAAAGTAGAGTTTAATTGAGGCAAAGAGTAACCAAAAACTTTCATGTTATTAATGTTATCAAAAGCGGTTACATTTGAAGATAGCTCAGACGAGGGAGCTTTGGACAACCTTAATGACTCTAGTTCTGCTATTGTTAAGGAACATAATTAAGTGACCTAGCCGTTTTTAGAAAAATGGCGCCGTGATGACGCGGGATCTTAGACCCTAGGTACGAACGTTTGAGCGGGGACAACTTTTGTGGTCGGTAGGTTACGTGGCATTCTCTTCGAGCTTCAGTTGTTGGAGGGTGGCTCGGAAATCTGAGGCTTCTATGGTGATGATTTCTTCGTAAAAAGGAATCTTGACCTTCTGATGCAGAGTTGATGTTATGGCCCCGGTAGCGTGAATCCAGGTCCTACCTAGCAACATGTTGTATGCCGGGGGAATGTTCATGAGCTGGAATTCGGTTTCCGTCTTGATAAATCCCGTCATGATGGGTAGTGATATGACACCTTCTATGTTGCGGGAGGTACCGTCGTATGCTCTTATGTTGTTGGAGCAAGGGGTGACATCACTATCCTTTAGTCCTAGCTTGAGGGCAGTTGTTAGGGGCAGGATGTTGATTGCGGAGCCGTTGTCGATGAGGGTAACAGGTAGCACCATATTACGACACTCTACGGTTATGTAGAGTGCTGGGTTGTGTGGATCTCGAAAGGGCGGCAAATCTGCGTGGGAGAAAGTTATGGCACCTGGTAGCCAATCCCGGATGACGCGGTTGATGAGTTGTGCTGGGAGGGTCTCCTTGGTATCTCGCCATGTTGTGTCATATGGAAAGCCGTTTGTTATGGGTGGTGTAGTCATATTTTTGACTATGCCCTTGTCGTTGCTTTTGCCCGTGCGTTTAGGAGGGAATCCCGGCGGTACTTGTAGATCTAAAGGAGATTGATACGGATGTTGGGGGTGAGGAGCTTCATTGTGGCCGTCGGACTGTCTGAGGGGATGTTGATGAGGGATCTGGGTGAGGATTCCCTTCCTGTCCTCATGCCTTGGTTTCGTTCTTGTCCTAGCTTGGCGAATGTGATCAATGTTGCTACCATTGTTGTTGATGCTGTCGAAAAGGACGTTGACCTCGTGATCGCTTGTGGGAGTCAGGAGGGGGTGATTGAGGATGGGATGAGCTCCTACGAAAATGGGGCGAGCGCGGGAGGTGTCCTGCTGGCCTGATGGTTTAGGAGCTATGCTTGGCTTGTCAATGGTTTCGTTGTCTATCATGTCTTGGATTACGTTCTTCAGGCGGAAACAGTTCTCCGTGTCATGTCCCTTTCCCCTGTGGAACTCGCAGTATGAGTCCTCGTGCCATGATAATGGCTTCTTATCCTCAGGTGGTACACTGGTGGGTTTGGGAAGATGGAGAATGCTCTTCTTCACGAGCTTTCCCAATGCTTTTGAGTAGGACATAAAGAGGGGGTCGAACCTTCGCCGCTGTTGCAACGGAAGTGGTCTAACTAATGATGACTGGGTGCGGCAGAAGTGGGCTGTGCTAGGAATACGGGTTGTGCTGCTAGCGCCTTTGAGTTTACAGCGTTAAATGGTCCATTTGTTGTTGCAGTTGGAGAAGTATTGACCTGGCGACCATGATCTGAAGTTTTGGCCAGCTTGTATTTGTGAATCTCATCTTCTAGGGATCGGATTCTCTTGATGTGTCGAGCAGACTCTTCGGCGAACAGTCTTGCGTTTTTCTCGGTTTCGATCTTTTGCATGGCGGTCAGATGTTCGAACAAAGCGGTGAGATTGGCTACCTTGTGGTCAAGCAGTCTTACGTGTTCGGTGAACGTCATTAGTGGAGGAAGTGGTGGGAGGGCAGCTTCATCATTTGCGAGGTTGAAACGGAAATTCATCTTGTGTTTGCGGGCCGTGTGTTCGGGGTTTTTCAATGAGTGGACCTGACAAAGTTTCAAACCTTTAGTGATTCTAAAAGAGAAGGAAAAGACTCAAATGAAAAATCACATTCACGACCAAAGGAAGACACAAAAGTGTAAAAAGTGGGTGACTAGACTCGTGTTTTTCGCTTTTTGAAAGGACACGGGAAGCTTTTGAGATAGAGGCGTGTTGACACGTCCCTATTCTCGAGGTAAGAAAATTTGTATGATCATAATCTGATTAACCCAGTTTGGCGGTATGTTGCCGGGGGTTTATCATTGGATTATGATAAAAAGGATCAGACCGAAGTAGCGATAGGCTAACCGATCTGAGGATGTTAAAATTGGGTAAAAGGCGATCACTTGTTCGCCTTTTACGTGTGACTCAGGGATTTAAATCAAAAATGACGATAAGTCACCTTGATTCAAGGAGTAAATCAACGGGTTCGCATCTGAACGAGCCCGCGTTTTTTTGTTTTTGAGAGAAAAAGATTAAATCGGGATGACTAAAGAGTCATTCGACTTAGGGCTAATTCTAAAGTTCTAAAAGTTAATTTCGTTTAAAATCTCCGAAATGAATTGACATATTCGGGTTTTTGCTTTGTGAAAGAAAACCTTTAGCAATAAATGTATTATGACGATACGTCAGTCGCATAATTCATTTACGTTTTGAAAAAGACCTGGGATATAGTGGTTATCCTGGGTCGGTTTTAAATGCAGCGGCATTTATTTATCAGACTCAAATGACCATAGGTCAAAGAGCCTAACGGCGTGTTTTAAAAAGTATGACCTTTTTTGAAAAAAGTTTGAAAAAGCAATTTCAAAGATGGACGTATTTTAAAACTATAATGCCTAGGAAAAGTTTTCACATGCAGAAAGTTTTTGAAAGACTACTATAGTGAGGGTACTATAGCTTCACACTTGTACATATAAACACAGGTTTTTGGTTTATAGGGTAAGGTTCCCTCCGGCCATTCCCGTAACGTTTAGGTAGGGGCACCCGCAAGACTACACACGTCTTAGGTGTGAATTCAAGACGGGCCCTAGAGCGTTCGAGTTTGACTGGTTACGATCGTTTGTACGGATGCCGTACTTGTAATCGTGGAGGGGTGAGAGAACAGTGTATGTGTCCGGAGTTACCTCGCTTATGAAGCGAGAGTTACTGGGGGCCGTTCCTCAGAGGGTGTGGTTTGAATCAGGAGGATTCGACTCAACGTACTTTTGCCCAAATATCGAAAGCGTAAATGTTTTCAAAGTTTCAAGCTTCACTTCTTTATATTTTTAAAATAAAAGAAAAACAAGTTTTTCAAAAATAATAAAAATCATGCTCGTCCCCAGCGGAGTCGCCAGCTGAAGGTACCGGGAAGAAACCTATCGACGCCTGCCTTGCGCGCCCTCGCCCGTCTTGGGAGAAGGGGAATGCGCCTCGCAGGAAAAAGTGCGAAGTTTGCTAAAAATGGGGGAGATCATTGCATGAATTTGCGATCAAAAAAGAAAAGTATAAAAATCCTTTTTGAAATGTATTTTCGGAGTCGCCACCAAATATTAAAGGAATTTGGAACCTATTCAACGCGTCTTGAAATACAAGACACGAGTGTCTCAGATTTCAAGGTGCGTCGATACCTATCAATCTGAGGTTTGAAACCAGAGAAGGGGTTCGGAGTGAGGTTACTTTTCGAAAGTTTTGACAAAATAAGTTTTGAAAACAGTAATCAAAAAGCCTACATAAGAGTAGTCTCTACTAATTTGAAAACATTTGCTTAATTTCGATATTTGGGCTAAAATGACGCTACGTACAAGTGCGAATAAATATGACTCGATTAAAATGCATAAATAATGTAAAATGTCAAAATAATGACATATTGCTATAGGAAATGTACGTTAAATAATAATTTATTGACTAAATTATTACTATAGACGTTATTTTCCGACCTCGTATTAGAATTTGTGAAAAACCCTCAGTTTTGACATGCTAAAAGACTCTATGAAACGGTACAATTTAGTGTTGGATCCGTGATTCTAGTCGTTTATTTAACACATGAATGAGGACTTGCATAATTATAAAAGTGACGTCGGTTTGCTTTAGTGATAATGAGTCGTTATTTATGCGATATTGGCGGGGTTTAGACGGATTATGAATCCGAATTGCTACAACCGTATTACGAATACGGCTTCGCTAGTGCCAATATCGGGTTTGGGGTTAATGTAACCCCATTGTCCGAGTCTCAAACGTCCAAAACGTAGGTAAAATGTTTACCTTTCGAAAATGTAAAGACGGTATTTTTGAGTGGATTTTGTGAATAGTGTATGTGTTTTTGTAAAACCGATGTTTGAAAATGAATGAAGTGGGTTGGTATTTATAGAGTTTTGGTGGTTTTTGTGGGATAAGAAAACTTAATCGCCTGTATACAGGCGTTTAAATTTGTTTGAGTTGGATATTTTTAAAGAAAAATCAAAAAGGCGGCTGGTACAAAACAAAAAGAAAATCGCCTGTTGACAGGCGTTTAACTTTTTAATCGCCTGTCAACTGGCGATTTTATTTTTGTTTTGGTGGGCTGTTTTAAGCCGCCTTTGGGTTTTGGATGTTTTGATTAAGTAATGATTATGTTTTGTTGTTTACTTATGGGTTAAGTAATTGTTCAGTTTTGATCCGAATTTCGGTTTTCGTGTTTCGGTTTTTGTCGTGTTTTTCGATTTTGGCTTTGAAATAAAATAATATTGAAGTATATTATTTTATGGTTTGGTAGAATTTAATTTTGTGAAAATGTGACACGGGGTGCACTTTGGCCCGTTTTACGTGTTGTGTTTTGGGTCGTTTTTGTAAGTTTGGGCCGTTTTGTAGCTAGTTGGGCTGTTTTTGTGGCTTGGCTTAATAAGACGTTCCAATATTGTGCTCGTGTTATGCTCATAATGACTAAAGTGACATTCAATTTTATGATTATGCAAATCCAAATTAATACGCTAAAAATGACTAATACGTTTTAGACACTTTTGTACCGTTTCGACTCTTTTAAAAGCATGCATGAAAGTCCTTTTCATCATCGGGTTTGTTTTTTGGGGGTACGGATACGGGTATCTACAGAAATCTCAAATATAAATATCGTCAAACTTTGAATTAATTAAAGTCAACATACAATAATTAAACGTTACACACGCGCTAATCACATTTATTGTATTTATTTATGTATCTCTTTGTATCCTCTTATTAGTACGAGGTAAGGTTGAATTATTATATACTTCACTTTAATACTTATATGTATTAGTATTTTATATTTTAGTAATTAATAATAATTTATTTTTAAACGTGATCTAATTTCATTTAACTTTTAAGTATGTTAAGTAGATTTAAAAATTAGTATTATAAATATTTTTAAAGTTATATTATAATTCAAATTCATTACTTAGTTTTATTTATATAGTCAAGTTACTTAGTAACATAAAATTTATACATTCACATTTAACTTTATAAATATTAGCTAATGATACTTAATATAATTTAGTGTCAGTGACGAAATGTATTTTAATGATCATTAACTAAGTGTCCTTTATAACTTTTACTTATTCAATTTGGGTGAGATAACTCGATCGTGGAACTGAAGGTACCGGGAAGATGATAACCTATCGACGCCCTACGCGCGCCCGCCCTCGCCCCGTGTGGGGGCGCCGGGAAGCGGAATGCGCCTCGCAGGAAAAAGTGCGAAGTTTGCTAAAAATGGGGGAGATCATTGCATGAATTTGTGACCAAAAAAGAAAAGTAGAAAATCCTTTTTGAAAGTGTATTTTCGGAGTCGCCACCAAATATTAAAGGAATTTGGAACCTAATCAACGCGTCTTGAAATACAAGACACGAGTGTCTCAGATTTCAAGGTGCGTCGATACCTATCAATCTGAGGTTTGAAACCAGAGAAGGGGTTCGGAGTGAGGCTACTTTTCGAAAGTTTTGACAAAATAAGTTTTGAAAACAGTAATCAAAAAGCCTACATAAGAGTAGTCTCTACTAATTTGAAAAATTTGCTTAATTTCGATATTTGGGCTAAAATAACGCTACGTACAAGTGCGAATAAATATGACTCGATTAAAATGCATAAATAATGTAAACTGTCAAAATAATGGCATATTGCTATAGATAGGAAATGTACGTTAAATAATAATTTATTGACTAAATTATTACTATAGACGTTATTTTCCGACCTCGTATTAGAATTTGTGAAAAACCCTCAGTTTTGACATGCTAAAAGACTCTATGAAACGGTACAATTTAGTGTTGGATCCGTGATTCTAGTCGTTTATTTAACACATGAATGAGGACTTGCATAATTATAAAAGTGACGTCGGTTTGCTTTAGTGATAATGAGTCGTTATTTATGCGATATTGGCGGGGTTTAGACGGATTATGAATCCGAATTGCTACAACCGTATTACGAATACGGCTTCGCTAGTGCCAATATCGGGTTTGGGGTTAATGTAACCCCATTGTCCGAGTCTCAAACGTCCAAAACGTAGGTAAAATGTTTACCTTTCGAAAATGTAAAGACGGTATTTTTGAGTGGATTTTGTGAATAGTGTATGTGTTTTGTAAAACCGATATGTTGAAATGAATGAATGGGGTTGGTATTTATAGGAAATGGCTGGTTTATGTGGGTGCAGAAAATTAAATCGCCTGTGCACTGGCGTTTAATTTTGTTTGAGTTGGATATTTTTTTGAGAAAAATCAAAAAGGCGGCTGGTATGAAACAAAATAATAATCGCCTGTTAACAGGCGATTAGAAATTTAATCGCCTGTCAACTGGCGATTGTTATTTTGTTGTGGTGAAATTTGTTTATGCCGCCATTTGGTAAATGACGTATTATAGGGTAATGATGGTGTTTTGTGATGTAATTAACTTATGGGTTAAGTCTTTTGTTTTGGTCCGAATTTCGGTTTTCGTGTTTCGGTTTTTGTCGTGTTTTTCGGTTTTGGCTCGAAATAAAATAATATTAGGTTATATTATTTTATGGTATCGTGGATTCTCGTTTTGTGAAAATGTGACACGGGACGCACTTTGGCCCGTTTTGAGTGTTGTGTTAGTGTGCGTTTTGGGTCGTTTTTGTAAGTTTGGGCCGTTTTGTAGCTAGTTGGGCTGTTTTTGTGGCTTGGCTGAATAAGACGTTCCTATATTGTGCTCGTGTTATGCTCATAATGACTAAAATTGACCTTCATTTTTTATGACTATGCAAATCCAAATTAATACGCTAAAAATGACTAATACGTTTTAGACACTTTTGTACCGTTTCGACTCTTTTAAAAGCATGCATGAAAGTCCTTTTCATCATCGGGTTTGTTTTTGGGGGGTACGGATACGGGTATCTACAGAGCCCCCAGTTTGACTGAGCTTGGACAAAGCGTTAGTCAAACTTAAAGATAGTATCCGGACCATTACAGTCTCGATACTACCTGGCGGCGCTAAGCATGTGTCTTATGGGAGAGACGAGGACTTAGCGTCGGGAAATGCGGGGAGGGACGACATGTTTTTAAGGACATGACGGTCCTACATGTTTAAGGGCATGTCAGCCTGCATGTGGCCTGAGTACTCCCAGCTGGTGCCTTGCTTGTGTTTCCGTTTGTGCTTTGCTTGCGCCTCTGGCTTGCGCTCCTTGCTTCGCTTTGCTCGCGCTTCTGGCTTGCGCTCCTTGCTTCTGCTTTGCTTGCGTTTCTGGCTTGCGCTCCTTGCTTCTGCTTTGCTTGCGCTTCTGGCTTGCGCTCCTTGCCTCTGCTTTGCTTGCGCTTCTGGCTTGCGCTCCTTGCTTCGCTTTGCTTGCGCTTCTGGCTTGCGCTCCTTGCTTCTGCTTTGCTTGCGCTTCTGGCTTGCGCTCCTTGCTTCTGCTTTGCTTGCGCTTCTGGCTTGCGCTCCTTGCTTCGCTTTGCTTGCGCTTCTGGCTTGCGCTCTGCTGGACGTTACGTATTTTTGTGTTTCTCATAAAAAGGGCTAGGTTTTTATGAACGTCTCTTGAGGAGGCTACGTGTTTTTGTGTTTCTCATAAAAAGGGCTAGGTTTTTATGAACGTCTCGTGAGGAGGCTACGCGTTTTTGTATTTCTCATAAAAAGGGTTAGGTCTTTATGAACGTCTCGTGAGGAGGCTACGTGTTTTTGCGTTTCTCATAAAAAGGGTTAGGTTTTTATGAACGTCTCGTGAGGAGGCTACGCGTTTTTGTCATAAAAGGTTAGGTTTTTATGAACGTCTCGTGAGGAGGTTACGTGTTTTTCTCATAAAAGGTTAGGTTTTTATGAACGTCTCGTGAGGAGGTTACGTGTTTTTCTCATAAAAGGTTAGGTTTTTATGAACGTCTCGTGAGGAGGCTACGCGTTTTTCTATTCTAACGTCTCGTGAGGAGGCTACGTGTTTTTTGTGATTTAACGTCTCGTGAGGAGGCTACGCGTTTTTTGTGATTTAACGTCTCGTGAGGAGGCTACGCGTTTTTTTTTTTTTTTTTTGTGATTTAACGTCTCGTGAGGAGGCTACGCGTTTTTTTTGTGATTTAACGTCTCGTGAGGAGGCTACGCGTTTTTTGTGATTTAACGTCTCGTGAGGAGGCTACGCGTTTTTGTGTTGGGTTGAAATTGTGTTTGAAATGGGTTGAAAATGTATTTGGGCCGAAGAAACAGCCCAAAACAAAACTGAAACCCACAAAACAAAAATATAATCGCCTGTAAACAGGCGAATTAGATTTTAATCGCCTGTTTACAGGCGATTAGAATTTTGTTTGTTGCTCTCTGTTTAAAACACGGGTGAAGGAGAGAGAGATTCATTTCGTCCGAAAATAAAAAAACAAAATCGAAACCCTCTAAAACTCGTCTTGGCGATTTTCTTGATCAAAAATCGATTTTCCGACTCCTACAATTCGTCATGGACCAAGGTACGTAGTCAACTCACTTGGGTTTTTGTGTTTTGAAGTTTGTTTGAGTCGGTTTTAGCTTGAAACACCGTTTTCTAGGGTTTAGGTCGAATTTATCGGTTTGGTTCGATTTTAGTCCTCGTCTTTGCTTGAATTTGATGCTTGGGAGTCATACGAGGCTTGTGTTGCTTCCATTGTTGATTGCTTGCGAAAACCCGACTTGTGGCCTCGATTTTCGTGCGTTTTGTAGTGTAGGGGCATTTTGGTCATTTTTGAAAACGTCTCGAAAATGGCTCAAAACTTCAGTGTAGCTTACCCATTAGTAGTATATCGTGTTGGTGAGTTCGGTTTGTTGAAATGGTCGCGAAAAGCGGCTCGTTTGGGTAAAAACCGTGTAAAAGGGGGTAAAGTCGGGGTTTGTGCTCTGTTTTCGTAGCGTAGGGCGATCTCGAGTGGCTTGGTTGTTTTGGTAATGTTGTAGTATGCTAGTGTGAAGGTTTGAGTGGCTTGTATGCGAAGAGCGGCTCGAAAAAACGTCATTTTCGTGCGTTTTGGTATAGGGGCCGATTTTGGTCGAAAATTTTTCGGTTCCGAAACTTGCCCGAATTCTCTGTATTGTGTTTTCATGGCTAGTATGGTACATTTTTGGTCTTGTTTTGTAGAGCGTGTATGGTTCGGAGGTGTTTTTGGAGCGTTTTTGTAGTTTAGGCTAGGTTTCCCCAAAATCGCTTTTCCTCGCTTTTCGTGCCCTGTCCATGGAATGTACGGCAATGTATGTCGTCTGTGTCGGTTAGGGGGTTATTTTGTGGGAAGTTGGGGGCTTTTTGGTTGAGTTATGGTCAAGAAAAGGCCGTTTTTGTAGTTTGTAAGCGTTTTGTAAAAGTTGTTCATTCGGGGGGTTTGGGACATTGCTTTCGCATGAAATTTTTTGCACGTGTTTATTGTGATTTATGGGTTGGGTCTGTCTCAGAAAATATGGGTTTCTGGCTTTCTGTTGCGTTTTTCCCTCTTCTGCTATTTTTAGGTTAAAAGGGCCTGTTTTCTGCTGTTTTTGCTGATTCTCTGCTGCTTTTGCGCGTGCTTGCTCTTGACTTGACTGTGTAGGACGTATATATCGTATACGTCTCATGGATTTTGATTTCCTGTGCTTCTGCTCCGTTTTGGCTGCTTGCTTGCTTCCTGTTGCTTTTTTGGCACGTTTTTGCTTTCCTGGTGATTTCTTTCTTTGCCTTAAATGCAGTATGTTCTTTGTATCTTGTGCAGGTGATCCTGCGCCTTCAGCGCCTACTTCCAGTGACATGGATCGGGTATTGGCTGGAGTTGACTTTGCTGTTCCGGGGGGCGAGCATACTCCTACTTCAGGTATGCCCGCGCCCTTGGAGGTTTCCGACGGTCCGTCTCAGTCGGATGTACTGAGAGCCTTTGCTCCGACGCCAGGGGCTTCTACGACGCCAGGGAGTGAGTTCCAGGGCGCTGCTGTGGAGTCTCCTGCCTTTTCTGCTAGTGGTGCTAGTGCCGTTAGTGCATCGTCTGGGCCTTCTATGAGTGGCCTGGGGCACGGTGTTGTCCCTGGGGGTCCCGAGCCGTCGGTTAGGGGCGAGGGTCGTGACGTTGCTGCTGAGTCTCCTGCTTTTTCGGCTAGCGGTGCGCGAGAGGAGGTTGCTGTTGAGCAGCCTGGGTCTTCCGCTGGCGGGGTTAGGCACGACGTTGTCTCAGAGTCACCTACTTTTTCAGCTAGTGAGGCACGCGAGGAGACTGCTGCTGAGCGGGCGCGGTCTTCTGGGGACGCGAGCGGTAGTGGAGCTGCTGCTGAGCCGCCGAGGGCTCCTGCTGGTGGCCGAGGTCAGGCCGAGGATGTCGTCTCAAAGTCTTTGCAGGGGCGCGGACGTGGCGCTGCTGTGGAGACTTCTGAGACTCCTGGGGGAGACCGTGGTAGAGGCCGGGGCGTAGCTGCAGGGTCTTCGCAGGGGCGTGGCCGTGGCGAGCCGAGGATGCCTGCGTGGCCCCAGAGGGGGCCGAGTGCGCAGGTCGCGGCAGGCCGGCGGGCTTCGCAGGACGGGCCACGACAAGCAGCCAGTGGCGCCGCGCCCCGGAGGGGGCCAAGGTAGAGGTCGTGGTCGCGACCGCAGGAACCCGAGGCCGAAGAAGCGCAAGGTGGATGCGGCTTCTGGTGAGGGCAGCAGTAGGCCGAGACGTCGAGCTCGTGCTGCTGCCGAGGGTGATGACCGGGACCAGGCTGAGGTTGCCGGTGTTGCTGAGGAGGTTGGAGCGGGGGGAGCTCCTGTTGAGGTTCCGAGGAGGCGTGGCAAGCCTCGGGGTCCGGGGAGCCGTTACGAGGATCCTTCTGAGTCGGAGGGGTCTTTGAGTGACGAGGAGGGCTCTCGACAGCGAGGCTGCCGGTGAGGCCGAGGCCGAGATTGCCGCCGCCGCTCTTCTTCTTTGCCATTTCTTGCCGACGCTCAAGTTCTTCTTTATTCTTCTTTGCCGCGGCGGGCCGCTGAGGTCGAGTTCAGGCCAGGCTCGGAGCAAAGTGAGCGGAGGTGAGGGCGAGGTGAGGCCAGTCGAGCCCAGGATCGTGCCCAGGGGCAGGTGCGGCAGCTCTTGAGGCTGCTACGGAGGTTTTCATGGGGATGGTCGACGAGCTGGGCGCGAGGCCTGACTATCCTCACGGTCCGCGCTTGTGGTCGGAGGTGGCCAGGGATTGGGACGGCGTGACTCTGGTTTGGAGTCCCTTGGAGCACTTGTCGGTCCGAGTGAAAGTCGGCTTTCCGTTGGGCTCGATGAGGACCTTCTGCAGGTTTGGACGGTGTTCGACGTCTTTGGTCGAGCTCACGGGAGGAGCGGGACATCGTGCTCGGGGCGACCTTTGGTCCCCAGTGCGAAATGGCGGGAGGTGCGGGGCAAAAAGGTGAACTCGCGCCTCACTGTTCTTCGGGCGTTGTTGGATAGGTTTTGGGATACGACCAACACCTTCCACATGCCTGGTTACGAGGTTGGCGTGACTCCTTCTTCGTGGGCAGTTGTCACGGGGCTGCCCCATGGTGAGGGCGTACTTGACTGGGGGCGTGAGCGACCTCCTATCGATAGCCCACGAGTCGTGCGTCTGATTGGCGACGGGGTCAAGTGCGGGGCAGACGAGGAGCATACGTTTCAGCCTCGGACCATATGGTTTGCCGACTTCTTCGAGGGGAAGAGGAAGAAGAAGGGGTCTACTCGAGCGAGCGCTGAGCAGAGGGCCCGACTTTGGCTGTGGTGGTTCTTGACGGCCACTCACTTTGGCGACAAAGGGGAGCGAGCGTCGACGGCTGTGCTGATGGCGCTGTCGGACATGACACGTCTATGTGACTTTGACTGGGTCACTCCTTCTCTGGGTCTGTTGATCCGGTATTTGAGGGATGCAGTGCGCCCTGACCGGATTGACGAGAAGTCGGATGTGTCGCTTGTGGGCCCCGGTCTTCTGATGGAGGTAAGGCCTGATTTCGCAGCGTCTTGTTATCTCGTTTCTGCTTTTCTTTTATAACGTGTATTTTGTTTGCTTGCAGTCTTGGTGCTACGCTCACTTCCCTTCTCTGCTCCCAGACACGTTCCAGGTGACGGCTACATACCCGGCTTTCCATGCGTACGCGACAGCGGATCGGAGGGGTATTGGCCTGAACTATGACGCGGCTCGTGTGCGCTTCAACGGGATGACTATGGATAAGGTAAGGGTGATTGTGTTTTGTATTTTGGTCTTTTTGTAGTTCGTTTTTGGGTTTGTGTTTGTGTTTGTTTTTGTAGTTCATAACTTGGTTTTGTTTTGTAGTTCGTTCGCGACCCTTGGAGGAATTTTACCGGCGTCCCTCCGTCGATTGTAGCTCGCTTTGGCCCCCTTGACGGACGGCGGCTGTATATTGCGACCCAGTACGGCTCGTACTGGCATTTGGGTGAGCGTCTGTCTGCGCAGACGGGTCGCGGCGGCTTCATCGTACCTGCTCCTCCGCCCTCGGTTTTGTTTGTGGAGACGCCCGACGCTAATGAGCGTCGTGACGTGTATCACGAGGGTGAGTCCGATTCCCTGCTGCGGCCGGCTGAGGATTACGTGACTTGGGCACAACATGCCCTTGCTGACGCTGTGATCGAGGTATGCTTGCTTATCCTTTTCGCTTGTATATGTTTTGGTTTCAGGAAGCAAAAATTTACCGTATTTTTGTTTCGTAGCGCCGTGACCCTGTGTGGAACCCGGGATCGCGTCGAGGGACCCAACTCGGCGTCTTGCTTAAGGGCGATTAGGATTAAAAGTTAAAAAAAGATTAAGTTAGAAAAACCTTTAAGAACTGTTTGGAGTCGCCACCTAATTATCGCGGAAATTAGGAACCTGCTACCATGTTCTAAGCTAAAAACATGTTCTTAGATTTTGGAGTACGCCGACACCCCTAGATCTAAGGCTGTGAAACCAGATTGGATTCGGGGTGAGGGTACTTTAGAAAAAGAGTAATTCAAATAATGATTTATGAAAACCTTTTAGAAAAGCCTATGTAAAAATAGCCTCTACTGACCTAGAACAATCCAAGTAAGATGATATTTGAGCTAATGTTATCGCTACGTACAAGTGCGAAAAGATTGTAAAAGAATGCAGATGCATATGCAAAAAGATTGATTAAAACCCTCAGTTTAGCATGCTTAACTTGTTAACGAAAACGGTTCAGTTAAAGGTCGAATTCATTGTTTAAGTTGATTTTAATGCAAAATAAGAAGGTGCAAGATGCATGCAATTAAAATAAAGTTCAATTGTCCATTGGTTTATTTTAAGAGGTCGGTTGCTTATGCGACTTTGGCGTGTCATCGGATATGGAGTGTACCCGAAGTAATAAGAACACTTGGAAGGCAAGCGCGCTCGGGTGCCAAAGCCGGGGGGGGGCGCTAGAGTGTAGTCCCCTTTGTTAGTCCATAGAAAATAAGAAAAAGCTTTGATCCAAGTGGATCGGTACCTACCTTGTCCTGACGCTTCAGATCTGGGCAGAGCTTCGCTTCTTGAACTAAAAAGGAGGATGAATTCAACACGGGATGGTGTGTTGAACTCAAGGTTTTGAGTGCGTGAGGCTTTTGTGAGTGTATTTGTGTGTATACCGTGCTAGACGGTATATTTTGTGGGACCCATGAGTGGGTGCTAAACCTAGGAAGAGAGGTTGTGAGAAGAGAGGGTCTTCTTGTGTGGAAAACTTATCAGAATAGGTTGTGCGAGGGGTTGTATATATAGGAGAATAGCCGAGGGAAATTAGGAAAGCAGGGGATAAAAACAGGCAGGCAAACCGCATAGCACTATACGGTTTGTGGGGGAAACCGCATAGGCTTATGCGGTTTGGCCCCTAAACCGCATAAGCTTATGCGGTTCGGAGGTCGGGTTTTTAGCGTAGTTTCCTAATTCCGGTTTGATTATATCTCGAAAGATTACGTGATAATCTTGGACGTGTGGCTCAAGAAAGCAGCTAGGATATTCCTGAGATATTTTGTGATGCTTAGGGCTTTGGAGTGAGGGCCAAAGGCCGGGTTTGGGCTCGGTTTTGGGCCCGAGGCCCGAAAATGTGAAAAAGGTGCATTTTGTAGTGTTTTGTGAAATAAGGTAAGACGTGAGGTTGTATTTTGTGTGAGAGGGGGCTAAATAGCGGTTTTAGCTACCGGGCCTAAATTTAGGGATTTAGGAGTGCTGAATTAGACCTTGTTAATGTAAAAGGGCTAATTGTAGTGCAAATGCGAAGCTCATGCCAAATGAAGCAGGACGTGGACCAAGCTAGACTCCAAATGGACAAAATGAACGTTATTTAAGTGTGATGTGATGCGACCTAAATCATTTTAACATTTCAAAACGACTCAAAATGAATTCGACATTAGTTAGAACCGTTTAAGTTAGCGTTAAAACATGCATAATAAAAGTCCGTGTTACATCACAGGGTTTTGAGTGGGAGGGTACGGATATGGGTATCCACAGAGCCCCCAGTTTGACTGAGCTCGGACTAGAGCGCTAGTCAAACTCCACGACCATATCCGGACCATTACAGTCTCGATATGATCAGCGGAACGAAGCATGTGTCCATGGGTGAGACGAGGACTTCGAACCGGGCTATGCGGGGCGGGACGTGCGCATTTTAAGGACTTGGCGGTCCGTGCATATTATAAGGGCCTGCCGACCTGCTGAGTGCCTTTGTTGTGCTTGTTGCTGATGCTGACGCCGTTGCTGATGCTTAATGTCGTTGTCTGCTGTTGCTTATTGTCTTCAAGTTGCGTGTGGTCTCGTGAAAGAGTGCTGGTGCTGAAATGTAAAGGGCTAAAGTGCAAGGGTGCAAGTGTATCTGGGTTAGGTGTCTTGTTCTTGTATGCAGGGTGTATGATCTCGCGAAGGAGCGTATGTGCAAGGATGTAAGGCATGGTTTAGTAGGGGTGCAGATGTGCTTGGGAATGTCTATGTAGGGCTTGCAATGCTTGTGTAAGGGTGCTTCGTAGCTATAAGTGCTTGCAGGGTGTCGAGCGTCATGGTTGTTGTAATGCTTATGCTTGGATGTGTTTTGTAAGGTGCTTGTGCTTGAACTTGTCGAGGAGTGTTTATGCTTGTAGTAGAATGCTTATTGTAGAGTGTTTATGCTTAGGCTCGCCGAGGAGTGTTTATGTAGTTGTCGTTGCATAGATTGCCTTTGTTGATGCTGATGCCGTTGTGGATGCTGTGCTGGGTCTCGCCGAGGAGTGCGGGTGCTTAGTGTAGTATCTGTTGGAGAAGTACTAGTTTGCCCGGGAAGGGTGTATATGTATGGTCTCGCCGAGGAGCGTAGGTGTAATTGTAGTTGTTTGGTCTTGTGGAAGAGTGATGGTGTTTCCTCTTGTAAGGGGTGCAGGTGTATATTTGCCGGGAGTTATGGTCCGAGGAAAGTGTATGTGTTCATGTAGACTGCTTCGTGTGATAGCGGATGCGCTGGCGTTTTGTAGTTGATGTAGATGCTTGGACTTGCTGGATGTGCTGATGCAGACGCTCGTTCAAGATGCTTTGTAGAGATGTATCTGCTGGGAAGAATGTCGCAGGGATTTAGGTTAGCGATTTGCTGGGGGAGTCAAAGGATATGTCTTGGACTCCGTGGGAAATGTCTGTATAGGTGTGTGGATTCCATGGGGAGGAAGTAATACTCCACAGGGACGTGTATGAAGGTGTAAGGACTCGTGAAGAGTGTTCGTGTTTCTGCTTCTGTACCGTGTATTAAAGGCTTAATACACGCGTATGGCGGACTGTAGGTGACGCCTTAACCAAGGCATAGCGCATAATGTATGAGCTAGCGCTTGCGGCGGACTGTAGGTGACGCCTTAACCGTGAAAGCTTGCGTGTATGAAGAAAAGTGGGGAGAAAACGTGGAATAGAATATGCTTTGGAAGTTGCCTGTAGACTGGTGACTCTTGTTGGGGTTAGTGTCCTCCAATGATAGTGCAATAACATAAATAAATCTCTAAAGGTACACAGGGTACTTTACGTATTTAATCAGTTGATTAACGTTTATCAATAACGGTTGGCTTGCTAGATAAGTTTGACGTTATTGTCATACAGATGGCGGTGATCAACTGGTCCCTAAGAGTCACACCTAAAGGATGTATTTGAGAAATATGATTATTTGTGAAAATGATCATATTGATGCCTTAATTATGACTAAACGGTTAGTCAGTGTTGTGGACTAAACAGTTAGTCGGATGTGACTAAGAAGTTAGTCAAATATGATAATGGATATTATTTAATAAAGATTAAATGATATTAGATGAGAGGAATTAACTGTAATTCGGAAATTGAATATAAAAGGTTATATTTAATTATTACGTATAATGTAGGCTAATTAATTTTAATCAGTTATAATTAATTAGTAAATTATAAATATAAGGATATTTATGATTAATTATAATATAAGGATATTATAATTACATTATACATTAAAGGCCAAATAAAACTAATTAATGGGTTAAACTTTTAATTAGATTTGGGCTTGTAAATTAAGAAGTGGGAGAGCCCACTCTACCCTCTTTTGGACGTGTGGTTTAGTGTGGGAAGGGGAGTTGTTTTCTTCTTCCCTACTTAATCTAAACACTCTCCTAATCTCATCCAACCTAATTTTATAATTACAAGAGCACACAACATCAAATTGAGAGAAAAATAGTTTTCTTCTCTAAAATTCTCTAGCAATACTAAGGGCATATCTTGAATCATCTTGGGTGAGATAATTAGGAGATACCATCTCTTTGGTATTGTTCTTAGGCCAAATTCAAAGGATTAAAAGGTTAATTCTTGAATCTTTATACTTTATTATGCAATTTTATTTTATGACTTTAAATCTTATAAAAGTTTTCATTATAATCCTGTGATTTTAATGGTCTATATACGGATATAAACCTACAAGTGGTATCAGAGCCTAGAGTGCTCATGAAATTTTTATAAGGTTTTCATAAAAATCGATTTTGTGTAATATTGAATTGATTTAAAGGCCTCGGTTTTTATTTTTGTCATGGCCGAATTTTATTTTTGTTTTTGGCCGTGTGGTTTTGCTATTATTTTGGCTTGATTTGGTCTGTTTGATTCATAATTATCAATGTTTTAAGATGTTAAAACTATAGTATATGAATTTGTATAAGTTTTGATTTAATACTGATTGAATTAAAACATAAAAGGATCAAATTCTTGTATGTTTATGAACATATTGTTGTTAATCATTAGATCTTCAAATTTAAGATGTTTAATCTAAAAAGTTAGTTTGAATACCTTAAATCAATGTTTAATACAGATTAAAGTTGAGTTTGTATAGATCTTATTATTAGCATAATCGAATTAAAACAGTTTAATTCGTTATTTCTTGTGTTGGCCGAATTAGATTATAATTTTTGATAAATTTATTTTTATTTTGTTTTTAAGTTTTGGCCGAAACATTATAAAAAAAAAAAAAAAAAAAAAAAATTTCGGTATTTTTTTTAATTTTTGGCCGAAATTTAATTTTTGGAAATTTAATTTTTGGAAATTTAATTTTGGAAATTAAATCTTGTGATATCTTATTTTTTTTGTTATATTATTAAGATATATTTTTTTGTGTTATTGTGAAGCAGTTCATAATAATGATGATACCTAATATTTTAAAAAGGTTTAAAATATTTTTTTGAGATCTAATTTGTATTATACTGATAATATAAATTATTTCTTTTGGATTATGTTTTGATTATAGGATGTTATGAACAATTAAGGAATTGTTGCATAATTATAATCATTTAAAAAGGTGGTTTGGATATAAATCAATTCGTATGCATTGTTTTTATATTGTTTAGTTGATGCTATATTTTGTGTATGAATGTTTGAATGAATGGTTTATTTTACGCATTAATTATTGTACAAACGGTTGTAATTTACTAGTGTGGCCTTAGAAGATTATGTTTTCGTAATGAAAGGAAACATAATTATTGGTTGTATTTTTGAGATCTCGAATCTCCAATCTTGTAATATTTTAATTTTGGCATATTTTGAATTAGAATGTAAATAGGTTTATTTTGTAATTCAAAATTGTAATTTTAAGAAGATTTCAAGATGAAGATTCAAGATGGACTCCCACTTAAAGCCCAAGATGAAGAATGAAGACAGCTTAGGGTCCATGGATGGATTCCACTTTGTAATTGTCTTTATTTTCATAGGGTTAGGCCACACTAGGTGTTTTTCCTTTTTGCGTTTTCTTTACCGTTTTTATTGCATTCATGTTAGATAGTAGCATCATATTCCGCCTAAACTAAACCAAACCACCTAATATGCATGAAAATGGATCATATAGTTGCATCCTAGATTATAGACATACGGATGTCATGTGTTTTGAGCTATCACCTCAATTTAATCATTCACGATAATGCTAGATATTAGTTCACTTAAAATGAATTAAAATGAGTTGATGGGATCTTCCTCTAAAATGAAAATTGAGAATTAGTCTTTATAAAGTCGAACCACTATGAATCCCTTCTTCGTCGGTAGGCATAATATGACCCCTTCTACGTTGGGTAAGTAGTGGTTGTCGACTTAGTTTACCTCAACACTATAGTTCGAGTAATATCTCGTAGTTATGGTGGACTAAAAGATAGGATTTACTGAAATCTATCGACCAAGAATTCTAACAGTAGAATTAGCCAAGAGGTTGGCTTATCAATTTAAAGAAATTGAGTCTTGGAATCATTTATATAATTCTCGAGGGAGGTCAATTATATGAGTGCATAAGTCATTGCTTTAATATGTTATCGTTTTGGCTTAAACTTTAAAACCATGATTTCTTATCTTCTCTCTTCTTCTTCTTTCTTTTCACAGTTTCGAATACGTTATATACAGATATAACTGCTAATACAAAATGGCTGGTCGTGTTGAAGGCCCAATGCCAAGTGTCACACTTGAACGTGAATCATGGCTGAGAATTTTTATGGACAGCATGAATCAGTCTACTCGACTGAAGAATGATGGGTCCAATTTTGCTGATTGGGAGGCCGCATTACGGAATGCCGCCATAGCTGACGGCAAGCTCAAGTACTTGACTGAGCCAATGTGAACCACTCCGATGCAGGAGCAAATGAAGTCGTAGCTTATAGTGATTTCATGATGGAGGCGGGTGCGTTACGGAACGTGCTCATCTATGCAATGGAATCCAATTTGCAAAGACGATTCATTACCCAGGGTGCAAACAAGATTTTCACCACTCTTACTAAGGAATTCTCGAAAGCTCCGAGAATTAAGAGTTACGAGTATACTACTCGTTTCTTTGAGGCTAAACTCCAGAAGGGCCAACCGGTTGGTCTACACCTTCTCGACATGATCGAGAATGTTGAAAAACTGGAGGAGCTTGGTTGCAAGATCGATGAGAAGATCATCATTGATCGTGTGCTTCACTCTCTTCATGATGGGTATGCCCTCTTTAGGGCAAACTATTACATGAACGACATGCGAGAAAGTCTCGCATGAATCGCATTCACTCCTCGCATGCAGGCGGAGTGATCTGAAGTTGAGTGGGAGCACGAAGCAAGATGTTCTCATGATTGGGAACAAGAAGAGTAAGGGTAAGGCTCCGGCTAACCTAGCTGTAGGTAAGCCAAAATTCAAGAAGCCAGTGGTTGCTAAGAGTGGGCCTGGTGAGTCTAGCGGTAGATCACAAGGCAAGGCAAAAGCTAAGCAGACCATGGAGTGCCACCATTGCCACATGCCTGGGCATTGGAGGCGTAACTGTCCTGTGTATGCTGAGGACATAAAATCAGGCCGCGTTGCTCCTGTTGGTATGTCTTCTTTTATTCATATGATTGAGATTAACCATGCAAGTTTCGGAACTTGGGTACTAGATACTGGTTGTGGTTCTCATCTGTGCAATCATTTGCAGGGCTTAAGAAGCATCAGAACTCTGGCAAGAGGTGATGTAGACCTGCGAGTGGGGAATGGAGCAAGAGTTGCTGCCGTTTCAGTAGGGACATATGTAATCCAACTCCCAAGTGGATTTGAGTTATTTCTGAATAACTGTTACTATGTACCTAGTTTATCTAAAAACATTATTTCTGTATCCGTTCTTGATAAAGAAGGATTTTCATTTTCAATAAAGAATAATAGCTGTATTTTCTCATTGAACGATATGATTTATGGTAAAGCTGTTTCCATGAACGGAATTTATGTTTTAGATCAAACCACAGAAATCATGCATGTGAGTAACAAAAAAGCAAAGGTTGGTGACAAAGATCAAACGTATTTATGGCATTGCCGAATGGGACACATAAATGAGAAACGCGTGAAAAAGCTCATTGATAATGGGACAATAGCCCCATTTGACTATGAAACTTTTGGCACGTGTGAATCATGTCTTATAGGCAAAATGTCTCGAATTTCCTTCAAAGGTGTTGGAATGCTTGTAGCGACCTATTAGGACTCATACATACTGATGTGTGCGGACCTATGTCAATCAACGCTAGAGATGGCTATAGGTATTTTATCACTTTCACGGACGATTTGAGTAGATATGGACATGTCTACTTAATGAAGCATAAAAGTGAGTCCTTTGACAAGTTCAAGGAATTCCAGAATAAGGTTGAGAACCAACTGGATAGAAAGATAAAAGCACTACGTTCAGATCGTGGTGGCGAATATCTTTCAAATGAGTTTGATCAGCACCTGAAAGACCGCGGGATAGTATTACAGTTAACTCCACCCGGAACACCACAACTGAATGGTGTGTCCGAACGCAGGAATCGAACATTACTTGATATGGTTCGATCCATGATGAGTCACACGGTTGTACCTGACTCATTATGGGGTTATGCTCTTTTGTCAGCTACTCTTATACTTAACCGAAGTCCGACTAAAGCTGTCGACAAGACTCCATACGAGTTATGGAAGGGAACGGTCCCTAACTTGTCCTTTATTCGGGTTTGGGGGTGCGAGGCTTATGTCAAGTGGAGACACGAGGATAAGCTCGGCCCGCGATCGGTCAAGACATACTTTATTGGTTATCCAAAAGGAATGTTTGGTCATTACTTCTATTCGCCTACCGAACACCGAGTTTTTGTTGCGGCTAGTGCGACGTTCTTAGAGAAAGAGTTTCTCGAAGACAAGAGAGGTAATAGAACCTTCGATCTGTCGGAGATTCCTGAACCAACAACCGAGCAACCAATGGAGGAAACTGTTCCTTCTACGTCTGCTGCGGTTAATGTCCCTTTGGAACCCAGGAGGTCGGGTAGACTCCCCATTCCTCCAGATCAATATATCGGTATAGTCGAGGAGAATGGGAGAGACGACGTTTTACTCCTTGAGAGTAACTAACCCAGTAACCTATAAAGGTGTCATGGCGTGTTCGACTCAAAGCTTTGGCAAGAAGCCATGCAATCCGAGATGGACTCTATGTACGAGAACCATGTATGGGATCCGGTTGACTTACCCGATAAGGCTAGGCCTCTTGATGCAAATGGCTTTACAAGATAAAGCGATCCGTAGAAGGACAACGGATATATACAAGGCACGACTAGTGGCAAAGGGTTTCACTCAAGTGCAAGGGTTGCACTATGATGAGATCTTTGCACCGTAGTCATGCTTCGTTCCATTCGGATACTCTTAGCGATTGCCGCTTTTCATGACTATGAAATTTGGCGGATGGACGTGAAAACCGCCTTCTTAAGCGGTTATTTGGAGGAGGAGTTGTACATGGTACAACCCGAAGGTTACACTGATCCTGAAAATCCTAAGAAGGTTTGCAAGCTTAAGCGTTCCATTTATGGACTTAAGCAAGCTTCACGGAGTTGGAATCATCGCTTCGACCAAGTGATAAAGGAGAATGGATTCACTCGATCGGTCGAGGAACCATGCCTATATATCAAGTCGAGTGGGAGCAAGATTGTCTTCCTAATACTGTACGTCGATGACATACTCTTGATTGGGAATGACATACCTCTCTTAACTTCGGTAAAAGTATGGTTCTGAGAACCATTTGGGATGAAAGATCTGGGTGAGACACAACGTATTTTGGGGCTCCGTATCTATAGAGATAGATCACGACGGATGTTATCCCTCAGTCAGGAGTCTTATATAGATAAGATTCTTGAGAGGTTCAGCATGACCAACTCTAAGAAAGGGAATCTTCCAATGATCTCTGGGGTGCACTTGAGTAAAGCTCAAGCACCAAAGACATCTGAAGAGGTCGAGCGCATGAGTCGGATTCCATATGCGTCAGCTATAGGATCGATCATGTATGCCATGATATGCACACGTCCGGACGTGGCATATGCATTGAGTATGACGAGCCGATACCAAGGCAATCCAGGTGAAGCACACTGGATGGCCGTCAAGAACATTCTTAAGTACCTACGGAGGACTAAAGATTGGGTATTGACTTATGGTGGAGACACTGAGCGGCGCAAGAACCTGCCACGCAGACGCTAGTTTCCAAACGGATCGAGATGACTCGAAATCTCAACTGGATTCGTTTTACTCTTAATGGCGCCATGGTCACCGGAAAAGCTCCAAACAAACAGTTATAGCAGATTCAACGACTGAGTCCGAGTACTATGCTGCTTCAGAGGCTGCAAAGGAAGCTATATGGATGCGTCAGTTCTTACAAAGACTAACTGTAGTTCCGAGTTCGAATGACCCGATCACCATCTATTGCGACAATAGTGGTGCCATCTTCCAAGCGAAGGAGCCCAAGTCCAAAGAACAAGTCTCAGACGCGTGCAAAGGAAGGCTCACATGATCCGGGATTACGTGGAGCAGAAGGAGATAGTGATTGACAAGATTGCTACGGATGATAACATAGCAGATCCTCTCACTAAGCCGTTGAGACAAGATAAGCATGAAGGGCACGTTAAAACCATGGGAATTAAGCGTGTTCCTGAGTTGTATTAGTTGTTTGTATGAATTTGACACTTGTAATTCCTAAAACTTCTAATAAAATCATCGTTTTGTTATATATATTGTTTTTCATGAGGGTTGTACAGACAACGTTGAACACCTCAAAGTGAACTGAATTGCTTTATATTTTGTTTTGGTCCGTGATCGCCTGCACGAGCTGATAACTCTGGCAATCATTTTGTGACGTCGATTGATGGTGGGTTCAACGAGCCATAAGTCAAACTGTTGACTGATCGATCACAGATGCGGATTTACTGAAATCGCGTAGGACACTTTTGTGACGACTACATGGAGTCCTAAATGTTTCAGAACATTAGGTGCCGGGTGTAGATACCCGTATCCGTACCCCCCAAAAACAAACCCGATGATGAAAAGGACTTTCATGCATGCTTTTAAAAGAGTCGAAACGGTACAAAAGTGTCTAAAACGTATTAGTCATTTTTAGCGTATTAATTTGAACTTGCATAATCATGAAAATGAATGTCACCTTTAGTCATTATGAGCATAATACGAGCACAATATAGGAACGTCTTATTAAGCCAAGCCACAAAAACAGCCCAACTAGCTACAAAACGGCCCAAACTTATAAAAACGACCCAAAACGCACACTAACACAACACGTAAAACGGGCCAAAGTGCGTCCCGTGTCACATTTTCACAAAACTAGACTCTACAAAACCATAAAATAATATAACCTAATATTATTTTATTTTGAGCCAAAACCTAAAAACACGACAAAAACCGAAACACGAAAACCGAAATTCGGACCAAAACTGAACAAAAGACTTAACCCATAAGTTAATTACATCACAAAACACCATCATTACCCTATAAATACGTCATTTACCAAATGACGGCATAAGCAAATTTCACCAAAACAAAATAACAATCGCCAGCTGACAAAGTGACAATTTCTAATCGCTCGTTAACAGCGATTATTATTTTGTTTCCTACCAGCCGCCTTTTCATTTTTTCTTAAAAAATATCCAACTCAAACAAAACTAAACGCCTGTCAACAGGCGATTTAATTTTGTCATCCCACAAAAACCAGCCAACCTCTATAAATACCAACCCACTTCATTCATTTCAATATATCGGTTTTACAAAACACATACACTATTCACAAAATCCACTCAAAAATACCGTCTTTACATTTTCGAAAGGTAAACATTTTACCTACGTTTTGGACGTTTGAGACTCGGATAATGGGGTTACATTAACCCCAAACCCGATATTGGCACTAGCGAAGCCGTATTCGTAATACGGTTGTAGCAATTCGGATTCATAATCCGTCTAAACCCCGCCAATATCGCATAAATAACGACCCATTATCACTAAAGCAAACCGACGTCACTTTTATAATTATGCAAGTCCTCATTCATGTGTTAAATAAACGACTAGAATCACGGATCCAACGCTAAATTGTACCGTTTCATAGAGTCTTTTAGCATGTCAAAACTGAGGGTTTTTCACAAATTCTAATACGAGGTCGGAAAATAACGTCTATAGTAATAATTTAGTCAATAAATTATTATTTAACGTATATTTCCTATAGCAATATGTCATTATTTTGACAGTTTACATTATTTATGCATTTTAATCGAGTCATATTTATTCGCACTTGTACGTAGCGTCATTTTAGCCCAAATATCGAAATTAAACAAATGTTTTCAAAATTAGTAGAGACTACTCTTATGTAGGCTTTTTGATTACGGTTTTCAAAACGTATTTTGTCAAAACTTTCGAAAAGTAACCTCACTCCGAACCCCTTCTCTGGTTTCAAACCTTAGATTGATAGGTATCGACGCACCTTGAAATCTGAGACACTCGTGTCTTGTATTTCAAGACGCGTTGAATAGGTTCCAAATTCCTTTAATATTTGGTGGCGACTCCGAAAATACACTTTCAAAAAGGATTTTCTACTTTTCTTTTTTGATCACAAATTCATGCAATGATCTCCCCCATTTTTAGCAAACTTCGCACTTTTTTCCTGCGAGGCGCATTCCGCTCCCCGGCGCCCCCGCACGGGGCGAGGGCGGGCGCGCGCAGGGCGTCGATAGGTTTTTCATCGAGATCTTCCCGGTACCTTCAGCTGGCGACTCCGCTGGGGACGAGCATGATTTTTATTATTTTTGAAAAACTTGTTTTTCTTTTATTTTAAAAACATAGAAGTGAAGCTTGAAAACTTTGAAAACATTTACGCTTTCGATATTTGGGCAAAAATACGTTGAGTCGAATCCTCCTGATTCAAACCACACCCTCTGAGGAACGGCCCCCAGTAACTCTCGCTTCATAAGCGAGGTAACTCTGACACACTGCTTGTTCTCACCCCTCCACGATTACAAGTACGGCATCCGTACAAACGATCGTAACCAGTCAAACTCGAACGCTCTAGGGCCCGTCTTGAATGCACACCTAAGACGTGTGTAGTCTTGCGGGTGCCCCTACCTAAACGTTACGGGAATGGCCGGAGGGAACCTTACCCTATAAACCAAAAACCTGTGTTTATATGTACAAGTGCGAAGCTATAGTACCCTCACAATGGTAGTCTTTCAAAAACTTTCTGCATTTGAAAACTTTTCCTAGGCATTATAGCTTTAAAATACGTCCATCTTTGAAATTACTTTTTCAAACTTTTTTCAAAAAAGGTCATACTTTTTAAAACACGCCGTTAGGCTCTTTGACCTATGGTCATTTGAGTCTGATAAATAAACGCCGCTGCATTTAAAACCGACCCAGGATAACCACTATATCCCAGGTCTTTTTCAAAACATAAATGGATTATGCGACTGACGTATCGTCATAATACATTTATTGCTAAAGGTTTCCTTTCACAAAGCAAAAACCCGAATATGTCAATTCATTTCGGAGATTTTAAACGAAATTAACTTTTAGAACTTTAGAATTAGCCCTAAGTCGAGTGACTCTTTAGTCATCCCGATTTAATCTTTTTCTCTCAAAAACAAAAAAACGCGGGCTCGTTCAGATGCGAACCCGTTGATTTACTCTTTAAATCAAGGTGACTTATCGTCATTTTTGATTTAAATCCCTGAGTCACACGTAAAAGGCGAACAAGTGATCACCTTTTACCCAATTTTAACATCCTCAGATCGTTTAGCCTATCGCTACTTCGATCTGATCCTTTTTTATCATAATCCAATGATAAACCCCCGGCAACATACCGCCAAACTGGGTTAATCAGATTATGATCATACAAATTTTCTTACCTCGAGAATAGGGACGTGTCAACACGCCTCTATCTCAAAAGCTTCCCGTGTCCTTTCAAAAAGCGAAAAACACGAGTCTAGTCACCCACTTTTTACACTTTTGTGTCTTCCTTTGGTCGTGAATGTGATTTTTCATTTGAGTCTTTTCCTTCTCTTTTAGAATCACTAAAGGTTTGAAACTTTGTCAGGTCCACTCATTGAAAAACCCTGGATACGCGACGAACTAAGAACCGTCACTTAAACCCACTTCCGCCTCCAAAGAAACGCCCCTACAACAGATCAAAACCAAAACCTGTCATGGCCTTTCAACGCGATGAAGGTTTCGGAGGACCGCCGCCGCCCCCCTCAGAGGTAACTGCCGAGCAGGTCCGACAGCTCAATGATAGGATAGCTAGCCTCACTACGACGATCGAGCAAATGGCTATCATGCAAAAATTTGAAGCAGAGAAAAACGCCGTGCGCCTGGCCGAGGAATCCGAACGGAATGCGAAAAGGATTCGAACCATGGAAGAGCGTCTCACGAACTCAAGGGGTTACTCCATACACCAAGAGAACGAGCACATCCCAAAGAACGTCAGGTCCATGCTACCAGATAAACTAGCGCTCAGCGATCTTCCCATCTTCAAAGGTCACGAAAGTCCGCTCGTGCAAGTTAAGGCCTTCAAGGCTAAAATGGCCATCATGGGCGTTGAACCCCCCGCATGGGCTACTTTATTTCCGCATTCACTCGATGCACAACCCAGGGCATGGTTCTATGCTTTAGAGCCACACAAAACCGGAAGTTTCGAGGACATAACGGTTGCGTTCGATCTACAGTACCGAGACAACAATGATATCCAAGTCTCGCTACGTACCTTGGAGGTCCTGACTCAGAGAGACACTGAAGGGTTTACCGAGTACCTGACACGCTGGAAGAAACTATGTGCTCAAATACCTAACCGTCCAAGGGACACCGATTTGATCACCAAGTTTATCAACAACCTAACCCCCGCATACCAACAACACCTACGGTACGGGAATTTTGACAATTTTTCAACCCTCAGCGTCGTTGGCGAGCTCATCGAGGACGATCTCCGTAAAGAAAATAGGAGTAAGAGTACGGGCCGCGGGTATCAAGGGAGCTCATCTCGAGCCACTGCCAAAGTCGAGCCCATCCATGCCATCAACGCACTGGACGCGTTAGAGGCACCACCGGTTTTTACGACACCACCGAGACCTGCCATGCCTCCGCCAAAAGCATCATACTCACCTCCTGGACCCAGTTCGATGAAGGCACGACGAAACTTTGACCCAATATACATGACTTACTCAAAGGCACTACAAAAACTGGTGAGCCGCAATGTACTTCAACTCATAGGGCCTACTAGTGAGCCTCCCCCAGACAAGAAACCGAAGTCATGGGATCAGAACGCATACTGCGAATTTCACAGAGGAAAAGGGCACGACACCGAGCAATGTTTTCGCCTAAAGAACATAGTTCAAGACTTAATCGACGACAATACTATTGTGAAGCCCAGCCCAAGTCCTAAGCCTTCGAACCAGCTGAACCCTTTGCATAACCATGCTATATTTACGGGAACACACCCTATCATCGACTGCTCTAAAATGATAGTCTCAGATGATCACGAAGTCAACGGCATCTGGAATACTTCTGAGGATGAAGCCGACAATGATGACACCCGCATATATCTCCAAGATGAGCCCTACGAAGAGGAAACTCAACCCCGTCGTCCGCCAGGCAAGTACGGAGAGCTATGTCACAAGTACCCATTCAGGCTATCAGACAGTGATGATGAAGTAGCCTACCTAACACGTTCTGGACGTCCGTACCAAGCTTCTCTAAAGTTACTTGAACCTCAAAGCCACCCGCCAAGGTTGACTGCTCAAGAGAAGAACAAGGGAATAATCATAGACGAGGATACGCCGCCTACTTCGCCTACCTCCGCAACCCCACCTATAAGCACTGCTCCTACGCCGTCAGCCAGCAAAGTGTCATTACCAGACACTAATCCTGTACCTGTCTTGCCAGCTAACAAGGTAGCATCACCAAGTGCTACCCCAAAGACTTCTACCAGACTGAAGTGGAGACACGCTCCATAAACGGCTCAACAAGACGAAGGCGGACATTTCAACTGGCGACTCTTGGCGGACTCAATGGGACATCGTGAAGCCCTCTACCAAGCATTACAGGTCACCTCAATGACATCGGAAATGTCTCCAGAGAAACTCATCAGCAACATAACACGAGAATGGCAAGCCAACGCCGTCACCTTTTCGGATAAGGACCTCCCTCCATTCGGTGGCACGCATAACCTACCTCTCTACATCAACGTAGAATGCCACGGCATGACATTACCAGTCGTCCTCATCGATAATGGGTCCGCAGTCAATGTCTTGCCCCTTGAGACAGCTAGGAAATTGGGAATTAAGGAAAACGACTTCATCCCGTGCACGGACGGCGTCAGAGCCTACGATGGAACGCGACGCAGTATAAAGGGAACCGTCTCCTTCCCCATCATGACAGGACCCGTCATGAGAGAAACCGAATTTCAAATCATCGACATACCCCCTACCTACAACATGCTACTAGGAAGACCTTGGATCCACGCTACCAAGGCCGTCACTTCAACCCTACATCAAAAGGTCAGGATACCTCTTGATGACGAGATCGTCACCATCGACGCCTCGAACTTTCGGGCCACCCTCAAGCAGCAAAAGGCCAATGATAGTACTGCAGAGATAAATGCCGATCCAGCCGACGACATGTGTGGGTTCGACTTCGACTTCAACATCTGTACTCTGACCCGTAGAGAAGAAATCGCTGCACTCTACGCCAAGGACGACGATAACGAATGGCCCACCATGGGTCTATCCTACGTACCATGGCCATATGAAGTCTCTCAAGGTTGGGAAGCATACAATGATCGCAAAAGATGTCATGACTTCCACATACAACCATACCACATTCTCCCCAGCCACTACTTCGTCAAAGAAGGCACTAGCAAGATTCCTAAGGACACGACCACTTACACCATTGCCGGGATCAAGCTCATTTCCGACATCGTGCGCAACAACAACTTCAACCCTACCAGCCTGATCGTCCCTTACGAAGAAAAAACACGCGACGGATGGTCAAAAGCCCTCGAATGGACCGACAAACAAGGTCGCACTTTCAAGATCACTACCGGTCAAGGCTACGCCTTCGAAGATTTCGACTCCGACGAAGATGAAGACAATACCCCCAACAAAAAGACTATCTTAAAATTTAAACTCCCTCGTCGTCATTTCAAGTCTCTTACCCCAACTAAGCCCCCGGGCTATTCCCCTGACATAGTCAATTTAGCTAAAGAACTAGAGTCATTAAGGTTGTCCAAAGCTCCCTCGTCTGAGCTATCTTCAAATGTAACCGCTTTTGATAACATTAATAACATGAAAGTTTTTGGTTACTCTTTGCCTCAATTAAACTCTACTTTTTCTAATAATTGCGATAAATTTCAAATAAATAACATTGCATTATATAGATACATTGCAAGTATTGTCTCAAAACCCGAACAGGACCCCATTATTGAAGAAACAACAACCATCAACATAGGCACGCCCGAAGAGCCTCAAGAACTGCAGCTGGGGGCTTCCCTAAGTACAGAAGAAAGGGCCACCTATACCAAGCTCCTCGCAGAGTTTAAGGATGTCTTTGCCTGGTCATATAAGGACATGCCCGGCATAGACCGCGAGATAGCTGAACACCGCATCCCAATCAAGCAGGGTAGCAGACCCGTCAAGCAAAAGCTCCGACGCATCAAGCCAGAATGGTCTCTCATGGTCAAAGAAGAGATCGAAAAGCAGCTACAAGCTGGGTTCATCCAAGTCATCGAATACTCAGACTGGGTCTCCAATATGGTGCCGGTTATGAAGAAAAACGGCAAAATACGAGTATGCGCCGACTTCCGGGACCTAAACAAAGCCTGCCCAAAAGATGATTTCCCACTACCTCACATGGACATCCTAATCGACAACACAGCAGACCACGCCTTACTGTCATTCATGGATGGAAATGCAGGATACAACCAAATCAAAATGGCAGCAGACGACATGCCAAAGACCACTTTCGTAACCCCCTGGGGAACATATTGCTACACAGTCATGCCATTTGGGCTCATAAATGCCGGCGCCACCTACCAACGCACTGCTACCACCTTGCTCCACGACATGATGCATAAGGAGGTTGAGGTATACGTCGACGACATGATTGTAAAGTCAAAAGGAAGGGACGACCACATCACAAACCTCCGGAAATTCTTTACCAGGATCAGGCAGTACAAAATGCGATTAAACCCACAGAAATGCACCTTTGGAGTCACGTCAGGCAAACTGCTAGGCCACATAGTAAGCCAGCGAGGGATCGAAATAGACCCGACCAAAATCAAAGCAATAATGAGCATGAAAACGCCGAGCAACATCGACGAAATAAGGAGTTTCTTGGGACAAGTCCAATATATCTCCCGGTTCATCAGCAAACTCACCATGATTTGCGAACCAATCTTCAAAAAGTTGAAGAAGGAAGAGCATACGAAATGGGACGATGACTGCCAACAAGCATTCGACAAAGTCAAAAGCCTGCTTACAAACCCACCCGTTCTGGTACCCCCACAAAAGGACCTACCACTGTCACTATACTTAACGACTACGCCAAACGCCATGGGTGCCATGCTCGCCCAAGAAGTCAACAATGAAGAACAAGCCATCTACTACATTAGCAAAAAGTTCCACGATTACGGAACTCGGTATGAACCAGTCGAGAAAAGCTGCCTCTCACTGGTCTGGGCAACCAAAAAGCTCAGGCACTACCTACTCACTAGCACAACAAGAGTCTATTCCCTAATGGACCCCCTCAAATACCTATTTGAAAAACCAGTCCTGAACGGACGCATGGCCAGGTGGACTCTGCTTCTCGCCGAGTACGAACTCAAGTACCTCCCTCTAAAAGTAATCAAGGGAAGAGCGGTTTCAGATTTCCTCGCAGAAAATGCTATCATCGAACAACCCACGATTGATACAATGTCATTTCCGGACGATGGGATCTTCGCCATGGAAAGGGAATACTGGCAATTATACTTCGACGGAGCGTCAAACTACCGCGGCTACGGAGTCGGAATACTCCTAATATCCCCAAACGGCGACCATACTCCACTCTCCATCAAGCTCGACTTTAGCGTCACAAACAACGCCGCGGAGTACGAAGCCTGCATTTATGGCCTGCAGGCAGCCATCGCTCTCAAGATAAAGAACCTGCGGGTACACGGAGACTCATTTCTCATCATAAATCAAGTGACTGGGGCATGGAAGATCATGAGCGAAACCCTCACCAAATACCAAGCAAAAGTACAAAAACTCCTAACCAACTTCGACTGCATCGAATTCTACCACCTCCCAAGGGAAGAAAACCAGTTTGCCGACGTGACCGCCAAAACTCCCATCCCTCCTCAACATGCCACCAGACATGAAGCTACTACCCATCATCGTCGAAAGACGAGACGAACCAGCATACATCCATACCATTGACCTAGACGAAGCCGGGCAGACGGAGCCCTGGTATCAAGCCATAATCAACTACAAAACAGACAACACTTACCCACCCGACACAGATAAACGTGGACAGAGGGCTATCAGACTCCTAGCTTCCCAGTTTGTGCTAGAGATGGGACAATTACTCAAGAAAACACCACAAGGGACACCGCCATATGTGTCGACTACAAGAAGGGCAGGAAATCGCCACGCAAGTCCATGATGGCGAATCACGGACCCCACATGAACGCCGAGCACTCGCAAACAGATTCTACGGCCAGGATGGTATTGGGCGACCATGGAAGCGGTGCATCCAATATGTCAAGCACCGCCACAACCGCCAAATTTTCAAAGAACGCCCAACATATACCACCTTCACCACTTTATAGCCTAACCTCACCCTGGCCCTTCTCAACCTGGGCATCGACGTGATAGGAAGGTCCACCCCATCTGAGCAGGAGGTCATCGCCGTGCTAGTAGCCATCGACTACTTTACTAAATGGGTAAGAAGATCTTTTCGAACCCTCGGCCCAAAGAAGTCGCCAAGTTCATACAGACAAACATTATATGCCGATATGGCATACCCCATGAATTCATCAATGATCAAGGCTCAGACTTCCGGTAGCGAGACTAAGCCATACTCACAAAATACAACATCCAGCATCACAAGTCCTCACCTTATCGACCCCAAACCAATGGAGCCGTTGATGCAGCAAACAAGACAGTCGTCACCATACTCGAGAAAATGATCGACGGTGCAAAGATCGCCCAACAAGATATCAGATGCACTCTGGGGATACCGTACTACCATCCGAACCCCTACAGGCATGACCCCCTATTTCCTTACCTATGGCATGGAAGCCGTCCAACCAGTGGAAATAGAAATACAGTCACTACGCATACTAATGGAAAGTAGCATCCCAGAAGCAGAATGGGCCCGCGAACGCTACGAACAACTCATGCTCTTGGACGAGCGCCGACTTCACTCCCTAAGTACCGTACGGATGTACCAAGCGCGATTACAACGGGCATTCAACAAACGAGTCAAGCCGCGAAACATCAAAGTTGGGGACCTCGTACTAAAATCAGTCCGAGCACCACTCCCAGTCGACCCACGAGGAAAGTTCAAGCCTAACTGGGCAGGACCCTACCTCGTCAAAGAGATCTACACGGGCGGAGCAGTCAAACTAACCGACCTCGACGGCCAAGAATTCAACCTTGCCACAAACCTCGATCAACTCAAGAAATACTATCCCTAAAAACCCCTTGCAATGTATCTATAAAATGCAATCTTATAAAAGACAATTCATGGGCCGGCATGCCCCTAAACGTGCTCTCTCTCACTCTCTCTACAAAAATCAAACACAATTCATGGACCGGCAGGTCCTTAAACATGCTCATGGACCGGCAGGTCCTTAAACATGCTCATGGGCCGGCATGCCCTTAAACGTGCACATTCCATAAGCAAACACAAATTCATGGGCCGACATGCCCCTAAACATGCGCATTCACCACAAAAAAGCGAACACAATTCATGGGCCGTTATGCCCCTAAACGTACATTCTCGAACTACGCCGGTTTGATTCCACTTTTCGTGGATACGTAGGCAGCTTTGTAAAAGCGCAACCGATATTCAACACAAAAATGACGCGTTCAAAGCTTAAAAAAGCCAAGGACATAGTCAACACAAAAACCGTCTCATAACCTAAAAGGTTAAAAGGGGCGATATTCAACACAAAAATGACGCGTCCAAAGCTTAAAAAAGCCAAGGACATAGTCAACACAAAAACCGTCTCATAACCTAAAAGGTTAAACTAAGACGATATTCAACACAAAACGACAAACCCAAAGCTTAAAAAGGTCGAGGGAATAGTCAATACAAAAATTCCTGAAAACATGCTTGCATTCTAAACTTTGAAAAGAGATTAGAGCCAAGGAATTTCACACAAAATAACAAGCAAAATGAGGCAAAGTCGTAAATAAAAACCTGATTTTTATTAATCTTAAAAAGAACGGTTACATTTTGGATTTTTCAAACATAGGAGCATAACTACGACCTTAGGAATATACTAACAAACACTATATTACAAATACGAGTCCCGGCATGTACATCGGGTTTAGGATAGGTAATATATTACATAAATACAACATAATATGTACATAATACTAACAAACCACACATAAACTAAAACCAGGTCATTCTCCAAAGCAGACTTGAAACCTTCCAGATAGATAGGGGGAGCACCAACCCTCAACCCCCGTAGCGATCCCCGACATTACCATAACAACCCGAAGTACCTGGCCCTGAAACATGCAGACGGCCGAACACACTTTCAGCGGCCGAGAGTTGCTCTCCAATCGAACCCTCGCCGTCACCACCGTCATATCCAGGACAGACCGGGTCATAAGCAGGCGTCTGAGGAAACCCATTAAGCTCCAGAGCGCGAAGACGTGACCTCTTATTGGAACTCTGAGCAACCGTCCACCTAGTATAGGCCTTTGATACCCGAGTCGTCCTAGGAGCGCCCGCCACAGACCACCTGGGACGTGTAATCCACCCGCCCGCCCAGACATCGGCTATATCACCAGTCAACATAAGCATGCCCTGCACCTTAGTATCCTGACCAGGGATGAACTGTGCCCGCCCTATCTGTCGCATCACTCGCAAAGGATGGATGTGGACACCCATATCAAACCCACAAAGGAGGACTCCAGAGGGACCATCACCACCTGCACTGGCCGTCACGTCAACTATTCCCCACCATGGTACCGACCAACGGATGGCCGATGACCTTACAAACTCGGGAAAATAATCATCAGGACGTTGGTGTGGGTCCAGCCACCTAATATAACGATTAGTCACACCCTCAGCAACACTTGACCCATCAAATCCAACATCGCCCAGTACACTCAGACGCTCCATTAGCCAGACCTGAAGGATTAGGGGACACCCTCGGTACGAGCGCTCCCTATTACAGGCATGATCATCCAGGCCCAAGATTGTCTCGGCCAAGATCACGGCTGAAGGATTGCAACCATACTCCATCTGTTGGACGATAGTGATTAAGCGAGGATCACCAAGCGCTCCCTCGTACAAGGAGTCTGGGAACATATAGCGATGGACTAAACAGAATGCCAACGCCCTTTTCTTAGCCCCAAAGGAGATCGTCTCATTTTCGCGGTTCATAAACCGTTTGCACAGGCGATTAAGGTTGATACGGCTTCCAACGAATAGGTCCTCTGTCTCCGCCTGGGTCATCTGGAGATAGTTCTGCACGTGCCTCTTATGCTCGAACTCCGGTCTGACGCACACGGGCATGTTAGTTCGCAACCAACCACCAATAGCTCCAAACTCCTCGACCAAGGGACAGACCTCTCCGCCAGGAAAGCGGAACACGTGGAAGCTCAGGTCCCAATAATCAAGACACGCATCCAAGAACCCGGGCTCCATTTGAACTTCCCTTAGCCAAAGGAATGCCCCGACACCGCAATCCTTCAAATCCTTCTCCTCGATACCCGACAAGGACGCACACCAACTACGCAAGTTCCTTTCAAAATTCTTCATAACTCGACGAATGTTCCGTAAATATTCTGAATATTTTTGGAAAATCGAGAATAGAAGACGAGAGGATGAGTGAAATGAACCAACTTAGCCCTCCTTTTATAGCCGAGATTTGCAAAACGAAATACAACACAAAAACTTAAACGCTAGTGAACAAGCGATTAAAATAAATTACACAAAACTCACAAAACAAAAAACTAATCGCCTGTAAACAGGCGATTAAAAATGAAATCGCCTGTTTACAGGCGATTTTCTTTTTTCTTTCTGACAAAATTATTCGTTTTTCTTACACTTCTTACACCCCTACGCCCTAAACTTTTAACTTATTACCCCTTACTTTTTTTTACCGACCTTTTGGTCGACGTTCACGGTCCCGTCGCGTCGTCTCGATTTGCGTAATCGACTCCCGTATTTCGTATTTTTCACTTTTCACAAAACACAATAATCACACAAAAATGAAACACAACACAAAATATGATTTTCGCATTCACGATTTTCGTCTCAAAACGTCGTCTTAGCTCACATTTTTACTATGTCAAAAACGTCTTTTTACGAGTCAAAAATATTTTCAAAACCAGCGTTTTTCAAAAACTCTTCATTTTGCATTTAATTTAGTCATTAGCGAGTCAGTCTCAATCGAGACATATATATGATTTTACGACTAACAATGTTTTGCAGGTACGCTCGGCAAGCAAACATGCAAAGATTTCAGACCAGGCTACTACGCAGGAATGCATTTTTGCAGCAAGACAAAAAAAAAAAAAAAAACCAAACTATACCCATAAACACCCGCAAGTCCAAAAAAAAAAATCAACCAACCATACACAAATTCAAATACATAAACCAATACAAACAAATACTAATATTTATAATACACGTCCAAAATATACAAGTCCAAGCCTACGACGACTGGTCACGACGTCAGAGGACAAAGACGCAGGAATCAATCTCAAAGACGCGTGCCTATCCAGCCTCCCTCAGACCGCCCTCTAGCTCTGCCCGGACCCTCGCCAACTCCTCAAAGATGCGCGACCTCCATTCGGCTCGCGATCTCGCGCCCTCCTCAGCCCTGACCCGAGCTAGCTCCAATCGCGCGTCGGCCGCCTCTCTCTGCGCCCTGCAGGCCTCAACAACCTTCTCGTTCACGACCGCTCGCCACCGGTTTGCCGCCCGCCATGACCTCCGTGGCACCTCACCACTGTCACCGCAACAAGGGATCTCCATTTTAGCTTTCTGGGGGCTATAATCAGAACCTGCTTCAACAGAGTTTGACTAATGATTTTAAAATAAAATCTTATTCAAACTGGGGGCTACAATCAGAAACTACTTCAACCAGAGTTTGAATAATGATTTTCAACTAAAAATCTAATTCAAACTGGGGGCTATACTACATAATACTCGCGCTGCACAAAGGAGAGGATAAATACCTTTTTCACGCGCGGACCCCAGTTCTCCAGGCCCGCATCGGTAACCACGGACAGGCAAGGCTGCAGCACGATCGAGTGAGAGCAGCCCTCGTGAACAACCAGCAGATCCTCAGCGAACGGAGGAGGCTGGAACTCAAGGTCAGGATCACGGCGCTGCAAAACAAAAATAGGGTAAATTTTTGCTTTTTGAAACCAAAACATATACAAGCGAAAAGGATAAGCAAACATACCTCGATCACAGCGTCAGCAAGGGCGTGCTGTGCCCAAGTCACGTAATCCTCAGCCGGCCGCAGCAAGGAATCGGACTCACCCTCGTGATACACGTCACGACGCTCATTAGCGTCGGGCGTCTCCACAAACAAAACCGAGGGCGGAGGAGTAGGTACGATGAAGCCGCCGCGACCCGTCTGCGCAGACAGACGCTCACCCAAATGCCAGTACGAGCCGTACTGAGTCGCAATACACCGCCGTGGCGTCGAGGGCCAAAGCGAGCTGCAATCGATGGGGGAACGCCGGTAAACCTCCTCCAAGGGTCACGAACGAACTACAAAACAAAACCAAATTATAAACTACAAAAACAAACACAAACCCAAAACCAAGCTACAAAAGACCAAAATACAAAACATAAACGCCCTAACCTTATCCACCGTCATCCCGTTGAAGCACACACGAGCCGCGTCATAGTTCAGGCCAATACCCCTCCGATCCGCTGTCGCGTACGCATGGAAAGCCGGGTATGCAGCCGTCACCTGGAACGTGTCCGGGAGCAGAGAAGGGAAGTGAGCGTAGCACCAAGACTGCAAGCAAACAGAATACACGTTATAAAAGAAAAGCAGAAACAAGACAGCAAAACACTACAAAATCGGGCCTTACCTCCATCAGAAGACCAGGGCCCACGAGCGACACGTCCGACTTCTCGTCAATCCGATCAGGGCGCACCGCGTCCCTCAGATACCGGATCAACAGACCCAGAGCAGGAGTGACCCAGTCAAAGTCACCTAGACGTGTCAGGTCCGACAGCGCCATCAGCACGGCCGTCGACGCTCGCTCTCCCTTATCGCCAAAGTGGGTGGCCGTCAAGAACCACCACAGCCAAAGTCGGGCCCTCTGCTCAGCGCTCGCTCGAGTAGACCCCTTCTTCTTCCTCTTCCCCTCGAAGAAGTCGGCAAACCATATCGTCCGAGGCTGAAACGTATGCTCCTCGTTCGCCCCGCACTTAACCCCGTCACCAATCAGGCGCACGACTCTGGGGCTATCGATAGGAGGCCGCTCACCATGAGGCAGCCCCGTGACAACTGCCCACGAGGAGGGAGTCACACCAACCTCGTAACCAGGCATGTGGAAGGTGTTGGTCGTATCCCAAAACCTATCCAACAACGCCCGAAGAACAGTAAGGCGCGAGTTCACCTTCTTGCCCCGCACCTCCCGCCATTTCTGCACCAGCGGACCAAAGGCCGTCCCAAGCACGATGTCCCGCTCCTCCTGGGTGAGCCTGGCCTCAAAGACGTCGAACACCGTCCGAAACCCCGAGAAGGTCCTCATCGAGCCCAAAGGAAAGCCGACCTTCACTCGGACCGACAAGTGCTCCAAGGGACTCCAAACCAGAGTCACGCCGTCCCAGTCCCGGGCCACCTCCGACCACAAACGCGGACCATGAGGATAGTCAGGCCTCGCGCCCAACTCGTCGACCATCCCCATAAAAACCTCCGTCGCGGCCTCAAGAGCCTCCGCATCTGCATCCTGGACCTGACCCTCGGCCTCTGCCTCAGCCTCAGCCTCGGCCTCACCCTCCACCTGCTCCTGAGCCTGGCCCTGAGCCTGACCCTCACCGCCCCGCTTCAGCGGCGGCAATGGCGGCGTCGGAAGAAGCTGGCGGCGGCAAGAAGAGCGGCAGAAGACCTCAGCAATCTCAACCTCGACAGCGGCCTCAGCCGCAGTCTCGTCAGGAGCCCCCTCCTCGTCACCCAAAGACCCCTCCGACTCAGAAGGATCCTCGTAACGGCTCCCCGGACCCCGAGGCTTGCCACGCCTCCTCGGGATCTCAACAGGAGCTCCCCCCGCTCCAACCTCCTCAGCGACACCGGCAACCTCAGCCTGGTCCCGGTCATCACCCTCTGCAGCAGCACGAGCTCGACGTCTCGGCCTACTGCTGCCCTCACCAGAAGCCACATCCACCTTGCGCTTCTTCGGCCTCGGGTTCTTTCGGTCGCGACCACGACCCCTACCTCGGCCCCCTCCCGGAGCCACAGGTATCCCTCCAGCACCGCCACGGCCACGCCCCTGCGAAGACCCTGCAGCTACGCCTCGACCTCCACCTCGGCCTCCCCCAGGAGTCTCAGAAGTCTCCACAGCAGCGCCACGTCCGCACCCCTGCAAAGGCTCTGAGATGTCACCCTGGGCCTGACCTCGGCCACCAACAGGAGACCTCGGCGGCTCAGCAGCAGCCCCACTACCGCTCGCATCACCAGAAGACCGCGCCCGCTCAGCAGCAGTCTCCTCGCGTGCCTCACTAGCTGAAAAAGTAGGTGACTCTGACACAGCACCGTGCCCCAGGCCACTCGCAGAAGGCCTAGACGACGCACTAGCAGCACCGGCACCACTAGCAGAAAAGGCCGGAGACTCCACCGCAGTGCCCTGGAACTCACTCCCTGGCGTCGTAGAAGCCCCTGGTGTCGGAGCAAAGGCCCTCAGCAGGTCCGACTGAGACGGACCATCAGAAACCTCCAAAGGCATGGGCATACCCGAAGTAGGGGTACGCTCATCCCCCGGAACAGTAAAGTCAACACCAGCCAAGACCTGGTCCATGGAGCTGGAAGTAGGCACTGAAGGCGCAGGATCACCTGCACAAGATTCAAGGGCATACTCAGACAACGGCAACGGCAAATCACTCAAGAAGGATCAAAACAAAGCAACAGAAAACAAGCCACAGGCCCCTTTTCAACAAATAAGGCCAAAACGGAGCAGAAGCACAGGGAATCAAAATACATGAGACGTATACAATATATACGTCCTACACAGTCAAGTCAAGAGCAAGCACGCGCAAAAGCAGCAGAGAACCAGCAAAAACAGCAGAAAACAGACCCTTTTAACCTAAAAATAGCAGAAGAGGGAAAAACACAACAGAAGGCCAGAAACCCATATTCACTGAGACAGGCCCAACCCATAAATCACAATAAGCTTATGCAAAAAATTTCACGCAAAAACAGTGTCCCGAGCCCCTCGACCGGATAGCTTTTACCAAATGCTTACAAACTACAAAAACGGCCTTTTCTTGACCATAACTCAAACAAAAAGCCCCCACTTCCCACAAAACAACCCCCTAGTCAAACACAGACAACACACATTACCATACATTCCAAAAACGGGGCACGAAAAGCGAGGAAAAGCGATTTTAGGAAACCTAGCCTAAACTACAAAAAACGCTCCAAAACACCTCCAAACCATACATTTCCTACAAAACAAAGCCAAATGTGTACCATACTAGCCATGAAAGCACAATACAGAGAATTCGGGCAAGTTTCGGAACCGAAAAATTTCGACCAAAATCGGCCCCTATACCAAAACACACGAAAATGACGGTTTTTCGAGCCGTTTTTCGCACACAAGCCACCCAAACCTTCACACTAGCATACTACAACATTTCCAAAATAACCAAGCCACTCGGGATCGCCTCACGCCACAAAAACAGAGCAAAACCCCGACTTTACCCCCTTTTTACACGGTTTTCAACCAAACGAACCGCTTTTCGCGACCATTTCAACAAACCGAGCTCACCAACGCGTTATACTGCTAATGGGTAAGCTACACTGAAGTTTTGAGCCATTTTCGAGACGTTTTCAAAAATGACCAAAATGCCCTCCGAGTCAAAACGCACGAAAATCGAGGCCACAAGTCGGGTTTTCACGCAACGACAACAAGACAAGCGAGGCAAGCACTACAACAACCATGGCGAGCGTTTTCAAGCAAAGACGGGGGATAAAATCGAATCAAATCAACAAAAATCGACCCTAAACCCTAGAAAACGGTTTTTCAGGTTAAAACCGACTCAAACGAACTTCAAAACACGAAAAACCAAGTGAGTTGACTACGTACCTTGGTCCATGACGAATTGTAGGAGTCGGAAAATTGAAATTTGGTCTAGAAAATCGCCGGATTGAGTTTTGGTGGTTTTCGATTTAGTTTTTATTTTCGAAATAAAATAAACTCTCCTCCCTCTCTCGCCCGTGTTTTAACCAAAAACACCAAAACAAAAACCTAATCGCCAGTACACTGGCGATTATGTTTTTGTTTGTGGGTTTTCAGTTTTGTGTTGGGCTGTTTCTTCGGCCCAAATACGCTTTCAACCCATTTCAAACACATTTTCAACCCAAAAACGCGTAGCCTCCTCACGAGACGTTAAAATTACAAAAACGCGTAGCCTCCTCACGAGACGTTCATAAAAACCTAACCCTTTTTATGAGAAATACAAAAACGCGTAGCCTCCTCACGAGACGTTCATAAAAGCCTAACCCTTTTTTATGAGAAAAACACGTAGCCTCCTCACGAGACGTTAAAATACAAAAACGCGTAGCCTCCTTACGAGACGTTCATAAAAACCTAGCCTTTTTTATAAAAATTACAAAAACACGTAGCCTCCTTACGAGACGTTCATAAAAATCTAACCTTTTATGAGAAAAACGCGTAGCCTCCTCACGAGACGTTCATAAAAATCTAACCTTTTATGAGAAAAACACGTAGCCTCCTCACGAGACGTTAAAATACAAAAAAAAACACGTAGCCTCCTCACGAGACGTTAAAATACAAAAAAAAACACGTAGCCTCCTCACGAGACGTTAAAATACAAAAACGCGAAGCCTCCTTACGAGACGTTCATAAAAACCTAGCCCTTTTTATGAGAAATACAAAAACACGTAGCCTCCTTACGAGACGTTCATAAAAACCTAACCTTTTATGAGAAAAACGCGTAGCCTCCTCACGAGACGTTCATAAAAACCTAACCTTTTATGAGAAAAACACGTAGCCTCCTCACGAGACGTTAAAATACAAAAACACGTAGCCTCCTTACGAGACGTTCATAAAAACCTAACCTTTTATGAGAAAAACACGTAGCCTCCTTACGAGACGATCATAAAAACCTATCCCTTTTTATGAGAAATACAAAAATACGTAACCTCTTCTACGAGACGTCCAGCAAAGCGAAGCAAGGAGCGCAAGCCAGAAGCGCAAGCAAAGCAGAAGCAAAGAGCGCAAGCCAGAAGCGCGAGCAAAGCGCAAGCACGAGCAGAAGCCCAAGCAAAGACACAAGCAAGGCGCCAGCTGGGAGTACTCAGGCCACATGCAGGCCGACACGCCCTTAAACATGTAGGACCGTCATGTCCTTAAAAACATGTCGTCCCTCCCCGCTTTTCCCGACGCTAAGTCCTCGTCTCTCCCATGAGACACATGCTTAGCGCCGCCAGGTAGTATCGAGACTGTAATGGTCCGGATACTATCTTTAAGTTTGACTAACGCTTTGTCCAAGCTCAGTCAAACTGGGGGCTCTGTAGATACCCGTATCCGTACCCCCCAAAAACAAACCCGATGATGAAAAGGACTTTCATGCATGCTTTTAAAAGAGTCGAAACGGTACAAAAGTGTCTAAAACGTATTAGTCATTTTTAGCGTATTAATTTGAACTTGCATAATCATGAAAATGAATGTCACCTTTAGTCATTATGAGCATAATACGAGCACAATATAGGAACGTCTTATTAAGCCAAGCCACAAAAACAGCCCAACTAGCTACAAAACGGCCCAAACTTATAAAAACGACCCAAAACGCACACTAACACAACACGTAAAACGGGCCAAAGTGCGTCCCGTGTCACATTTTCACAAAACTAGACTCTACAAAACCATAAAATAATATAACCTAATATTATTTTATTTTGAGCCAAAACCTAAAAACACGACAAAAACCGAAACACGAAAACCGAAATTCGGACCAAAACTGAACAAAAGACTTAACCCATAAGTTAATTACATCACAAAACACCATCATTACCCTATAAATACGTCATTTACCAAATGACGGCATAAGCAGCCCACCAAAACAAAATAACAATCGCCAGTTGACAGGCGATTAAATTTCTAATCGCCTGTTAACAGGCGATTATTATTTTGTTTCCTACCAGCCGCCTTTTCATTTTTTCTTAAAAAATATCCAACTCAAACAAAACTAAACGCCTGTCAACAGGCGATTTAATTTTGTCATCCCACAAAAACCAGCCAACCTCTATAAATACCAACCCACTTCATTCATTTCAATATATCGGTTTTACAAAACACATACACTATTCACAAAATCCACTCAAAAATACCGTCTTTACATTTTCGAAAGGTAAACATTTTACCTACGTTTTGGACGTTTGAGACTCGGATAATGGGGTTACATTAACCCCAAACCCGATATTGGCACTAGCGAAGCCGTATTCGTAATACGGTTGTAGCAATTCGGATTCATAATCCGTCTAAACCCCGCCAATATCGCATAAATAACGACCCATTATCACTAAAGCAAACCGACGTCACTTTTATAATTATGCAAGTCCTCATTCATGTGTTAAATAAACGACTAGAATCACGGATCCAACGCTAAATTGTACCGTTTCATAGAGTCTTTTAGCATGTCAAAACTGAGGGTTTTTCACAAATTCTAATACGAGGTCGGAAAATAACGTCTATAGTAATAATTTAGTCAATAAATTATTATTTAACGTATATTTCCTATAGCAATATGTCATTATTTTGACAGTTTACATTATTTATGCATTTTAATCGAGTCATATTTATTCGCACTTGTACGTAGCGTCATTTTAGCCCAAATATCGAAATTAAACAAATGTTTTCAAAATTAGTAGAGACTACTCTTATGTAGGCTTTTTGATTACGGTTTTCAAAACGTATTTTGTCAAAACTTTCGAAAAGTAACCTCACTCCGAACCCCTTCTCTGGTTTCAAACCTTAGATTGATAGGTATCGACGCACCTTGAAATCTGAGACACTCGTGTCTTGTATTTCAAGACGCGTTGAATAGGTTCCAAATTCCTTTAATATTTGGTGGCGACTCCGAAAATACACTTTCAAAAAGGATTTTCTACTTTTCTTTTTTGATCACAAATTCATGCAATGATCTCCCCCATTTTTAGCAAACTTCGCACTTTTTTCCTGCGAGGCGCATTCCGCTCCCCGGCGCCCCCGCACGGGGCGAGGGCGGGCGCGCGCAGGGCGTCGATAGGTTTTTCATCGAGATCTTCCCGGTACCTTCACCGGGTCGTGGATAGGACATCCATAGTGTTCCTAGAGTCGATTCTTTTGACTATCGACTGTCTCTTGAGATTAAGGCAGATTTTAGGTGGCTTTGGTTTCTTTCTCACGGTCGATCGTAACAGGCGGCCAAGCAGATTTTCACTGGGTCATTTCATGCTGCGCTTACATCTGCAGGATTCGAGTTGAGGGAAATATCCAAACTTCTATCGAGTTATAATATTTATTCTCAGGGCCACTCGAGGAGCTGTAACTGAAAATGCATGGCCATGCTCGAATATTGATTCGTTTATCAGTTAAGTTACTCTCTAGTCGGGGAAACCACTCTTGATAATCGATCGCCATGAACTACGACCTTTGAAAGTAGACTTTGCAAATTGGTTTACATTGAGTGGGAGAAATTTATTATGGATATGAGAATCGGCTATCGCACCTACACTTGTACTGACAACTGGGAGATTGTTGCGGTTAGTGTCCTCCAATGATAGTGCAATAACATAAATAAATCTCTAAAGGTACACAGGGTACTTTACGTATTTAATCAGTTGATTAACGTTTATCAATAACGGTTGGCTTGCTAGATAAGTTTGGCGTTATTGTCATACAGATGGCGGTGATCAACTGGTCCCTAAGAGTCACACCTAAAGGATGTATTTGAGAAATATGATTATTTGTGAAAATGATCATATTGATGCCTTAATTATGACTAAACGGTTAGTCAGTGTTGTGGACTAAACAGTTAGTCGGATGTGACTAAGAAGTTAGTCAAATATGATAATGGATATTATTTAATAAAGATTAAATGATATTAGATGAGAGGAATTAACTGTAATTCGGAAATTGAATATAAAAGGTTATATTTAATTATTACGTATAATGTAGGCTAATTAATTTTAATCAGTTATAATTAATTAGTAAATTATAAATATAAGGATATTTATGATTAATTATAATATAAGGATATTATAATTACATTATACATTAAAGGCCAAATAAAACTAATTAATGGGTTAAACTTTTAATTAGATTTGGGCTTGTAAATTAAGAAGTGGGAGAGCCCACTCTACCCTCTTTTGGACGTGTGGTTTAGTGTGGGAAGGGGAGTTGTTTTCTTCTTCCCTACTTAATCTAAACACTCTCCTAATCTCATCCAACCTAATTTTATAATTACAAGAGCACACAACATCAAATTGAGAGAAAAATAGTTTTCTTCTCTAAAATTCTCTAGCAATACTAAGGGCATATCTTGAATCATCTTGGGTGAGATAATTAGGAGATACCATCTCTTTGGTATTGTTCTTAGGCCAAATTCAAAGGATTAAAAGGTTAATTCTTGAATCTTTATACTTTATTATGCAATTTTATTTTATGACTTTAAATCTTATAAAAGTTTTCATTATAATCCTGTGATTTTAATGGTCTATATACGGATATAAACCTACAACTCTTCCGGGGAATCTCCTATCAATTGGCGACTTCAAGCTTGAACTCATTCGCACATGTCGCGGTTTCGAACCCGGAAAAATTCAAACTCGCGATTTTCCTTCCGAAATCTTCAGTTTTTGCTTGCTTTGACCATGAGACGTGGTATCTGGTGGTTCGTTTGGATTCACGTGATACTCATCTCTCGGACTTGGGTGTAGGTGCTTGGGATTGTATGAGTGGCTTGATGTTTGGACGTACGGGACGTTTCTTGGATGTGTTAGGGTGTTTGGTGCTAGGACGTTTCTTCCGAAAATTATCCCATTTTTCGTGATGGAGGATGGGTGTATGTGAGCCCCCAGTTTGACTGAGTTATGATGTATAATGATAGTAAAACTATGTGAAGAAGGCTGTTAGGTGTTAGGATAAGGGTGTTTTTGGATTACCCCCTCGAGTTTGACTAAGTTTTGCGTGAAAACTAAGTCAAAGTGGGGTGCAAGATGTGCATTGGTAGGAGGAGTTTTTTGGATAACCCCCTCGAGTTTGACTAAGTTTTGAGCGAAAACTGAGTCAAAGTGAAGAGCATGGTGTTTGGATTACCGTTGTCTTCGCCTTTAGTTGTCCTGGTGATCTTGTGTAATAAGGATTGTGTGAACCCGTCATTACATGACTTGTTTGTTGTAGCTTGGCTTGAGCTTGTAGTTGCTTTCGTTATCTTTCGCTTCCGTGCTGTGTTGTGCTTCCGTGGACCTGCGTAGTTAGTAGGCTTGGGTTTGAAAGTGAAATGATTCCCGATTGGGATGTTTGGATTAGAATGCTTTTGTTTGAAAGATCATTTTTGTGAAAGATTCATTTTAGTTGTCGAAATGAGCTTTAAAAATGAACGCTTGAAATGTCGGTTGTAAGGCTTCATGCTAGATGAAAGAGTGTTTTGACGTTGTGAGCTTAAGCTAGAGTTGTGAAGACCGTGGAGGGTCATTTGAGTGTGAAGGTTGAAAAGCCCCCAGTTGTCGAGGAGAATCTCATGATAACGCGGACTGGGATGTAGTACTAGATTCGGTTGTGCTTTGCGTAAGCTGCCTACGTATCCACGAATGTGGAATCAAACCGGCGTAGTTCGAAAGAGCTTTCGCTCAAAATGTGTTAACTCGAGTGAGTTAAATTTGAAGAATGCTGTTACTCAAAATGTATTAACTCGAGTGCCGAGTTAAATTTTTGGAAAAGCTTAGACTTTGAAGATTCGAGATGCATTTCAAGGATTTGAGATGCATTTTCGAAAGATACATTTTGATTGTGCGAAAGGGTGTGTTTTTGCAAACTGAAGTGCAAAAGTGTTTTTATATTAACTCAAGTGTTGAGTTAAATATCGAAGGTGATTAGCTAATTTGAGGGTGCATTGTCTCGTGCAAGTTTGAAAGAGCGTGACGCCTCGTGGGAGCGTTCTAAAAACTGAAAAGTTTTGAAAGGAACGGTTTAAATGTCGCTAAATTGTTTGATTGGAAGATAATTGACTTGATGTTTGTAGGATGCTTAAAATGCCGAAAAGTTTGCAAAATAGAGGCAAATCGTATGCGTGATTTGAGAGTCGACGGTTGCATGGATACCATATTCGGGAACACGTGCGTTGGTGGAGCCCCCAGTGGTGCTTGCTTGTCTGCGGTGGGATGCTATTGTTCCTGCAAAACGAACAAGGTTAGTCGAAAAGGCGGAGTACTACTCCTAGCTCTAGCACAATTTCGTCTCGACGTAGTCGTTTTAACGCCTCGGTAAAGAGACAGTTTGCCTTGGATTTTTGTGAATTTTTGTGGATTTTTGTGAGGATGTCCTTGACTTTGGAAGCTTTAGACATAGGGGTGTTTTGTGTAAAAGGGTTGGTTGAGCTCAAGTGAGCGGCCTACGTATCCGTGGGTTCGGAATCAAACCTAGCGTAGTTCGAAAAGGGTGTGTTTGTGAAAAGTGTTTGTTTATGTGAAAAGGTGCTTATGTGGAAAGGTGCGTGTTTAAGGACCCGCCGGTCCAAAAGGGGTGTTTATGTGGTTAACGTTGATAGTTGCATCCTAAGGGTGGGTTCTCCTTAGTTGATCTAGGCTGGTTGCTTGCTGCTTCTGTTGTGTCTTCAATTTGGAATTTCAAGGACCTGGCCGCTCGTTTCTGGGCTTCGGTACTTCTTGCCTTTGGGGTTTTGGCCCCTCGCTTATTGATTTCTAAGCTTGTTGACTTCTTAAGCTTTTTGCTTAGTTGTTTTGCCCCTTGTTCCGGAGCTTTTGAGACTTTTGCTTTTTGGTGACTTTGGTTTTTGACCTTTGTACCTTGTATTCCCATTTGGTTTGAGAATATCCCACGCCCTGTATGGCTTGGGCTTGAGCTCGAACCTTGCTAAACCCTGTGGCTCTGTGGTCACTCGTGATCGTGTGTCTATCACGCCGGACTCCTCTGACAAGTTCGTTTGCTTATTAGGCACGCGATCGAGTACGCGGTGGGCGATCCAGGAATACTCGTACTTTTGGTCGCGATCAAATTCATGACCACTGTGGAGCTCCAAACTAATGGATCCTCCTCCAAAAGCAGCGGAGTAGTAGACCACGAGTAGACTAGTGAACCTTAGGTGTTTAGTCGTCGGAAGCTTTCTTGTCTTTGTTTTTGTCTTTGATTTTGTTGTTTGGTTGCTTGGACCTTAGTACCCGGCCTGGATCTCCTTCGGATTGCTACTCCTAGGATGCAATGTATGTTGGTGTAAAATGTGTTTTGTATGAAAAAGATGGGTAAAAAGGAAGTTGGGTTGTAGGCGAACTTATTCCTTTATCGATTTGTTAAAGTGTCGTACGTCAAAGAGTCGATTATCCTAGACTGACGGAGATTGACTCGATGCTTAAAAACTCGACCCGTATTGAAAAGACTCGAATTTCTTGAGGAGATCCGTGAGATCGTCGGTGGCGCCTTGATGGATTCTTCGCTGGGTGCTCGAGACGCACATGTCTCGGATGGGGTTGATGCTCGTGTCGGGACTCGTTTCATGCATACTTAGATTTGTCTTTGATTTTGCAAAAATTTTGTTTTCGGCGGAAAGCAGGATGTTTTGTTGAGCAAAAATGTGTTGTCACATTTTGACTCGATGTAAAGGTGTTTTAAAATCGAATCCGATAAGCTCGTGTTAACGACGTGTCGTTATAGGCTTGTCATTGGATTACGATGAAAACGTGAGTCGATTCGGGGTAGCGATAGGCTATCGAATCGAGGATGTTTGAAAATGTGATGAAGACGATTGTTTTCATACATTTGGTTTGAAGAAGGGTTAGATTGAAGGGACTACTGAGCTACTTGGTCTAACCGTGAAGGATTTATGGGATGATGCTTGTTCATTCCTAGGTTTTTGTTGTCTTGTGAAAGAGAGATGTTTAGATTAAAATGGCGGTAGGCCATTTTGAATCATGGATGTCAAAAAAAAGTTTATTTTGAAAGGGGTGTTAAAAGGCCGTGAGCTGATTGATTTTGTTTTCAAAAAGAGGTCCACGAGAATGGGTTATCATTCTCGGGTTGGAAAATGCTTTGTAATAAATGGGTTACGATGACTGTGGGTCATGTGATTCATTTATGTCTTGGAAATGTTACGAGAATAAAGTGATTACTCTCGGGTGCTTTGAAGAGACTGTTTGTCTAGATCAAACCGTCATGACTATAGGCCATTCGGTTCGAAGGAGGGATTTTTGAAAAAGGCTATTTCAAAAACGTGATGAGGATTTTTGTGAAAGTAGTTTGTGAGAGGATTTGGGCCAAGATGGTTATGAATCATTTGGTCCGATGAAAAGTCCGCGAGATTGGGCTTGGCCATTCTCGGGTTTTGTTTGCTTGAAAAAGATGTGAAGGGCCGCGAGCTGAAAAAGTCTCCAAGAATGTGTGACGAGATTCTTGGGTTTTGCTTTATGAAAATGTTTCGAGATGAATGGCTTACGATGGCTGAGGGCCATGTATTCCACTCGTGCCTAGAGAGGATTTGGGAATGAAGTGATCATTCCCGAGTGACTTGTGAAGGATGCCTGATGGGTTGAATCGAAATAGTGGAGAACTATTTGGTCCGACCTAGAACTTCGAAAGTATTTATTTCGAAGTTGATAGAATTTTAAAGCGGGACAGTTTCAAAATGAAGAAGCTTTGGTTGTTTTGTAGAAAACAGGGGTATTTTTGAAAAGAGCTTGTTTTAGAATGAGAATGTCGTTGGTTGTCTTGTAAAAGTGAGAAACTTTTGAAAAGAGCTTAGTTCGAAAATGAGAGTGTTTCGCTTGCTTTGTAAAAAAAATGAGAAGATCTTTGAAAAGGGTTCATTTCAAAAATGGGAGTGTATTGCTTTAGGAGCAATGTTGTGCCTAGGAAGCTCTTAAGGTGACTATGAGTGTGAGCATGTCGTCTCGGTGTTGAAAAGTGTTGGCTTTGCATTTGTCGAACCCATGTTAACGGTTCATCGTTAAGGGCTTGAATCTAGATGCATAAAAAGGATTCGACTCGAGAATGGTTAGCTAGTCGAGTCGAGGATGTTGAGAATGAATTCGGTTGTGTGGGTTAGATTTGCATTTTTACTAGACCAACGTTGATTTTAAGTGTTCATTCTAGCTCATTTCTTTGTTAAGAAGACTCTTTTAAGCTTGAAAAAGGAGGTTTACGAAAAGGCTTAGCTAAAGGAAAGCTTTTGAGGCGAGGATGCGTGCGCACATCTCGTCTCGATGTTAAAGATTTTGTTTGCACCCGTCGAACTGATGTCGGTAATTTGCCGAGGTGAGCTCGAGTCGGATGTGTAAAAGAGAAAGGATTCGGCTCGAGCAAGTCGAGTCGAGGATGTTAAAATGGAGTCTAGGCCGTGTGACCTAGAGGAATAAATCCACGAGCTTGGGTTTTAATCCTTGCTCGGGTTTTTGCTTGTTAGTGAAAAAGGAAGTTTTGAAAAAGCTTGTTTCAAAAATTCGCGATAGTTTTGTTTGAAAAGTGTTAGTTTTGTTAGATGTTAGGTTCATTTATCTTTGAAAAGTTTAAGCGAGTTTTTGAAGATATGAATGCAGATGCTCGTTTTGAAAAGGACCATGGAGTGCATGGCCTCGAACTTGTACGTATGACTCAAAAAGGGTGAAAAGGGTCAGTCGGGTACACCTCCAACTACCTCGAGTACGCTTTGGCAGATACTTAACCCCTTTATTTCCTTACGCCGGAGCGATAGGTTTTCTAAAGGGAGCACTGGGGCGGTCGAGATAGCCTTTTACGGCAAGCCGTGGAGGGGAGAGAGGAAAGTTAGTCCTGCACGTGCTTTATCGAGTGGACAAGCCTGCGTGTTGGAACCACCTCTCTAGGGTGCAAAGGGTGCCTAGATTCCAAAAGGAATGGACTCTAAACGAATGTGCATAGCTCAAATATGTATACAAGGATTGTTCTTAGGCTTTCAAGTTTCACCTCTTTATTTTTAAAAAGAAAAAGCTAGTTTTAAGTTTTAAAAATAAAATTTCCCCAGTGGAGTCGCCAAACTGTGAAACCCGGGATCGCGTCGAGGGACCCAACTCGGCGTCTTGCTTAAGGGCGATTAGGATTAAAAGTTAAAAAAAGATTAAGTTAGAAAAACCTTTAAGAACTGTTTGGAGTCGCCACCTAATTATCGCGGAAATTAGGAACCTGCTACCATGTTCTAAGCTAAAAACATGTTCTTAGATTTTGGAGTACGCCGACACCCCTAGATCTAAGGCTGTGAAACCAGATTGGATTCGGGGTGAGGGTACTTTAGAAAAAGAGTAATTCAAATAATGATTTATGAAAACCTTTTAGAAAAGCCTATGTAAAAATAGCCTCTACTGACCTAGAACAATCCAAGTAAGATGATATTTGAGCTAATGTTATCGCTACGTACAAGTGCGAAAAGATTGTAAAAGAATGCAGATGCATATGCAAAAAGATTGATTAAAACCCTCAGTTTAGCATGCTTAACTTGTTAACGAAAACGGTTCAGTTAAAGGTCGAATTCATTGTTTAAGTTGATTTTAATGCAAAATAAGAAGGTGCAAGATGCATGCAATTAAAATAAAGTTCAATTGTCCATTGGTTTATTTTAAGAGGTCGGTTGCTTATGCGACTTTGGCGTGTCATCGGATATGGAGTGTACCCGAAGTAATAAGAACACTTGGAAGGCAAGCGCGCGCGGGTGCCAAAGCCGGGGGGGCGCTAGAGTGTAGTCCCCTTTGTTAGTCCATAGAAAATAAGAAAAAGCTTTGATCCAAGTGGATCGGTACCTACCTTGTCCTGACGCTTCAGATCTGGGCAGAGCTTCGCTTCTTGAACTAAAAAGGAGGATGAATTCAACACGGGATGGTGTGTTGAACTCAAGGTTTGAGTGCTTGAGGCTTGTTGTGAGTGTATTTGTGTGTATAACGTGCTAGACGGTATATTTTGTGGGACCCATGAGTGGGTGCTAAACCTAGGAAGAGAGGTTGTGAGAAGAGAGGGTTTTCTTGTGTGGAAAACTTATGTGAATAGGTCGTGCGAGGGTTGTATATATAGGAGAATAGCCGAGGGAAATTAGGAAAGCAGGGGATAAAAACAGGCAGGCAAACCGCATAGCACTATACGGTTTGTGGGGGAAACCGCATAGGCTTATGCGGTTTGGCCCCTAAACCGCATAAGCTTATGCGGTTCGGAGGTCGGGTTTTTAGCGTAGTTTCCTAATTCCGGTTTGATTATATCTCGAAAGATTACGTGATAATCTTGGACGTGTGGCTCAAGAAAGCAGCTAGGATATTCCTGAGATATTTTGTGATGCTTAGGGCTTTGGAGTGAGGGCCAAAGGCCGGGTTTGGGCTCGGTTTTGGGCCCGAGGCCCGAAAATGTGAAAAAGGTGCATTTTGTAGTGTTTTGTGAAATAGGGTAAGACGTGAGGTTGTATTTTGTGTGAGAGGGGGCTAAATAGCGGTTTTAGCTACCGGGCCTAAATTTAGGGATTTAGGAGTGCTGAATTAGACCTTGTTAATGTAAAAGGGCTAATTGTAGTGCAAATGCGAAGCTCATGCCAAATGAAGCAGGACGTGGACCAAGCTAGACTCCAAATGGACAAAATGAACGTTATTTAAGTGTGATGTGATGCGACCTAAATCATTTTAACATTTCAAAACGACTCAAAATGAATTCGACATTAGTTAGAGCCGTTTAAGTTAGCGTTAAAACATGCATAATAAAAGTCCGTGTTACATCACAGGGTTTTGAGTGGGAGGGTACGGATATGGGTATCCACACCCTGACCTTGAGTTCCAGCCTCCTCCGTTCGTTGAGGATCTGCTGGTTGTTCACGAGGGCTGCTCTCATTCGATCGTGCTGCCGCCCTGCCTGTCCGTGGTCACCGATGCGGGTCTTGAGAGTTGGGATCCACGCGTGAAAAAGGTATTTGCCTTCTTTTCTGTACAACATGAGTGTTATGTAGTATAGCCCCCAGTTTGAGTAAGATTTTATTTTAAAATCATTAGTCAAACTCTGTTGAAGTAGGTTTTTGATTGTAGCCCCCAGTTTGAGTAAGATTTTATTATAAAATCATTAGTCAAACTCTGTTGAAGCAGGTTTTGATTATAGCCCCCAGTTTGAGTAAGATTTTATTGGAAAATCATTAGTCAAACTCTGTTGAAGCGGGTTTTGAGTATAGCCCCCAGAAAGCTAAAATGGAGATCTCTTGTTGTTGCAGGTGTGGTGAGTGAGGTGCAGGAGGTGTGGCGGGCGCAAACCGGTGGCGGCGGTCGTGAGCAGAAGGTTGTTGAGACGCAGGCGCAGAGAGAAGCCGACGCTCGACTTGAGTTAGCCAGGTCGTGAGGAGGAGCGAGATTGCGGGGTCGAGCCGAGGTCGCGCATGCCGAGGAGTTGGCGAGGGTCCGGGCAGAGCTAGAGGGTCGGTACGCAGGGGAGCTGGATAGGGCGCCACGAGATTGATTCCTGCGTCTTTGTCTCTGGCGTCGTGACCAGTCGTAGTAGGCTTGGACTTGTGTATTTTGGACTTGTATTTAGGAGTATTAGTATTTGTTTGTAACGGTTTATGTATTAGGATTTGTGTATGGTTGGTTGATTTTTTGGGCTTGTGGTTGTTTATGGGCCTAATTCGGTCATTTTGTCTTGCTGCAAAAATGCATTCCTGCGTAGTAGCCTGGTCTAAAAATCCTTTCGTATTTGCTTGCCGAGCGTACCTGCAAAACATCGTTAGTCATAAAAGCACATATATATATGTCTCGATTGAGACTGACTCGCTAATGACCAAACTGAAAATGCAAGACGAGGAGTTTTTGAAAAACGCTAGTTTTAGAACAATTTTAGACTCGTAAAAAGACGTTTTTGACATAGTAAAAATGTGAGCTAAAACGACGTTTTGAGACAAAAAGTTGTGAATGCGAAAATCATATTTTGTGTTGCGTTTCATTTTTGTGTGATTATCGTGTTTTGTGAAAACGAAAAATACGAAAGACGGGAGTCGATTACGCAAATCGAGACGACGCGACGGGACCGTGAACGTCGACCAAGAGGTCGGTAAAAAAGGTAAGGGGGGTAATAAGTTAAAGGTTTAGGGCGTAGGGGTGTAAGAAGTGTAAGAAAAACGAATAATTTTGTCAGAAAGAAAAAGAAAATCGCCTGTAAACAGGCGATTATTTTTAATTTGTCGCTTACAAAGCGATTAGTTTTTTGTTTTGTGAGTTTTGTGTAATTTATTTTAATCGCTTGTTCACTAGCGTTTAAGTTTTTGTGTTGTATTTCGTTTTGCAAATCTCGGCTATAAAAGGAGGGGTAGGTTAGTTCATTTCACTCATCCTCTCGTCTTCTATTCTCGATTTTCCAAAAATATTCAGAATATTTACGGAACATTAAATCGAGTTATGGAGAATTTTGAAGGAAACTTGCGTCGTTGGTGTGCGGCTTTGTCGGGTATCGAGGAGAGGGATTTGAAAGATTGCGGTTTTGGGGCACTCCTTTGGTTGAGGCAGGTTCAAATGGAGCCCGAGTTATTGGAGGTTTGTCTCGACTATTGGGACCTAAGTTTTCACGTGTTCCGCTTTCCTGGTGGGAAGGTCTGTCCATTGGTCGAGGAGTTTGGAGCTATTGGTGGCTAAGGTAATCTGGTGTTTGTTTTATTGTGTTGTTGTTAGTATTATGTTCATATTATTTTGTATTATGTTCGTATTATGTCTATCCTAAACCCGATGTAAATGCCGGGTTAAGTATAAGTATTATAATATATTGTAGTGTTGTTAGTGTATCTCTAAGGTTGTAGTTACGCTACTACTTTTGAAAAATCCAAAATGTAACCGTTCTTTTTAAGATTAATAAAAATCAGGTTTTTATTTACGACTTTGCCTCATTTTGCTTATTATTTTGTGTGAAATTCCTTGGCTCTAATCCTTTTTCAAAGTTTAGAATGTAAGGAAGGTTTTTGTTTTTAGGAATTTTTGTATTGACTATTCCCTCGACCTTTTTAAGCTTTGGGTTTGTCGTGTATTGTTGAATGTTGTTCCTTTTACCCTTTGGGTTATGGAACGATTTTGTGATGACTATGTCCTTGGCTTTTTTAAGCTTTGGACGCGCCATTTTTGTGTTGAATATCGCCCCTTTTAACCTTTTAGGTTATGAGACGGTTTTTGTGTTGACTATGTCCTTGGCTTTTTTAAGCTTTAGACGCGTCATTTTTGTGTTGAATATCGCCCCTTTTAACCTTTTAGGTTATGAGACGGTTTTTGTGTTGACTATGTCCTTGGCTTTTTTAAGCTTTAGACGCGTCATTTTTGTGTTGAGTATCGGTTGCGCTTTTTGCAAAGCTGCCTACGTATCCATGAAAAATGGAATCAAACCGGCGTAGTTCGGGAAATGCACGTTTAGGGGCATGCCGGCCCATGAATTGTGTTTGCTTTTTTGTGGTGAATGTGCATTTTTAGGGGCATGCCGGCCCATGAATTGTGTTTGGTGGATGCATGTTTAGGGGCATGCCGGCCCATGAGCATGTTTAAGGACCTGCCGGTCCATGAGCATGTTTAAGGACCTGCCGGTCCATGAATTGTGTTTGATTTTTGTAGAGAGAGTGAGAGAGAGCACGTTTAGGGGCATGCCGGCCCATGAATTGCGTTTTTATAAGATTGTATTTTATAGATACATTGCAAGGGGTTTTCAGGGATAGTATTTCTTGAGTTGATCGAGGTTTGTGGCGAGGTTGAATTCTTGGCCGTCGAGATCGGTTAGTTTGACTGCTCCGCCTGTGTAGATCTTCTTGACGAGGTAGGGCCCGGCCCAGTTGGGCTTGAACTTTCCTCGTGGGTCGACTGGGAGTGGTGCTCGGACTGATTTTAGTACGAGGTCCCCAACTTTGATGTTTCGCGGCTTGACTCGTTTGTTGAATGCCCGTTGTAATCGTGCTTGGTACATCCGTACGGTACTTAGGGAATGAAGTCGGCGCTCGTCCAAGAGCATGAGTTGTTCGTAGCGTTCGCGGGCCCATTCTGCTTCTGGGATGCTACTTTCCATCAGTATGCGTAGTGACTGTATTTCTATTTCCACTGGTTGGACGGCTTCCATGCCATAGGTAAGGAAATAGGGGGTCATGCCTGTAGGGGTTCGGATGGTAGTACGGTATCCCCAGAGTGCATATGGTATCTTGTTGGGCCAATCTTTGCAGCTGTCGATCATTTTCTCGAGTATGGTGACGACTGTCTTGTTTGCTGCTTCAACGGCTCCATTGGTTTGGGGTCGATAGGGTGAGGACTTGTGATGCTGGATGTTGTATTTTGTGAGTATGGCTTCTGTCTCGCGTTGAAAGTGCGAGCCTTGATCGCTGATGAATTCATGGGGTATGCCATATCGGCATATGATGTTCGTCTGGATGAACTTGGCGACTTCTTTGGAGCCGAGGGTTCGAAAGGATGTTGCTTCTACCCATTTAGTAAAGTAGTCGATGGCCACTAGTACGAAGCAGTGACCTCCTGCTCCGATGGGGTGGACTTTTCCTATCACGTCAATGCCCCAGGTTGAAAAGGGCCAGGGTGAGGTTAGGCTATAATGTGGTGAAGGTGGTACATGTTGGACGTTGCTGAAAATTTGTGATTGTGGCGATTGCATGACGTATTGGATGCAATCTGCTTCCATGGTCGTCCAATACCATCCTAGCCGTAGAATCTGTTTGCAGAGTGCTCGAGCGTTCATGTGGGGTCCGCATTCGCCATCATGGACTTGCGTGACGATTTCCTGCCTCTTCTTGTAGTCGACACATATGAGCAGTGTCCCTTGTGGTGTTTTCTTGAGTAATTGTCCCATCTCTAGCACAAACTGGGAAGCTAGGAGTCTGATAGCCCTCTGTCCACGTTTATCGGTGTCGGGTGGGTAAGTGTTGTCTGTTTTGTAGTTGATTATGGCTTGATACCAGGGCTCCGTCTGCTCGGCTTCGTCCAGGTCAATGGTATGGATGTATGCTGGTTCGTCTCGTCTTTCGACGATGATGGGTAGTAGCTTCATGTCTGGTGGCATGTTGAGGAGGGATGAGAGTTTTGACAGTGCGTCGGCAAACTGGTTTTCTTCCCTTGGGAGGTGGTAAAATTCGATGCAGTCGAAGTTGGTTAGGAGTTTTTGTACTTTTGTTTGGTATTTGGTGAGGGTTTCGCTCATGATCTTCCATGCCCCAGTCACTTGATTTATGATGAGAAATGAGTCTCCATGTACCCGTAGGTTCTTTATCTTGAGAGTGATGGCTGCCTGCAGGCCATAAATGCAGGCTTCGTACTCCGCGGCGTTGTTTGTGACGCTAAAGTCGAGCTTGATTGAGAGTGGAGTATGGTCGCCGTTTGGGGATATTAGGAGTATTCCGACTCCGTAGCCGTGGTAGTTTGACGCTCCGTCAGTATAATTGCCGTACTCCTTTCTATGGCGAAGATCCTCGTCAGGAAATGACATTGTATCGATCATGGGTTGTTCGATGATAGCATTTTCTGCGAGGAAATCAAACCGCTTCTTCCCTTGATTACTTTTAGAGGGAGGTACTTGAGTTCGTGCTCGTGAAGCGTAGTCCACCGCCATGCGTCCGATTCAGGATTGGTTTTTCAAATAGGTATTTGAGGGTCCATTAGGGAATAGACTCTTGTTGTCTTTGGTGAGTAGGTAGTGCCTGAGCTTTTGGGTTGCCCAGACCAGTGAGAGGCAGCTCTTCTCGACTGGTTCATACCGAGTTTCGTAATCGTGGAACTTTTTGCTAATGTAGTAGATGGCCCGTTCTTCATTGTTGACTTCTTGGGCGAGCATGGCACCCATGGCGTTTGGCGTAGTCGTTAAGTATAGTGACAGTGGTAGGTCCTTTTGTGGGGGTACCAGAACGGGTGGGTTTGTAAGCAGGCTTTTGACTTTGTCGAACGCTTGTTGGCAGTCATCGTCCCATTTCGTATGCTCTTCCTTCTTCAACTTTTTGAAGATTGGTTCGCAAATCATGGTGAGTTTGCTGATGAACCGGGAGATATATTGGACTTGTCCCAAGAAACTCCTTATTTCGTCGATGTTGCTCGGCGTTTTCATGCTCATTATTGCTTTGATTTTGGTCGGGTCTATTTCGATCCCTCGCTGGCTTACTATGTGGCCTAGCAGTTTGCCTGACGTGACTCCAAAGGTGCATTTCTGTGGGTTTAATCGCATCTTGTACTGCCTGATCCTGGTAAAGAATTTCCGGAGGTTTGTGATGTGGTCGTCCCTTCCTTTTGACTTTACAATCATGTCGTCGACGTATACCTCAACCTCCTTATGCATCATGTCGTGGAGCAAGGTGGTAGCAGTGCGTTGGTAGGTGGCGCCGGCATTTATGAGCCCAAATGGCATGACTGTGTAGCAATATGTTCCCCAGGGGGTTACGAAAGTGGTTTTTGGCATGTCGTCTGCTGCCATTTTGATTTGGTTGTATCCTGCATATCCATCCATGAATGACAGTAAGGCGTGGTCTGCTGTGTTGTCGATTAGGATGTCCATGTGAGGTAGTGGGAAATCATCTTTTGGGCAGGCTTTGTTTAGGTCCCGGAAGTCGGCGCATACTCGTATTTTGCCGTTTTTCTTCATAACCGGCACCATATTGGAGACCCAGTCCGAGTATTCGATGACTTGGATGAACCCAGCTTGTAGCTGCTTTTCGATCTCTTCTTTGACCATGAGAGACCATTCTGGCTTGATGCGTCGGAGCTTCTGCTTGACGGGTCTGCTACCCTGCTTGATCGGGATGCGATGTTCAGCTATCTCGCGGTCTATGCCGGGCATGTCCTTATATGACCAGGCAAAGACGTCCTTAAACTCTGCGAGGAGCTTGGTATAGGTGGCCCTTTCTTCTGTGCTTAGGGAAGCCCCCAGCTGCAGTTCTTGTGGCTCTTCGGGCGTGCCTACGTTGATGGTTGTTGTGTCTTCAATAATGGGGTCATGTTCGGGTTTTGAGACAATACTTGCAATGTATCTATATAATGCAATGTTATTTAGTTTAAATTTATCGCAATCATTAGAAAAAGTAGAGTTTAATTGAGGCAAAGAGTAACCAAAAACTTTCATGTTATTAATGTTATCAAAAGCGGTTACATTTGAAGATAGCTCAGACGAGGGAGCTTTGGATAACCTTAAAGACTCTAGTTCTTTAGCTAAATTGACTATGTCAGGGGAATAGCCCGGGGGCTTAGTTGGGGTAAGAGACTTGAAATGACGACGAGGGAGTTTAAACTTTAGGATAGTCTTTTTGGGGGTGTTGTCTTCATCTTCGTCGGAGTCGGAATCTTCGAAGGCGTAGCCTTGACCGGTAGTGATCTTGAAAGTGCGACCTTGTTTGTCGGTCCATTCGAGGGCTTTTGACCATCCGTCGTGTGTTTTTTCTTCGTAAGGGACGATCAGGCTGGTAGGGTTGAAGTTGTTGTTGCGCACGATGTCGGAAATGAGCTCAATCCCGGCAATGGTGTATGTGGTCGTGTCCTTAGGAATCTTGCTAGTGCCCTCTTTGACGAAGTAGTGGCTGGGGAGGATGTGGTATGGTTGCATGTGGAAGTCATGATATTTTTTGCGATCATTGTATGTTTCCCAACCTTGAGAGACTTCGTATGACCATGGCACGTAGGATAGACCCATGGTGGGCCATTTATTATCGTCGTCCTTGGCGTAGAGTGTAGCGATTTCTTCTCTACGGGTCAGAGTACAGATGTTGAAGTCGAAGTCGAACCCACACATGTCGTCGGCTGGATCGGCATTTATCTCTGCAGTACTATCATTGGCCTTTTGCTGCTTGAGGGTGGCCCGAAAGTTCGAGGCGTCGATGGTGACGATCTCGTCATCAAGAGGTATCCTGACCTTTTGATGTAGGGTTGAGGTGACGGCCTTGGTAGCGTGGATCCAAGGTCTTCCTAGTAGCATGTTATAAGTAGGGGGTATGTCGATGATTTGAAATTCAGTTTCTCTCATGACTGGTCCCGTCATAATGGGGAAGGAGATGGTTCCTTTTATGCTGCGGCGTGTTCCATCGTAGGCCCTGACGCCGTCCGTACACGGGATAAAGTCATTTTCCTTAATTCCCAGCTTCCTGGCTGTCTCAAGGGGCAAGACATTGACTGCGGATCCATTATCGATGAGGACGACTGGTAATGTCATGCCGTGGCATTCTACGTTGATGTAGAGAGGTAGGTTATGCGTGCCACCGAATGGAGGGAGGTCCTTATCCGAAAAGGTGACGGCGTTGGCTTGCCATTCTCGTGTTATGTTGCTGATAAGTTTCTCTGGAGACATTTCCGATGTCATTGAGGTGACCTGTAATGCTTGGTAGAGGGCTTCACGATGTCCCATTGAGTCCCTTAAGAGCTGCCAGATTGAAATGTCTGCCTTCGTCTTGTTGAGCTGTTTATGGAGCGTATCTCCGATTTCAGGTGTGGGTGAGGGCGTTGGGGCAACATTTGGTGATGTTACCTTGTTAACAGGCAAGGCAGGTACAGGATCAGTGTCAGGTAATGACACTTTGTTGACTGGCGGCGTAGGAGCAATGCTCGTAGGTGAGGTTGCGGAGGTAGGGGAAGTAGGCGGCGTGTCCTCGTCTATGATTATTCTCTTGTTCTTCTCTTGAGCAGTCAACCTTGGTGGGGGGTTTTGAGGTTCAAGTAACTTTAGAGAAGCTTGGTACGGACGTCCAGAACGTGTTAGGTAGGCTACTTTGTCATCACTGTCCGATAGCCTGAACGGGTACTTGTGACTTAACTCTCCGTACTTGCCTGGCGAGCGACGGGGTTGAGCTTCTTCCTCGTAGGGCTTATCTTGTAGACATATCCGGATGTCCTCATTGTCGGCTTCATCCTCAGAAGTATTCCAGATGCCGTTGATTTCGTGATCATTTGAGATGATTAGTTTAGAGCAGTCGATGATAGGGTGTGTTCCCGTAAATATAGCATGGTTATGCAAAGGGTTCAGCTGGTTCGAAGGCTTAGGACTTGGGCTGGGCTTCACAATAGTATTGTCGTCGATTAAGTCTTGAACTATGTTCTTTAGGCGAAAACATTGCTCGGTGTCGTGCCCTTTTCCTCTGTGAAATTCGCAGTATGCGTTCTGATCCCATGACTTCGGTTTCTTGTCTGGGGGAGGCTCACTAGTAGGCCCTATGAGTTGAAGTACATTGCGGCTCACCAGCTTCTGCAGTGCCTTTGAGTAAGTCATGTATATTGGGTCAAAGTTTCGTCGTGCCTTCATCGAACTGGGACCAGGAGGTGGGTATGATGCTTTTGGCGGAGGCATGGCAGGTCTTGGTGGTGTCGTAAAAACCGGTGGTGCCTCTAACGCGTCCAGTGCGTTGATGGCATGGATGGGCTCGACTTTGGCAGTGGCTCGAGATGAGCTTCCTTGATACCCGCGACCTGTATTCTTATTCCTATTTTCCTTGCGAAGGTCGTCCTCGATGAGCTCGCCGACGACGCTGAGGGTTGAGAAGTTGTCGAAATTCCCGTATCGTAGGTGTTGTTGGTATGCGGGGGTGAGGTTGTTGATGAACTTAGTGATTAAGTCAGTGTCCCTTGGACGGTTAGGTATTTGAGCACATAGTTTCTTCCAGCGTGTCAGGTACTCGGTAAACCCTTCATTGTCTCTCTGAGTCAGGACCTCCAAGGTACGTAGCGAGACTTGGATATCATTGTTGTCCCGATACTGTAGATCGAATGCAACCGTTATGTCCTCGAAGCTACCCGTTTTGTGTGGCTCTAAAGCATAGAACCAAGCCCTGGGTTGTGCGTCTAATGAGTGAGGAAATAGGGTAGCCCATGCAGGGGGTTCGACACCCATGATGGCCATTTTAGCTTTGAAAGCCTTGACATGAACGAGCGGGCTTTCGTGACCTTTGAAGACGGGGAGGTCACTGAGTGCTAGCTTATCCGGTAGCATGGACCTAACGTTCTTTGGGATGTGCTCGTTTTCTGGGTGTATGGAGTAGCCTCTTGAGTTCGTGAGACGTTCTTCCATGGTTCGAATCCTTTTCGCATTCCGTTCAGATTCCTCGGCCAAGCGCACGGCGTTTTTCTCTGCATCAAATTTTTGCATGATAGCCATTTGCTCGATCGTCGTAGCGAGGCTAGCTATCCTATCATTGAGCTGTCGGACCTGCTCGGCAGTTACCTCTGAGGGGGGCGGCGGCGGTCCTCCGAAACCTTCATCGTGTTGAAAGGCCATGACAGGTTTTGGTTTTGATCTGTTGTAGGGGCGCTTCTTTGGAGGCGGAAATGGGTTTAAGTGACGGTTCTTAGTTCGTCGCGTATCCAGGGTTTTTCAATGAGTGGACCTGACAAAGTTTCAAACCTTTAGTGATTCTAAAAGAGAAGGAAAAGACTCAAATGAAAAATCACATTCACGACCAAAGGAAGACACAAAAGTGTAAAAAGTGGGTGACTAGACTCGTGTTTTTCGCTTTTTGAAAGGACACGGGAAGCTTTTGAGATAGAGGCGTGTTGACACGTCCCTATTCTCGAGGTAAGAAAATTTGTATGATCATAATCTGATTAACCCAGTTTGGCGGTATGTTGCCGGGGGTTTATCATTGGATTATGATAAAAAAGGATCAGACCGAAGTAGCGATAGGCTAACCGATCTGAGGATGTTAAAATTGGGTAAAAGGCGATCACTTGTTCGCCTTTTACGTGTGACTCAGGGATTTAAATCAAAAAAATGACGATAAGTCACCTTGATTCAAAGAGTAAATCAACGGGTTCGCATCTGAACGAGCCCGCGTTTTTTTGTTTTTGAGGGAAAAAGATTAAATCGGGATGACTAAAGAGTCACTCGACTTAGGGCTAATTCTAAAGTTCTAAAAGTTAATTTCGTTTAAAATCTCCGAAATGAATTGTCATATTCGGGTTTTTGCTTTGTGAAAGAAAACCTTTAGCAATAAATGTATTATGACGATACGTCAGTCGCATAATTCATTTACGTTTTGAAAAAGACCTGGGATATAGTGGTTATCCTGGGTCGGTTTTAAATGCAGCGGCATTTATTTATCACACTCAAATGACCATAGGTCAAAGAGCCTAACGGCGTGTTTTAAAAAGTATGACCTTTTTTGAAAAAAGTTTGAAAAAGCAATTTCAAAGATAGACGTATTTTAAAACTATAATGCCTAGGAAAAGTTTTCACATGCAGAAAGTTTTTGAAAGACTACTATAGTGAGGGTACTATAGCTTCACACTTGTACATATAAACACAGGTTTTTGGTTTGTAGGGTAAGGTTCCCTCCGGCCATTCCCGTAACGTTTAGGTAGGGGCACCCGCAAGACTACACACGTCTTAGGTGTGAATTCAAGACGGGCCCTAGAGCGTTCGAGTTTGACTGGTTACGATCGTTTGTACGGATGCCGTACTTGTAATCGTGGAGGGTGAGAGAACAAGCAGTGTCCGAGTTACCTCGCTTATGGCGAGAGTTCCGGGGAGCCGCTCAGAGGGTGTGGTTTGAATCAGGAGGATTCGACTCAACGTACTTTTGCCCAAATATCGAAAGCGTAAATGTTTTCAAAGTTTCAAGCTTCACTTCTTTATGTTTTTAAAATAAAAGAAAAACAAGTTTTTCAAAAATAATAAAAATCATGCTCGTCCCCAGCGGAGTCGCCAGCTGAAGGTACCGGGAAGATGAGAACCTATCGACGCCCTGCGCGCGCCCGCCCTCGCCCCGTGTGGGGGCGCCGGGGCGGAATGCGCCTCGCAGGAAAAAGTGCGAAGTTTGCTAAAAATGGGGGAGATCATTGCATGAATTTGTGACCAAAAAAGAAAAGTAGAAAATCCTTTTTGAAAGTGTATTTTCGGAGTCGCCACCAAATATTAAAGGAATTTGGAACCTATTCAACGCGTCTTGAAATACAAGAACGAGTGTCTCAGATTTCAAGGTGCGTCGATACCTATCAATCTGAGGTTTGAAACCAGAGAAGGGGTTCGGAGTGAGGTTACTTTTCGAAAGTTTTGACAAAATAAGTTTTGAAAACAGTAATAAAAAAGCCTACATAAGAGTAGTCTCTACTAATTTGAAAACATTTGCTTAATTTCGATATTTGGGCTAAAATAACGCTACGTACAAGTGCGAATAAATATGACTCGATTAAAATGCATAAATAATGTAAACTGTCAAAATAATGGCATATTGCTATAGGAAATGTACGTTAAATAATAATTTATTGACTAAATTATTACTATAGACGTTATTTTCCGACCTCGTATTAGAATTTGTGAAAAACCCTCAGTTTTGACATGCTAAAAGACTCTATGAAACGGTACAATTTAGTGTTGGATCCGTGATTCTAGTCGTTTATTTAACACATGAATGAGGGCTTGCATAATTATAAAAGTGACGTCGGTTTGCTTTAGTGATAATGAGTCGTTATTTATGCGATATTGGCGGGGTTTAGACGGATTATGAATCCGAATTGCTACAACCGTATTACGAATACGGCTTCGCTAGTGCCAATATCGGGTTTGGGGTTAATGTAACCCCATTGTCCGAGTCTCAAACGTCCAAAACGTAGGTAAAATGTTTACCTTTCGAAAATGTAAAGACGGTATGTTTGAGTGGATTTTGTGAATAGTGTATGTGTTTTGTAAAACCGATATGTTGAAATGAATGAATGGGGTTGGTATTTATAGGAAATGGCTGGTTTATGTGGGTGCACAAAATTAAATCGCCTGTGCACTGGCGTTTAATTTTGTTTGAGTTGGATATTTTTTTGAGAAAAATCAAAAAGGCGGCTGGTATGAAACAAAATAATAATCGCCTGTTAACAGGCGATTAGAAATTTAATCGTCATTAACCGCGATTGTTATTTTGTTTTGGTGGGCTGTTTATGCCGCCATTTGGTAAATGACGTATTATAGGGTAATGATGGTGTTTTGTGATGTAATTAACTTATGGGTTAAGTCTTTTGTTTTGGTCCGAATTTCGGTTTTCGTGTTTCGGTTTTTGTCGTGTTTATCGGTTTTGGCTCGAAATAAAATAATATTAGGTTATATTATTTTATGGTATCGTGGATTCTCGTTTTGTGAAAATGTGACACGGGACGCACTTTGGCCCGTTTTGAGTGTTGTGTTGGCTTGGCTTAATAAGACGTTCCTATATTGTGCTCGTGTTATGCTCATAATGACTAAAATTGACCTTCATTTTTTATGACTATGCAAATCCAAATTAATACGCTAAAAATGACTAATACGTTTTAGACACTTTTGTACCGTTTCGACTCTTTTAAAAGCATGCATGAAAGTCCTTTTCATCATCGGGTTTGTTTTTGGGGGGTACGGATACGGGTATCTACAGGAACATAATATATATATCATATATTTGTATAACTTTCGAACGTTTTCCAAATGTTATTTAGTTAAATTACATTTTACGTTATTTACTTATATTTTAGTAATTAATAATAATAGTTCGTTTAAGATGATTTAGTTTCGTTTAAATTTGAAGTAATTTAAAATAGATTAGTGATTAGTGATATAAATAATTGAATTTCATTATAACTCACATTTATTTCTTCTTTTTATTTAAATCGTAAAGTGTTTAGTGATTTAGTATTCATAAAAACTATTTTGACTTAGAAATATTACTTAAACGATACTTGATGAATTTTAGTAGTCTCGATAAAATCTAATTAAGTGACAATTAGTTTAATTTCTTTTAGGTGGTTTAAATTTCTTAATAAGACTTCGTATTATAATTTCTACTTATTTAATTTAAGGGAAAAGATAACTCGATGGTGAAATTTTATATGGAGCTTATTTTTTTATATCTTATTTATATTTAATTATTTACTTTACTTGTATTTTCAAAAATCTTGTTAGTGATACTAATTTTTAACTTTATTCGATAATAGCTTTACTTAGGCTTATTATAAATTTCTTCATTTCCTATTATTATTTTAACTAAATACTTATTTAGTATATTTTAAGTTCATTATCAACTTTAGAATTTTAATAAAGTAATAGTTATATTAAATGTGATATATGACTTCTTATAAAATTATTTATTTTAGAAACTTTAATATGAGTAACTTAATTTATATTTTTACTTTTAGTTTGATTTAATATTAATTTAAACTTAATACTCTTTTAACTTAATTCTTCATTTTTTTTTTGTTATATTTCGATTTAACTTTTTAGTGACGATAGATAAGTTATATTAACTTAATTTATTTACTTAAGTTATTTAATAATATTTTAGTCACATATTATACTTGTGATAAATAGATTTTATATATTTTAATTTACACAAAACATATAATTTTAACATGACAATATTACAAATAAATTCAACAATAATTCAACAACACATTTTTCACTCAAAACATATAATCATAAAAATCAAATAAATATCATATTTCACAATTCAATTCGACATCATATAATAATTAAAATTAACACCCAATTTCATACTATAGCGTATTATACAAAGTTATTAAATAAAATGAAACGGGAATCATACGTGCCTAATGCATACTATCTCACTTTTAATAACAAATTAATTAGAATAAAGCCAAAACGTTAATGTTAGAGATTTTGAGGAAGAATCGAGTCACCTAAATTTGGCTCACGAACAGAGGCCTCCAAATAAAACCCGACTTAATTAATTTCCAAAGCACGACAAGGTCTGGCCCGACCCAATTCAACTCGTCCTTGAGCCTTGTCGGTCCATTTCAGCAACGTCTCAACAACAAGCAGTAGTACGCCTCGACAATAGTAGTGATAGTGAACACGTTAACAACAACGTGTAAATACAAGAGGTAATAACGAGAAATGAGTTAGAGTCGAAATGATTCGAGTGACGGACTAAAAAAAAACTACAACAATGATTTCAGTTGTCGATTTTTTTAAGAAAAACAAACTGAAATGAATTGGAAAGGGAGAGTAAGAAGGAAATAGAACAAGACCTCGTGGTAGTCATGCTTTCTCGTCGAGGCTGAGCTGACAGAGGGCACTCCGGTGATCGGAGTTCGACACCGGTGGCCTTAAAACGGAAAAACGCAGGGGAGTAAAGGAGGGAGCAAAACAGGGCAGAGGAAGGAGATGAAGGACCACGGTGGCAGGCGAGGGTGGTGGTGTTGGGAACGGTGTTCCAGGTTGTACTCCGGCGAGTGTACGGCCATGGTGGTGGTTTGCTAGGCTAAACTCCGGCGTCGTAACCGAAACCGAAAAGAGGAAAAAAACAGGGGAGAGCAGGGCCACCACGGTGGTGATGGTGGTCGACGGTTTTCAGTGAGCAGGTGGCGGTGGTGGTGACGAAGCTGACGGTGGCCGAGGTTGCTGTCATCGTCGTGTTCCATGGTTGTTGCTGTAACAACCCGGTTATATATATATATGACTTTGTATAAAATCTAGCGGAAGCATAAATAATAATCAGCGGAAGACTTCAAAATATTAGGATAATGACCACCAAAGGTCAAGGTAATCGAGCGTTACAGCAAAACTAACGATTTATAAAACGAAAAAGAGGGCTATAAAAAAAACGATGTAGGAAAGTAATACAAAAGATGACCTCTCAACTACTACAAGCTTATTTATTAAAAGAGCTATCTCATAACGTCCCAACCCGCGTATACAAAAAAAAAGAAGCAATAAGCATAATCATCCAAGCATCCAATGCATCCAAGCAGGTTGACAATCACATAGCACCTGAGAAGAGCACACATTAATCCACGCAATAACAAAACATGTGATTTCATATTCTAATGCAGCCCTATGATTCATTGGTATATATTTTACGCCTTTTATGTTATTGTATGCAAATAATTCTATTCATGATACTATATGCACAACTAACATATGAAATGTGAACATGATTATAAAATATAGATACTATATGCATTTACTAGGTGATCAACATGCCAAGTCGCGTTACATGATCAAGCAACATAAAAGTAAGAAAGTAACATGAGCACATGATTATCAACTAGAATAACTTAAGAACCATGAATGTGGAAAACAAGGATAGCAAGCATCACATTACTAAATGTAAAAAGGATTATCCATAATCATTCTCCACTATTGGTTCTCTTTTATATGTTACGGGTCTCGTGATATATGAAAGTTTATATACAGAAAAATGTAGCCATTTGATTTTGGAAATTTTTTTCAGTTTCAAACAATGCGCGAGACGTGGCTACTAATGGATTTCACTCATATAAAGCTTACCCATTATCACTTGATATGGGTGGAATACATCAATCCCGCCAATCACACCCGTACTAGGAGGTTTACATCTTACCCCTAGTTCCCGATGTGACCGAACACAAGTATGGTCAGGCAAAAGATCAAAGTACTGCAAGGGAAGTGAACGGCGGTAATAACTCAGAGGCCACCTAAGGCATACTTACCACCTCGAGGCTGTAGCATAATAATATCATATCAGAATCTCAGAACAACAATATATCAAGTGCCAAGATACCATTAAGTAGTAGAGCTGATCATGTACTCTTGTCTATATATGCGCATATACCCACCCCGCACTCTTTCAGCGGCGGCTGGACGACTACTACCAATGACGACCTTCCCAAAGGTTTGCTGTTTTGTACTCCTTAAGCAGTGACTCCCTAGCATTCCTCAGCTTACGGGCAGCGTACTTTTCGGAGCTATCCCCCGTCAGGATGATCATTTGACCATTGCATAAGAGTGTCCAAATATACATGGCTTAAAAGGAATCTTAAATGATGAGTTAGGATGACATGTGTCTAGAGGTCACATGAGCTTTATGATTTCCACTCAGAGACTTAGAGACAGCGGTCGAGTGTGATAGAGATACATGGCGTAACCATGTACCCAGGCTAAAGTTACGCATCATGGGCTTTATGATTTCCACCCATGACGACTGAATCCAAGCGGCATTAATCATCGTCTTGGCGAGTTAAAGGCTAAATGACATAAGCTTTATGATTTCCACTTATGATCGGAAGGCACAAGGGGTTCAGAGGTCACAAACAACGGAGACATATCCAGCTTGGCCCAGAATAGTATCTTTTAATATATAATAACGATCTTTGTTTATCTTGAATGAAAGTCTTTTAATTATTTATCTTTGGAAAGTTTTATTTGAGGAGTATATTAAAGTTCGTTATTTGATAAAATGTTTAGGGTAGATTAAGTAGCTTATTCTAGTAGCTTATTAAAGAGTTACTCAACTTTGACTTTGGTCAACAAATGACTATAGGTCAATGCTTGACTTTGGTCAAGGTCAAGTTATATTATAATGACTTAGTCAAAACTTGCTAGTGGAAGTCAAGTTAAGACATAGCCAAGTCCTTAATTATTGTTAATGTAAGATTATACATGTTTTACTAGTATTTAATTATGTTTTCATATACTTTGGGGTTATGTTTCTTTTAATTTATGAAAACAAGTTTAATAGGTGAATATAAGTTAAAAAGTAAAATCATTTTATGAATATAATAATATTTATAATAGTTTACAGTTGCTTAACGGTTAATATACAGAATAAGCCCAAAAATGAAATAATTTATAAAAATTATTAAAAATTATTTTTGAACTCCCCAGAATATATATAACCATGCGTTAAAATCGTTTTTAAACATAAATTGTTTTGGTACACGAAATAAATTAAAAACGACATAAAATGATAAGTTTGTTAAAATTAATCGGAGGGTCAAAACTTAATATTTTCAAACGAAATTGTAACAGTAGCTTCATAAACATATTTTACAATGTACGAAAAAGTTTCAGATCAAAATAATTAGATTTACGTATTTAACGAATTATGGTATGTTTCAGCCTTGTTTATTTTATTTAGGAAGAAGTATAAATCTAAAAGCTACGAAATTTAAACCAACACTCAATAACATCAGAATACACATTATATCAAAATTTAAAGGGAAAATACATAGTAAAACTAGTTAAACATGATTTTACTTACAAACATATATCTAAAATGTTATTAAAATAAAAGATGATTACAAACAAGGTTTAAGCATGCATTTATACATAAAATAAACATTTTAATATGAGATTAAATAGATTATAAAGTGGTGAACATGATACTAAATCCTAGTTCATTTTAAGCAACATACAATATTCACAAGTTATTTTTCTATAAACTAATTCACAATTTACTCATATGCACACAAGTTATTATACACTTCATTTTATGGTCTAAAATATGAAATTTTCAACAAGATAACTATGGTGGCACAACTTGAAATAAACCACAACAAGAAAACACAAACAATGACAATGACATAGTAAGCTAAATTATATACTTGAATCATAAGTTTGCCTTAAAAATGAAACACATGATGTTAGAGGTGAAGATGCATGTCTCCTCACCTTGACACGGCTCAAAGATTGTCGGGATCGACAATACCGTCAAAAATATAAAGGTCTTCTTCCTCTCCTTCGGCTTTATGACACGGTTCCATGATCAAAAAGAAAGAAAAATTAGCTTATGATATACTACACTAATTAAACTATAAAATTACTACTCGAAATTAATAGCTTTTACCTTTTAATCGACTTGAAAACTAAGGGTATTGAATAATATGGAAAATAGACTATTGAGCTTGTGTTTATGGTAAGAAAAGATGGAATAAAAATGGAGGAAATGGAGGGAGTTTTATACGGCAATAAGAGGAGAAAAACAAGGGAAAAGATGATGTAGAGAATTAGCCAAGTACATGGTATTTTTTTGAGTTGTCACATCATACTTGGCATGCTATACAAGTGTCCTTAATTTGTGACAATAGATTGGCATTGATGTGACAAGACACATCATGATGTGACAAGACACATGGATGTGACAATTGCTATTGATTTGACAAAGCATGGGAGGAAAAGTGTAGGACAAGGAATGAGAAGAGCAAGTGGTCGACCAAAAATGGATCTCACACTAAATTTTTATTTGTCAAATGATTTTATAAATTATACTGTTGGATTCCTCCCGAAAAATTAAGTGGTTTAGCATTTTGTTTCGTCCAATTCCGAGTTCGTATGACCATTTTATGACCTCTTAAAGTTTGACGTTAGTTTTTACGCGGGAATGACGTTGGGACCTATTTGTTCCCGTCGAATTAAAATGGAAAGCTGACCATTAGACAATACTAATAAAAGTATCCACTAATTATAGTGCTAATATTATATATATAATATTATTTTAATACGGAGTATTACAGTCTACCCCCCTTAAGAAAATTTCGTCCTCGAAATTTCTTTTAGCGTATAAGGTATGTTAGTGGTCAGTACCTAATGTAAACAGCTCTGGGTACTTTTCTCGCATGGAGGCTTCCGTTTCCCATGTTGCGTGCTCCATGTTTTGACTTAGCCATCTCACCTTCACTAGCGGAACTGTCTTGCGCCGTAAGGTCTTAACTTCCCTAGCGAGGATCTCTACTGGTCGTTCAGAGTAGGCCAAGTTTCGTTCAATCGCCACCTCGTCAGGCTCTAATATGTGTGAGGGGTCACTTCGGTACCGTCGTAGTTGTGATACGTGGAAGACATTATGTACTCGATCTAGATTCGGGGATAACGCCAAACGATAGGCAACTTCACCAATTCTCTCAAGAACTACATATGGACCAATGTACTTAGGGCTTAACTTTCCCTTGACTCCAAACCTACGAACACCTTTCATTGGTGAAATCTTGAGGAACACTTTTTCTCCGACTGTGAATTCGATCGGCCTTCTACGATCATCTGCATAGGCTTTTTGACGGTCTTGCGCGGCCTTCAGTCTCTCTCGTATTACCTTAATGTGCTCAATTTGTTCTTGCACTGTTTGGGGTCCTAGCACCATGCTTTCACTTGCATCATCCCAACATAATGGGCTCCGACATTTTCTTCCATATAGTGCTTCAAACGGTGCACACTTCAAACTAGCGTGGTAACTGTTGTTATAGGAGAATTCAATTAGCGGTAGTTGTTTCTCCCAATTAGCATTGAACTCAAGTACACACGCTCTCAACATATCTTCCAAAGTTTGGATTGTTCTTTCCGTTTGTCCATCCGTCTGTGGGTGAAAAGCAGTACTCATCTTTAACTGGCTCCCTAAGCATTTTTGCAACCTTTGCCAAAAATGGGATACAAATCTTGCATCACGGTCTGAAACTATGTCTTTTGGTACCCCGTGAAGTTTCACCACTTCCTTCACGTAAGCGTCAGCCAATTCTTCCATTGACCAGTTCTCTCTCATAGGCACAAAGTGCGCGACTTTTGTCAGTCTGTCTACTATAACCCAGATTGCGTTTTTCTTAGTAACAGTTTTTGGCAATCCCATGACAAAGTCCATTGAAATGGATTCCCATTTGCCCAATGGAATTTCTAGAGGTTGTAATAATCCTCCGGGTCTTTGGTGTTCAAACTTCACCTTTTGACATATTAGACACCTAGACACGTAGTCCGCTACGTCGTTCTTTAGTCCTTTCCACCAGAAATGTTGCTTGACGTCTTTATACATCTTGTCTGCTCCTGGGTGTACAGAATATCTAGACTTATGAGCTTCATCGAGGATCTTTCTTTTCAAGGTCTTGTTCGCAGGTACACACCATCGATTGCGGAATCTCAGACTCCCATCCAAATGTATCTGGAAGTAGTCATTCCTCTTTGCTAACACATCATCTCGAAGTCTGATTAGATCAGGGTCTTCCCATTGCAGGGTTCGAATTTCATGGTATAGATCAGGTTCGGCAGTCATGGTGTACAATTGGGTTTGTCCTTTTACCGACAGCTCAATATCGAGTTTCTCAAAGTCCTTTTTGATGTTGTGAGATGTCTTACGACTTAGCGCGTCGGCTACAACGTTAGCTTTCCCTTCATGGTATTGCAGATCGAGGTCGTAATCCTTGATCAATTCTAACCAACGTCTCTGACGCATGTTTAGTTCCTTCTGGGTGAAGATATACTTAAGACTCTTATGATCAGTGTAAAACTTGCATTTGACGCCGTACAAGTAATGTCGCCATATCTTTAGAGCAAAAACAATTGCTGCGAGCTCCAGGTCATGTGTCGGGTAGTTCTTTTCGTGCGTCTTCAATTGTCGCGAGGCGTAGGCAATTACTTTGCCTTTTTGCATTAGCACACATCCGAGACCTTGTAACGAGGAATCACTATAAACTTCATACTCTTCTCCATCAGTCGGTAATTTTAGGACTGGCGCAGTAGTTAGACGAGCCTTTAGTTCTTGGAAAGCTTGTTCACATTCTTTTGTCCATACGAACTTGACATCTTTTTGTAGCAATTGCGTCATTGGCCTTGCTATCTTAGAGAAATCCTTAACAAACCTTCGGTAATAACCTGCTAATCCAAGAAAACTACGGATCTTGGTAACATTTTTTGGCGATTCCCATTCTTCAACTGCCTTAATCTTAGAGGGATCTACCATCACTCCTTTTTCCGAAATCACGTGTCCTAGGAAAGCGACTTCCTTGAGCCAAAATTCACATTTTGAGAACTTTGCGTACCATTTTTGCTTTGAAAGTATTGATAGAATTGTCCTCAAATGTTCCTCATGCTCTTTAGATGACTTCGAGTATACGAGAATGTCATCGATAAATACCACCACGCACTTGTCAAGGTATTCTTGAAAGGTACGGTTCATTTGATCCATGAAAACCGCAGGCGCATTAGTAAGTCCAAAGGGCATTACCTTAAACTCGTAATGTCCGTATCGGGTTCGAAATGCGGTCTTTGGGATATCCTCGGCTTTAATTGGTATCTGGTGATACCCTGATCTCAAGTCAATCTTCGAGAACACTACAGCTCCTTTAAGCTGATCAAACAGATCGTCGATACGAGGAAGAGGATAACGGTTCTTTATCGTCACCTTGTTCAGTTCTCTATAGTCGATGCACAGGCGCATACTTCCGTCTTTCTTCTTGACGAAAAGCACAGGTGCTCCCCAGGGTGAAACACTAGGTCGAATGAAGCCTTTCTCTATGAGCTCCTCAAGTTGCTTCTTCAACTCTTGTAACTCTACCGGTGCCATACGGTAGGGTGCCTTGGTGATCGGTGCTTGATGCAGACGGAACAAGGTCTATGGTGAATTCCACATCTCGCTCTGGAGGTATCCCTGGTAACTCCTCAGGAAAAACTTCTGGAAATTCACACACAACGGGTATATCCTCTAGTTTTGGTCCTTCTTCCTTAACGGCTGTGATGTTGCATAGGTAGATTTCTGCTCCTTTTCTTGCCAAACTTACGGCCTTCATTACCGATATGACTTGGCGTTTCACTTTGCTCTTTACTTGTTGGTAAGCAACTATGGTTCCGTTGTAACAACCTGGTTTTTCGTGACTTTAATTAAACTAAGGCGGAAAATTAATTAAGTCTATATATTACAAAACCAGCTGTTATCGTCTTACAAACTCAGTATACATAATACGAGTTTAGAGATAGAACAGAGTATTTAGATTACAATTTCCTCAAGAGCATACAAAATAAATAAGGTAACTCTCCCCAGCATTCAATGGCGTTGATCTCGGGGTACCTGCGTTTTTATATATTATCATTTTCCCGCACACTCTTTCGATACATGCAATTCTAAAACAATATACGATATAAATATTAAATAACAAGGAAAACAAATAGCAAGTATGCAAATAAAACACATAAGGAGATCATGATGATTCAACACGAGTATAAACCAATCAAATAACGTACCACGCTCACAAGTAATCATACTCAACAAATCACATTCCAATACTCAGCCAAGTCATTCCGATAACCACCAAACAAACAAGGAAATACATTCAACATGTGATAACAAATGAATCTTCGTTAGCAAGGCGGAAGCATGCAGACATAATCCGCGCAGTAGCAGTCAGGGCCGTCAAAGCGGACGTGTCTGTTTATCTACTAAAGATACCTAAGGTAATAAAGATGGCTACATCCCTTGTCTAATGTATGCATACACTACCTATCGAGGATCATACGTATTCGCTATTCAAAAGGTATCACCGATTTAAAAGTTCGACTATCACCAAAGACGGGTACCCCCGGATGGGGCTGGCGTTTCCAATTACCAATATATGGGCTCACGGTAATATCAAGTATGCCCCATCCCTGAGGTTGATACTCCGCACCGAATAGAAATCTCAAGATCGTTATCCGCCTTGGGCAACTCTGGGAGGGAGCCCAAGTCCCCATATACAGCTACCTCATTTAACTTCGAGATCAAGAGTCGCAACATGGCGAACAATCCTAGTATTTTATTCAAGTAGCTTGCTTTCTCAAATTCTTATTTTCTCGTTCAAAAGTAACAAGTATTACTTCTAAAACATAAATATATCGTCGAACTTTATATAATGAAATTCTTAGTAACATCAGTTCTTCAAGTAAACAGAAAGCATAGAAAAACTAAATTATTTATTTGGAGTCCGTTTGTAAATTCTAAGTATTTTCACTATTCACTATTTTACTATTCATTGTATTTACTATTCATCGTATTTACTATTCATCGTATTTACTATTCATCGTATTTTTATACGTATTCGTATTTTCGTATTTCGTATTTATACGTATTTTTATACGTATGCGTATTCTTATACTTCGTATTTATATTTTTATACTTGTACGTATTTCTAGTTTATATTTTAGTAAATAATAATAGTTCATTTTATTTATAAGCTTGGTTAAGTTTCATTTAAATTTTAAGTAACTTAAAATAGATTAGTGATTAGTAATATAAATAGTTGAATTTCATTATAAATCACATTTATTTCTTCCTTTCATTTGAATCGTAAAGTATTTAGTGATTTAGTAGTTTTAACATTTATTTTTAACTTGTAAAAGTATCTTGATGATACTTAGCAAAATTTAGTATTTTTAATAAAATCTAATATAATGACATTTAGGAACCATTCGTTTAGGTGGCCTAATTTCTGAATTGATTTTATTTATTTAACTTTTACGCAGTCGTATTAGGTGATTTAATATGTGAGATTATTAATATTTATATTTTAGTACTATTCACTTAAGTTTAATTTATTTAACTATTTATAACTTTAAACTTTATAATTCAAAACTTTAGTTAGGTCTTGTATTTATATATAGATATATTATTCATAATTTTTATATAACTATACTTAGTAAATTTTTAGTCGATCTTTATATATTATTATGATCTTAACAATTTACCTTTTAGTAAATTCTTATTTGATGATACTAATTATTAAATTTATTCAATAATAGTTTTACTTAGATTCATTTTAAATTTTAAAGTCCCCAATTTCTTTTTATTATTTTAACCAAAACTTATTTAGTATATTTTAAGTTCATTGTAAACTTTATAGTTTTAATAAAGTAATCTTTATATTAAATGTGATATATGACATTTTATATAACTATTTATCTTAGAAATTTTTATACGAGTAGCAATTAATTTATATTTTTACCTTTAAATTTATTTAATACTAATTTACACTTAATACTCTTTTTATTTAACTCTCAATTTTTAGTTGTGTTTTATTTAAACCTTTTTAGTGCCGATAAATATTTTATTTCCATTAATATTTTATATTAGTTTAATTCATTTACTTTAGTTATTTTAGTAATATTTTTAGTCTTATTTTATAATTGTGATACTTATACTTTATATATTTTAATTTTAATATACACATAACAAATAATTTTAACATGATAATATTTCATATAAATTCAATAATAATTTAACAATGCATTTTTCACCTAAAACATATTATCATAAAATCATACAAATATCATAATTCGCAATTCAATTCAACATTATATTATAACAACAATAACACATAATCAAAATTCACAAAATCACATAAATTATTTATATATCATGTGAATACAAAAATTATATATTCTAAATACATAAATTAAGAAAATAACATATAATCAATTTCGAGGCGCTTATCACATAAGTGTGCGAGAAGCACCTTATGTTAGCTCGGTATGAATTTTCTAGCTCGTCTGGATCCCTGACTACGCTAACCCAAGACGACATACTCGTACTCCGTGGTCGTCAATAAACAATTAATTATAAAATGAAAGTGGAGAAGGCCTAAGCTGGTCTGATAAGAAGCACGACAAACAACAGGGTCGGGGAGAACAGAGGCGTCAAGCTCGAGTCGACTCCGTCCCCGGCAAATGAACAAACACGCAGGGGATTAAAGTCGGCAAAACGAATTTAAAGTCGACAAAATCAATTGACGATAAATTTATGGACTGAAAACGGTTTAACTTACCGACGATAAAAATACGACGGCAACTAGAGCAGGCCACGGTGGGCAGGCCCAGGTGGTTCACGGTGGACAACCGTGGTGGTTGTGTACGGTGGTCCGAAAACAGGGAAGAAGGAGCAGGGGAAAAAGAGGGAACACGGGAGAAGAGGAGGGAGTTCAAGGTGGTTGTCGAGCTTCTAAGGTCACCATCAATGGCAGCTCCGGTGGGGCTGACTTACGGTGGCACTCCGGCGTCGTAAACGAAACCGAAAAGGAGAAGATAACAAGGCAGGCCACAAAGAAGAGCAGAGGAGAGGTAGTACGGCCATGGTGGCCTGAAACTCCGGCGAACGGTGGCTGGAATTTTGGTGGTGGTCCGGTGAAGCTTGGCGTCGAAAACAGGGGACAAAGAGAAGGGAAGAGCAGGGCCGAGAAAGGTGGCTGACGTGGTGGTGCTGGGTGACTGAGCTCGAGCTCGAGCTCACCATTAATGGTGGTTCGACCATCATGGCCATGGTGGCCGCTGCTGTTGTTGTTGTCGTGTGAGTTGTTGTTGTTGATGTTGTCCGTTGTGTTGTTGTTGTGTGCTGCTACTCGTTGTTATTGTTGTTTGCTCGTTGTTGTTGCTGCTACTTATTATCATTATTATATATTATTATTATTATATATTATTATTATTATTATTATTATTATTATTATTATTCTTGTTGTTGCTGCCGATATTGTTGTTGTTGAGTTGTTTGTTGTTGTGTGATGTAGTCTTTATCTCACTTTATTATTTTAAAGAGAAAGAGTGAAAGAAGAAGAAGATGAAGAAAGAAGGGGAGAGAGTCAGTAATAAAAGAAATGAAAATATAATAATATAAGGTGTGTTGTACAAGTTAGACAACAAAATATCACAAGTGAGTGTACCGACATACATGGTAGATATTTGGGTCTGTTTCATTTTGTTTGCTCTGTTTCATTTACTCTTATTTATAAACTTTTTATATTTTATAAAATATACTATACTTTAAATTATTTGTTTTAAATTTTAGTTTCATCATTAGTATTATAAAATTTATAGTTTGAAAATATAAATGTATAAAAGTTGTCAGTTACAAATTGTATTATGGTTTCACAGATTTTCAAACGGTCTGCTTATTTGAAAGAATATTTCTATAAAGATCAAATTTTATGAACGTGAGGATTTTTAAAATGTAGCGCAAATTTATAAAGTCTAATAATGGTAACAAAAGTAACGTTTTAGTTCGACAAGTATTTTATAAATAAAAATATAATATAGGTTAATATAAAATAATCAAGAAAGTCTAACTAGAAATATCTTGAGAAAGTTTATTCGAACGAAATTTTTCAGTCTCGTTTTTAAAGTAATTGAATAAAAGTTAAATTATATAAATTTTAATTTAAGAATTTTGTTAAAATAATTAATTAGTATTAATAAAAACACGGGGTGTTACAATCCTACCCCCTTAAGAAAAGTTTCGTCCCCGAAACTTGGATAGGATGGATGACTGCTCGAGATTAAAAAGCAGTTGGAGAAAACATCAAGGTTTTTTTGGAATTGAAATAGTAATATTACTCTTGATTGAGTATGAATTTTCTAAAAAAGAAAAGATTGATGAATTTAATAATTTTAAAATATAAATAATTTATTTATTTATTTTTTTTTTTTTTTTTCAAATTAATATCTAAATGTTGCTGCATTGTCATTTTCAAAATCAGCGAGAAAGAGGTTTTCAAAAAGGTAGGGCCTAGAAGTTTTGTACGGAATTAAATTAAATTAAAATAATAAGCGTTTTAAGAATTAAAACGATTTATTTAAATTTAAAAATAAAATGTTAACCTTAAAATAGGTTGAAATAAAGAATTTTAATATTTAATTAGGATTGTGATAAAACCAAATTATTGTCCTACCCCCTTAAGAAGTTTTAAACGTATCTACATAATATTATTATTGTTACTTTAAATGATCACAGGAAGAGATATATAGCCTTAGGAAAAACGGCATTTAGGGAAAATATGTAAAAATCATAGTGATCATAAGGAAAATATGAGCCTTAATGAAATTAAGGAAATTCAGGTTATTGTTGAATGATTAAATAAAATTTTAGAGAATTATGGATAACCTCGTTGATATAGCTCATTTTCTAAAAATTATTACTATAATGTTATTAGGTGAAATGGAAATGTTATAAATCATATTTAGGATAAAATTTGAAATTTATAATAAGGGGTTATATAAAAGAAAAAGAAAATGATATATGTATATATACTTCGAAGAGAGATAATTGTAATAGATAGGACAGGTTCAAAAGGTATTTAAAATTTAAAGAAAAGGAGCTCGAAACAAAGAAGTTTTAAGAGTATCTAAAATTAATAAATAAGGATTTTATGAAGAGAAGTTAAAATAAGAAAATCCATTTTAGTTGTTAATACGTAGAAAACTATAAGTTTCAAAACGGATGAAAATTCACGAGGAGGTAATAACAAAATAAGATTCGAAAGTGTATGAACTAAAAATAAGTAATTTAAGATAATTAAATATCAAAAGATATCTCAAATGACGAAATAAAAATTTGACAAACAATAAATAATTTTCAAGATGTTTTAGAGACGAAATACGAAGGCAAAATTTTCGAAGGTAGTTAGGGATTATAAATTTACGATTTTAAATATTTAAAACGAGATAGTAAGGTTAGGATTTTGAAACTACTCAATTTAAAAATATTTAAACTTGAAGGATAATTTTGATATGGTTGTAGAAATCCCCAATGCTAATGAAATCTTCGATGTCTTGAAAATTGTCTTGGATAGCGTGATTCTTGATACGTCTCTTGCATGCGCTCCAGGTCTTGTCTTCATGTCTTATATTTGCGAGGAAATGAAAGGAGATAAAAGTTTTATTTTATGAAGTCATTATAAGAGTATAAGTTAGGAAGATTTTATTTCAAAATAGAAAAATAATTTAAATAGATCGATTAAAATTTTCTTTTTGAATAAGTTAGGAAGAGATGAATATGGATGTTTGAGAAAGTTATAGAGATCCTCCAATCAATGGATTCCTTCCAGGTCCAGAGCGTCGCTTCAGTTTGTTCGACTTTTGATGCGTCCATTTGCGTGTGCTTCAGGTCTTTTCGTCATGTATTTGATTAATGGCTTCAATCTTCGATCATTAATATAATAATGGCTTACGATACTTGTTAGTTAGGAATTAGTCATAGAGAATTAGCCACAGAGAGCACTTAGCAAGCAAATAGACTACTCGAGACTGAATACGGACGTAAATTCTAAAATCTAGGACGGTCGGTCAATCCTTAATATTTCTACCCATTCTCACTTTTAAAGCGTTCTAAGATTATTATTTTAGCGATCTAGGATTTCTAAATTCATTATTTGATCCTATAAGTCTATGCTAGACATATAGTATGTATATGTCCGGCCCAAGTGTCGTCTCGCTATGTGAGATAACTTTAAGTCATTCACGGTCGCAAGACAGCTCTGATACCAACTGTAACAACCTGGTTTTTCGTGACTTTAATTAAACTAAGGCGGAAAATTAATTAAGTCTATATATTACAAAACCAGCTGTTATCGTCTTACAAACTCAGTATACATAATACGAGTTTAGAGATAGAACAGAGTATTTAGATTACAATTTCCTCAAGAGCATACAAAATAAATAAGGTAACTCTCCCCAGCATTCAATGGCGTTGATCTCTGGTACTGCGTTTTTATATATTATCATTTTCCCGCACACTCTTTCGATACATGCAATTCTAAAACAATATGCGATATAAATATTAAATAACAAGGAAAACAAATAGCAAGTATGCAAATAAAACACATAAGGAGATCATGATGATTCAACACGAGTATAAACCAATCAAATAACGTACCACGCTCACAAGTAATCATACTCAACAAATCACATTCCAATACTCAGCCAAGTCATTCCGATAACCACCAAACAAACAAGGAAATACATTCAACATGTGATAACAAATGAATCTTCGTTAGCAAGGCGGAAGCATGCAGACATAATCCGCGCAGTAGCAGTCAGGGCCGTCAAAGCGGACGTGTCTGTTTATCTACTAAAGATACCTAAGGTAATAAAGATGGCTACATCCCTTGTCTAATGTATGCATACACTACCTATCGAGGATCATACGTATTCGCTATTCAAAAGGTATCACCGACGAAAAGTTCGACTATCACCAAAGACGGGTACCCCCGGATGGGGCTGGCGTTTCCAATTACCAATATATGGGCTCACGGTAATATCAAGTATGCCCCATCCCTGAGGTTGATACTCCGCACCGAATAGAAATCTCAAGATCGTTATCCGCCTTGGGCAACTCTGGGAGGGAGCCCAAGTCCCCATATACAGCTACCTCATTTAACTTCGAGATCAAGAGTCGCAACATGGCGAACAATCCTAGTATTTTATTCAAGTAGCTTGCTTTCTCAAATTCTTATTTTCTCGTTCAAAAGTAACAAGTATTACTTCTAAAACATAAATATATCGTCGAACTTTATATAATGAAATTCTTAGTAACAGCAGTTCTTCAAGTAAACAGAAAGCATAGAAAAACTAAATTATTTATTTGGAGTCCGTTTGTAAATTCTACTCCCTCCATTCAATTCCATTCACAACATTTCACTTTTTCACATTTGTCGACTGTAACAACCTGGTTTTTCGTGACTTTAATTAAACTAAGGCGGAAAATTAATTAAGTCTATATATTACAAAACCAGCTGTTATCGTCTTACAAACTCAGTATACATAATACGAGTTTAGAGATAGAACAGAGTATTTAGATTACAATTTCCTCAAGAGCATACAAAATAAATAAGGTAACTCTCCCCAGCATTCAATGGCGTTGATCTCGGGGTACCTGCGTTTTTATATATTATCATTTTCCCGCACACTCTTTCGATACATGCAATTCTAAAACAATATGCGATATAAATATTAAATAACAAGGAAAACAAATAGCAAGTATGCAAATAAAACACATAAGGAGATCATGATGATTCAACACGAGTATAAACCAATCAAATAACGTACCACGCTCACAAGTAATCATACTCAACAAATCACATTCCAATACTCAGCCAAGTCATTCCGATAACCACCAAACAAACAAGGAAATACATTCAACATGTGATAACAAATGAATCTTCGTTAGCAAGGCGGAAGCATGCAGACATAATCCGCGCAGCTTGATCGGGCCGTCCAAAGCGACGTGTTCTGCTTATCTACTAAAGATACCTAAGGTAATAAAGATGGCTACATCCCTTGTCTAATGTATGCATACACTACCTATCGAGGATCATACGTATTCGCTATTCAAAAGGTATCACCGACGAAAAGTTCGACTATCACCAAAGACGGGTACCCCCGGATGGGGCTGGCGTTTCCAATTACCAATATATGGGCTCACGGTAATATCAAGTATGCCCCATCCCTGAGGTTGATACTCCGCACCGAATAGAAATCTCAAGATCGTTATCCGCCTTGGGCAACTCTGGGAGGGAGCCCAAGTCCCCATATACAGCTACCTCATTTAACTTCGAGATCAAGAGTCGCAACATGGCGAACAATCCTAGTATTTTATTCAAGTAGCTTGCTTTCTCAAATTCTTATTTTCTCGTTCAAAAGTAACAAGTATTACTTCTAAAACATAAATATATCGTCGAACTTTATATAATGAAATTCTTAGTAACAGCAGTTCTTCAAGTAAACAGAAAGCATAGAAAAACTAAATTATTTATTTGGAGTCCGTTTGTAAATTCTAAGTATTTTCACTATTCACTATTTTACTATTCATTGTATTTACTATTCATCGTATTTACTATTCATCGTATTTACTATTCATCGTATTTTTATACGTATTCGTATTTTCGTATTTCGTATTTATACGTATTTTTATACGTATGCGTATTCTTATACATCGTATTTATATTTTTATACTTGTACGTATTTCTAGTTTATATTTTAGTAAATAATAATAGTTCATTTTATTTATAAGCTTGGTTAAGTTTCATTTAAATTTTAAGTAACTTAAAATAGATTAGTGATTAGTAATATAAATAATTGAATTTCATTATAAATCACATTTATTTCTTCCTTTTATTTGACTCGTAAAGTGTTTAGTGATTTATTAGTAGTTTTAACATTTATTTTTAACTTGTAAAAGTATCTTGATGATACTTAGCAAAATTTAGTATTTTTAATAAAATCTAATATAATGATATTTAGGAACCATTCGTTTAGGTGGCCTAGTTTCTGAATTGATTTTATTTATGTAACTCTTACGTAGTCGTATTAGGTGATTTAATACGTGAGGTTATTAATATTTATATTTTAATACTATTCACTTAAGTTTAATTTATTTAACTATTTATAACTTTAAACTTTATAATTCAAAACTGTAGTTAGGTCTTGTATTTCTATATAGATATATTATTCATAATTTTTATATAACTATACTTAGTAAATTTTTAGTCGATCTTTATATATTATTATGATCTTAACAATTTACCTTTTAGTAAATTCTTATTTGATGATACTAATTATTAAATTTATTCAATAATAGTTTTACTTAGATTCATTTTAAATTTTAAAGTCCCCAATTTCTTTTTATTATTTTAACCAAAACTTATTTAGTATATTTTAAGTTCATTGTAAACTTTATAGTTTTAATAAAGTAATCTTTATATTAAATGTGATATATGACATTTTATATAACTATTTATCTTAGAAATTTTTATACGAGTAGCAATTAATTTATATTTTTACCTTTAAATTTATTTAATACTAATTTACACTTAATACTCTTTTTATTTAACTCTCAATTTTTAGTTGAGTTTCATTTAACCCTATTTAGTGCCGGTAAATATTTTATTTCCATAAATATTTTATATTAGTTTAATTCATTTACTTTAGTTATTTTAGTAATATTTTTAGTCTTATTTTATAATGGTGATACTTATACTTTATATATTTTAATATACACATAACAAATAATTTTAACATGATAATATTTCATATAAATTCAATAATAATTTAACAATGCATTTTTCACCTAAAACATATTATCATAAAATCATACAAATATCATAATTCACAATTCAATTCAACATTATATTATAACAACAATAACACATAATCAAAATTCACAAAATCACATAAATTATTTATATATCATGTGAATACAAAAATTATATATTCTAAATACACAAATTAAGAAAATAACATATAATCAATTTTCGAGGCGCTTATCACATAAGTGTGCGGGAAGCACCTTAGGTTAGCTCGGTACGAATTTTCTAGCCTGCCTGGATCCCCTCGACTACGCTAACCCAAGACGACATACTCGTACTCCGTGGTCGTCAATAAACAATTAATTATAAAATGAAAGTGGAGAAGGCCTAAGCTGGTCTGATAAGAAGCACGACAAACAACAGGGTCGGGGAGAACAGAGGCGTCAAGCTCGAGTCGACTCCGTCCCCGGCAAATGAACAAACACGCAGGGGATTAAAGTCGGCAAAACGAATTTAAAGTCGACAAAATCAATTGACGATAAATTTATGGACTGAAAACGGTTTAACTTACCGACGATAAAAATACGACGGCAACTAGAGCAGGCCACGGTGGGCAGGCCCAGGTGGTTCACGGTGGACAACCGTGGTGGTTGTGTACGGTGGTCCGAAAACAGGGAAGAAGGAGCAGGGGAAAAAGAGGGAACACGGGAGAAGAGGAGGGAGTTCAAGGTGGTTGTCGAGCTTCTAAGGTCACCATCAATGGCAGCTCCGGTGGGGCTGACTTACGGTGGCACTCCGGCGTCGTAAACGAAACCGAAAAGGAGAAGATAACAAGGCAGGCCACAAAGAAGAGCAGAGGAGAGGTAGTACGGCCATGGTGGCCTGAAACTCCGGCGAACGGTGGCTGGAATTTTGGTGGTGGTCCGGTGAAGCTTGGCGTCGAAAACAGGGGACAAAGAGAAGGGAAGAGCAGGGCCGAGAAAGGTGGCTGACGTGGTGGTGCTGGGTGACTGAGCTCGAGCTCGAGCTCACCATTAATGGTGGTTCGACCATCATGGCCATGGTGGCCGCTGCTGTTGTTGTTGTCGTGTGAGTTGTTGTTGTTGATGTTGTCCGTTGTGTTGTTGTTGTGTGCTGCTACTCGTTGTTATTGTTGTTTGCTCGTTGTTGTTGCTGCTACTTATTATCATTATTATATATTATTATTATTATATATTATTATTATTATTATTATTATTATTATTATTATTCTTGTTGTTGCTGCCGATATTGTTGTTGTTGAGTTGTTTGTTGTTGTGTGATGTAGTCTTTATCTCACTTTATTATTTTAAAGAGAAAGAGTGAAAGAAGAAGAAGATGAAGAAAGAAGGGGAGAGAGTCAGTAATAAAAGAAATGAAAATATAATAATATAAGGTGTGTTGTACAAGTTAGACAACAAAATATCACAAGTGAGTGTACCGACATACATGGTAGATATTTGGGTCTGTTTCATTTTGTTTGCTCTGTTTCATTTACTCTTATTTATAAACTTTTTATATTTTATAAAATATACTATACTTTAAATTATTTGTTTTAAATTTTAGTTTCATCATTAGTATTATAAAATTTATAGTTTGAAAATATAAATGTATAAAAGTTGTCAGTTACAAATTGTATTATGGTTTCACAGATTTTCAAACGGTCTGCTTATTTGAAAGAATATTTCTATAAAGATCAAATTTTATGAACGTGAGGATTTTTAAAATGTAGCGCAAATTTATAAAGTCTAATAATGGTAACAAAAGTAACGTTTTAGTTCGACAAGTATTTTATAAATAAAAATATAATATAGGTTAATATAAAATAATCAAGAAAGTCTAACTAGAAATATCTTGAGAAAGTTTATTCGAACGAAATTTTTCAGTCTCGTTTTTAAAGTAATTGAATAAAAGTTAAATTATATAAATTTTAATTTAAGAATTTTGTTAAAATAATTAATTAGTATTAATAAAAACACGGGGTGTTACATCCGTGTTCATCCTTCATGATGATCCTTTGCTCATGGCATTCAAAATGAGCTTGGTGTTTAGATAACCAATCCATTCCAAGCACAATGTCAAAGTTAGGCAGGTCGAGGCTAATTAAGTTAGCGTGGAAAGTGATTCCCTCGATCACTATCGGTACATCCTCATAAATCAAGTTACACCTCAAGGTCTGACCATTAGGTATCGAGATATTCGCAGATATCGATTTAGGGTTAGTTAACTTAGCGCGGTCTACGAACTGCTTTGAGACATGTGAAAAAGATGCTCCTGTATCAAAAAGAATTTTAGCGCAACAAAGGTTAACAGGGAAAATACCAGTGATGACATCAGCTCCTTCTTCATTATACTCTCCTTGGTATTCCACATCCTCAGCCATGGCATAAACTTTTCCTTGCACCACGGGCCTAATGCCTTGTGGTAAAGCTTTCTTTGGACAGTTTATTGATTTATGTCCAACCTCATGGCAGTGATAACAGACAAGGGGTTGCCCATTGCATTGCTTTCCTGGGTGTTGAGGTCGCTTGCATAGGAAGCAGTTTGAGTCACTCAAAGTAGGTCGGGGTGCAATGCCTGGTCGCAGAAGGTTTTTAGAGGCTTGAGCTTGGGTTTGAAAGCGTCGACCAGGTTGGTTCGATTTTTGGAATTGGGGTTTTGGGATGTTAGGGCGAAAAGCATTGGATCGTTGGTAGGTAGGTTTCTGAATGTAGCTTGATTGATGCACAGATGGTGGTGCGATCTTCTTCTTCTTCTTTTCAGCATTTTGGATAGCAGCATAGATAGTCATGGCCTTCTCATAGGCGGTCTGAAAGTTTGGGAAGTCGTGACCAACCATAAGTTGTTGTAGTGTCGGCTCCATCTGCCGTATGTATTGGTTAATCCTAGACTCTTCGTCCGGCACCAATCTTTTTGCAAACTTCGACAGCTCGTCAAACTTACGGGTGTATTCAGCCAAGGTCATACTACCCATCTCGAGATTGTTGAATTCCTGCTCCTTTTGATGCTTCATTGCTGATGGGTAAAACTTCTTCTCAAGGCATTCGCGAAATTCCTTCCATCCATTCGCAGGGTTAGCCTTGAAAGATTCTTGGGCTATAGTCCACCAGTCATTAGCTCCACCTTTGAGGTAGTAGGCAGCTATATTGACCTTTTTCTACTCGGGAGTGTGACTTAAGCACATCGCCTTTTCCATCTCAAGAAGCCATTCGGCAAGATCATTTGGGTTATCAGTACCATGGTAGGTAGGGGGTCGATGTTTAGAGAATTGTTCAAAAGCAGTTTGACGGTTCGGAGGGTTAGCTTGGTTTTGCATCATCTGAGCTAAGGCAGCTTGCGTATTCGAGAATTGTGCGGCCATTTGTATCATGGCTTCCTCAAATGTCATGTCATGAGGGTTGGCTCTGCATTCTCACCAGCCACATTTAGCCCAGATCGTGTCATCTGTTGAGACAAGTCATAATTTAGAGAAAGAAGGGACGTACAACAACATATATGCACTTAGTCATGTATAGAGTTCCCAAAGATAAGAGGTTAGGTCCCTATTCTGAGCTACACCCAATGACTCGGTCGCTACACATCCGTCTGCGTCTTCATTCTCCGATTTTAATTGGCATCCTACCATCTTGCTTGTGGTCTTGGAGTGAGCATAGAAAAGATAAACAAACGAGCATCTAAAGATGTCGTTACTGGTTAGTCCGGTAAGAAAAATTAGTCATCCAAAGTTAGCCACAAAACACACAGAGCACATAATAGATCACAACAACAGCAAACAACGCAACCCATCCTAGCCCGCATACCCAAGTTAATTATCCTATAAGTCATATCTCCAGGCGCGTCCTCGATAGGTGAAAGTGACAAGTTTCCCACAAAATCACTTCACGGTCTCAAGGTCGCTCTGATACCAACTTTGTAACAACCCGATTATATATATATATGACTTTGTATAAAATCTAGCGGAAGCATAAATAATAATCAGCGGAAGACTTTAAAATATTAGGATAATGACCACCAAAGGTCAAGGTAACCGAGCGTTACAGCAAAACTAACGATTTATAAAACGAAAAAGAGGGCTATAAAAAAAACGATGTAGGAAAGTAATACAAAAGATGAACTCTCAACTACTACAAGCTTATTTATTAAAAGAGCTATCTCATAACGTCCCAACCCGCGTATACAAAAAAAAAAAAGCAATAAGCATAATCATCCAAGCATCCAATGCATCCAAGCAGGTTGACAATCACATAGCACCTGAGAAGAGCACACATTAATCCACGCAATAACAAAACATGTGATTTCATATTCTAATGCAGCCCTATGATTCATTGGTATATATTTTACGCCTTTTATGTTATTGTATGCAAATAATTCTATTCATGATACTATATGCACAACTAACATATGAAATGTGAACATGATTATAAAATATAGATACTATATGCATTTACTAGGTGATCAACATGCCAAGTCGCGTTACATGATCAAGCAACACAAAAGTAAGAAAGTAACATGAGCACATGATTATCAACTAGAATAACTTAAGAACCATGAATGTGTAAAACAAGGATAGCAAGCATCACATTACTAAATGTAAAAAAGGATTATCCATAATCATTCTCCACTATTGGTTCTCTTTTATATGTTACGGGTCTCGTGATATATGAAAGTTTATATACAGAAAAATGTAGCCATTTGATTTTGGAAATTGTTTTCAGTTTCAAACAATGCGCGAGACGTGGCTACTAATGGATTTCACTCATATAAAGCTTACCCATTATCACTTGATATGGGTGGAATACATCAATCCCGCCAATCACACCCGTACTAGGAGGTTTACATCTTACCCCTAGTTCCCTATGTGACCGAACACAAGTATGGTCAGGCAAAAGATCAAAGTACTGCAAGGGGAGTGAACGGCGGTAATAACTCAGAGGCCACCTAAGGCATACTTACCACCTCGAGGCTGTAGCATAATAATATCATATCAGAATCTCAGAACAACAATATATCAAGTGCCAAGATACCATTAAGTAGTAGAGCTGATCATGTACTCTTGTCTATATATGCGCATATACCCACCCCGCACTCTTTCAGCGGCGGCTGGACGACTACTACCAATGACGACCTTCCCAAAGGTTTGCTGTTCTGTACTCCTTAAGCAGTGACTCCCTAGCATTCCTCAGCTTACGGGCAGCGTACTTTTCGGAGCTATCCCCCGTCAGGATGATCATTTGACCATTGCATAAGAGTGTCCAAACATACATGGCTTAAAAGGAATCTTAAATGATGAGTTAGGATGACATGTGTCTAGAGGTCACATGAGCTTTATGATTTCCACTCAGAGACTTAGAGACAGCGGTCGAGTGTGATAGAGATACATGGCGTAACCATGTACCCAGGCTAAAGTTACGCATCATGGGCTTTATGATTTCCACCCATGACGACTGAATCCAAGCGGCATTAATCATCGTCTTGGCGAGTTAAAGGCTAAATGACATAAGCTTTATGATTTCCACTTATGATCGGAAGGCACAAGGGGTTCAGAGGTCACAAACAACGGAGACATATCCAGCTTGGCCCAGAATAGTATCTTTTAATATATAATAGCGATCTTTGTTTATCTTGAATGAAAGTCTTTTAATTATTTATCTTTGGAAAGTTTTATTTGAGGAGTATATTAAAGTTCGTTATTTGATAAAATGTTTAGGGTAGATTAAGTAGCTTATTCTAGTAGCTTATTAAAGAGTTACTCAACTTTGACTTTGGTCAACAAATGACTATAGGTCAATGCTTGACTTTGGTCAAGGTCAAGTTATATTATAATGACTTAGTCAAAACTTGCTAGTGGAAGTCAAGTTAAGACATAGCCAAGTCCTTAATTATTGTTAATGTAAGATTATACATGTTTTACTAGTATTTAATTATGTTTTCATATACTTTGGGGTTATGTTTCTTTTAATTTATGAAAACAAGTTTAATAGGTGAATATAAGTTAAAAAGTAAAATCATTTTATGAATATAATATTATTTATAATAGTTTACAGTTGCTTAACGGTTAATATACAGAATAAGCCCAAAAATGAAATAATTTATAAAAATTATTAAAAATTATTTTTGAACTCCCCAGAATATATATAACCATGGGTTAAAATCGTTTTTAAAAATATGTTGTTTTGGTACACGAAATAAATTAAAAACAACATAAAATGATAAGTTTTTTAAAATTAATCAGAGGGCAAAACTTAATACTTTCAAACGAAATTGTAACAGTAGCTTCATAAACATATTTTACAATGTACGAAAAAGTTTCAGATCAAAATAATTAGATTTACGTATTTAACGAATTATGGTATGTTTCAGCCTTGTTTATTTTATTTAGGAAGAAGTATAAATCTAAAAGCTACGAAATTTAAACCAACACTCAATAACATCAGAATACACATTATATCAAAATTTCAAGGGAAAATACATAGTAAAACTAGTTAAACATGATTTTACTTACAAACATATATCTAAAATGCTATTAAAATAAAAGATGATTACAAACAAGGTTTAAGCATGCATTTATACATAAAATAAACATTTTAATATGAGATTAAATAGATTATAAAGTGGTGAACATGATACTAAATCCTAGTTCATTTTAAGCAACATACAATATTCACAAGTTATTTTTCTATAAACTAATTCACAATTTACTCATATGCACACAAGTTATTATACACTTCATTTTATGGTCTAAAATATGAAATTTTCAACAAGATAACTATGGTGGCACAACTTGAAATAAACCACAACAAGAAAACACAAACAATGACAATGACATAGTAAGCTAAATTATATACTTGAATCATAAGTTTGCCTTAAAAATGAAACACATGATGTTAGAGGTGAAGATGCATGTCTCCTCACCTTGACACGGCTCAAAGATTGTCGGGATCGACAATACCGTCAAAAATAGAAAGGTCTTCTTCCTCTCCTTCGGCTTTATGACACGGTTCCATGATCAAAAAGAAAGAAAAATTAGCTTATGATATACTACACTAATTAAACTATAAAATTACTACTCAAATTAATAGCTTTTACCTTTTAATCGACTTGAAAACTAAGGGTATTGAATAATATGGAAAATAGACTATTGAGCTTGTGTTTATGGTAAGAAAAGATGGAATAAAAATGGAGGAAATGGAGGGAGTTTTATACGGCAATAAGAGGAGAAAAACAAGGGAAAAGATGATGTAGAGAATTAGCCAAGTACATGGTATTTTTTTGAGTTGTCACATCATACTTGGCATGCTATACAAGTGTCCTTAATTTGTGACAATAGATTGGCATTGATGTGACAAGACACATCATGATGTGACAAGACACATGGATGTGACAATTGCTATTGATTTGACAAAGCATGGGAGGAAAAGTGTAGGACAAGGAATGAGAAGAGCAAGTGGTCGACCAAAAATGGATCTCACACTAAATTTTTATTTGTCAAATGATTTTATAAATTATACTATTGGATTCCTCTCGAAAAATTAAGTGGTTTAGCATTTTGTTTCGCCCAATTCCGAGTTCGTATGACCATTTTATGACCTCTTAAAGTTTGACGTTAGTTTTTACGCGGGAATGACGTTGGGACCTATTTGTTCCCGTCAAATTAAAATGTAAAGCTGACCATTAGACAATACTAATAAAAGTATCCACTAATTATAGTGCTAATATTATATATATAATATTATTTTAATACGGAGTATTACAGTTGCCGTTAGTTGTTGTAGTTCGTTGTTGTTCATTGTTGTGTTGCTGCTTGTTATTATTATTATTATTATTATTATTATTATTATTATTATTATTATTATTATTATTATTATTATTATTATTATTATTATTATTATTATTATTCTTGTTGTTGTTGTTGTTGTTGTTGTTGTTGTTGTGTATGTCGTTGCAGTTGTTGTTGTTTTGTTTAGTTATTTATTTTTTTGTTTAGTCAAAGGGGGAGGAAGAAGAAGATAAGAAATGAATGGAGTTGGATGAGTATAGGAGAAGCTTAATATAAATATCTTAAATGAAAATAGGGGAATGTGGGGGTGGTAAAAATGTCGACATAAAGGTGTATAGGGTTTAGATTTGGTTTCCGATTTGCTCTGTTTCATTCGATCTTATTTGTAAATCTTTAAATTTTATAAAATGTAATATGTATAATATATTTCGTTGTAATTCTATTTTTACTTTCTATAACGTTAAACTTATATTTTAAAATTAAATGGTGTATAAAAATATTAGTTACAAATTCTATTACGGTCTCACAGATTTTCAAACGGTATGCTAATTTGCAAGATACATTTCAATAAAATTATATTTATTCAAGTAATAATAATTTTTAAATTAAAACGCAAATTTATTAATTTTAATAAAACCAATTGAAATAAAGTTTTAGTTCGACAGGTATTTTAGAAATAAAAATATAATACAAGTTAATATAAAATCAAGAAAGTTTAACTAGAAAAATCTTGAGGATGTTTATTCGAACGAAATTTTTCAGTCGCATTTTCAATACAAAGGAATAAAAGTTAAATTATATAAATTTTAATTTAATAATTTAGTTAAAATAATTAATTAGTATTAATAAAAACACGGGGTGTTACAACAACTAACATAATATAAAATAATAACTAAACATAAACAAAAATAAATAACAAACATAAAATAACAAAGATCAAAATATACTCAAAGATGAACATCACATGAACAAACATATGAGCTTCAAGAACACAAAAATAAAGTTAAGAACACAAATTCATATTTAACAACTTATAATTTATTTTTCTAAATTAATTTTTTTAACATGATCACATCCATTTTAACACAACTTAATACAACATATTATTTACAAAAATTAAAAGTGAAAATTTAAATAAAAATAAGGGAAAAACTGTGAGGGACAACAACACACATACAAATTTCATTTTCGATTTTTATTCACTTTAAACTCATTGTTAATACCTAACATAATTTTTACATATGATTACTTCATAAGCAAAACATAAATAGACATAAAAATCATATGAACAATAATTTAAAATACTCAAAACAAATTAAACTAAACATATTATCATATTAATACACATTTCTAGTAAAACGATTATTTAGTTATTATCATTATTTATACATCACATAAACATACAAGTGCACACAAGTGATGTTTAACATATTTTCACATACAAAACATACTTATAAAATTATAATAAAAATCAAATTAATTTACAAAAGAGGTTAAAATGAGATATAACTAGTCACCTTAAATTGGATGTTAATCGTCGGGGATCTAAAATAAATTTTAGATCGGAAATTTCTTCACCCAAAATACCCATATTCTTCACTCAAATACTCCAAGGATGTTAGCTCCTAATACCCACTAATTAACTAGTAATACTAAGGATTTATTAGAATAATATTAAGGGTTTTATTTTAGAGGATTTTGGAAGAAAATGGAAGAGAAATAAAGAGAGGAAATGAAGAGTGAAGTCACGGCCAAATGAGAGCAACGATGTTGATTTTTCACTTGTGAAATAATGAGGAAAAAGTTAGTAATGTTATGAATAATGTATTATGTTAGTGTGGATGTCCAATGGGCCTATGACGCATAGTCTGTTGCATACTATTAGGGTTTGACTCAAACCCTAGGCTCTCATGTACTATATACATATACCCAATGAAGGATGAATAAGACACACAATTATCTCTCGATTCTCTCTTACTCTCTTTATTTCACAACACGTTATCAGCACGAGACTCTATATAACTGGGCAAATTAATTTTATTAATCAGATATGATATTCAGGAGATTCATATCAGATCTTATTTTATTATATGGTATATTCACCCATTCAGGTACGCCCAAGAAATATTTTCCACTAATCCATCATGTTGTGTTTTGAAATTGTGATTAGTCGTGTTCTAATATTTTACACTATGGTCCGTATTATACTTGCATAGTGTTACATCTAAATTAAAGTTTGGTTCCCTTGACAATGAGTTTTCGTGGTTAATCTTTTGTTTTTCTCCATCAGCCTTATTGTATGATTAACGAAAACAGATACCACAAATAAATTATATTAGTTAAATCTGGTAACTAGGAGTTTTCGTTTCCGGTCGTATCTCATTATTTAGCTCATACAAGTATGTTTCCTTTATATTTTGTTAATATCATATAGCATAATAACGATATTGATTGCCTTGTTGAGTCTAACTAATTAGTAAGCATGTCATATATATCTATATTGTTAACGTATGTTGTTACAGTGTTACCTTCTAAGTTTGCTAATAAAAATACTTAATCAATTTATATGCACATATTTATTTTGATTTTGTCAAACTGTGAAGTATAATTTTAGGGTTTCCTTGCTGCATATACATTTTTATGACAATGATTATGTACTTCATAATTTCAATTTTATGACAATGATTATGTATTTCATTATTCCGTATATTATTATTCACATCATGCCGTGTTATTTCATGTTGATTATGAATTTGTAATCTGATTATTCTTTTATTAATTGCTTCTGTGCATATACTCCTTAACTATATATGAGACAATTATGAGATTGATTTAGATTTCTCTTGATGCAATAGATGTGTGTGCTTTTGGTATAAAGTATTATTGTTAATATTCACATTATTAAACTTCTGTCAATGCGTTGATTATTGTGTGGATATTATGTACATATTTATAATATTGTCAAATAATATTTGGTATACGTTGTATATATATATATATATATATATATATATAGAAATAGGATCCCGTACGAACTCATGATTCGGTACGAACTTACGAACTCCCCCCTCAACCATCAGATCAAAGTAAGATGAACGGCTAATATTAAAAGCCCCAAATACTTTCATGTCCTCATTCCCAATCCCTGATATCATAAACCTAACTAACCTACCTTATTACCGTCACCATTCACAACCACCACCACCACCACCGACGACCACTACCTGACGTCAGCCACCTTCCGGCGTCCGGCGTGAGGTGTAACCACCGTGGTTCTCTTTCTCGTACCTCTCGTCGATTCTACCCTCTCACCGGAGCACCAACGATCGCACCACCGCCAACACTCGCCGGAATTCTCCCCTCCGTTGCCACCTTTGTTAATACCCACGAAAGGCGGATCTAGGCCACCGCTCACTTCCCCTCCGCGGTTGCATACCGGTGCTTCACTAACGTGGGGTCAACAACACTCTCCGGTCAATACCGTCCCTCTCTAGCTTTCTCTCTAATGGATACCACCCCTCCCGGCCACAGTGAGCTTGCCTTTCTCAATTGAACGACGGTTTTCTTCAGTGGCAACGTCACATATACCAATTAACCGGGCAACCTTCCTCTTGCTCGATTTTCTGCAGGAAACATCATGGTGACCATTGTCATTCAAAAGGCAGATTCACGAAATACATTATTAGGTATGATAAACATACACTTCAGATATATTTTTTCGAATCACAAATACATAGTTAAATTATATAACTAGATGCCTTATTTGTGTATCTGCTGTATCAATGTATGTATCCGACTATACCTATCTTTCTTGCTCTATTTGCTGTCATTCTCTTTCGATTTGTGTCTTGTTCTTTTTGGCATTTATCCATGTGTTTGCTGGCCATTGATGTTGTGTTTCTTGTAGTCATTATTGAAGTTATAATCCTTGAGTCATTACTTTTATATACATCCATTTTTTTATGCACAGTTTTATGCTCAAGCTGTTGGTTTTAATCAATCCCTTACTCAGTTTTTTGATATTGCTCTCATACTAATATTATTGTTCTTATCATCACATAAAACCACTCAAAACTCATTTTGTTACATTGCAAATTGGTAATCAGAACTATGGTTTAAAACATAATAACTATATTCGTGTCGTTCATGTTTTTTCCTTTTGAAATAACCAAACTTTTCTGCACAACTTTTCTGATCTGTTGTGTTTCAAAACCATTCTAAGTCGTCAAGGATGTGTTTGAGGCAATTGCTTGTCTATCTGAAACCTTTGGTTTTGAATGAGAACCTTCTACTTTTAAGTCTTCATTTGATGCCCCATTTATTTATGTTGGGAAGATGTTGGAAGCATTGAAAATGAATATTAATTATAACTGATAAGTTCATGGTTGAAGGTTCAATTTGTAATTTTCACAAATCCTCTGAAAATAGCTTGGTCAATTATTATCCTAGGTGGGACTATCGTATATTCTAATCAATTTTTCATTCCTTTTAGCATGGTATGAGTAAGATGAGGACCATAAAAGGGCTGACAAGGCTGTTTTAAGCAAAGTAAACGCAACAGGTTGGATTTTTATTTATTCCCTTGACACTTGCTTAGAAAATCGGGGTAGTAGAATGATTTTTCACTAATATGGATATATTCTAAGTCAATTGAGTATTGTATGATGAAAATGGAGGCATTCAATAGAAGGGACATTAGTCCACGAAAGCTTATGAAATGGAGGCATTACTATTTCACTATGAGCTTCAAGTTATGACAACTGATTCAACGGGAAGTGGTTTTGTGTGTGATGATTTTAAGCCTTCGTTGATTGAGGAAATAAGCGTATATGGTTTTGGTGAGTTTGAAGAGCTTGTATCAGTTCCTTTTGATGTAGTGCACGATCACACTCAAACTGAAAACACCTATGTGGATCAGAGTTTTTATCATAGGGCAAGGGAAAAAGGTGAAGTTTCTGCTGTCATACATTTGTTATCAAGATTAATGTTTTCGATGTACACTCTTTCAGATACCAAATTTCTTCAAGCCGCCATCGATGTCAATGATGCACAGAAAAACCCAGACATCTTTCATCACCTGAAAGATTCGTTTCTGAAAGCTTTCAAGATCATTGACCGCGAATCGAAAGTGCATCCAAGTGCTGATTGCTTTTGTAGTGGGACAACTGCTGTGACTCTCATCAAGCAGGTTTGTGGATTTTTAGCTTTGGATTAAACTTAAATATGTCTGTAGTTTGGTATATTAACCTATATATTTAATTTACGACGTAGTTGCCCTATATTTACAAGCCGGTATTTGCTGATGAACAGGGGCAAGACCTTATTATCGGAAATGTCGGCGATTCAAGAGCTGTGCTAGGGACGAGAAACAAGGATAATTCTCTAATTGTTGTTCAGTTGACAGTAGACCTCAAACCAAACCTTCCAGGTGAGACTCTCATTGAAGACTTTAACTCGTTAACAAATATTTTCTTAGGTGTTCGTTGATGGTTTGATGTGTACTTTGTGCAAGTAATTTCTTTCGACGACAAACTACTGATGCCTAACCATGTTCTCACTTCTAACAGCTGATGCAGAGAGGATTCGGAAGTGCAAATGGCGTGTTTTTGCACTTCGAGATGAACCGCATATCTCCCGTGTTTGGCTTCCCGACAACAATACATCTGAACTTGCTATGGCTCGAGCGTTTGGAGACTTCTGCCTCAAGGACTTTGGCCTCATATCAGTGCTAATTGTATTTTATAAAGTACTCTGTACCTTCTAAGTTATCTCGCTAACCTGCGTCTTGAAATTTGAATTGGTTCAGATCATTGCAGGAGGCTATTCTTAGTGCTGTTTCTCTTGAGGATGACTTGAGAGTCCAATGTAATAAAGTTCAGCAGGTGGACTCTCTTCCTTATTATTTTCTTGGTCTGCTAATGTGTTCTACAGCTGACGGTTACATCATTAGTTGTATATTTCTAAGAGTGTCATGTCTTAACCATCTCTAATTATAGATTGTGACTTGAGAGAGCAATCGATCATGAGTGAGAGTGATGATTGTGAAGATACGTGAAATTTGATGCTAGATACACAAATTTGTATCACAGATTCACAAATGTGTTTGTGTATCTTGAGTCGTGTTTCATGTATCCGAAGTACTAATATATGTATGCAACTAGTTCTTTGCACATGAAGTTGTTTATGTAGACCTTGATAAATTTATTGCTTATCTTTTGGAGCAGGGAATCACGTTTTCATTTATTATGGCTTCATTCTAGGTAATCATGAAACCGTTGTTTGGAGCATTAGGTAAAGCGGTGTGCTCTTATTCCATCGCTTATGTAAGCAAGGGAAGCCATACTATGTACTCATATATTTATATTAGATGCCTTTTTTCATTCTAAATATTATATGTGCCTGCATGTGTTTACTTTTTACGCCTTAATACTATTGACGACAAAACATATCAGACATTTTGGTTGGAATATTTTCTATTGGTGAGCTCAACTCCCATTTCTGCTGCCTATCATGTCGTACGATAATCAGACATCGGTGTGTAGTTCACGGCAGCATGCTAATCCCCTCGTTACTCTGAATTTTGTTCTCTCTTTTTTCATTCACTTACTTTATCCTTGATTTTTGCCGAAAACATCGTCTTCGACCATTGTCAATCAAAGTGCAAATACATGATATACAGTATTGGGTACAATAAATATACAACTTAGATACATTTCTTTGAATCTTAAATACATGATTAAATTATGTAACTAGAAGCCATATTTACGTATTTGCGGTATTAATGTGTGTTTCCAAGTTTTCATTATTATAGTAAGGTAAAATTTTGTTGATTATTATTGATTATTTTTGTATATCCAAGTCACAATTTTGTATATCTAGGATGTCTGTGTGTATATGGGTTTTAGTATTGTTTTTTGTATTGTTACTGACTTATGTATCCAGAGTGGATGGCTAGTGGCGGAAATGCTAGTCATCGTGCTGGTGACGACGTTTATCGGACAAGTTCTAATTAGTCAGGGATTGGATTCAAACGACTATTAAGCCGTAAACAAGCGAGCGATTCCCATAGGGAATATAAGGTTGTTGAGATTGCTTCTCTGACTGAATCGCTTCATGATAAATATCAGATAGTAAATAGTAAGGTAGTTTCTTAAATTATGTGGCGGACGGGCTTTTCTTGATTTACTTGCTTCGAAGGAAAAAGAGCGACGAGAAGAGCTTCGGGTTTTGGAGGTTATTCGGCCTATTACTAGTTTTGCTCAACGTACATGTATTAATGTTAGGAGTTTCGCTGCATTTGGCGTGTATGGTTCATTTTATTATTGTATTGCGTGTACAGTAACATACTGCTAATATGAGTGTAGCTTATTTTTCCTTTGATTTGAAGTTCATAATATAATGTGTTAATAAACGACTTTATTCATTTAATTTCCAGTTTTTCATAGTCAGTGTGGGAATCGAACCCACACTTTGTGCACGCACAATGCTCTACCATTTGAGCTAACCGACTTCAAATATTAACGTAAATACTCATCACCAAATAATTCACTTATTAACGTTATTAATTGTAAATTATATTTGTTGAGATACATATACATGTGTTTGAGGTACACAAAAAAAAAGTTCCCCTTACATAAAAAAAAATGTACCTGACATTATTTTTGTTTCAAGAATTTAATCCACAAAAGAAAAAGTTCAAGAATTTCACGTATAAAAAAACCAAGATTTACATGTGAACGGTCCATATACGCAAATTGGCACTCATACACAAAATGGTAATCCACAGACAAATAGATTTCTGTATTTGAGAGTAAGTAAAATGTACCTGGCATGATTTGAATGTATTTGAGAGAAAGTAAAATGTACCTGAGATTCTGACATGGTCACAAAGTTTAGCAAGAGTCTCGTACATCTTATATTTTCTTAATTTGTCAAAAAAAACTTCAGATGAACTTCAAAAAACTTATTGGGAGGTGGTTGGAAGAATGGTTAATAACTCGTCAGAGGTTTATCAATAGTTTTCGAGCAGCAAAGTTTTACTTCAGCATTATAGTCATTGAACCACAGTAAGAACAAGTAGTTAATATATCATTACTTGACTGATGACTGCAATATTATCGATTTATCTGAGGTTGAGAACTCAGACGAAATGAGAATTGTCGCAAACCTTTCCATACATAGCCATTTTGATATCACCAGTGATTTCCTTTGGTTTAAAGAGGGGCAATTTAACTTCGGGCTGAAACGTTGTTAGTAAAATCAGTATCAGCTGTGACGTTGCGTTAAGTTGTGTTACCATGCCACACAATTTTCTCTTTTTCTTAGGCTTTAGGATGTTCACATACATCATGAGCGTTGAATGGGCTTGAATCGAATTCACTAGCGATAGCTGCGTACCGGGAACTTTCGACCTAGAACTAAAAAAATAACAGAGACAACAAACGACAACAGAGTTTGAATAGCAACAAAAATCGTTGACAAATCATTATAACTGAAACATCGTGACAACGGTCTTTTAGGCTCGATACATCAGGTCATCATCAGTCCGATTTAATTCAACTACACACCATGCACAACATTCACTTGGAACCGTCATTACACACCACTTTGACAGAAAATAAGTACAAACATACAATGGAAAAGTGAAAATTCATGTAAGTAGAGGGGAAATTACTGTAACTAGAGGGGAAATTCATGTAAGTAGAGGGAAAATAACTGTAACTAGAGGGGAAATTACTGTAACTAGAACAAAATAAAGTGTAACTAGAAAATGTGATGCTTATTTCAACATACTACAAGGGAAAAGTGATCCTTAACTCATAATAAGTGTAACCACAAAGGGGAAACAATTTATAATTACTAGAGCGAAAATAAGCGTAACAAGTGTAACCACATAGGGAAAAACATGTAACTAGAGAGGAAATTCATGTAACTCGAGGGGAAATTCATGTAACTAGAGGGGAAATTCATGTAACAAAATAAAGTGTAACTAGAAAATGTGATGCTTATTTCAACATACTACAAGGGAAAAGTGATGCTTGACTCATAACAAGTGTAACCACATAGGGAAAAACAATGTAACTAGGACAATAAAACCTGTAGCTACACTCATAATAAGCGTAACCACAAAGCCGAAACAATTCATAATTACTAGAGAGAAAAAATAACTGTAACTAGAGGGGAAATTCAAGTAACTAGATGGGAAATTCATGTAACTAGAGGGAAAATAACTGCAACTAGAGTGGAAATTCATGTAACTAGAACAAAATAAAGTGTAACTAGAAAATGTGATGCTTATTTCAACATACTAATAAGTGTAACCACAAAGGGAAAAACAATGTAACTAGGACGATAAAACCTGTAGCTACACTCATAATAAGCGTAACCACAAAGGGGAAACAATTCATAATTACTAGAGCGAAAATAATTGTAACTAGATGTGAAATTCATGTAACTAGAGGGAAAATAACTGTAACTAGAGGGAAAATAACCGTAACTAGAGGGGAAATTCATGTAACTAGATGGGAAATTCATGTAACTCGAGGGGAAATTCATGTAACTCGAGTGAAAATTCATGTAACTAGAACAAAATAAAGTGTAACTAGAAATTGTGATGCTTATGTCAACATACTACAAAATAAGTAGAAAGTGTAACTAGAACAAAATAACTGTAACTAGAGGGGAAATTCATGTAACTAGATGAGAAATTCATGTAACCAGAGAGAAAATTCATGTAAGTAGATGGGAAATTCATGTAACTAGAGGGGAATTTACTGTAACTAGAGGGGGAAATTCATGTAACTAGATGGAAAATTCATAATTCATGTAACTAGAGGAGAAATTCATGTAACTAGAGGGGAAATTCATGTAACTAGAGGGGAAATTCATGTAACTAGAGGGGAAATAACTGTAACTAGAAGGGAAATTCATGTTACTAGAGGGAAAATAACTGTAACTAGATGGAAAATTCATGTAACTAGAGGGGAAACATTTCATAATTACTAGAGGGAAAATAATTGTAACTAGAGGGAAAATTCATGTTACTAGAGAGAAAATTCATGTAACTAGAGAGAAAATTCATGTAACTAGAGGGGAAATTCATGTAACTAGAGGGAAAATAACTGTAACTAGAGGGGAAATTCATGTAACTAGAACAAAATAAAGTGTAACTAGAAAATGTGATGCTTATTTCAACATACTACAAGGGAAAAGTTATGCTTGACTCATAATAAGCGTAACCACAAAAGGGAAATAATTCATAATTACTAAAGGGAAATTCATGTAACTAGAGGAAAAATAACTGCAACTAGAGGGAAAATAACCGTAACTAGAGGGGAAATTACTGTAACTAGAGGGAAAACCTATCTAACTAGATATAATACAACAAATACATAAAACACAGGTTAACTACATGTGTATCTACCAAAGAAATGATCGAACGATGCCTTTTGATTTCTCTTATCTTGCAAAGAAATTGAGTAAAACCAAGAGATAACTCCACGCACAAGTACATTATTGAGAATGTTGTACATAATAAAATTATCAACAACAAAGAACTGATCGAACAGCAGCCAATAGTAATAGTTCCACCAAAAAAGAAAGTCTTATTCAATTAGGTAAAAAAACTGTAACTAGGGGGCAAAATCGTGTAACTAAATCCAAATTTACTGTAACCAGGAAATGAATTAACTAAAGCCAAAATTAATTAGGTAAAAATCAGAACTAGGGAAAAATCGTGTAAGTAAAGCCAAAATTACTGTAACTAGGGGAAAAAATTGTGTAACTAAAGGCAAAATTACTGTAACCAGAAAACGAATTAACTAAAGACAAATTGAAAAAGGTACAAAAGCTGTAACTAGGGGAAAAAATAGTGTAACTAAAGCCAAAATTATTGTAACCAGAAAGTAACTGAACAATAAAAGTGTTCAATTAGGTAAAAAAACTGTAACTGGGGGGAAAAATCGTGTAACTAAAGGCAAAATTACTGTAACCGGAAAGTAACTGAATAATAGAAGTTTAAAGGTGTAGTCTTATTCAATTTTGGAGCCTCGTATTATGTAATTCGTAGTGAAAAACTGTAAATGCACGTGTAGTCATAACTAACGAAGCCACAAAGTTCATTATTTGTAATTGTAAATGCAAAGACCTCTGCATCAGTCAAAATCTTCATGAGCTTAGTGACATCATCGCCCAACCCAAACCCACAACCACAACTACTAGAAACCAATGACAGTCAGCATCCACGACAATGACATAACTGGACAGTGCAAACCATAGAAATAATAAGCCTAGTGCTAACCGACTTATGGTGTGAATTATACGAACTAACTAGATACACTAATTAGTATTATAATTACAAAAATTAGTGTTCCAGATACACAAATCCACACTCCACATTCATAGCCAATTTAGTGTCCCTAATACATATTCATGTCTTTTACGTGATATATAATGTATCTAAACAAAGATAGTAAACTAGGGAGAATATCACCTTTTAGCGCCGAGAATTAGTTTGGCAGCCAACTTATTAAAGTCATCCACTCTAAGAATTGGAAGTTACTCCATGACAGTAAGCTGAAAAAGTTTCACAACAAAACCCAAAATCAAAAACCGATACACAATAATGTTAAACAACCCATCGTAATTATAAACTAATGAAGATTTATACTTACGGGTCGTTTACCAACTTCTGCTTAGCTTTTCTAACAACATTTAGCACAAGAGGATTTCCTCCCTATCATATATAATATTGAGTGACGCGACCAAAATACCATAGAACTATTAAATCGGTACCACCCAAAATAAATAAAATCATGCAACATTAATTATTCACGTACCTAGCGTCTTGTTTGATGTATTTATGACCCAACAAACAATCAACTGACCACTACACCACCATCCCCAAGATATTGCACATATGCGTAGCTCAACACACTGACATAATTATTTCAACCGCAAAGAAGTTGATTGACATAAAAATCATTCTTTGAACACAATCTACAGCTTTTTGTATAGTATCCATATATATACTCCCTCTGATACCATCAATTCACATCATATACTGACTTATTTCATTCATTATCATTCTTTTTCGAGCAATTTATTTACATAGAGAATTCAAATAAACCAAATGAGAATAAGAAATAACCGAGCAATATTCAAAGTGCATTACAAATCATAGCTTCAATTCAATAGAAAAAACATAATCACTGATGGAGAAAAGCACTCCTAATAACTCGACTCGTAAGAAAAACAAACAAAAAATGAAATCAAAAGATCTAGGGATAGTCATATGCATGAATTTCCAGGCATTAATATCATGATTGCGATCAAATTATTAATAAAATAAAATAAATTAGTTAATTAAAATCAAAAGATCTAGGGATAGTCATATGAAGAAGAAGAAGAAGAAGAAGAAGGATGTATGTGCAATATCTAGAGGGCAATCAACAAACAATCAACTTGAATGACCACCCACAACTGAGTACATCCACGAACTTTCTAGCAATTTAGCTACACAAAGGCACATATTAGGAGGAACATACGGCAATTAAGTATGCCAAACTTCATTTAGTAATAAAAAACAGTAGTTTAGTGACACAAAACAACATTTTAGATGCACAAATCAGAAGCTTATCACAATCGCCACAATCATAATACACAATCTTAAAATTTGTACAGGCAAATGTGTTCAGGTACACAAAACTACATTTCAAATACACAAATTAGAAGCTCAGGTACACAAAAAACCTAATAAAAACGAAACCCTAAATTCAATGATAGCCTAATTACAACGATGATTAAACTATAGTTTAAGGTTTCATCCAAATAAACAATGGAACCCCAAATTTAGATACAACTTCGGTTAAACCCTAATTGAATCGAAATCCTAATTGAATCGAAACCCTAATTTCAACAATACCTTAATTTAAGTGAGACGGTAATGGCAATGACATTACATAATGATTATGAATCAAATTTTAAATAGATTGAAACTCTATTCAAGTTAAGTTTTAATCTAGATACATGTAAGTTAGAACTACTGAAAATAAAGTTTGAAAAATTACCTTTTTTTACCCCAAAAAACACTAAATGATTCAGATGGCTAATTGAATTGAACGATGGTTTGTTGTTGTTGAAGAATAAACGCATTTGTTGGTGAATTAAATTGGTAGATTTTTGTATTTGAAGCTCAACTAAAGTCGATGAAGAAACAGAGAATGAAAGAAGAAGGTTGACATCGTTGGTTTTGTTTCATGAGAGTAGTTCGTAAGTTCGTATTGAATACTAGTTCGCACCAGATCCTGCCTCTATATATATATATATATATATATATATATATATATATATATATATATATATATAGAGGGAGGTTCTTTCAAGTCAATAGGGTGAGGGAGAGTCATAAAGTCGAAATCTTGACCCTTAGATCTAATTTAATCAATGGCCAAGATCTAATCTAACATTAATTACAATTGTGTTAAAAAAAAAAAGGAAAAATACAACCAAAAAAAAAAAAAATTAAATAAAATTACTTCCCATTCCCCCACACAAATTACCGTCATTTTCCTCTTCCCAAAACAATTTTATTTTCCCAATTTTTAATTCCTTCTTTCATTTCATTGATACTAAACAATTCATCTTCTTAAACCAACTTTTTTTCCCAATTTCAGTCATCTTCTTCATTGAACATCATCAATCACTCTATAGTTCCAGTATTCATCATCGTTTTCGGTAATTGAAGGTAAATTTCTTTTTTTTTTTTTTTTTTTTTTTTTCACTTTCATTTGATTTCTTGTTTAGTTCAATTTTGAACATAAACATTAACTAGATTCAATTTTAACCACTGAAAGTTGTATAGATTTTTATTCAATAATATTATTTCTTTGATTTTCTCCCTATTAATAAGATTCATTATATCCGTTTTCCTAATTTTTGCAATATTTTTTTTTTAATTTAGTCAATTTTCAGATTTTTTTTTCAATTACTCATCTTCTCCATTGTCTTTTATAATTTTTTATTTTATTTTTCATCTATATTAGTTTTTTTAATCCTTATCTACTCCTTGATTTGATTTTCTTCTACCATTGTTGACTGAAAGACTCCATCTTTAATGGTAAGTTGCTTTTTTTTTTTTTTTTTGTTATTTTAAAATTAGAGATTTTTGTATGTTAATTTTAATTTTTTGTTGGATACTTCATACACGAAAATATTACCTACCAATACTGAAAATTTTGAATTTTTAATAGTTTACAAAAATATTACCATTGTGATGAGGTCGAAAAAATAATAAATTTGGACTTTTGTTTCGCCTAAATCGGAGTCCAAACGAAGATTTACGGAGTCTTTAATAGTCCGTTTAGGTTATTTGTGGGTTGTTGTAATCAATTTTTAGAACATTGAAATTTGTTTTTTCTCCGTTAGAATCTTCTATTTTATTCATGTTTTTTGTGGGTTGTTAAAATTAATTTTTAGAGCATTGAAATTCGTTTTTTCTCCGTTAGAATCTTGGAGCACGAAGACATATAGGATGCTAAAGGAACATGTAAATGCCTTCCAAAACAGTCAAAAAACCATGGGAGTGAGAAGAGCATGTAATCTAGTGAAAGTGTAACTATTGCAGTTTCAAGTAAGCCGAGAAAGTTGTGCAACATTGTAAACAAATGGCACACCATGACAAAAGGCTTCGATATCAATTGAGTCAATTGACGGCTATGATGACAGATGCGGTGAAATGCAGTTTTGGTCTAATGTTATTAAGCATTTTGTAAGCTTAAAAAGTTTAGATAATTCATTTGTAATTTGTACTTGTACTAGTTTGATATAATATTGTATTTTTTTTTTTTTTTTTTTTAGATTTATTGAGATTTGACAAAAATAATAAATTTAGGCTTTTGTTTCACCTTTTTATTGATGTTATTTGTGGTAGTCCAAACAAAGATTTACGGAGTCTTTAAAAATCCTTTATGTTATTTGTGAATAGTTAAAATCAATTTTTAGAACTTGTTTTTTCTCCGTTAGAATCTTCTTTTTTATTGATGTTATTTGTGGTAGTTAAAATTAATTTTAAGAACATTGAAATACGTTTTTTCCCCATTAGAATCATCTCTTTTTTTTTAATGACATTTGAGCATTCGTAATTAATAGTGTTTGTTGATATGTTAGTTGGATATTGGAGTACAAAGACATATAGGATGCTAAAAGAACATGAAAATGGCTTCCAAAGCGGTCTAAAAACAAGGTGAGTGAGAAAAGCATGTTATCAAGTGAAAGTGTAACTACTGCTATTACATTCCGACATTCGTTGATTGAATAACAAAATGTCATTACAAACTATCATTGATAAATAATAATGTTCAAGGTACGATAGAATAGACCAAAAAAAAAAAAGATAACAACAGTTCAACGATATTACTGAATTAACAAAGATATAAGTTGAAGGAAATAATGATGAACACGGTCTATCAAAATTAGCACTATGGTTTTTGAGACGTTAAACAATCTTCGCCATCGCTTTTTCACTTGCTTAACAACTTCACTCCTAGCCTCCTTCATACATCCACTTGAAGTTTGTTCACAGGATAGAGACCATCCGGCAAGAAGAAGCAATCAGAACATCTTGCTTGGTGACCAAAAACTCATTCGTTTTCGATGCTCAAAAACAAAGATAACGTCATTAAAAACTACCCAAAAATGACATCAACAAAAAAAGAGGATTCGAACGGAGAAAAAATAAATTTCAATGTTCTCAATACTGATTTAAACTACCCACAATAACATAAATAAAAAAAAAAAGATTTTAACGGATAAAAAAAGAATTTTAATATTCTAAAAATTGATTCTAACAGAGAAATAATGATTTTTAATGTTTAATAAATTGATTTTAACTATCGAAAAATATCATAGGTTAAAAAGAAAATTCTAACGGAAAAAAAAAAAATACAAATTCCATTGTTTTAATATTTGATTTCCACTACCCAAAAATATTTTAAATAAAAAAGAGGATTCTAACGAAGAAAAAACGAATTCCAATGAACTGATAATTGATTTTAACTACCCAAAAATATCATAAATAAAAAAAGAGGATTCTAACCGAGAAAAAACGAATATCATTGTACTTATAATTGATTTTAACAACCCACATATAACGTACCATCTATATATGTTCAGTATATCTACAACGTACCATCTATGTTCTTCTTTGACTATTTTTTGCATAAAATTCCTTCATTCATCCCCGAAAACTTTCACCATCAACACCTAACACATATACAACAAAAGAAAAAAAAATAAAATAAATCAAAACCATTGAAAGACAAAGTTGCAAGGCTAAAACAAGGAAAAAAAAATAAAAACAACAATATTACCATTATCAGAAGGGAGAATCTGCAATTCGTCCATAAAGAAATCAAAAACGAAACTTTGAACTTCTTGTCACCAATTCAATCGTCGTTCAATTTTCACCAAAAAAAGGGGATTTTGTTGTCTTCTTATTTTCTCAAAAACATAAAAATGAAACTACGAAATTTGTAAAGGCAAAAGAATGAATCTGAGAATAATTGACAATTAGAAGAGCAAAATGAAGATGAAGGGATGTAGAAGAAAAATTCTGGGAAAAAAATTCTGAAAAAAAATTATAATATGAGAATGGCAATAGACAGTGGAATGAGAATGAAATAATTTCAGCATTCACTTCCCTCGTTAAACTCCAATTATTTCTCATTGGCTGCAATTTTTTATTTTTTTATTCCTCATTTAATAAGCTTGGATCAATCTCAGCCCTCCATCTAATGTTAATCCAATGGCCCTAATTCCGACTTTATGACTCTCCCTTCCCTATTGACTTGATAGAACTCTTCTCTATATATATATATATATATATATATATATATATAGAGTTAAGTTATATAGAGTCCTTAGGTTAGATAGAGTCCTAGAGTCCTTATATTAGCCATTAGATTAAAGTTTGATGGATGGTTGAGATTTAGTTTAGGTTAATTAAAATTAATGGAAAAACAAATTAAATAGCAGCCAATAATATTTTTTGCTGTTCAACGAGGCTTTGAGGGAGGCAGTTTTGTTTCTCAAAAAACTCTTGGTATTATTTGTCCCCTTTTTTGTTTTTTCTAGAACTTCATAATTTCTGTATACCTTTCTATTCCTTCTTCTTCTTCATTTGGTTATTCATTTTTTATGGCTTAACAGTTCTTCTTCTTCTTCTTCTTCTAATTTTTTTTGTTTTGCCCATTAAAAATTATTTCGACAACCATTTAAAAAAAACAAAAAAAACACGATTTAAGTGAGTAATTATGGTATAATCTGTTTAAGATTTCGTTTATGGGTGATTTGGTGGAAGTTTATTTGGATGAAGGTATTGTTTGATATTAAAATTATATTATTTCTATTATTTAGTCTTCTGTTAAATTATGGTTTTTCTTTGTTTAGAATTATTGAGATATTGATAGGGTTTGTTGTTGTTTTTATTTATATTGTTAATTTTGATTTTCTTTATAATTATTTTTTTGTCATTGTTGTTGAGCTCCATTGAAGGTGAAGAATCAGGTGAAATATATGAAGTTGATTTCTTTAAGATTGTGGAAGAAGACTTCAATCAATTTAGGGTACGTATGTTATAATTTCAATTTACTTTATTAAAATTCTGATTTTCGTTGTTAAAATTCTTAAAAAATTTATATTTATTATTAGCGTATGTGAAGACTGGTTGCCCAAAAGAAGTAGTTAAACCTTATTTTTTATTTGAAAATTTGTAGCTGGAAAAATTAATGTTCTATATTTTTTTTTTTAATAATTAATAATTTTATAGATGTTTAAATTCAACTTTCCATTCATTAGCATGTGTTTCATCTATTTGTTAGGTACGATTAATGGAAGTATATTGAATCACACTTATTTTCAACGTCAATCTATGATAGGTGGTAATGGAATTCTAAAGAACATGCTCTGAATTTGGAGATTTAAAAAATCTGATGAGATCTTTGGTTTGGTAATAGGAATTTCAAATTCCAAATTAATGAAAAAAATCTGAAAGGTATTTATGATGTTGGTGTTTCAAATTTTCGTTTGAAATCTTAATTATGGTGCCTGGAATTTCGTTTTTTTATTTTATGAAATATATCAGTTAGTGCATAGATTTGATACAAATGCTGGTTCTAATTGAATGTTTTTTTGTGAAATTAGAGTAATATCAGTTGTAGTTGTTGTATGTTGCGGGGACATTACTTTCTTTCGTTAAAATTTTATAAATTGTTATTGAAATTTCAAAAAATATTGTTGGTATTTCATTTTAACAGTTAATTGAAATTTTTTTTGGCAGCTTAATATCGGTGCTACAAAGACGTATAGAATGATCAAAGAACATGTAAACGGGTTCGTAAACATAGGAGCAACGCTCAACCAGTTTAAAAATTTCCAGCGAGACATGAAATGTTTCATTCACGAGAAAGATGAGCAATTGTTCATTGACCGGTTTAAAATTATGGCGAGAACAGATCCGGTTTTTTCTTTGATTACGATGTTGATGCTGAATGTCCATTCCCTTTTGCGGAAGATTAGTGAATATTTTCTGTTATTGAAATTGTACTTTGTAAAGTTGAAATTATTAAAAAGTTTGTTACAATTCTTTTTTTTTAATGTTGAAATTTCTTTTAATTTCAGATGTTTTTTAGACATTAGGAGTTATCAGAAATTACTCAGTAAGTGTGTAGTTTTCAGAAATTAGTAGTTACAACTGGTAGTATTTTTACTTGTGATTGAAATTCTAAAAAAGTTTGTTACAATTCTTTTTTTTATTGCTGAAATTTCATTTACTGTAAGATATTTTTTTAGACAGTAGAGGTTAACAAAAATTACTCACTAAGTGATTAGATTTCAAAAATTAGTAGATTATTAAAATCTGAAAGTGGTTGTTTAAAAAACTGTTAAAATCTTAAATCAATGTGTTGAAATTCTGAATTTGGTAGCATATTTGAAGATAAGTGAATATTTTCTGTTAATGAAATTGTACTTTGGGAAGTTGAGTTTGGAATTTTTAAAAAGTTTGTTATAATTTTTTTTTTGTTGTTGAAATTTCATTTACTGTGAGATTTTTTTAGACTGTTAGATGTTATCAAAAATTAGTAGAGTAATAGGTGAAAGTAGTTTAACAAAAAATTGTTAAAATCACAATTCAACGTGTTGAAATACTGAATTAGCTAGCATATTTGAATTCAAGAGGTAAAGTAGAATACATAATCTTTAATGTTAAAATTGAAAAATAATAATAGTAGATAGAAATTTAATATTGGTCATTTACTATTAAAGTACAAACCAATGTAAAAATGAATACAAATTAAGCGGTTCAACGTTGACAGAGTTTAATAAAGTCGGTGTTTCAAAACGATAAGCAGTTTGGGGATTCTCGGAATTATCATCACCACCTTCTGAGGACTCAACGTCATCTGACTTTTTCACCTGATAAGACCCGACATGATTAGAGGAGTCACCATCGACCTCAACATCGAAAGCGGAACTGCTAGAAGAAGACATAATATGAAATTCTAGTATGAAAAAAGAGAATTATAAACAGATAATCAGTTTCCCTTATAAACACAAAAAATGAAATTCCAACACCAAAAAAACGAATTATAAACACAAAATATGAAATTTCAATTTCAGGAACAGAATTATAAACACAATTAATGAACCACTTACAAACATAACGTAAGAGAAACAAATTACATTGACAGAAAAACTTGAAACAATTTAAAAAAAAAAAACAAATTGTAAGCACATCATATATATGAAATTCCAACATGAGATAATAGAATTATTGACACATAATCAGTTTTTATTATAACTAAAAAAACTGAAATTCCAATAACAGAAAAAAGAATTATATACACATAATCTGAAATTTCCAATTATTTTTATGAGAATCGTCAAAAAAGCAAAAAAAATAGATAATTCAATAACAAACTACCAAAAAAAAAAAAAAAAAAAAAAAAAAAAAAAAAAAAAGCAAAATGGTAATATTTATGTAACCTATTGAGTATTCAAAATTTCCAGTAGTGAAATTTTCGTAATTTTTGTGTATTAATATATCTAATTTAAAAGTGAATTCAATCTTGTATTTAGCAATGTATTTTAAAAATTAAAAACAAAAAAAAATTAATAATCAAGTTCTTTTGTAAAAGGTAAACAAATTGTTTTACAAAAATTCAAACTTTGAAACAAAGTTATGCAACATAAAAAAAACAATAAACTAATAAAATTGATTGATGAAAGGAAGAGAAAGAGAAAAACAAAGAACAATAATTTAAAAAATAAAATACAACAACAATTAAAAGATCGATCTTTTTAATTCATAAAAAGTGTTGAATTAATAACTTCAACAAAATTAGAAAATTAAATAAACAACAATTAAATTACCACTTTTTGATAGTAGTGATGACAAACACTAATGACTGTTGAGGATCTAATGACGGAGATAACTGAAGCAAGTAAAAACGACAATAATGGAGGTGATTTTAGTCGTGAATGATGAATGAATATGAATAGAAAAAAATAATGAATTGAGAGAGATGAATTGAATTGGGAATAATGAAAATGAAAATTGAAAAATTAAAATGGGATGGGAAAGAGTGTTGTATGTCGGCTGCAACTTGTGGGAGATTGTGCTTGTTTTATTTTTTATTTATTTTTTTAGTGTTGATTTTTCCTTTTTTTTTTTTTTTTTTAACAAATTAGTAATAAATGCTTACTCAATCTCATCCATTGATATTTTTTGATCCTACGGCTAATACTAGGACTCTAGGACTCTACCCACCCCCATGGACTCTAAAGAACTTCATTCTATATATATATATATATATATATATATATATATATATATATATATATATATATATATATATATATATATATATATATATATATATATATAAATAGGATCTTATACATCCTCCCAACAATTATACATCCTACATCCAAATCTCAGCCCTAGGATCTTGATGATCCAATGGCTCAAATTAATCCCCTCTAATTAAAATATAATTGATGCTTATAAATAGCTTCCCCCTAACCTTTCTCCTTCATTCACGTTATTTTTCATTCTCTCTCTACCTTCTCTCTAAAATCTAATCCAACTAATCAATTGTAATTTGGTAACTCAATGAATTATTTAGCCCTTACACAACTTATTCGTTCATTCATATTTTTTCTTTTCCTTCTGTAACTTCTCTCTGCAACAATAAAACACCTACCTAAAACTTATTTAAATCAATTATTGCAATTGACGATCAATTTCGGCCGAATTAAAATTCAATTTCGTCAATTAAGTTTTTGTTCATCGTCGTGTCAGGTATAATTTTTATTTTCCGTTATTTGTGTTAGTTTAGATTGAGGAAATCATTAATTCATTCATATTTGATTATCTTCTATTGATAAAAAATTTATGATGTTGTCTAATTGATCATGTACATCGGCTTCATACTCGTCGGAATCTCCACCTCCTCCTCCTCCGCGCTCAGTTGCTTCCGCCATCGTTGGAAGTGTCGTCGGTGAACTAGATCACCTCCGTACATGAATCAGTCGGCGCCGGCGAAAGATGTCGTATGTCGCACACTAGGTGTTTGATGAAATGCCTCAATGAAGTGTTTGTAATTACATTAAACAGAGGTATCACTAATTTACACTGAAAGTATCACATTGTTACACTAGAAGTATCACGATGCTGTTAAATTCATTACAATTTGATTTTACAATGTTTCGTTACTCAATATATGAATTTAAGGTAAGAAGTATCACATGTTAATATAAGAAGTATCAAAATGTTATATAACAAGTACTACGTATTACATAATCACAGTAGATACTGAAAGTATCATCATTCATATTTAAAAGTATCGCAACAATCTATAAAAAGTATCACAATCTTTTATTAAAAGTATTACAATGTTCAACATAAAGTATCACAACTATATAGAATAAGTATCATAATTATTTATAAGAAGTATCGCAACTTTATACAAAAAGTATCACAACTGACGGCGAGATTGTCAGAAGTGCCGACTGCAGAGGAGAGAGAGAAGGCGTTGACTTGACGTACTCGACAAGTGAATTATCGTCCAAGGTCGGAAAAGTTGGTCGGGGTTGACATTTTCAAGCGAAGGTGTTTTCGAAGATGTTGCGAACATTGGTTTTGACTTTTTTGAGAGTGTGAGTTGACTGGAGTGATTTCTTATATTTGAAAAAGTTGATTAATTTGTATATTTGAGAATTCGTCATGATTTTGAAGTTTCAATGTTTTATTACTCGTTGTGAATTTGTCGTTAAATTCATCATGTATATATGTGGTTGAACATATGGTGTGGTGGAACTACTGTGGTGAATTAAGTTATATATATTTGTGTTCTTGTGTCTGGCACACTAAGTGTTTGATGATGACTCAATGAATTGTTTATAATTATTTTAAACAGAAGTATCAATAATTTACACTAAAAGTATCACAATATTACACTAGAAGTATCAAGATGCTGTTGAATTCATAACGATTTTGATTTTACAAGGTTTCATTACTCAATATACAAATTTGATGTGACAAGTATCACATATTAATATATAAAGTATCAAAATGTTATATATGAGGTATCAAAATGTTATATACAAAAAGTATTACAACTCCGTACATCGTATGATATGAATTGATTGTTCTACACTATTACAAAAACGTCACACCAATCTTATTTCTATTACAAAAACGTCACACTATTCATTGTGCTCTTCCTCTTCCCGTGATAGTCAATAAAATAATATCCTGTAAAATACACCACACAAAACATAATGACACATAACTTTAGGCATGAATATATCACAACCTTATATTAAACGTATCATACTAATCGTGAAAAGTGTCGCCATATGAATCTATAAGTATCATAACATTCTATAAAAGTATTACCACCCTATCAAAAGTGTCATCATTCATTATTAAAAGTATCGCAACACTTCTTTCTCAAGAAAAAAAAAATTATTGCAACAATTTATAAAAAGTATCACAACAATCTATAAAAAGTAACACAATCTTTCATTAAAAGTATCAGAGCAATCACTCAAAAGTATCACCATTTATAACGAAAAGTTTCACTTGTTTCTACATAAAGTATCACAACATTTTATTACTAATCACAACATATATTAGACACAACTTTCTCAATGTAAGTATCATATATTTATTTTGAAAGTATCACAATCATATATCAAAAGTATCAACATACAATGACATAAAAGCTTAACTGAAGATACAATAACTACAAAAAAAATTCATTGAGACATTTTGTCAAACACCTTGTGGGCAACATACGAAAACAGAAAATATAACAACTTAATCCATCAAGACAACAATTTCAACCGTGATATTTCAAAAATAGCACACGTTATGCATTTCCAAAACTGAATATTTAACAAATTTCGAATAAAAATCACTAAAAATTTTAAAATATTGTGAAAAATATCAAATTGAGTAATAATTATACCTGATAAACGAATATTGAACCAAATTTTTGTTTTTGAATTTGATGATAGGTAATTTTGTTTAAAAATATTAACAATCTAGCGATGGATTTTGTTTCGTTTTACAGATTTTGGAATTTGGATGAAGGAGGTGAAAGAAAATATTGATTTTCAATTAGCAGAAGTGAAAACAATGAAGGAAGTAAGTTCTAATTTTGTTTGATGACGTGGCTTAATCTCTAGTGTCCATTAGATTTTAATCCAACGGTGCTTGTTTGGATGTAGGATGTAAAAAGATGTTAGGATGTACCGGATCCTAACTCTATATATATATATATAAATATATATATATATAAAGATATATATATATATATATATATATATATATATAAATATATAAATATATGTATATATATATATATATATATATATATATATATATATATATATATATATATATATAGTGGTAGGTTATATAGAGTCCACATATTTTTTAGAGTCCTAGAGTCCACTTTTACGGTTTGGCATTCTAACCAAAATAATTGAAATTTTAACCCAAAAATTTGAAATTCCAAAAATTCCAGGAATTTCAGAAAAATTTGGAATTCCAAAGTTTTTGGAATTTCAAATTTTTGGTAATTTTGGAATTCCATTTTTTTTGTTAAAATTTCGATTTATTTGATTAAAATTTCAAATCATAAACGGGACTCTAGGACTCTAACTCAAGACTAGGACTCTAAAGAACCTAATACTATATATATATATATATATATATATATATATATATATATATATATATATATATATATATATATATATATATATATATATATATTTATATATATATATATTATGTCATCCTATAATTGATTTGATTACACTCCTGAAAGTGAACGTAATATTTTCTCCCACATACGGGACGTGGTTGAGAATATGACCGCGGAGACGGTCTAAATCAGATTTTATTTAATACCGTTATTTCCACCAGAAGTGGTCATTATCGAGATCTGACTTACAATTTAAAATTTTCCCCCAAGTACGGGACGTGGGCGCGGATGTGGCCGCAAAGACGATTACAAATTAAATTTTTGTGTAAATCTTTTCTCCTACGTGTAGTAGTTGAGAATATGATTGCGGAGACGATCTAATAGTTTTGGTTAAACTTTTTCTCCCATAGAGGGAGGTTGAGAATGTGACCAGGGTTAAGGTCGTTGAGAGTTTGACCACAGTTATGGTCAAAAGTGACAACTAAATAACTAAAATTGTCCTTCCACCAGAAGTGGTTAAGGATAATATGACCTTTAGGTTGGTCATAAATTGAGCAAATAAACTTTAAAATTCCCTCCCCTGGAAGTGGGATGATGAAAAATGCTTAAAGCACAAATCACTCATGCCGACTGTATATGATATGTTCATATAATTTTGGGCCGGAGATCCCATGAATGAGCAAATAAATTTGCCATGATATCACTATTAAAACTCTTGACATGGGTGATCAAGAGTTTTAGGCTTAAAATATGACATATATAAATTTGGACCTGAAGTTCCAAATATTTATCCTATGGGGTAAGACTTTGGCTTGAAGTTCAAAGTTTGAAAAATACTGTTCAAATCACATAATATTGCTCGTGGCTAGAAGTTCACAAGTAAAATTAGTGGCCGGAAGTCCACATGTAAATGTCAGTGGCCGGAGTTCCACTTGTGTAATTTATGAATTGCTAAATTCGCAATTGAATTAATGAAACCTCTTCTGAGGATGAGTAATGTGGTTTTCTTAAATCTAATATGTGGCCTTAATTGAGCCTAATGTCATGGTGTTTTGAGCCTAAATTGTATATTAAAATGATACATAACACGAAAGGCGTGTCAATCTCATTATGCGAGATATGCAATTTGAGAAATGGGAGAAAAAAAATCATACTCTTTCTCATATGCAAATAATATTGTCTTAAGGACGATACATTGTGAGAACAAAAGGGTTCCACAATTATCTGAATTGAAATTGATCTCTTAGTAGATCGAGAAAATGATGAGTTATTAATGGAAAATGTGAATGTTATTGATTGACAAATGGTCGTTATTATTCCCCGAAGTGAATATGACATTACATATGAATTGAAATGGATAAATATTATACCACTTCATGTGGTTGAGGGACTAAGTGGCGAGTCCTAAACATTCACAAAAGATCTATGATCTTGTTTGATATTTCATATGTCCACCAACAATGGTGTGGGATAAATGCAAGCGATATGTGATCAATATATATTGTGAGGGAATAATCACTAAAAATCGTTGCAATCGCTACATCCACTGGAAGGATGGATAAATTAACTAAAAAGAGCTGAGATTATCCTAATAATCAGTTCTGATTTATCTGGTACTCAAAACGAGTAATGTGATATATTCACAAAAGAAATATTAAGACATATAAGTCTTGCCAATATAAATAAGACACATTGGTTAGTGTCTTGTCACATCATAGATTTATTTGGCCAAATGTTAAAATTACACGATGAATTATTGCTAACTGGAAGTTTAGCACTATAATTTCAGTCAACAAGTTTGGTATTTAATAAGCGAATTGGTTGGGTCGTAGCCAATTTTGTGAAAATTTGTCACGGTTTTGACAAAGAAATGTTGACATGAAATACTTAAGATGTGACGATAAAGGCCATCCGGGTTCTAATTATACCCGTATTGATAAACGTGGAGTTTATCTTAAAGGTAAAATAATAAAGTGCTGAAACTCTCTCATGTATCATAAATGGTTTTAATGGCAAGACTGTACATTGAGATTGAGTATATTGATATTATATTGGAGATCTGAATATATTACTCGAAATTAAATGTTCATGTATGGATTAAAATATATTAAGTGACATTTAGTCACATACGAGTAATTCATGTGATCGGAGATTATCACAATTTAATTATGACATAAAGTTTTTGATCTCCTAAATTGGGCATTATAATTCAGCACTTATGCCAACTGCATAATACGATTCGACTCCCCATGTTCTATCCTTTGAATAAATTTATGTTTATGGCATAAAAAGGATATGTGATGTTATATAAGGTGGTTATAGTGATCGGTTGCCCATTAAATCTATCCGGTGTTGATAGTTTTACCACCTTAGGGGGAGGATGATAAGGAAAGCTGGTAAAAACGGACAACTGATTTTTGATCCTCAACTGAACCAAAAGTTCAGTGATTTATTTGATATATAATGTACATCAAATAGAGGTCCGTAAAAATGAAAATGATGGAACTCATTTGGTTATGAGGATGTACTAAAGTATACCGGCTCGATCACCTTATCGAAATGCGATATGTTCATTCATTGAAATTTATGATTTGACTATAGACATGTATGACCTGGTCTAAGGCGTATCGAGCTATAGATTAGTCATGAAAAGTATTTGTAATGAACATTAAAATTCTTGCCCAATTGAACAACATCTACACACGGGGTGTAGCATGAAAGCCATATCGGTTTACATATTTTGGTGGCAAGAATAAGCAGTTGGTACTAGGGCTGAGCACGGATCGGATATCCGATCCGAACTGCATTTTCGGATCGGATATCCGTATCCGAAATTACAGATTTTTACTATCCGATATCCGATCCGAAATCCTTCGGATATCCGAAATTTTATATCCGAAATTTTCGGATCGGATATCCAAATATCCGACGGATATCCAAACGTGTAAATACTTACTTTTCTGTACCCAATTTTACAATGAACGGCCCGATAAACGTAAAATTAACCTCTAATTTTAAATCATACCATCAATAATTCATTACAAATGTAATTATGTATAGTATTAACAAAACACATATATTACATTGAGTAAGAAGGACATGAAATGGCACTGGTAAACTCGCGACGGTGGAGTGAGGAGCAGAATACGGTGGACGGTGGCAGCGTGGTGAGCCGTGGTGGCCGATTGTACTGTGGAGAGAAGAGGACGAGGAGACTGATGACGGGCGTGAATGATGAGTGCGGCGCCGGACTGACGAGAGAGAGAGCGCGTGGGTGACGCTGGACTTGGTCACCGGACTTGTTGATGAATGATTTTCAGATCTGAAATTGGGTGGTACTCCGTATATGTTTGGGAGAGAGTTAGAGAGAGAAGTAGTGAGATAAAGTTAATTTTTTTTTAGAGAAGGTGTAATGTGGTGTCACGTGAATGTGGTGATTTGTTTGGTTGTGTTTTGGTTAGTCTAGGATATGATGTAGTTTTAATTTTTATTTTTTTTTTAAATTTTTTTATTTTTTTATTTTTCAAAATTTTCGGATACTTTTCGGATATCGGATATTCGAAATCTCAAAGATCAATATCCAACGGATATCCGATATCCAAAAATTTCGGATACGGATATCCGAAATTTTTTAAAAATCGGATCGGATATCCAAAAAATCGGATCGAATATCGGATCAAAAAATTCGGATTTCGGATATTCGGATATTTTGCTCAGCCCTAGTTGGTACATCTATATAAATTGGGATGTCCTGGAAGTGACATAGGTATCTGAATGACAATAGATGGCCTATATTGGAAAGTGAATGGAATTATGGTACCACATATATTCAGATATCATCAATCAGTACTGACTATATCACGAGACGATAAAATGGTATCGATACGTGTAAGAAATCGATATGCATTTGCATTTGCGCGCATGATCGAATGGACTAGATGATGGGCATCTAATACGTAAGTCCATTTTGCTTGTCGACATAATATATGGTTGGAAAAGAGCTCATAGACTTGAAGTCTATCTAAGGACATGGAGTCCATTAAAATCATGGTAATTGGTTTGAAGACTGTACAGTTTGCATTATCGAGTCATCATGTGCATATGTAGAATACGCTACTCATTTGCATATACATTTTAGTTTCGATACTAGATCATTGCATATATTAGAACATATATCTTTTAACTCTTAGTTCATATCATATGCATGCTCATGATGGACATTGTTATTACATATATACAAATGTTTATAAGGAGACATATGCTCCTACGATTTGTAACTCCATATAGGAGTATATGATGGAAGATCGTCAAATTGGTAAATGACGAATCAATTGAGTTTTCGGGAAACTCATGAACCTCTATAATGATTGCGGTTATGGGCACGCATCAATTTAATATTACGGAGTAGTATAATAATTGAATTCTATGGCTTGAATTCATATAGAGGAATTTTGAAACTCTTAAAGAGTTGCAAGTCATCCTTAATTGTCTCGACCTGAAGTTTGAGACTATGTGATATTTTGAATGGTTACAAAACTGAAAGAATCCACGGTTTGGAAGAACCATAATATTGGAGGGATAATTCCGTTTCATGATGGGATTATTAATCCGTGCGATCGACCTCCTTGAAATACTTATTGCGGATTTCAAATTCTTATCATGATTCTAAAAAGGTATCTCCTGAAGAGATAAAATTATTCAATGATATACGAATGGTTGCTGCACTCTTTTTTCCTTCGACTAGGTGTTTTGTCCCAATGGGTTTTTCCTAGCAAGGTTTTTAACGAGGCAGCATGGTCGACACACAAATTGGCGATATTTGTGATTATCACTTTGCCTGGACGACAAGTGTTATAGGAAGTTGCACGTATACCTAAGCATGGTGAAAACTGAGATATTCTCAAACAAGGAAAGAAATATTATTTCAAATGAAGTGGAGAACATTACGGTTTTCTGCATATTGCGAGCTTTGAAAGGAAAAATGGTGGCCATGGTTTATTTGATCAAAGATTGCTTCAAATTTATCTACTACGAAGAATCATTTCTTGAAGACAAAAAGTTTCATTATTATGAGCCAAGACAAGTCAAGCAACGAATGCAATCGTCAGGGGGAGTAGACACGCGCTGTACTCTTTTTCCTTAACCATGGTTTTGTCCCACTGGGTTTTTTATGGAAAGGTTTTAACGAGGCAGCTTATCGTCTATGCGTGTTTCGAGAATGTTGTACTCTTTTTTTCGCTAGTGTTTTTCACATGTGGTTTTTCTAGGAAGGTTTAATGCGGCATGTTTTTAATAATGGACATCCAAGGGGGAGTGTTATAAATAATGTATTATGTTAGTGTGGATGTCCAATGGGCCTATGACCCATAGTCTGTTGCATACTATTAGGGTTTGACTCAAACCCTAGGCTCTCATGTACTATATAATACACCCAATGAAGGATGAATAAGACACACAATTATCTCTCGATTCTCTCTTACTCTCTTTATTTCACAACAAGTAAGAATTAGGTTAAGAAATTTTAGAGATAAGGTTTGATTTTAATGTAAATAATGTTAAATTAAAATGTAATTAGGAGACATCATCATCACATAAAACACAACACTATTTGGCTTAAGAAAATGTTCCCCCGATGTTTAAAAATATTTTTACGAAATAAATCGGGTTTAAAAAGTCCGGCGTCAAAGACGGTAAAAGTTAATGTGTGCGCGTTTGACGATTTTTCGAAATATCTCTACTTTTGAATTCTAAGACTAAAATATTTATTTTACTATTCAAGAAATTTTTCAAAAGTTAGGGAAGTCGATAAAATTTTCAGAACGAAAGTTTTCGCCAAAAGTGATTTTAAACGATCGCAAAACATATAATTATTATAGAAATTGAATTGTACTACTTAATTTCATTTTATTTTAGAAATGAATTTGGAAATGATTTAATGAAATATTTGTAAGTGTTGTGTGGAAAAGAAATGGTAGTATTGTATTAGTATTGTATTTTTTTATGTATTATTAATATTGTGTATAAACAATAAATTTAAATACATAACTAAAATGATGATGACTAAATTAAAGGTGTAAGACTTGTGTAAGAAAAAATGGAAGAGGATAGACTTGGAAAAGTCCAAGTCAAATGGTTCAAGTAAATTTTTCGGGCTCGATTTTCATTTTCGAAATTTTCGATTGCCGCGATCGCGAAAGGTTTCGAAATAAAAGATATGATCTTAAAATAGTGTTTTGAAATAAAATCGGAAATAAAAATAAAAATAATTTTCGAAAGGTACTAAAAACAAAATTGAGTTTTAATCCTCGAAATTTTGAATAAAAATTTCCTAGGTCGAAATACTTATTTTTTTTTCGTTGAATGTGATAGATTTAAAGAATTATATTCAAACGTAAAAAAGTTAATCAATTTAAATTAGGTGTGAATTATAATTTCGATAATTTAGAAAAAAGTTAGTTTAATAGAAATGAAATAGTAATTAGATATTAAAATTAAATGATTTAATAAAAAAAAAATCAAAATGATTACTTTTGTTTTGATGCTAAGTTTACGTTTTAAAATAAGAAGAAAATGGAAGAGGATAAGATGGCTTGACCTTGATTTGCCTGTTTGAAATAGTTGACTTGAATTTCAAAGCCGAGAAAAGTATAAGGGTCCATTTTTATTTTGAAAATCAAAAATGTCTGAAATTGAATTTTATGAATAAAAGATTTTACTTTTATTTTTATGAATAGTAAACATAACTTAACCTTTTTGAAATTTGAAAGGCGATATAAGTTTTGTGTTGATTTTTATAAAATTTTGAATTGTGTTTCTTTTTGAATTCTAAAGATAATATAACATATTTTATTTTTCAAAATTTTTAAATTTGTACTTAAGAAATTTAGTATTATTTGGCGAAAAAATTCAGACGTATTTTTATTATAAGGAAAAAGTATGAATTTAATTTAAGGAATTAAATTCTTTTATAAAATTGTGTTAAAATAACACGGGGTGTTACATTGCACCTTAAAGGTTCGATTTAGGTTCGGAATTTGAGTTAATGGTTAACCGAACCATTAAGAGCAATAATATAAATAAATTATACTTATATATGCAAACTAAAGTATAAAGTTTAACTTTGCAACTTTCATCAAACATCAAACTAAATCGGGGTAGAAAATTATTCTACCCTAATTTTAGAACTCTTAAAAGCCTCATTCTCGTAAAATAAAATCTCATATGCACAACTATGCATGGCTTCAATTTTAACATGTTTATTGTTTTGTTAGTGTTCAGTACGCATTTTTAAGTTATAACATTGATAAATTTTCTATCTACTATAATTATTTGATAATGGTACATTAGATGAGGCATTTGTAATTTATTTGTAATTTGTCGTTTTTATTTTGGACCGTTAGGTTTTTTTTTTTTTTTTTTTTTTTTTTTTTTTTTTTTTTTTGCGAAAAGGTAAGAATGTCATTAATCAAAATTTGTCAACCAATTACAAGACTCTATTCGACCACCAAATAACATCACTCTCACTCCATCTCATTTTATCTACAATATTAACTTTATCCCGAACACTCCGCTTGATATGCATAATAGCTACTCTAGGACACATAACACACAAAAAAAGCCGAGCATGATTCCTTTGAGTCCAAACATAGTACCAAGTAGCAATAAGAGTCATAGTTACCACCTTCTTCATGAAAGATGACCACCTACGTCGCGCGATCACCCTTAACCAATCATCCTCACCAATATACACACCCAACCACGAGCACAGTCCCCGAAACACCCGTTGAATATATACACAATGACAAAAAAGATGTTCATGAGACTCCACTTGCAGCTCACAAATACAGCAATATTGATCACTACAAATGACGAAACAGACGTACCCGCAACGGCAAAGCTCCAGTTTGAATTAGCCAAGCAATAAATACATGTTTCGGCAAAGCCCATGAAGACCAAATAGACTTATACCACATAAGTCTATTTGGTGGTATGTTATTAAAGTGCATCATCATCGATAATTAACTCTTTTTTTTTTTTTTTTAATTTGACAGAGTAAACGGTCGGGGTTAACCACATAACCGAACCGTTAAAAACGTGAACCGAACCGTAAAGTAACCATTCTTAATGGTTCGGTTTAGGTTCGGATTTTTCCCGAACCGAACCGTGCACAAACCGTAAAAATTAATGATTCGATGTACCGAACCGTTAATGAACACCCTCAGGGGAAGGGGTTGGAGGCCATCAGGGGTGGGCGAGTGGAGGCTATGGCGGCATCTGCGTGGGGCGGACGTCGAGGGACAACTGACGGGGGGAATCCGGCAGGGGCGGCCAGCAGGTAGGGTTGGCTGGGTGGTGGGTGTTTGGATTGTGAACAGGTAATTAGTGATTGTACTTTTTTTTTAAATTAAATTATATTTTTTCTGTTATTGTTTACTTCTCTTAATTTTATTAAAATAATTTTTTTTATGGAAAATATTTATGTACGGAATAAGTTTTTCTTACAAGCAATGCAAATTAATTTGTACCTAAATCAAAAATAAAATAACATAATTAATAAGGTTTTCTTATTAGACACTACCTTATATTTAGCTCAAATTGTGAGAAATTACCTTACATGTTTTTTTGGCGAAGAACTACCTTACATTTCCAAAAGTTGGTGAGACACTACCAATTGACGAATTCTCTTAATTTTTGGATGTTTACCGTCAATCAGTGATGGAAAATTGCTAAATTTTTCATTACCATGTGAAAGACTGATCAAGCCAAACAAGAGCGGTTTGAAGGAAGACCATGGTTTGGGTCCTTGGGCTCGAACCATGGGTTACCCAAGTGAAATGTCAAGTAAATCAAGTGGTAAAATTCAGCCAAGCTTGGTGGACCTAAGGAGGTAAGGTAAAAGTTCAAGGAGGAGAGCACAATCAAAGTCGATAAGCTATTTTTGGTGTATGAATCATCATGGGTGACCATTTGGGGAAGACCCCCAATAAACCAAGACCCAAATGGTCAAGAAAAGTCAGCAAAGAGGGGCCATTTTCGGCTGAAACAAACCCACATGATACACTCTATTTTGTGAAGCAAGTCATTTTCATTGTAGTTACTTTTTACTTTATGTCCCTTTCACCTTTCTAGTTTATGTTGTATTGTATTTGTGATCAGCTTTGGGGACCCTTTTAGCCGCCCAAACATGCTCTCCAAGGAGCTCTTGTTAGCCCTTGGATGAATAAACCTTTGCAAGGTGGGGATGCTCCTAAGGGTCACTATCTACTTTATGTGTTTGTTTGTTTTACTTTTGGGTTTTGTAAGGCCTTTTGGCCGTTATTTTTGTTGTTGTTAGAGGGCCTTTTTTAGCCCTTAGATCAAGGTTGTAATGTAGGGTTAGGATGAGAGCTTGGATATTATATAAACCCACACTCATACCTTGTAATTTTCAGTTTTGAATCAAATTAAAAAACCCTAAAGTTGAGTTCATTCTCTCTTTAAAACTCTTGGCTTTGTGCTTGAGTGTTTATGTAGAATACTTAGTGGCTTAGTGCTTGAGTATTCGATCCCTAATTCCTTGGTTAAGTGCTTGGATTAGGTTATCTTTATTGTTTTCACTTAAACTCACAAAATCAGAAAAATTCAAACACAAAAACTTCATATTTCAGCCGAGATTTGTTCATTATTTTCAAGTCGATTTTGATTAAGATTTTGAGTGAACTTAAGTCCAATAAGTTTCACTCCAACTTGGTCATCAGAGCTTAGGTTATTTTCTTTGTTTTCTTTTGTTTTCCTTTGTTTTCTTTCACAAAAAAATTCACAAAAAAAAGGGATGGCCGAAGACAAGAGACTCTCGGCCTTAGAAGAGAAGATGAATCAACTTGCCGGGAATTGTAACACCATGATGAATGCTCTCAACACTCTAATGGAGCATAATCTTCATGGAACTCGGCCACCACCAAAGGGAGAAGGTAGAGGCCGTGGCATGGGAGGCCGAGGAAGGGGGCAATCGCCTCCTAACATGGGTGACTACAATTCGGATTCGGAGGAGTCCATCGAAGTCCATCAAAGAGAGCATGATCGTGACTTAAAGGTAGACATCCCCGACTTTTATGGTAGTTTAAACCCCGAGGATTTGTTAGATTGGCTTAGATCCGTTGAGAGAGTCTTTGAATTCAAAGAATGCTCGGATAGGAAGTCCTTTAAAGTTGCTATCATGAAGTTTAAGGGCTATGCCTCTCTTTGGTATGAGAATTTGAAAAATCAGCGAGTTAGGGAGGGTAAGGAGCCTATTAGGTCATGGCTTAAACTAAGGAAGAAACTCAAGGATAAATTCGTACCCAATGACTACACCCAAGACATGTTCCTTAGGTTGACCCAACTCAAGCAAGAACACCAACCTATTGAGTCCTACCTAAGAGATTTCGAGCAACTCACCCTACAATGCGAAATGAATGAGAAGCCCGAACAAAAAATTGCAAGGTTCGTTGAGGGCCTAAACCCTAAAGTGGCTAATCGAGTAAAGTTGCAAAATTTGTGGTCTTTTGATGAGGCGGTCACCATGGCCATGAGGGTTGAGAAGCTTGATAAGGGAAGGGTTGAAACGGTCAAGCCCACACCCAAGACAACAACCACCACAAGCCAAGGGGGAGTGAGGCTAGCCGAGCCTAGTACAACTTCAAAGCCACCAATTGTCGACAAGGGGAAGTGCATCGACTTTGGCCCAAGGAGAACGGTTCCTCTCAAGAAGTATTATCAATGCCAAGGGTATGAGGACTTTGCCAAAGAATGCCCTAGCAAGAGGGATTTGAGTACTTGTGAAGTGGTACATTGGGGTGATGATGAAGTCTTGATTTGTGAAGAGGAAGAAAAACAAGAGGGAATGGTAGAAGAGAAGGAGGCCGAAACTTTGGTGCCCCCGGACTCGGGGTTGAGCTTAGTCACATGGAGGGTAATGCACGCCCAAAACTCAACCGAAGACATGGACCAAAGACAACAAATATTTAGGTCCAAATGCACAATCATGGGGAGAGTTTGTAACCTAATCATCGATGGTGGGAGTTGCACAAATGTGGCTTCTAAAACACTTGTGGAAAAGCTAAGCCTACCCACATTGGAACGCCCAAGTCCCTACAAGGTAAGGTGGCTCAACAAAGGAGCCGAGGTGAGTGTCAACAAACAATGCAAGGTTCCATTCTCGATTGGGAAAGACTACAAGGATGAACTTGTTTGTGAAGTGCTAGACATGGATGCATGTCACTTGTTGCTTGGAAAACCATGGGAGTATGAGAAAGATTCTTCCCACCATGGGAGGAACAACACTTACTCATTTAAGTATGGTGAGAAGCTCATTGTTCTAGCCCCACTACCTCCAACTTTGGGATGCAAAACCAATTCGTGTTTGTTTGAGTCATCCATTGAAGAGAATTCTAGCAAGGAGGCAAATCTTGGGCCGAGAATGAGTGAGCATGAGGGATTGATAAGCCTAGAAGTCGAGGGAAACCCTAGAGCAATAAGGGGGAGTCAAGGAGAGGAGCAAGAGAATGACAATCTAATCGAAAATGTGAAGAACTCAAGCAAATTCAATGAGAGTGAAGTTAAGGAAAGAGCTAAGATTGATAGCTTGGAAAGATCAAGTGGGTCTTTGAGATGGAAAATCATAGAGGGACTCAACCATGATCAAGAGTGGATGGATGACATTCCTACAAATGATGGGCTCAAGGGTGTGCTAGAAGATGAATGTGTGATCAAAGAAACCGTGAGCAAGGAGAAAGACAAGGACACCCACACGAGCCAAGTCAAGAGGGTCCAACCTCTTCTCCAAACCTTGATCAAATGGTGTCCTTGGAAGCCTAGAGTCATGAAAGCCAAAATTGAACAAGGGGCTCATGAGAAGCCAACCTCTATGTTAAGTCGAGAATCGAGCAAGAAATCAAGTCACGAGGGAAGTAAGAGGATCTCCAAGGATTTGAGGGCAAATCCTTTCCAAGGAGAGGAGATTGAACAAGGATTGATCAAGCCAAACAAGAGCGGTTTGAAGGAAGACCATGGTTTGGGTCCTTGGGCTCGAACCATGGGTTAGACCTTGGTCCTAGGGTCCATCCAAGTGAAATGTCAAGAAAATTAAGTGGTAAAATTCAGCCAAGCTTGGTGGACCATACCTAAGGAGGTAAGGTAAAAGTTCAAGGAGGAGAGCACAATCAAAGTCGATAAGCTATTTTCGGTGTACGAATCATCATGGGTGACCATTTGGGGAAGACCCCCAATAAACCAAGACCCAAATGGTCAAGAAAAGTCAGCAAAGAGGGGCCATTTTCGGCTGAAACAAACCCACATGATACACTCTATTTTGTGAAGCAAGTCATTTTCATTGTAGTTGCTTTTTACTTTATGTCCCTTTCACCTTTCTAGTTTATGTTGTATTGTATTTGTGATCAGCTTTGGGGACCCTTTTAGCCGCCCAAACTTGCTCTCCAAGGAGCTCTTGTTAGCCCTTGGATGAATAAACCTTTGCAAGGTGGGGATGCTCCTAAGGGTCACTATCTACTTTATGTGTTTGTTTGTATTACTTTTAGATTTTGTAAGGCCTTTTGGCCGTTATTTTTGTTGTTGTTAGAGGGCCTTTTTTAGCCCTTAGATCAAGGTTGTAATGTAGGGTTAGGATGAGAGCTTGGGTATTATATAAACCCACACTCATACCTTGTAATTTTCAGCTTTGAATCAAATGAAAAAACCCTAAAGTTGAGTTCATTCCCTCTTTAAAACTCTTGGCTTTGTGCTTGAGTGTTTATGTAGAATACTTAGTGGCTTAGTGCTTGAGTATTCGATCCCTAATTCCTTGGCTAAGTGCTTGGATTAGGTTATCTTTATTGTTTTCACTTAAACTCACAAAATCAGAAAAATTCAAACACAAAAACTTCACATTTCAGCCGAGATTTGTTCATCATTTTCAAGTCGATTTTGATTAAGATTTTGAGTGAACTTAAGTCCAATAAGTTTCACTCCACCATGTTATTATCCCTCATAATCTCCCTTCCTCACACACATTACACTTTTATCCAAATTAAAACCCTAGTTTCTCCAATTTTATCTTCTACCAAGTTACACTCAATTAAGTTTATTAATTGTCAGTGTTCTTGAGAAATTATGAAGGAATACAAGTTTTTAGTGTCGATTAATCTAGTATGTAATTTTTTTAATTGTTCCTAATTTGTTCTTTGTTACATAGATTATAATTTAATAATAAAAATAAATTTTCAGACTTTTTTTTTTTTTTTTTGAGTAAATATTTGTGTTCCGCGTTACTTTGTTAATATTAGGTTGTATTTGACGTTCAAAATTTCACAAATAATGTGTCAAACATGTTGGAAAAATACGTGTTCTTCGGTACTCGTCGGAATACCGTCATGTAAGGAAACTTGGATAATGATCGAATCGCGCAACCGCTTTCCTTTGAGAGTATTTCGACCCTAACTTTTGCCCCGGGTATCACAAAATCCCTCGCAGGATAAGACGATCTATTCCCTCTCGTTCTAGGCAAAATAGAAGCGAGAGTATACTAATGGAGTTTTGTGTGTTTGTTTAATACAAAATCAAAATTTCAGATTTTTCATCCTCCTTTAAACATGTATCATATAGTATATTTATATACTCACAAAATACGTTTTGATATATTTTCGTTTGAGACACGACTTTTGATAAATAACCATCAAAATACCCGCCAAACTACAAAAATCCGGGGAAATTGCCCCAGGGCCGGTCGACCGGCCGCCGGCCCTGAACCGGCGCCGAGACCAAAATGTTTCGGTGGGAAAAAATAAATAGAAGGAAGAAACTTTACAGCAAAATTAAATAGTTGCAAACTGGAATCGAACCCATGACCTCAAGGTCACCAATCACAATCTTTACCAACTGTGATACTTTGAATTTATTGATAATAATGTAACTTAATTTAATATATACAATTCCAGTAATTATTTAATACACCTCATTCCTTCAATTCTTTTACCAAAATTACTTTTAATATATAATTTTCTACTGGTCTCAAAACCGTAAATTTGACCCATGCTCTTACATAAGAGTGTAGACCACACTCCCGAACATAAATAATAGTCATTCAAATTTACTCGACTTTGACCAATCCCGGCTACACTTAAACTGTAACACCCCGTGTTTTTTATAGCACAATTTTATAAAAGAAATTAATTCCTTAAATTAATTTCATCCTTTTTCCATATAATAAAAATGCGACTGAATTTTTTTTCGCCAAATAATACTAAGTTTCCTAAGTCCAAATTTAAAACTTTTGAAAAATGATATATATTGTATTATCTTTAGAATTCAAAAAGGAAATACAATTCAAAATTTTATAAAGATCAACAATTACAACACACTACAATTTTTCTCGCACCTAAACTAAAACCATTTTGTTATACTTCGAATTTGAACTTTATTTCTACATATTCAAACTCGATAAATCAAATGAAGCACCTACGACAAATTTCTCAACGACAAATTTCGGCACGCAAATCGAGGTCAATGTTGACCCAAAAGGGCCGAGCCATTTAGGTAACCAAATCATCTAATTCCTTTTTGCAAATATATACTTACTCATAATCCAAATCTAATTAAGTTAGTTAGAATTCAATTATTTGATTATTACTAACAAAACATAATATATTATTATCAAATTACTATTTCGTTTTGATTTAACTAACACTTTCACTAAAACTCGATATATTGAGTTACACTAAGCCTAAACTGGTAAAATTTTTGACGTTTAAGCATAATGATTTAATTCGATAACATTCAACGAAAAAAATATATATTTCGATCAAATAAATTTTTTATTCAAACTTGCGAGGAACTAATACCCAATTTTTATTTTGATTTCGTTTTGAGTTTTATTTTCATTGTTATTTTCAATCTTACTCCTAAACATTATTTTGAGACTATATATTTTATTTCTAGACTTTTCATGCCAGAAATCGAAAAATTTCTAAACGAAAACGAGCCCTTGGATGGTGAGCTTGGCCGGTTTGTTTGACCATGACCAAGGCTTATCTCCTTCCATTTTTTCTCCTCCTTTTGCACCATGTCAAATCCTTCTTACACACTACTAATTCATCATCACCCTAGCTTATTTAAATTTAATGATTTATGCAAATAAATGGAAGAGCATTCACACATTAACTTACATTACAAAAATAAAACACAATTACTACACTACTACTACTACTACTCGGCATTTCCACTTACACACACAACAAATTTTTCTAACCCTTTTCTCTCTAAATAAACTCATACTCAAGATCATAGTAAGCTCATCTTCATCTCCTTCCTTGGCCCCAAATGAAGATCTTCATCTTCTTCCTCATTATTTTCTTCTTTAACCTTCTAAATTCTTGTTTTAAATTCACTAGAACACTAGTGTTAATTCACCACTTATATTTATGAAACACTACATCATTTAACTTATAAATGAACATGAAACATAAATCAAAATCACTTAAAATATAAACATCACCTAAACTAAAAACAATACTACACTTAAGTTTTGTAGTATAGTTTAGCTAGTTTAGTAAAATAAGTTACTAACTTTCTTATTTTCATTTTTATGTACTAATCCTAACCAAAGACGAGGAGCAAGGTGGTGAAGTCGACTTGAGCGAGTTTGATCATATAGTCGATCCCGACAACTGCTAATCCTTTCATTCATAACCTAATCTAAGGTGCCCCCGCACACTAGTTTAATTTACGTATTTAGAATATATAATTTTTGTGTTCATGTGATATATAAATTATTTATGTGAATTTGTGAATTTTGATGTGTGTTATTTTAGCTATTATATGTGTTGAATTGATTTTGTGTAATATGGTGTTAAAATGTTTATGGTGATTTTGTTGTGCTAAAATGAGATATGGAAAATTACTAATTGTTATGTGTATATTAATTATAGAATTAAATAAATATAATTAGTACAAACTATCTCTAAAATATTAATAAGACGAGTTAAGTAAATAATAAATTGAATGAATTTTAAATATTACTAATCACTAAATAAATTTTTGGGAAGTATTATAAATCGATTTAAGAAAATAAGATTATACATTATTAAACCGATTTAAGAAAATAAGATCATGTTAATAATAATTAATAGCCACTAAAAATTTACTAAGTATAATTTTATACATAATATTTTAATATGAATGCAAAACTTAACTATACTCTAAATAAAATGAACATAAAACAAACTACACAAGTAAATGAAAATATGTTAAAAATAAAATAAAGCTAAGCAAAGTCTTATATAATAAAAATGAACTCAAGAAAACTAATGTTAAAAATATATAATTGGATTAACATATACAATGTTAAAACTAAAAATAAATTTATAAAATCGATTAAGGTGTTTTATTGTAAAGTGTAAATGCCCAAATGAAAAGAAAATATATAAATAAACCTAATAGGCATATAATAAAAATGACGTTCACAATTGAATATTTATCACTAGAACTAATAGCTTAACTTAAATAGAAAGACTCGCCAAATAATTGTAACTCGTATAATATAAATTAAAGATAAAACGTAACACATTATAAAAACATACAAATGGTTTCATAAAAATAATGTTGAAAAGATTCTAAGTTATATAAACTCAAATAAGATTTTACGATCAAATTATCTTTTCACCTAAATCGAATAAGTAAAGAAAAATTATAATATGAAGTCGTATTAAGAAATTAAACCAACTAAAAGAAATTTAACTAAATGTCACTTAATCATATTTTATCAAGAATACTAAAATTTGACAAATATCGTTTAAGTTATATCTCTGCGTTTAAAATAAAAATTATAATACCAAATCGCTAAATACTTTACAATTTAAATAAAAGGAAGAAATAAATGTGAGTTATAATGAAATTAAATTATTTATATCACTAATCTATTTTAAATTACTTAAAATTTAAATGAAACTAAATGAAGCTTAAAAATAAAAATGAACTATTATTAATTGCAGAAATATAAAATACGAATACGTATAAAAAAAATACGTAGAAATACGAAATACGAAAATACTAATACGTATAAAAATACGTGCAAAATATTGAATAGTAAAAAATGAATAGTAAAAATATTTAAAATTTACGAACGGACTCAAATAAAATATTTAAGTGTTCTATGTACTTCCGTTTACCTGAAGAACTGCTAGAACTAAAATTTCATTATACAAGTTCGACGATATTATAACTAATAAGAGTTATAGCACGTGTTATGAATAATAAAAGAAGTAATGAATTAAGTGTTGAATACTTGATGTTACCGTTTTTCCTCACATGTATAGAATAATACGCACCTCTCGTTTGAATTGCCCTTTCGATGACTTTACTTTGACCGTCCGCTCTAACTTGGGAACCCTAAGACTCTCTGCGGTTGTTTGGGTTGAATCCGATAGTGAGGAATTTATTCCTCATACTCGATATTCCTTCGACAACTTAGGATTTGAATCAAAAGGCACGGCCTGACATGAGATTATACCCTACGATTATAACGTTGTATGATTAGTACTCGGGTGTCTGCGATGTTAAACGCTATAGGGTCAGGGTTGGTAAGGTAGCCGCATATGGGGACACTGTCATCGCTATTTGGTGCTAGTGGTACATTTAATGGCTCTCCTAGTCGTTATTTAACGTGATTTTCGCCCTGGGTAGCGATTCGTTCACGGGCCCATATGAGGTAACGGAAAATAGCCATTCCCATCCGGGGAATCTGTCGTAGTGTAATAGTCGTACCAATAGGGTAGTGTATGCATGCAAAAGACAAGGGATTGATCCTCCTTATTACCTGCTTGATATCTTCAGCATTTAAAGTCCGTTGATGTGACCGGCACGCTGTCGCGCGTTAACATGCTATTTGTGTTAACGCATGTTTCCATCCTTGCTAGTTTGTTGGCTTATGGTCGTGTTTCATCTTAGATTATCCATGTTGTGTTGGATGTTAGGTAGCTGTATTCGTATGCTACTTAGTGTTTGATCTGATGTACGAGTCTGAGTAACTAGTGCACTTTGATAGACTATGAGAGTACACGAGTCGCTCTGTAGTCAAGACTCGCGAGTTATGTTACTATGTGAATATAATTGAAAAGGGTCGACTACCCCGATTATAAATGAAATGATAATGATTGTCCTCCATGTTATGAATTGAGATGATCTGATGATTTAATTGCCTTGTTAAATGAACTGCTTTATGTATTGCTTATGAACTGCAAGTTATTGTATGTATATATGTCTTTGCTTAGAATGTGAAATTTGAAAAAGCTATTTTTGTAAGCAGTCTCAAAAATTTTGAGACTTGATTATTGATCTACACAAGGGGATTGAAGGCCTTATTTTATATTTTGAGAGAATGTAATCGATTAAACTCTGCTTTATCTATGACTCTTATTATGTATAATGAGTTGTAATACGATGACAGCTGGTTTTGTAATAAATAGACTTAATTAATATTCCGCCTTAGTTTAATTAAAGTCACGAAAAACCAGGTTGTTAGCTTGGTATCGAGTCGCTCATGACCGTGAATAACTTAAAGTTATTTCATCTAGCGAGAAGACACCTGGGCCAGACATACATATTAATATATATGTCAGGCATAGACTTATAGGATCAAATAATGAATTAGAAGTCCTAGATCGCTAAAATAATAATCTTAGAACGCTTTAAAAGTGAGAATGAGTAGAAAACATTAAGGACTGACCGACTGATCTTTTTGACTAACAAGTCCCTTATACTAACTTTACAAGAATCAAGACGTAAGAATCGAAGACAAGACTGAAGCGCATGCAGAGAGGCGTATCAAGAATCATGCTACCTGAGACAACTCCCAAGACGTCGAAGACTTCTCTTGCATTGAAGATTTCTACAACCATAACAAATCATCCTTGAATTATCACCATCATTTCAACGCTTTTCAACTCTCAGACTTTCTAAATCATAAAATATCTTGACATTTAAGCTCTCCATGATTTTAGGATTTCCTTTTTACATTCTAAAATCCCTACTAATAATGAGTCAATCTCGTAAAATTTTTTTTTACTTCTTCGAGACTTTTGATGTTCTAAATCATTATTGTGAACTGATTTTCTTTTCTCTCAACTTCGTAGAATGTTTTCAACCTTACTCTACGAATTCATAAACTTCTTTCTGTCTATTTCAAACCTTCTAACCTTATTCGTACCGTTCATAGTACCGAAGGCTAACCCTTGTCAATTCTCAGACTCAACTCCATATCCCTTGAACATATATCTGAACTCTTATGTTATTTTCTGAGCTTGGTTTCTAGCCCTCCGTCATAGTTCACTTCATCGAGAAGAATTAGGAAGCTTTGTAACTTTTGATTTTAATATTCTTTTTCAGAATGGCTGCAAACGGTATTCCCAACAATGACCTTGACCATCAGTTCCTTGAAGAGGAGGCAAGAAGAAGAGGGTTCGAGGATGCAATCACAAAGATTGCTCAAAATATGTACCAACACCAGGGGGGCGGAAACAACCAGTCCGCGTTTGAGAGGTTCTCGAAACATAGACCTCAACCGTACTTTGGCTCGGTCAACCCTACCGTTCTGACTGAATTGATTGAGGAAATGGAGAAGCTGTTGGAGCTCAGTAAGACACCGCCTACAGAGAAGGTGAATGTGGTAGCTTACTACCTGAAGGGAGAGGCCAACAGCTGGTGGCGCTTAATCCGATCCACTTTTCCCTTGAGGATTTACAATTGGAGTGAATTCAAGTTACTCCTCGAGAACAAATACTTTGGGGAGGAATTAAGATGGGAAAAGGAAGAGGAATTCAGGAACCTAAACCAGGGTGATATGTCTCTGCAGGCATACACCGAGAAATATCAGGAGCTATCCAAGTTTGCTCCCAAGATAATAACTAACGAGGAGGAACTCGCAACCAGGTACGTAAGAGGCATGACTTACGGTCTGAGGACGAACATGAGCGGGTTCAACTGTAAGAACTTTGCTGAGGCCTATGAGAAAGCAACGAGCATCTGGGCCTCCATCCAGAAGGGAGTGGCTGAGGAGAAAAAGAAGAATAGGACTCTTACGCCTCCTGTGGCAAGTTCTAGTTTTATCCAGAAGCCGGCCTTCCAACAGAGGAGTTTTCAGAGTCCAAACTCTCAGAGTAGAGGTTTCAACAAGCCGGTTTATAAATCAGAATAACAAAAACTTCGAACCAGGGGAGGCTGACTACAAAAGGTGGAAGAACCCCGCCGCCGATTGTACGATCGGACAATTGCTATTTCTGTCACAAGGCTCTACACCCTGGAAAGCAGTGCAACGGATCCCCAATCGTCTGTTTCTTCTGCAATGAAGCGGGACACAAATCTAACGCGTGCCCGAAGAAAGAAGCGATGGGAAGGGTGAACACGGGACCGCTACCCGCAGTTAAGGTACAAGGACGTGTTTACGTCTTGTCGGAGGTTGACGAAGACACCGAGGATTGCCCTGACGTAGACGTCATCACGGGTAAATTTCTGGTTAACCTAGTATCTGCCTTTATTTTATTCGATACTGCAGCATCCTTTCCTTTAAATTTTAAATACCTTTCGAACTTGTCATATCTATTACAATTTTCTCTCGTCAAAATATACTTACGTATATGATATTTTTTTTTTTTTTTTTTTATATAAACCTTATTATAATCTTCGAATCATGTTCTAAATATGATTTATAACTTTTCTGTTTCACCTAATAACATTATAATAATAAATTTTAAGAAAATGAGCTATATCAACGAGGTTATCCATAATTCTCTAAACTTTTATTTAATCATTCAACGATAACCTGAATTTCCTTAATTTCAATAAGGCTCATATTTTCCTTATGATCACTACGATTTTTACATATTTTCCCTAAATGCCGCTTTTCCTAAGGCTATATATCTTATGTATGTGATCATTAAAAGTAACAATAATAATATTAGGTATATACGTTTAAAACTTTTTAAGGGGGTAGGACTATAATTTGACTATATTAAAGTCCTACTAAAATCTGAAATTTCTTATTACAATCTATTTTATGATTAATATTTATTCTCAAAACTAAATAAATTGTTTTTATTCTTAAGACTCTTATTATTTTAATTTAATTTAATTCCGTATAAAACTTCTAGGCCCTACTCTTTTGAAAACCTCTTTCTCGCTGATTTAGAAAATAACAATGCAGCAACATTTAGATATTAATTCGAAAAAGAATTATTGATATTTTAAAATTATTAAATTCATCAACCTTCCCTTCTAGAAAAATTCAAACCCAATCAAAAGCAATATTAATATTCCAATTCGTAAAATCTCAATGTTCTCTCTAACTGCTTTGTTCAACCTCGAGCAGTTATCCACTCTATCCAAGTTTCGGGGACGAAACTTTCTTAAGGGGGTAGGATTGTAACACCCCGTGTTTTTTATAGCACAATTTTATAAAAGAAATTAATTCCTTAAATTAATTTCATCCTTTTTCCATATAATAAAAATGCGACTGAATTTTTTTTCGCCAAATAATACTAAGTTTCCTAAGTCCAAATTTAAAACTTTTGAAAAATGATATATATTGTATTATCTTTAGAATTCAAAAAGGAAATACAATTCAAAATTTTATAAAGATCAACAATTACAACACACTACAATTTTTCTCGCACCTAAACTAAAACCATTTTGTTATACTTCGAATTTTAACTTTATTTCTACATATTCAAACTCGATAAATCAAATGAAGCACCTACGACAAATTTCTCAACGACAAATTTCGGCACGCAAATCGAGGTCAATGTTGACCCAAAAGGGCCGAGCCATTTAGGTAACCAAATCATCTAATTCCTTTTTGCAAATATATACTTACTCATAATCCAAATCTAATTAATTTAGTTAGAATTCAATTATTTGATTATTACTAACAAAACATAATATATTATTATCAAATTACTATTTCGTTTTGATTTAACTAACACTTTCACTAAAACTCGATATATTGAGTTACACTAAGCCTAAACTGGTAAAATTTTTGACGTTTAAGCATAATGATTTAATTCGATAACATTCAACGAAAAAAAAATATGTATTTCGATCAAATAAATTTTTTTATTCAAACTTGCGAGGAACTAATACCCAATTGTTATTTTGATTTCGTTTTGAGTTTTATTTTCATTGTTATTTTCAATCTTACTCCTAAACATTATTTTGAGACTATATATTTTATTTCTAGACTTTTCAAGTACAGAATCGAAAATTTCTAAACGAAACGAGCCCTTGGATGGTGAGCTTGGCGGTTTGTTTGACCATGACCAAGGCTTATCTCCTTCCATTTTTCTCCTCCTTTTGCACCATGTCAAATCCTTCTTACACACTACTAATTCATCATCACCCTAGCTTATTTAAATTTAATGATTTATGCAAATAAATGGAAGAGCATTCACACATTAACTTACATTACAAAAATAAAACACAATTACTACACTACTACTACTACTACTCGGCATTTCCACTTACACACACAACAAATTTTTCTAACCCTTTTCTCTCTAAATAAACTCATACTCAAGATCATAGTAAGCTCATCTTCATCTCCTTCCTTGGCCCCAAATGAAGATCTTCATCTTCTTCCTCATTATTTTCTTCTTTAACCTTCTAAATTCTTGTTTTAAATTCACTAGAACACTAGTGTTAATTCACCACTTATATTTATGAAACACTACATCATTTAACTTATAAATGAACATGAAACATAAATCAAAATCACTTAAAATATAAACATCACCTAAACTAAAAACAATACTACACTTAAGTTTTGTAGTATAGTTTAGCTAGTTTAGTAAAATAAGTTACTAACTTTCTTATTTTCATTTTTATGTACTAATCCTAACCAAAGACGAGGAGCAAGGTGGTGAAGTCGACTTGAGCGAGTTTGATCATATAGTCGATCCCGACAACTGCTAATCCTTTCATTCATAACCTAATCTAAGGTGCCCCCGCACACTAGTTTAATTTACGTATTTAGAATATATAATTTTTGTGTTCATGTGATATATAAATTATTTATGTGAATTTGTGAATTTTGATGTGTGTTATTTTAGCTATTATATGTGTTGAATTGATTTTGTGTAATATGGTGTTAAAATGTTTATGGTGATTTTGTTGTGCTAAAATGAGATATGGAAAATTACTAATTGTTATGTGTATATTAATTATAGAATTAAATAAATATAATTAGTACAAACTATCTCTAAAATATTAATAAGACGAGTTAAGTAAATAATAAATTGAATGAATTTTAAATATTACTAATCACTAAATAAATTTTTGGGAAGTATTATAAATCGATTTAAGAAAATAAGATTATACATTATTAAACCGATTTAAGAAAATAAGATCATGTTAATAATAATTAATAGCCACTAAAAATTTACTAAGTATAATTTTATACATAATATTTTAATATGAATGCAAAACTTAACTATACTCTAAATAAAATGAACATAAAACAAACTACACAAGTAAATGAAAATATGTTAAAAATAAAATAAAGCTAAGCAAAGTCTTATATAATAAAAATGAACTCAAGAAAACTAATGTTAAAAATATATAATTGGATTAACATATACAATGTTAAAACTAAAAATAAATTTATAAAATCGATTAAGGTGTTTTATTGTAAAGTGTAAATGCCCAAATGAAAAGAAAATATATAAATAAACCTAATAGGCATATAATAAAAATGACGTTCACAATTGAATATTTATCACTAGAACTAATAGCTTAACTTAAATAGAAAGACTCGCCAAATAATTGTAACTCGTATAATATAAATTAAAGATAAAACGTAACACATTATAAAAACATACAAATGGTTTCATAAAAATAATGTTGAAAAGATTCTAAGTTATATAAACTCAAATAAGATTTTACGATCAAATTATCTTTTCACCTAAATCGAATAAGTAAAGAAAAATTATAATATGAAGTCGTATTAAGAAATTAAACCAACTAAAAGAAATTTAACTAAATGTCACTTAATCATATTTTATCAAGAATACTAAAATTTGACAAATATCGTTTAAGTTATATCTCTGCGTTTAAAATAAAAATTATAATACCAAATCGCTAAATACTTTACAATTTAAATAAAAGGAAGAAATAAATGTGAGTTATAATGAAATTAAATTATTTATATCACTAATCTATTTTAAATTACTTAAAATTTAAATGAAACTAAATGAAGCTTAAAAATAAAAATGAACTATTATTAATTGCAGAAATATAAAATACGAATACGTATAAAAAAAATACGTAGAAATACGAAATACGAAAATACTAATACGTATAAAAATACGTGCAAAATATTGAATAGTAAAAAATGAATAGTAAAAATATTTAAAATTTACGAACGGACTCAAATAAAATATTTAAGTGTTCTATGTACTTCCGTTTACCTGAAGAACTGCTAGAACTAAAATTTCATTATACAAGTTCGACGATATTATAACTAATAAGAGTTATATCATGTGTTATGAATAATAAAAGAAGTAATGAATTAAGTGTTGAATACTTGATGTTACCGTTTTTCCTCACATGTATAGAATAATACGCACCTCTCGTTTGAATTGCCCTTTCGATGACTTTACTTTGACCGTCCGCTCTAACTTGGGAACCCTAAGACTCTCTGCGGTTGTTTGGGTTGAATCCGATAGTGAGGAATTTATTCCTCATACTCGATATTCCTTCGACAACTTAGGATTTGAATCAAAAGGCACGGCCTGACATGAGATTATACCCTACGATTATAACGTTGTATGATTAGTACTCGGGTGTCTGCGATGTTAAACGCTATAGGGTCAGGGTTGGTAAGGTAGCCGCATATGGGGACAGCCATTCCCATCCGGGGAATCTGTCGTAGTGTAATAGTCGTACCAATAGGGTAGTGTATGCATGCAAAAGACAAGGGATTGATCCTCCTTATTACCTGCTTGATATCTTCAGCATTTAAAGTCCGTTGATGTGACCGGCACGCTGTCGCGCGTTAACATGCTATTTGTGTTAACGCATGTTTCCATCCTTGCTAGTTTGTTGGCTTATGGTCGTGTTTCATCTTAGATTATCCATGTTGTGTTGGATGTTAGGTAGCTGTAACGTATGCTACTTAGTGTTTGATCTGATGTACGAGTCTGAGTAACTAGTGCACTTTGATAGACTATGAGAGTACACAAGTCGCTCTGTAGTCAAGACTCGCGAGATATGTTGCTATATGAATAATTGAAAAGGGTCGACTACCCCGAATATGAATGAATTGATGATGTTTGTCCTCCATGTTATGAATTGAGATGATCTGATGATTTAATTGCCTTGTTAAATGAACTGTTTTATGTATTGCTTATGAACTGCGTTATTGTATGTATATATGTGCTGCTTAGAATGTGCGGGGCTGAAAAAGCTATTTTTGGTAAACAGTCTCAGGTACCCCGAGACTTGATTATTGATCTACACAAGGGGATTGAAGGCCTTATTTTATATTTTGAGAGAATGTAATCGATTAAACTCTGCTTTATCTATGACTCTTATTATGTATAATGAGTTGTAATACGATGACAGCTGGTTTTGTAATAAATAGACTTAATTAATATTCCGCCTTAGTTTAATTAAAGTCACGAAAAACCAGGTTGTTACATAAACGGAAATCTAGTGATTCACTTAAATCACCAACAAAACACAACCTTAAGCAAATGAAAACAAAAAGTGAGGATAAAAAAACATACATTTGGGTGGAAAACAAAAAATTATTTTACCTTATCAATTCATATTGAAATTGGCATTCAATTGTAGAATAAAAGTTGTATTTCAAGCTTAATTAACAATACTTAGTTTTTTTTTAGTTGAAAAATTAGTATTAAATTGGTGGATTTGTAATAACATGTGTGTAATTGGGGAAATGATGAAAAAAAGGGAAGAAAAGTTGAAATTGAGAAGATGAATACTTTCAAAAGGGCTAATTTAGGGGAAGAAATGAAGGAAGCGAGTTGGGTGAAAAATTTTCTGTCACGTACTGATTGACGGTAAACATCAAAAAATTAACGGAATTCATCAATAGGTAGTATCTCACCAACTTTTGAAAATGTAATGTAGTTTTTCACCCAAAAAAAAAAAGTAAGGTAATTCCTCACAATTGAAGCTAAATATAAGGTAGTATCTGACAAAAAAACTCTAATTAATAATATAAATAAATACTAGTAACTAATCTTTTTTTTAAAAAAAATTATAGGATAAAATAAAACTAGTTTTCAGGCCCGCCCTAGGCCGGGATCACTATCTATTATAAAAAAAAACTTTTAATTAATAAAATATTGACTTTATTTTTTTTATCGAAATAAGTAACTATGGAAATTAAAAACAGACCGAATATTTTAATATTAATTATGCACTGCTTACTTATTATATTCAAATTATGTATGAATTAGAGAACTCACAATTATAATGAGCTTTCATTATACTCTATCTTTTACATTATTAACCAAACTTAATGAATATTTATTAGACATTCTTAATAGGATAAAATGATTAAAACAAATTAAAACATATTCACTATTTAATTGGTTTTATGTGAGACTGTCTCATATCATGAACACTTAAATAACTAAATAATTGTTTTTTGAGTAAGACGTATCATAATTTATTTATATTTAATATGAAGTATATATAATTTGAATTTTAGTTCAGAAAAGAAATAATTTAAAAAGAAATAGTAATAAATTTGAATATTGTTATTAAACTTTACTTTACCTTATCATTATATTACATCACTCTTATTTTTATTTTAGTTTTACCTAGTTTTCAGATGTTATCCTACATAATTGACATGAAAAATTAAATCAAAACTTATTACAATGAAACTAACTAAAACATCAAGCATTATAAATTATAATTATAATTTCATTATAGAACGATAACTAATGACTTGATTTGAGAATAAGATAATCAATGAATCCTTGTATAAATATCTCTTTTATCTTTCATTTGGTATATTCATTAGTTTTGTTATTATTTTTGTAATCAAATTTCTTCAATGAGAATTTCAAATCTTAAACTTAAAATATATATAAATCAGTAAAGTACAAAAAAAAAAAAAAAAAAAATTATCATGAAATGTAAGCTATGTTTAAATACAAATATGATAATGAAGAAAAATAAAACAATACCAAATTAAACACTCTTATCAAATCAAATATACCGTAAAAAATAGAAATAACACAAATTCTATTAATAATAAAAGTATAATAAACCAAAACTATTTAATGTATAACTTAGGATGCCAACGATATAGAGTTTATTGTTAGTTTAGTGTACAAACTATTTAAAAAGTATATTACTTTCAAAATTTAATTTTTTTTTATTTTATTGTTAGTTTTCACACCTTCCCAAAAAAATATTTCTATTTTTCCCAATTTTAATTTTAAAAATATAGAGTTTTTGTTATAATGTTTGATTAGATATTTTTAAGTATAATTTAATTTCGCTTAAGGTATGTTTTTTTTTTTAATGTTCTACCAAAAAAATCTTGTCGTATTTTAGAATTCTAATAATATTAAAATATCCAATTATATTAAAATTAATAAGTTCTTTTATATATTAATATAATAACATAGATTATATATATATATTAAAATAATAAAAAAATTATCAACCAATTATGTTAGGATAAATGTCGACCATAGTGACTATGATTTCGACTTGATAGATAGATATACAGACAGACGGACGGACAAATATCAAGTCTTATAATTTAATAAATTGAAATATATAATTTGATTTTAATTCAGAAAAGAAATTTTAATTCGGAAAAAAAATTTATCAGAAATTTAATTAAGCTATGTCTAAATAACAAACATGATGACTAAGAAATGAAGCTGTTAAAAATTAAACACTCTTATCAAATCAAATATACAGTAAATCCTATCTTTATACTCCAGTATGCTATTTTTTACGTAATTTTCAGTAATTTTTCTATAAAAATAACATGAACAATTAAGTCAAAATTTACTACAATAAAACTAACTTAGAGATCAAACATTATAAATTATTATAACTATTATTATATAATCATAAGTAATGACTTGATTTAAGAATAAGATAATTAATAGATCTATATCTCTTTTACCTTTCACGTAACATATTCATTAGTTTTGCTATTGGTTTTGTAACCTGTTTTTTCAATGATAATTTAAAATCTTGAATTTTAAATTTAAATCTGCAACACAGAAAGAAAAAAAATCATGAATTTAATTACGCTATGTTTAAATAACAAACATCGTGACTAAAAAATAAAACTATTAAAAATTAAACACTCTTATCAAATCAAGCACATCTTTAAAAAATAGAAATAACATAAATCGTAATCATATTAAAGTATAATAAAGTAAAACCTTTTAAATAATACCTAAGAAGACCAAACTAAAATTTTGACGTATATATACAAAAAGGGTTGAAAACTTACCTAAAAATTATCTAATGTATCATAATTAAATAAGAAAATTATGTGTCATGTATTATTTATTTCCAATTTTAAAATTGTATGAAATACCATATTTCTTTTGCTCTTTACCTTTCATGTGACATATTCATTAGTTTTGCTATTGGTTTTGTAACTTGTTTTTTCAATGATAATTTAAAATCTTGAATTTTAAATTTAAATCTCCAACATACAAAAAAAATCATGAATTTAATTAAGCTATGTTTAAATAACAAACATCGTGACTAAAAAATTAAACTATTAAAAATTAAACACTCTTATCAAATCAAGCACACCTTAAAAAAAAATAGAAATAACATAAATCGTAACCATATTAAAGCATAATAAAGTAAAACCTTTTAAATAGTACCTAAGAAGACTAAACTAAAATTTTGACGTATATATACAAAAAGGGTTGAAAACTTACCTAAAAATTATCTAATGTATCATAATTAAATAGGAAAATTATGTGTCATGTATTATTTATTTCCAATTTTAAAATTCTATGAAATACCATATTTCTTTTGCTCTCTTTTCCTCATATTTTAAAATATAACTTAGTTATATAAATTTGTTTTCCTTAAATTATTTACTAAATTAAACATGGTTTAAGGCAACAATATCTTTACTTCAATTTTGGTATCATTATATTATGAGAATTCAAATTGTAGATTTTAGAAACATCTACTTTTAATTTTTTAAATTGATTTTTTAAATTAATTAATAATTAATTTTAATTTACTACATTGGAGACTTTGGGTTCTGCTTTATATATATATATATATATATATATATATATATATATATATATATATATATATATATATATATATATATATATATATATATATATATATTAGATTGATCAAATGGAGTAAAAAAATTATAGCATAGAGTAAATGTTATAAGATAGAGTAAAATTTACAAATTATGGACATAGCATTTTTTATGAGGGATTGAGGGAAGGGTAATATTGAAAAATAATTATAGGATGAATCAAATTTCCAGTGAGAAACACCACCCTAAAATTTTGTTAATGATTATAGTTTAACTCCTCAAACATTAGAGTTGGCAAAAAGTGACACGACACGAAAACACGACACGAACCCGACACGAAATAAATGGGTTTGGGTCACTATGTGATTGTAACACCCCCAATTCCTAGCCTCCTTAACATACATAAAATCGACAACTCGCGAGGCCAAAAATCGAGAATGCTACTAATAGTAACTGAGATATTTAAAATTTAAAATCAAAATCAAATTCTTAACAAAGTAAATTATAAAAATTACATAACACAAAATCCATTTATTATGAAATCTAGTCGCAAAAGAATAATTAAAGAGTTTATTCAAATGTAATAAAATCAAAGCTCAACGTCTCTCATGATCCCCATACCCGCGTTCACATACTAACCTGCAAGTTATTTAAAACACAAAAACAAAGTCAACAAAAACGTTGAGTAAGTACGACCCATATCTAGTAAAAACGATTTTGAAAATCATTTTAGAAAGCCTTTTACTTGCAGTTTTCGAAAACATTAATATTGATAAATCACTGAAAAACAATCAAAGAAAATATAAATAAGTTTCATTCACAAGTACTCGATACAGAAAATATTTTAGTCCCATAAGAATGAGACTCTTCCGATGGCCAATAACTCTCTCTTTTTTTTTCCTCACCGACCAACCAAAAAGTTGGCCCTTGATAGTGGGCAATAAGATAAGAGACCCAATAGTCCCGAATACGCGTATCCCCCAATGAGTACTACAAAGGGGAGGATCTAGAGGTGAGGGCTCGATCAACTGACCCTACATTTGAACTTTATGAATCATCACTATCGATAACAACACTCAGAATAATGCCCATAAAGGGACGGGATATCATCGGGATAACCAAAATAATTTGAAGTACTTGAGAAAGATAATTATTCAAATGAAAATCGAGACAATATTAAGATGGTGAAATAGAATAATTAGGAAATCCTCAGAATAATTCTTGAAAAACAATTCAAAAGGTCATAAACACACACTTGAACAAAATTATATAAATATGAAAAGATTTGAGATAGACTTAATCCAAAAATATTTGTAGCCAATTTAAAATAATATGAGCCTTTTAAACGATAAATATGGTAAAATTGAGTAAAATTGTATAGAAAATATAAAACGATTTGAGAAACCTTCTTTAAAACATTACAATATAAATTTTAAAATAAAATACATAATAAGGAGATAAGCAATCGTACTTACCTGGAAAACACCACACAAGCAGTCACATATAAACAAACAATTCAAAACGCCTCCTGGCGAGCACTTTTACGTCGTTAATTAAAGCGGCCAAATTAACAATTTATAAAGCCTATTCGGTTCACACAAAACACGTAGTCGAGTGGTAAGTGTTGGAGCTAGTGTCCTCCACAGTTAGTGTGATTAATTAATTAAATCTCTTACAGGATCACAAAGGATACTTGTATTTAAAATCAGCTGATTAACGTATATCGGTAACGGTTGGCTTGCTAGAAAGTTTGACGTTACTGTCATATAGATGGCGGTAATCAGCTGGTCCTTATCGGTCACACCTATAGGACGATTTTATGAAATGTAATTCGATTACATTGATGCCTTAATTATATCTAAACAGTTAGAAAGTTGGAAATAAATTAGTGGGTGAGCTGAATTAAATGTTAATTCAGCTAGATGAGCTGGATTAAGTGTTAATTCACATGTGTATAATAGTTATGAGCTACATTTATATTATAAATATATTTGATATTTATAGTTAAAATGATGCTATAAGTTATGTTATTTAATCTATTGTATTATATGATAATCAATTAATTAAATACGTATTATACATATGATTTTACATGTAATGTACATTTAAAATACTAAAAACAAAATACACACAACACACACTTGAAGTGTGTCGTGTAATGTGTGTGTATGTAGGTTGTTTTTAGTTTATTTATTTTGTAGTAATGGGTAGTTAATAATTGATTAACTTCCTCTCACCACTACTAAATAAACTACCCCCCCACTAACTCCTAAAACTACCCACTAAACACACATTATATACTAACTATTCTACTCATAATTAGATGAGGAGAAAAATTGTATTTGTTGGTGTGTGTGTGTCGAGTAGAAGGAGAGGAAAAAGAGAGAATTTGTCTCATATTTTTCACTCATCACATTTCCATACTCTTTATATATTAATCGTAATATATTATTGGACCAAAATTGGTCAAGGAAGTCAAGGGTGAAGAGGAGGGAGACCATGGGATAGAGCCATGGGCTCAAACCCAAGCCTAGGGCATTGGTCTAAGGGATCACTAAGGGTCAACTAAAGTCAAATCTATGGTCAAACCAAGCCAACCTTAGTGATCAAGCAAAGTCAAGAGGAAGTCAAAGATGGAGAGCAACAAAAAGTCAAGATTATGCTATTTTTGAAATGTGGTCAACTACAGACACCCAAGTGAGTCAACCCTCCAATAAATGGGCTCACATGGTTCATCAAGCTTAGCTCATGGAGGTCATGGGGGCCGCCTAAATCAAGTCACCAAAGATCATCACATTGTTTTATGTTTCATGTCATTTTCATACACGCCGCTTTACTTTTTACTTTATGCTTTTGATGTAAGGAAACAATATAATCCCTTGTAATTGTCTCCAATGGACCGTCCCACATGCTCCCAAGATCAAATCAAGACCCTTGAAGACTACCTAAACAATCAAAGGAGGGGATTGAGTCTAATGTCCACATCAACCTTTATGCTTTATAGTTTGTCTTTTAGAATGAAAAAATTTCAGCTCACATGTGAGCTAGGAGCCGTTTTTTTTGTATTACTTGGGGACTCATGTGAGCCCTTAGATGATCCTAGTAATGTATGGTTGAGATGAGGCCTTGGGTATTATATAAACCCACCCTCACACAACATAATTTTCAGATTTGGCTAATGAATGAAAACCCTTGTGTTTATTTGAGTTTTTCATTTCTCTCATTACTTTGTGTTTGAGATTTATGATAATTAACTAGTGGCTTTGTGCTTAGTTAATTAAACCACTAAATCTATTACTTTGTGTGTAGATTTAGCACTATCTTTTATGTTTCCTTATTTTACAAAATTTTCAGAAAAATTATCTCACAAAAACAACATACTTGGCCGAAAATTTCAAGGGCTTTCAAAGTCGATTTGTGTTCATCCCTTGAGTGAAACTTGACTCATCTAGTTTCACTCCAAATTGGTCATCAAAGCCTAGGTTTGTTTTTGATTTTCGATTTTTTTTATCTTTGTTTTCGGTTTACTCTAGTAATGTCGAGTAGTTTGCTTGTTTTTCTCTTTTAATTTTTCGTTTTTTCTCCCTTTTTTTCCTTGTTTATTTCTATAAATTTTCCACAAAATTTCCACAAAAGATCTCATAAAATTGTCACAAAATGGAAGGGGATAGAGGGGAGGGTAAAAGAATTTCCGATTTAGAAGAGAAATTAACTCAACTCACCGGTAATTGCACTTTGATGATGAATGCTATTAACACACTCTTGGAACAAAACATGAATGAGCCAAGACCACCACCTAGAGGTGGGGGAGGAAGAGGCGTGGGATGGGGTATGGGGCCGTGGGAGAGGACACCCTCCTCCTCACATGGAAGATCAATTTTAGGATTAGGAAGAGTCCCTTGAAACCCACCCTAGAGACCATGACCGAGATATCAAAGTGGATATACCCGATTTTTATGGTAGCTTGAATCCCGAGGACCTCCTAGATTGGCTTAGATCGGTTGAGAGAATTTTTGAATTCAAGGAGTATTAGATAGGAAGTGTTTTAAGGTGGCCATCATGAAATTCAAGGGATATGCCTCCCTTTGGTATGAAAACCTTAAGAATCAAAGAAACCGAGAGGGTAAGGAACCCATTAAGTCATGGCTCAAACTCAAAAAGAAACTCAAAGACAAGTTTGTTCCCAAAGACTACACCCAAGACATGTTTCTCAAGCTAGCTCAACTAAAACAAGAGTCACACCCCATTGAAACCTATCTTAGGGACTTTGAGCAACTCACATTACAATGTGAGATGAATGAGAAACCCGAGCAAAAAATAGCTAGGTTTGTCGAGGGCCTAAACCCTAGGATTGCTAACCGGGTGAAGATGCAAAACTTGTGGTCATTCGATGAGGCCGTTACCATGGCCACACGTGTGGAAAGGCTAGAGAAGGGGAGAGGAGAGTCGACTAAGAGCACCCCCAAAACCAACCCCATGTCGAGCCAAGGAGGGGTCAAAATTGTTGAGCCTTGCCCTACCACCAAGCCATCTAGTGTTGATAAGGGAAAGGGAATCGACTATGGCCCTAAGAAAACAATCCCTCTCAAGAAATGCTACCAATGTCAAGGGTATGGTCATTTTGCTAAGGAGTGCCCTAGCAAGAGGACCTTGAACACAAGTGAGGTTGTGCATTGGGGAGACGATGAGGTGTTAGTTTGTGAGGAAGAAAAAGAGAGGAGTTGAGGAAGTAAGGGTGGCGAAACCATTGTACCCCCGGACTCGGGGTTGAGCTTGGTCACTTGGCGGGTAATGCACACTCAAGATTCAAGCGAAAGCATGGATCAAAGGCACCAACTATTTCGAACCAAATGTACCATCATGGGGAGAGTGTGTAATCTCATTATCGATGGGGCAAGTTGTGTTAATGTTGCTTCTAAAACCCTCATTGATAAGCTTGCCTTACCAACTTTGAAGCATCCCCATCCTTACAAGCTAAGGTGGCTTAATCAAGGAGCCGAGGTAAGAGTCGATAAGCAATGCAAAGTCTCGTTCTCGATTGGACAAGACTACAAAGATGAAATTGTGTGTGAAGTGTTGGACATGGATGCATGTCATGTGTTGCTTGGTAGGCCTTGGGAGTATGAAAAGAATTCTTCCCACCATGGAAGAGACAACACCTACTCATTCAAGTATGGTGAAAAGCTTATTGTCTTAGCTCCCCTACCACCAATGATGGGTTGTAAATCCAATGCATGCTTGTTTGAATCCCTCATTGAGCCGAAATTAATTGAACATGAAGGCTTGAAAGGCCTTGCACCGAGCCGTGAAGAGCAAAAGGGGGAAATGAACTTGAAATGTGAGGGAAGCTCTAGCATGATAAGGAGAACTCTAGGAGAGGAGTCTCATGAAGGTGAAGCATCAATCAACAAAGAAACAACCGACTACAATGAGAATGTGGCCAACGAAAGAACAAAAATCGATGGCAAGGAAAGATCAAGCGGGTCTTTAAGGTGGAGGATCATTGATGGGCTCGATCATGAACAAGAATGGATGGATGGCATGGTTATGAGTCGAGGGCTCAAAGAAATGCTCGAGGAGGAGTGTGTGGTCAAGCAAACCGTGACCAAGGAAGAAAGCATGATCAATTCCTCGAGCCAAAGCAAAGGGGTCCAACCAATTCTACAAACCCTAGCCAAGTGGTGCCCGTGGAAGACCAAGACCATGAAAGCCAAGATCGAGAAAGGGTTGAGCCGAGAATCAAGTGTGAAGTCGAGCAAGGGAGGTAGCAAGAGGTTCTCCAAGGACTTGAGGGCAAGTCCTTTTCAAGGAGAGGAGATTGGACCAAAATTGGTCAAGGAAGTCAAGGGTGAAGAGGAGGGAGACCATGGGATAGAGCCATGGGCTCAAACCCAAGCCTAGGGCATTGGTCTAAGGGATCACTAAGGGTCAACTAAAGTCAAATCTATGGTCAAACCAAGCCAACCTTAGTGATCAAGCAAAGTCAAGAGGAAGTCAAAGATGGAGAGCAACAAAAAGTCAAGATTATGCTATTTTTTGAAATGTGGTCAACTATGGTACACCCAAGTGAGTCAACCCTCCAATAAATGGGCTCACATGGTTCATCAAGCTAGCACATGGAGGTCATGGGGGCCGGCCTAAATCAAGGCCCCAAAGATCATCACATTGTTTTTTGGTTCACGTCATTCTCATACATGCCGCTTTACTTTTTACTTTATGCTTTTGATGTAAGGAAACAATATAATCCCTTGTAATTGTCTCCAATGGACCGTCCCACATGCTCCCAAGATCAAATCAAGACCCTTGAAGACTACCTAAACAATCAAAGGAGGGGATTGAGTCTAATGTCCACATCAACCTTTATGCTTTATAGTTTGTCTTTTAGAATGAAAAATTTCACTCATGTGAGCTAGGAGCCGCTTTTTGTATTACTTGGGGACTCATGTGAGCCCTTAGATGATCCTAGTAATGTATGGTTGAGATGAGGCCTTGGGTATTATATAAACCCACCCTCACACAACATAATTTTCAGATTTGGCTAATGAATGAAAACCCTTGTGTTTATTTGAGTTTTTCATTTCTCTCATTACTTTGTGTTTGAGATTTATGATAATTAACTAGTGGCTTTGTGCTTAGTTAATTAAACCACTAAATCTATTACTTTGTGTGTAGATTTAGCACTATCTTTTATGTTTCCTTATTTTACAAAATTTTCAGAAAAATTATCTCACAAAAACAACATACTTGGCCGAAAATTTCAAGGGCTTTCAAAGTCGATTTGTGTTCATCCCTTGAGTGAAACTTGACTCATCTAGTTTCACTCCAATTATTCTTGTTTTCTAGCATTAACACAAGGCATTTCATAAGGCGTTTTGGGTGCAATTGATAAGAGATATTCTACTTTGAATATTGGTTTTAAACGTAATTCGGGTACGTTTTAGGAGGTTCTTAGGCCTTTCATCGAAGTTTAGAAAGGTTATTTGTAACACCCCGTGTTTTTATAGCAAAATATTATGAAAGAATTTGATTCCTTAAATTAAATTCATCCTTTTTCCTTATAATAAAAATGCGAATGAATTTTTTTCGTTAAACATGTGACACTCCATATTAATTTCAGCCTATTATAATTGCGCAAGTCATTAATTAAACAATCTCGCTCAATATTTTTCTAACGCAATGCGCTACAACTTTTCTCGCACCTGAATTAAAACCATCTTGATATGCTTCAAATTTGAACTTTATTTTTACATATTCAAACTCGATAAATCAAATGAAGCACCTACGACAAATTTCTCAACGACAAATTTTGGCACGCAAATCGAGGTCAAACTTTGACTAAATGGCCAAGCCACCTAAATGTGATTAAGTCACTTAATCCTTTCTTAAATATGCTTACTCATAATCCAAATCTAATTAAAGTAGTTTAAGCCTAATCATTTTGATTATTACTAACAAAACATATAATAATAATATCCAATTACTATTTCATTTTGATTTAACTAACACATTCACTAAAACTCGATATATGGAGTTACACTAAGCCTAAACTGATAAACTTTTTGACGTTTGAACATAATGATTTAATTCGATAACATTCAACCAAAAAAAAATATTTATTTCGATCAAGTAAGATTTTATTTCAAAGTTACGAGGACCTAATGCCCAATTTTTATTTTGATTTCGTTTTGAGGTCTATTTTCATTTTTATTTTCGATCTTGCTTCTAAACATTTTTCTAAGACTATATATTTCATTTCGAGACTTTTCGCGTGCGCGCAAATCGAAAATTTCAAAAACGAAAATCGAGTCCAATGTGAACTCAAGGAGGCCGAAATTTTGGCCTTGCTTGGTCAATGCAATCCTCTTCCATTTTCTTTGCTTTACTACCAAGTCCAATCCATTCTTACACCCTATGTTATTCATCATCACATTTTAGCCTCTTCTAGTTTTAATGTGAATGCTAATTGAGTCTTTAATGCATGCAAAAATAAAACACAACTACTACTACATACATACATTCACACGCACAAAACACCAACAAACACAACCAACACTTAACTTATTTTCTCTCTAAATAAACTCATATTCAAGAACACTAGTATGCATCTTCATCTTCAACCTCTAGCTCCCCTTTGAATCTTCATCTTCTTCCTTATATTTTCTTCCTTAAACTTTCATTTTAATGTTTTAAATTCACTAGGACACTTATATTAATTCTCCACTAAATATTTTAGTAATCATCTCCTCTCTTAAACTTGTAAATAAACATGAACTTAAATCAAAAACACTTGAAATATAAACATCACCTAAACTAAAAACAATACTACACTTAAATTTTGTAGTATAGTTTAGCTAGCCTAGTTTAAAATAATTACTAACATGCTTATTTCTTTCTATGTACTTATCATAACCAAAGACGAGGAGCAAGGTGGAGGAGTCGATCTTAGCCAGTTTGATCACATAGTCTAATCAGGACAACTGTTGATCTTTTCACTCATAACCTAACTAAGGTGCTCCCGCACACTATAATTGCTAAGCACTTACACTTGTTTGATTATATGTTATGTTTGAGTGTGTATATCACTTTAGTATTGCATGACTAATTACAAGGCAAAAATCGAAAAATAAAACTTGTGTAGCTATTTAAAAACCACACGGCCATCACCCATTTTCTCACTTAATTTTTCGTTTTAATTTTTGTAAATTGCATGATTAAAATACTAAGGCTAATATGTGCATGAATATATAATTAGTTTTTGTTTAGGACTAAAAATGAATTTGTTATGAATTTTAAGGTTTTAAAGTGCTTGTGTTTGTTCTTGAAGTATTGTTATTGTTTTTGTTATAAAATGATTTACTTGTATGTGTTAATGTTTGTATATAAATTTCACCCATGTTAAATACATAAATAATATAAAGTAAATTAGTTATTGAATTAGAAGTATAAAAATCAAAAAAAATAAAAATAGTGAACATATACCTTCTACACGGTTTTATGGGTATTTTTGGACCAATTTTTAATTTTAATTTTTCTAAATAACATATTATGATTAGTTAGGATAAATTAGACTTATAGGAAAAATTTGAGAAAGTTTCATAAACATATAAAAATTTGACTAAATATTGTTCATATGAAAAATATCAAAGTTCATCACACATTCATGTGTTCTTCACTTAAATGATTAGTTTGATTCATAAAATTTTATAAGTTTTAGTTATTTATTGTTTTTAGGTACTAGTTTAAATCACTTTAGATTAACTTGAATAAGTTAGTATATAAAAACTTTAAACCAAAACCGATAAAATTTGAAAACGAAAATAAATGGTGTAAGTATAGTAGGCCACGGTTTAGGGTTAATTTTTGACCTAAAATGAATTTGTCACTTTTATTTTTATCACTTAAGTATTTTAAATTAGTTAAAGTAATGAATTATTAATAAAAAACAAAAAAAGAAATAAATGGCTAACATATATGAACCACACGACATTCACCCTTATTTTGGGTCAATTTTGGTCAAAATGAATTTATCACTTAGTCATTAAATTTGATTTGTAATTAGGATTATGTTAGTTTGTAAAATGAATCGTTAATAAAAAGAATCAACGAAACCGATAAAAATAAACGTTACATATATAAAAATGAACAAATTCGAGTGTTACTACCTATGCTTAAATTTGGATGTGGATATACGGACTATTTAAAATGAACTACGACAACCTCGCTAAAATTTGAAACCAGATTAAGATAATAGTTAAGTATATGACTAAATTTAACCGAGTTTTACTTTTGAAATATTGTTTAAAATCACTAAGTACAAATGAACTTAACAACTTTGATTAAAATATATTTCAAAATCACTAAATACAAAACGAACTTAACGACTTTAAAACTAGGATTTTATACTTAGAAAATAAATGAGTTAGTTTTACTTTTAGAAATATCTTAAGTATAAAAATGTATACAAGTATAAAAATACGAATAAAATACGAGGAATAGTAGAATACAATGAATAGTAAATACAATGAATAGTAAATACGATGAATAGTAGAATACAATGAATAGTAAATACAATGAATAGTAAATACGATGAATAGTAAATACGATGAATAGTAAATACGATGAATAGTGAATACAATGAATAGTAAATACGATGAATAGTAAATACAATGAATAGTAAAATAATGAATAGTGAAAATATTTAAAATTTACAAACGGACTCAAAATAAATAATTTAGATTTTCTATGCTTTACATTTACTCAAGAATCATAGCATTACTAAAATTTCATTATATAAAGTTCGACGATATATTTATATTTTAGAAATAAAATATGTTACGAGTGAACGAGAAAATAAGAAATTGAGAAAATAAGCTACTTGAATAAAATACTTGGATTGTTCGCCATGTCGCGACTTTTGATTTCGAAGTTAAACGAGGTAGCTGTCTATGGGGACTTGGGCTCCCTCCCAGAGTTGCCCAAGGCTTATAACGATCTTGAGATCTCTATTCGGCACGGTATATACAACCTCAGGGATGGGGCAACATTGATATTTCCGTGGGCCCATAGATGGTAATTGGAAACTCCAGCCCCACCCGGGGGTACCCGTCTAAGGTGATAGTCGTATTTTTCGTCGGTGATACCTTTTGAATAGCGAATACGTATGATCCTCGATTAGATGGTGTATGCATACATTAGACTCGGGATTTGGCTGTCCTTATCGCTTTAGGTATCCTTAGTCTGTCAGCCATGTCCAAGTTATGTTGGCCCTGTCGACTTCTGCACGGACGTCTAGTATGTCAGCCATGTCCAAGTTATGTTGGCCCTGTCTACTATAGCGCGAATTACGTCTGTATGCTTCCGCCTCGCTAATGAACAATCATTCGTTTTCACATGTTGAATGTATTTCCTTGTCTTGTTTGATTGATTGTTGTTTGATGACTTGAGGGTATGAGTGTTGGAATACGGCTGCTGAGAATGATTATTTGAGAGTTGTTGTACAATATGTGATTGGTTTTATACTCATGTTTGAATAATCTTGATTTCTTTATGTGCCTTGCCTGGTTTCTTGCTAATTGTTTCTATTTATTTATTATTCATTATTTATACTGCATATTGCTTTAGAAATTGCATGTATCGAAAGAGTGTGCGGGAAAATGATAATATGTAAAAACGCAGGTACCCCGAGACCAACGCTATTGAATGCTGGGGAGAGTTTACCTTTATTTTGTACTCCTTTTTGAGAGATTGTAATCAAATAACTCTGTTTATCTTAAACTCATATTATGTATATAGAGTTTGTAATACGATAACAGCTGGTTTTGTAATATGTAGACTTAATTAATTTTCCGCCTTAGTTTAATTAAAGTCACGAAAAACCAGGTTGTTCTGTTAATGGTATCGTGAGTGTCTCATGACCGTGAATGACTTAAAGTTATCTCACATAGCGAGACGACACCTGGGCCAGACATACATATTAATATATATGTCAGGCATAGACTTATAGGATCAAATAATAAATTAGAAATCTTAGATCGCTAAAATAAATAACTTAGATCACTTTAAAGTGTGAGGATGGGTAGAAACTTTAAGTACCGACCATACACTAAAATCTTTTAAATAAATGAACTACTATCCTAAAATAAGATACACTAACCATCGTATGCTTGCTACTTGCTGATGTGACTGACTTAAACTAACTACTATCCTCGGATATAAAATCGAAATAATAAACTTTACTCTCGAGAAGTGAAATGCTAAAGAAGTACCAAACTATACGAAGTGAGGGCATCTACTAAATCCTTAACCAATTTCACTAATGAAATTCTTAAACCTTTTGATCCTGTTTTTGTTCGATCAAAATTTATATTCTCTTAATAGCCATTTTATTTCCGTTCAAACAATATTTTTGTTGTTGTTTGACTCCTTTCCTTAAAATCCCTCGTAGATGTCATCAACCGGCGATGCACCAGCATGTGGAGACGGAAGGAATCATCGTACGATCAACTGGAAGAAGAGCGCTCTCCGCGCCATTTCTGTGCGTGCTGTTACTCCTGAGCTTGGACGAAGTAACCATGTCAGAGTCGCGGCCTACAGGAAATTCTCAGGAAATCCTCCACGCAACTTCGCAGGAGACCGCGACACTTGTGTGAGTTGGGTACAGGAGATGGAAGCAAAGTTCGTCGAGGCGGGAGTTCATGAAGAGTGGAAAGTACGTCTGACCGAGAGATTCCTCATAGGCGAAGCTTCCCATTGGTGGTTGACGATGCGCCACATGTCTACAGTTGGAGGAGGAAAGTTTCACGAGTGGATTTCTTTCAAATGTGGCCTCATACTCGCATGTCGTGCCATTACCGAGGGGCACACCTTTGATGATGAAGAACAGGAGTTCAGCGATGCGGAGTCCTCAAACGGGCTCTAGATCCTGTTAGCCTTACTAACTACTAGTGCGGACAACATTTTGTAAAATCTCTAGATTTTAGCTACCTAACCTCAGTGTTTCTGTATACACTATTAGGAGTCGTTGTCCCTATCTTCTATTTTCAGTCATCTATCTAGAAAATGTGTTAGATGCATTTTGCTACTCAAAGTTGATGTAACCGGCTTTTACCTTGTATTATATTATATGCCTCTTTTGGAACTACTCAAATTCATTCAATTGATACTTTTCAGAATGGCTGCAAACGGTAATCCTGACAATGACCTTGACCATCAGTTCTTAGAAGAAGAGGCAAGAAGAAGAGGCTTTGAGGACGCAATCATAAAGATTGCTCAGAACACACACCAACAACAGGGTGGCGGAAACAATCAGTCCGCATTTGAGAGGTTCTCCAAACATCGACCTCAACCATATTTTGGCTCTGTCGACCCCATAGTCTTAACAGAGTGGATAGAAGAGATGGAGAAGTTGCTAGAACTTAGCAAGACTCCGGCTAACGAGAGGGTGAACGTAGTGGCCTACTACCTCAAGGGGGAGGCCAACAGTTGGTGGCGTCTAATCAGGTCCACCTTTCCTTTAAGAATCTACACCTGGAGTGAATTCAAGACCTTGTTAGAAGACAAGTACTTTGGGCAGGAATTGAAATGGGAGAAGGAGGAGGAATTTAGGAACCTTACCCAAGGTGATATGACGCTACAAGCGTACACCGAGAAGTATCAAGCCCTGTCAAAGTTTGCTCCTAAAATAATAACCAACGAGGAGGAACTTGCCACCCGTTACGTCAGGGGCATGGCCAATAATCTAAGAATAAACATGAGCGGGTTCAACTGCAAGAGCTTTGCTGAGGCCTACGAGAAGGCAACCTGTATCTGGGCGCCCATCCAGAAAGGGGAGGCCGAGGAGAAAAAGAAGAAGAAAACATTCACGCCTCCTGTGGCGAGTGCTAGCTTCGTTCATAAGCCAATGTTCGGTCGCCCGGGTTTCCAGAATCAAGATAATCGCAATAGGAACCATAACAGGCCCCATTATCCTAACCGTAACCCCACCCCAAACGTGGTGAGGAACAACCAACAACTTCTCGGGAATCCGCCTTTCCAGGCAAACCAGTGTCGTTTCTGCCGACAGCCGAATCACCCGGGGAAGCGTTGTGACGGGAAACCAGTAGTGTGTTTCTTCTGTAATGAAGTAGGGCACAAGTCTAACGAATGCCCAAAGAAGGGTGCTGTTGTTAAGGCAAATACAGGACCATTGCCCGCAGTAAGGGTTCAGGGACGTGTGTATGTCCTGACCGAGTCTGAAGAGGATGCTGAGGAGATTATCGATGTCGACGTCATTACCGGTAAACTTCAAATTAACCTCGTACCAACACTTATTTTATTCGGTTCGGGAGTTTCATTATCTTTTAATTCATCCCAAGATTTATCAAACAGTCCATCACACAAATTTCCTTTACGACCTCCTATATTTAAAAATTCTTATCAACCTCTTAATATATCCGTCTACAAATTGTTTTCATACGTTCTTTATAAAAATACCCTTGTTCCGTAAAATCTTGGTAACGTAATTTGAAACACTTTTGAAACTTCATGGTTCAAAATTTTTATTCCTTTATTTCTAAAATCTTTGAAATTGTTTCATGTCTACTATTTCTTCTATTTTAGAAATATAATCAACAAGTTATTTTACGTCAATCTATTATTATAAATTTTCATCTTACCCAAAGGATGACTTATAACATTTTCGTTCCATCTAATAACTTTATAATAATAAATTTTAAGAAAATGAGCTATATCAACAAGGTTATCCATAATTCCCTGAAATTTTATTTAATCTTTCAACGATAACCTAAATTTCCTTTATTTTATTTAGTCTCATATTTCCCTATGATCACTACGACTTTTGTCTATTTTCCCTAATTGCCGTTCTTTTCCTAAGGCTATATACCTTATTTAAGTGGTCATTAGAAATAAAAATAATAATATTAAGTATATACGTTTAAAACTTCTTAAGGGGGTAGGACTATAATTTGACTATATTAAAGTCCTACTAAAATCTGAAATTTCTTATTTCAATCTATTTTATAATTAACATGTACTCTCAAAACTAAATAAATTATTTTTATTCCTAAGACTCTTATTATTTTAATTTCATTTAAGTCCGCACAAGACTTCTAGGCCCTACCTTTTTGTGAGCCTCTTTCGCGTCATTTTCAGAAATAACAATCTAGTAACATTTCTATATTTAATTAAATATCTCAGTAATAAAACAAACGCGATTTGTTCTCCAATATTTTCACTCTAATCCGGCGTGCTTATATTAGTTAGGAAACTCAAACTTTTCCAAGAAGGTCTTAATCCCTACAAAATCAAATGTTATTATCCAAATTTGTAAAATCTCGATATTCTCTCTAACTGCCTTGTTTGACCTCGGGCAGTTATCCACCCTATCCAAGTTTCGGGGACGAAACTTTTCTTAAGGGGGTAGGATTGTAACACCCCGTGTTTTTATAGCAAAATATTATGAAAGAATTTGATTCCTTAAATTAAATTCATCCTTTTTCCTTATAATAAAAATGCGAATGAATTTTTTTCGTTAAACATGTGACACTCCATATTAATTTCAGCCTATTATAATTGCGCAAGTCATTAATTAAACAATCTCGCTCAATATTTTTCTAACGCAATGCGCTACAACTTTTCTCAAGACTAATTAAAACCATTTTGATATGCTTCAAATTTGAACTTTATTTTTACATATTCAAACTCGATAAATCAAATGAAGCACCTACGACAAATTTCTCAACGACAAATTTTGGCACGCAAATCGAGGTCAAACTTTGACTAAATGGCCAAGCCACCTAAATGTGATTAAGTCACTTAATCCTTTCTTAAATATGCTTACTCATAATCCAAATCTAATTAAAGTAGTTTAAGCCTAATCATTTTGATTATTACTAACAAAACATATAATAATAATATCCAATTACTATTTCATTTTGATTTAACTAACACATTCACTAAAACTCGATATATGGAGTTACACTAAGCCTAAACTGATAAACTTTTTGACGTTTGAACATAATGATTTAATTCGATAACATTCAACCAAAAAAAAATATTTATTTCGATCAAGTAAGATTTTATTTCAAAGTTACGAGGACCTAATGCCCAATTTTTATTTTGATTTCGTTTTGAGGTCTATTTTCATTTTTATTTTCGATCTTGCTTCTAAACATTTTTCTAAGACTATATATTTCATTTCGAGACTTTTCGCGTGCGCGCAAATCGAAAATTTCAAAAACGAAAATCGAGTCCAATGTGAACTCAAGGAGGCCGAAATTTTGGCCTTGCTTGGTCAATGCAATCCTCTTCCATTTTCTTTGCTTTACTACCAAGTCCAATCCATTCTTACACCCTATGTTATTCATCATCACATTTTAGCCTCTTCTAGTTTTAATGTGAATGCTAATTGAGTCTTTAATGCATGCAAAAATAAAACACAACTACTACTACATACATACATTCACACGCACAAAACACCAACAAACACAACCAACACTTAACTTATTTTCTCTCTAAATAAACTCATATTCAAGAACACTAGTATGCATCTTCATCTTCAACCTCTAGCTCCCCTTTGAATCTTCATCTTCTTCCTTATATTTTCTTCCTTAAACTTTCATTTTAATGTTTTAAATTCACTAGGACACTTATATTAATTCTCCACTAAATATTTTAGTAATCATCTCCTCTCTTAAACTTGTAAATAAACATGAACTTAAATCAAAAACACTTGAAATATAAACATCACCTAAACTAAAAACAATACTACACTTAAATTTTGTAGTATAGTTTAGCTAGCCTAGTTTAAAATAATTACTAACATGCTTATTTCTTTCTATGTACTTATCATAACCAAAGACGAGGAGCAAGGTGGAGGAGTCGATCTTAGCCAGTTTGATCACATAGTCGACCCGGACAACTGTTGATCTTTTCACTCATAACCTAACTAAGGTGCTCCCGCACACTATAATTGCTAAGCACTTACACTTGTTTGATTATATGTTATGTTTGAGTGTGTATATCACTTTAGTATTGCATGACTAATTACAAGGCAAAAATCGAAAAATAAAACTTGTGTAGCTATTTAAAAACCACACGGCCATCACCCATTTTCTCACTTAATTTTTCGTTTTAATTTTTGTAAATTGCATGATTAAAATACTAAGGCTAATATGTGCATGAATATATAATTAGTTTTTGTTTAGGACTAAAAATGAATTTGTTATGAATTTTAAGGTTTTAAAGTGCTTGTGTTTGTTCTTGAAGTATTGTTATTGTTTTTGTTATAAAATGATTTACTTGTATGTGTTAATGTTTGTATATAAATTTCACCCATGTTAAATACATAAATAATATAAAGTAAATTAGTTATTGAATTAGAAGTATAAAAATCAAAAAAAATAAAAATAGTGAACATATACCTTCTACACGGTTTTATGGGTATTTTTGGACCAATTTTTAATTTTAATTTTTCTAAATAACATATTATGATTAGTTAGGATAAATTAGACTTATAGGAAAAATTTGAGAAAGTTTCATAAACATATAAAAATTTGACTAAATATTGTTCATATGAAAATATCAAAGTTCATCACACATTCATGTGTTCTTCACTTAAATGATTAGTTTGATTCATAAAATTTTATAAGTTTTAGTTATTTATTGTTTTTAGGTACTAGTTTAAATCACTTTAGATTAACTTGAATAAGTTAGTATATAAAAACTTTAAATCAAAAACCGATAAAATTTGAAAACGAAAATAAATGGTGTAAGTATAGTAGGCCACGGTTTAGGGTTAATTTTTGACCTAAAATGAATTTGTCACTTTTTATTTTTATCACTTAAGTATTTTAAATTAGTTAAAGTAATGAATTATTAATAAAAAACAAAAAAAGAAATAAATGGCTAACATATATGAACCACACGACATTCACCCTTATTTTGGGTCAATTTTGGTCAAAATGAATTTATCACTTAGTCATTAAATTTGATTTGTAATTAGGATTATGTTAGTTTGTAAAATGAATCGTTAATAAAAAGAATCAACGAAACCGATAAAAATAAACGTTACATATATAAAAATGAACAAATTCGAGTGTTACTACCTATGCTTAAATTTGGATGTGGATATACGGACTATTTAAAATGAACTACGACAACCTCGCTAAAATTTGAAACCGTTAAGATAATAGTTAAGTATATGACTAAATTTAACCGAGTTTTACTTTTGAAATATTGTTTAAAATCACTAAGTACAAATGAACTTAACAACTTTGATTAAAATATATTTCAAAATCACTAAATACAAAACGAACTTAACGACTTTAAAACTAGGATTTTATACTTAGAAAATAAATGAGTTAGTTTTACTTTTAGAAATATCTTAAGTATAAAAATGTATACAAGTATAAAAATACGAATAAAATACGAGGAATAGTAGAATACAATGAATAGTAAATACAATGAATAGTAAATACGATGAATAGTAGAATACAATGAATAGTAAATACAATGAATAGTAAATACGATGAATAGTAAATACGATGAATAGTAAATACGATGAATAGTGAATACAATGAATAGTAAATACGATGAATAGTAAATACAATGAATAGTAAAATAATGAATAGTGAAAATATTTAAAATTTACAAACGGACTCAAAATAAATAATTTAGTTTTTCTATGCTTTACATTTACTCAAGAATCATAGCGATTACTAAAATTTCATTATATAAAGTTCGACGATATATTTATATTTTAGAAATAAAATATGTTACGAGTGAACGAGAAAATAAGAAATTGAGAAAATAAGCTACTTGAATAAAATACTTGGATTGTTCGCCATGTCGCGACTTTTGATTTCAAGTTAAACGAGGTAGGCGTCTATGGGGACTTGGGCTCCCTCCCGAGTTGCCCAAGGCTTATAACGATCTTGAGATCTCTATTCTAAGACGCAGTATATACAACCTCAGGGATGGGGCAACATTGATATTTCCGTGGGCCCATAGATGGTAATTGGAAACTCCAGCCCCACCCGGGGGTACCCGTCTAAGGTGATAGTCGTATTTTTCGTCGGTGATACCTTTTGAATAAGCGAATCACGTATGATCCTCGATTAGATGGTGTATGCATACATTAGACTCGGGATTTGGTCGCCCTTATCGCTTTAGGTATCCTTAGTCCGTCACCATGTCCAAGTTATGTTGGCCCCGCCGACTGCACGGACGTCTAGTATGTCACCATGTCCAAGTTATGTTGGCCTCGTTTACTATAGCGCGAATTACGCCTCAGATAAGCTTCCGCCGCTAATGAACAATCATTCGTTTTCACATGTTGAATGTATTTCCTTGTCTTGTTTGATTGATTGTTGTTTGATGACTTGAGGGTATGAGTGTTGGAATACTACCACGAGAATGATTATTTGAGAGTTGTTGTACAATATGTGATTGGTTTTATACTCATGTTTGAATAATCTTGATTTCTTTATGTGCCTTGCCTGGTTTCTTGCTAATTGTTTCTATTTATTTATTATTCATTATTTATACTGCATATTGCTTTAGAAATTGCATGTATCGAAAGAGTGTGCGGGAAAATGATAATATGTAAAAACGCAGGTACCCCGAGACCAACGCTATTGAATGCTGGGGAGAGTTTACCTTTATTTTGTACTCCTTTTTGAGAGATTGTAATCAAATAACTCTGTTTATCTTAAACTCATATTATGTATATAGAGTTTGTAATACGATAACAGCTGGTTTTGTAATATGTAGACTTAATTAATTTTCCGCCTTAGTTTAATTAAAGTCACGAAAAACCAGGTTGTTACATTATTTCTAATCTCTTGTTATTCATATTAATGTCATTTTGTATAATCTTGGGCATGTTAATACGATTAACATTTTTAGTAGTAATATCGTGTTCCATATTTCTACAAGTGGTATCAGAGCATTAGGCTCAAAATGATTTTAATATGGATTAAAATTGAAAATATAAAATCGTTTATTTTTCAAATTCATCTCGGCATTTTTATTTTTTTTTCTTTTCGAAATTTTTTTTAGTTTAATTTAATTGTTTTAAATTGTTAGAATGATTAAATTAAATTGATATGCAAATTTGTTATATATATTTTGATGAGATCATAATTTAAGATGTATAACACTTAATTTTGGTTTAAATGTGATTAAAATCAAAATAATATGATTATATGATAATTATAAAGTTTATTATATGATAATGAAACTTGTGATGTAATTTATGAAATTATATAAATGTCAATTTATTTTGCATATATAGTATGTTTCGAAATTTTTATATATATATATATATATATATATATATATATATATATACATGTCAATTTTTGTTGTTAAATATGATTTAATAAAAATAATTGTTTATATTTATATGTATAAATATTATTTTGGCCGAGACAATTAATAAAAAAAAAAAAAAAAATTGTTTTTGTTATTTTATTTGTATTGGCCGAAATACATTACATTGAGTTAATATGATTAATTCAGTTTTTTTTTTTATTATTTGAATTGTCAAATAGTTTTTGTTTTAAAAATGCCTTATTTTATTGTCATAAAATTGTTTATGATTTATAAGAGTATATGATGCCATTCATTTTAAAATAGTTTAAAATGATCATTGAATTGATTCATTATATAAGATATGTTGAATTAATTTCTAAATTATCAATTTATGTATGACATGATTGATTTTTATGTTAATGAGTGAATTTTTATGAAAACTTTCACTTAAACATATTTTTAGTAGGTGGTTTGTGTTTTTCATGCATTCGGATGTATGAATTTTTTTTTTTTTTTAGTTGATGAATGCGTTTATATTTGATTGCGTTTTATATCTAGTGTGGCCTTAGTTTTAATTGCATTTTCGTAATGATGGAAATGTGATTTTGGGATTTTTTCATATCTCCAACTTGTAATTTTCTTTTATCCTAGATTATATGTAAATAGATTTTTCATGTAATAGTTAGTGGTAAAAGAAGTGGAGATTGAAGCCTTAAAGGGTCCAATTTGATTGGATTCCGCCTTGTACTGTTTTTGTTAGGCCACACTAGGTTTTATGTGCTTGTTATATTTATGTTTTTCGTCATATTCCGCCTAAAATCAAACCACCTACATAGATGAATATTGGTTCATTCCCACGTGTTAGTTAAAATAGTTATAACATATGATGTTTTAACCTTTTTGATTTAAACATATGATGTTTTAACAAGTCATCGTTCACTTAGACTCACCTATATTGTTCACTTAAATGAGTTTTTATTTTGGATGATGAGATCTCACTCTTAATTTTTAAATTGAGATATAGTCTTTCTAAATCGAATCATTATGAATCCCTTGTTCGTCGGTGGGCATATAGGACCTGTTGTTAAATCCATGTGTACCCCTTCTACCTTGGGTAAGTAGTGGATGTCGATGTTAGTTGAACTCAACATTTGGTTTTCACTAAGATGTGATAATTGAAATGGACTATTAATAAATTTGAGAAATTTATGAACCAAGAGTTTTTAAAAGTTAAAAATTAGTCAAATGGTTGACTTATCGATTTATTGAAATTTGAGTCTTGGAATCATTTATATAATTCTTGAGTGGGATCAATTATATAAATGCTTATAGTTTATTTACATGTTTTAAATAGACGTTTTAAATTTGATGATTGCTTATGTTTGCTTTATCTTCTTATATTGTAGATATATTTGTTGCTATTTCTGCTGTATTATGGCTGATAATACTGCTACCCCCGGCCCTAGTACCGTCTTAACTAGGGAGTCATGGTTGCGTTCCTTTATGGACCATGTCTCCTATAACCAAAACTACCGTCTCAAGTCAGATGGTAGTAACTTCACCGAATGGGAGGCGGCATTAAAGAATGCAGCCATCGCAGACGGAAAACTGAAGTATCTCATGGAGCCAATTCCGGCTGAACCTACTGCTAGATCTGGAGCTCAACGAACTGCATATGATGAGTTTGTGAAAGAAGCGGGTGCGATAAAGAACGTACTCATATATGCAATGGATTCACATTTGCAACGTCGCTTCATTTCCCAAGGTGCAAATCGCATTTTCACCTCGCTGACTAATGAATTCTCGCAAGCTCCGAGAATTGTTAGGTATGATGCAGCTGTACGCTTCTTTGAGGCTAAGTTGCAAAAGGGCCAACCTGTTAACGCCCACATGCTTAATATGATTGAGAATGTGGAGAAATTAGACGCACTTGGTTGCAAGATTGAAGAGTCAATCATTGTTGATCGTATCCTACACTCCCTTCATGATGGATTCACTCAGTTTAGGGTGAATTACAACATGAATGATATGAAGAAGAGTCTTCACGAACTTCATTCTCTACTTGTGCAAGCTGAGAAAGATCTTAATTTGAGTGGGAGTCACAAGAAAGATGTTCTTGTGATACAGTCTAAGGGAAAGGGAAAGGCACCTGCTGCCTCCTATGCTAAGCGACCACAGTTCAAAAAGAAAGGTCAGCCTAAACCCAAGAGTGGTCCTGGGGAGTCAAGTCACTCAAAAGGCAAGAAGAGCAAAGAAAAGGAGGGAAAATGTCACCATTGCCAGCAGTCTGGGCATTGGCGAAGGAATTGTCCTAAGTACCTCGAGGACATAAAAGCTGGACGTGCGACAGCTCAAGGTATGTCATCTAATACTCACATGATAGAAATTAATCATGCGAGTTCCTCTGTTTGGGTATTTGATACTGGATGTGCTTCTCACATTTGTAATCACTTGCAGGGCCTCCGGGACGTAAGACGTCTGGCTAAAGGCGATGTTGATTTACGTGTTGGAATGGAGCAAAGGTTGCTGCGGTTTCTGTTGGAACTTACATCTTGTTTTTACCTAGTGGTTTGGAACTTTGTTTGAGTAATTGTTATTATGTTCCTAGTTTGTCAAAGAACATTATTTCCGTTAACATGTTGGATGTTTATGGTTTTTCATTTATCATTAAGAACAATTGTTGTACTTTTTCTTTAAATGATGTTGTTTATGGTCAAGCGTTTTCCATGAATGGTATTTATGTTCTAGATCAAACGCAAGAAATATATCATGTGGATAATAAAAAGGCCAAAATAAGGTGATAAAGATCAAACGTATTTATGGCATTGTCGAATGGGACACATAAATGAAAAACGAGTAAAGAAACTCATTAAGAATGGGATTATTTCACCATTTGGCTATGAATCATTTGGAACTTGTGGATCAAGTCTCATTGGAAAGATGACTCGTATATCTTTTAAAGGTATTGGAATGCGAGCCAGTGACCTACTAGGACTAATACATACCGATGTATGTGGCCCAATGCCTGTCACAGCACGAGATGGCTATAGATATTTCATCACTTTTACTGATGATTTAAGTAGATATGGGTATGTCTATTTGATGAAACATAAAAGTGAATCTTTTGAGAAATTCAAGGAGTTTCAAAATAAGGTTGAGAACCAATTAGATAGAAAAATAAAGGCATTACGATCAGATCGTGGTGGTGAATATTTATCTAATGAATTTGATCAACACCTAAAGGATTGTGGCATTGTATCACAATTAACTCCACCTGGAACACCACAATTGAATGGTGTGTCCGAACGGAGAAATCGGACCTTGTTAGACATGGTTCGCTCCATGATGAGTCACACGGTTTTACCGGATTCATTGTGGGGGTTTGCTCTAAATTCTGCTGCACTCATTCTAAACCGAAGTCCGACTAAAGCGACTGACAAAACCCCATATGAGATGTGGAAAGGAAAAGTTCCTGATTTGTCTTTTATTCGGGTTTGGGGATGTGAGGCTTACGTTAAGTGGAGACCTGACGATAAGCTTGGCCCACGATCGGTCAAAACATACTTTGTGGGATATCCAAAAGGAATGTTTGGTCATTACTTTTATTCACCTACTGAACAACGAGTCTTTGTTGCAGCTAGTGCTAAATTCTTAGAGAAAGAGTTTATCACGAATAACCAAAGTAATAGGGTTTTTGAGTTGTCAGAAATCTCAGAACCAGACACTGCACATGTGATGGAGGAAGATATTCCTTCTACCTCCACTGCAGTAGCTATTCCTGCGGAACCTAGGAGGTCAAGTCGAATCTCTTATCCTCCGGATCGATACATTGGTATCGTTGAAGAAGGAAATAGAGATGATTTATTACTTCTTGAAAGTAATGAACCGACTACCTACATGTTGGAGTATGTGTCCTCCACAATAGTGCGATTACTTAATAAATCTCAATTAAGGAATACATGGGGATAATCCTAGATTGTTGTCAATTGATTAACGTAAATCAATAACGGTTGGCTGACTAGAGTTTGACGTTATTGTCGTGAGAACGGCGGTAATCAATTGATCCCTTTAAGTCACACCTATAGGAACGTACTCCAAATATTTAAGCTAATTAATTGTATGAGATACGATTATATTAGTAACTTGATAAGTTGACTAACGGTTAGTCAGTGAATTGATTTAGAGAGAAATCGAGTTGTGAACTCGGATGATTCAATTTTATATCGATAAAATTATTAGAGGAGACGAGAATTAGTGATTAAGCGTTAATTCACTAATTGTGTATATTTTACTAATGAGATTAGTAAAAGTACATTTTATATATGTGTAAGTGTACATGTATGTTAAAGAAGAGTTATGAGTTCAATTTGATAATTTGTACTTTATCATGTTAGATGATTAAGTGATAAATTATAAGTATTTGTGGGACAAATATTGAAAACAAATTGGACCCATATTAGGGGCCTAGTAACCGTCCAACAAGGAGGAAGAAGGAGAATAAGATTCTCATTTTGTCTTTTAGCATTTGTTCCTCACATGCATGCTTTAAACATACTCATTACAAAGCATGAAATTGTTCTAAACTATGTGAAAGACTTTCTTCTCTCCTCCATGCAAAGGGGCCGGCCCCCTAGAGTGTCTTGGACACATTTTGCTTTTCTCTTTTTGTCTATATAAGAGGATGAAAAGAAAGAGAAAAGGATGCATCATTTTCTCTACACTCTTCTACTCTCCATCTCTCTCACATTCTCTCAAAAACTAATACTACTATTAGTCTTAATATTACTAAGTGTTAGTAATACTATTATCACATAATATCAAGTTTATACTAAGTGATTTCTAGCTCAAAATCACTAGTATATTTTGGAGTAGTTCTTGGGTGTATCTCAAAGGAGGTTTCCTACTTTGGAAACTCGGGTTTTTGGAGGATCATCCTAAGCTTAAACTCAAGAAACAAAACTAGAAAGGAGTTCTAGCTTTGTGCCCTAATTTTCTTTAAAGAAAGGTATAAATTTCTAATCTTGTTAACAAAGTGAATTTGTACTACATAGATCTTGCTAAATCAAATTAGAGTAATTTGATTTACACTAATATTTGATTAGTGAATGGGATCCGATCCCTACAAGTGGTATCAAAGCCAAGGCTTGTAGTTACAAATTTATTTTGTTAATTTTGGGGTTTTATATATTTATTGAGAATAAATATGATAAAATCCGAAAATGGTGTTAAAAGTGGTTTTAACACGAGATTTTTATTGCATGAAAAGGTTCTGGTCTCATGAAGTTACTGGTCAAATTTCGTAATTTGTGGAATTTGTTTGCTAATTTAAATGATTTTTATACAAAACCGAGTCAAAAAGTGTGTTTTTGGCTAAAATAATTACTATAAATATTTATAGTTGGAATCTGGTCACGAAATTTTTACACAGTGTTATTACATATTTATACATTCTGCATGTAAATTTTCAAAGTTAGATTTTGAGTTTTGCATATTTATTCATATTTTTGTTAAAAATCGGTATATAATGAGTTTTATGTCCAAAAATATAGTAAACTTTGTTTTCTGGACATGAAATTTATACCAATATTTTAATACATTATGGGGATGCTCTCGTATAAATTTGGGATTTTTCCTCACTGTTATAGACGTTTTCGTGATTTTATGAGATAAAATCGATGAAATCGTATGTTATTTGTTATAAAATAATTCGTAAATTTTTCTGGCCATAATTTTTCTTTTCTAATATTTTAGAAGTGTTCCAGAATATACAAAATTTTTTCAAAATAAAAATAATTTTATTTTATTTTATTTTGATTTTATGAAGCTTTATTCATAAAAGGGTTATGATTAAAGTAGATCTAATTAGCAAATGACCAAGTTTATGAACTAAAATCACCATAAGTTAGTATGAACTAATTTTGGGTGTTCTAAAATCAGTTTAGAAGTTTTAGTTCAAGCTTAAAAGGTGTTTTAAGCATTATTGATTAATATAAGATTAATCGGTTTAAAATGAGATCGGTTTTAAACAACTTAATGCGATTATTGTTTAGGGCGATTTTGGCATGTTTTTATTTATAAGCTTTACATTATGCATGTTTGGATGAATATTTATTGTTGAATGAATGTTTATTCTTACTAGTATGGCCATAGTTTGTTATATTTTTACCGATATTACCCGTAATGAAAGGGAATATCGTGTGGGTATGTAATTAAATGCGATCTCGTATCGCCGGTTTGTAATTTAATAGTTTATTTCATTTATAAATGTATAATAGGATTGCTATGTATTCATTTGTAAATCATTCTTGTAACTATTTGTAAATCGAAGACCGGTGATGGAGATCGACTTGGAGCCTTAGAAGAGTTCTAAAGCTAGCAAGGAGGAGCCTTGGATGAAGTTCATTTGAAGAGGGACCAAAGGAGTTGGTTTCCAATTTGTAACTCCTTGTAATTTTAATTACCTTTAGGTGGCCATACTAGGTTTATGTTTATGCTTGCATATGTTTGTTTGATTGCTTATTTTTCCGCACACATGCCAAAATCGCCATGCATGCTACGATATCCCACTTCGATTGTCATTTTTAGGTCGCCATTCTTAAATTAGTTCACTTATAAAGAATTTAAATGACTAAAAATTGACAAGATCACCCACATTTTAACAAAAATGAATTGAGATTAAGCCTTTCCAAATGTAGCAACTATGAACCCCATGTTCGTGAGGACCTCATAACGTGGAACCTTGTTACCATGGGTAAGTAGTGGGAGGAAGTCCCGTGCTAGTTTGGTTTGGACTCAACCGAATAAGAGTTATTTGGGGCTAATCGATGCATTTTATAGAAAATCATCAACCAAGCATTCTAGTGTAGAATTAGTCAAGTGTTGACTTATCGTTTTTATATAAAAGGAAACATGAGATGTCTAATTTTATATGAAAGACGAGTCTTGGAATCATTTATATAATTTCGTGGGAGATCATTATATAAATGGACATTTGTTTTAAAAGAGTTTTAGCAAATGTCATTAATGAACTATGAATGTTAATTTCCTTTTTTTTGTTGTAGAATAATTTATTTGAAATCGCAATGATAACATAAACTCCCGCACCCATTTTGGGTTAATATTCATGGTTGAGAACCGTGATGGATAAGTGTATCCTATAGGATGACGGTAGCAACTTTGTCGAATGCGATTCGATTTTAAGGGGCGCCGCTCAATCCGACAATGTGCTTAAATACCTTACCGAATAACCTCCCACCGAACCCGGACTTGGAGCCACCGTGGCGGCGCAAGCCGCGTACGATGAGCACCTAAAGACTGACAATGACGTTAAAAGTGTTTTGATTTGGTCAATGTCACCTTCTCTCAAACTTCGCTTCGTTACTCACAAAAGTGCATATGAGATATTCACTAGAGTGACGACGATGTGCTTTAACACAAAGAGCATGAAAGTGAATGAGATTGAGAGAAAAGATGTTTTTCAATAAGATTGAAGAGCATAAACATTAGGGTCATGAAAGGGAAGGGAGCTTATAAAGCTCGGTTCAAGGAAGATAAGGGTAAGGGGAAGGCTATTGAGAATAGCAAGCCCAAACCCGGTCGTTGGAAGCGCAATTGTCCCAAATCCTTGAAGGAAAATAATGATGGATGTGCGACATCCAAAGATATTGTTCCTTCTAGACTTTATATGATTGACATAAATCATGCTTGCATTTCTACATGGGTATGAGATACCGGATGTGGATCTCACCTTTGCAATCACTTGCGGGATGAGAAACCCGCAAGCACTAGCCAAGGGTGATGTAGATCTCGCATGGGTAATGGAGCTAGAGTAGCGGCCATTTCGTGGGTACTTTTGTACTCACTCTAGCTAGTGGTTTAGAGTTGTACTTGAATAACGGTTATTTTGTACCAACTCTAACCAAAAACATTATCTCCGTCTCCGTGTTTCATACGGAAGGTTTTTTGATTAAGGATAATCGGTGTTCTTTTTCATTTAATGAAATGGTTTATGGTGAAACCATTTCAATCGGAGGTATTTATGTTTTAAATGATGTCAATGATGTTTATCATATAGAGAACAAGAAGCTCAAAACGAATGAATCAAACAAATCCTACCTTTGGCATTGTCGTTTAGGTCACATAAACGATAGACGCACAAAGAGACTTGTTGAGACCAATGTTCTCAAACCATTTGATTGCGAATCATATGGTACGTGCGAATCTTGCCTTTTAGGCAAGATAACTCGTCAACCCTTTAGCGGTAAAGGGACACGAGATAGTGAGGTTTTAGGACTCATACATTCCAATGTGTGTGGTCCATTAAACATCACCGCTAGAGGAGGATATCATTACTTCATTACTTTTACCAATGACTTAAGTAGATATGGTTATGTCTACTTAATAAGGCATAAAAGTGATGCTTTTGAGAAATTTAAAGAATTTCATCATGAAGGTTGAGAACCAATTGGATAAGAAGATAGAAGCACTACGATCGGATCGTGGTGGCGAATATCTAAGTAATGAGTTTGATTCACATCTTAAGAATTGTGATAGAGTATCACAAATTGACTCCTCCGGGCACACCTTTGTTGAATGGTGTTGCGAAAGGAGAAACCGAACCTTGCTAGATATGGTTCGGTCTATGATGAGTCAAAGTGAGCTTCTGGATCGATTTGGGGCTTTACGCTATCGCTTGTCGCTTTTCTCACTAAATCAAGTCCGACTAAAGCGGCTCCATATGAGATATGGACGGGAGCAGTTCCTATTTGTAGGTTATCCTACGAGCGTGTGGTTATTACTTCCACAAACCTCACGAGAACAAAGAGTTTGTGGCTCGTGATCTTTGTTTTCTATAAAATAAATATATTTCTAGAAAGCAGTGGGAGAAAAATTTGAACTTGATGATGAAGTTCAAAGCCACAAACCGACGCAGTAAAAATGAGGAAACCGCTTCCTCGTCTTACGACACGGTTATAATCCCTAGGAGGTCGGGAAGAATTAGTCCTCAACGACCAGTTACTTCTGTAACATCGAGGAGGAGGGTGATTTGTTGTTATTCGAAAGCAACGAACCCTCAACCTACAAGGCGGCAATTAGTAGCCCCAACTCCACCAATGGCTAAAGGCCATGAAATCCAAATAGATTCTATGTACGAGAACCAAGTTTGGGACTTGGTAGATTTACCTGAAGGAGTGAGACCCCTTCAAAGGTAAATGGATATTCAAAATCAAACTCGGCATAGATAAACATATTGATGTTTACAAAGCTAGATTGGTGGCAAAGGGCTTTGCACCGGTTGCTATGCTTCGATCCATAAGGATAATCTTAGCGGTTGCCGCATTTCATGACTATGAAATATGGCAAATGGATGTAAAAACCGCCTTCTTGAATGAGATTCTAGAAGAGGAAGTGTACATGACACAACCTAAAGGTTTTGTAGATACATCTAACCCTAAGAAAGTATGCAAGCTTAAGAGATCCATTTATGGTCTTAAGCAAGCATCAAGGAGTTGGAATCACATATTCGATCATGTTATAAAACAAAATGGATTCGCTCGAAGTGCCGAGGAACCTTGTTTGTACATGAAGTTTAGTGGGAGCAAGGTAACCTTCCTTGTTTTGTATGTGGATGACATACTACTGATTGGAAATGATGTTCCAAGTCTGAACTCGGTAAAGGTGGAATTGGGAAACCATTTCCAAATGAAGGACTTGGGAGAGGCACAACGCATCTTGGGTATCCGGATCTATAGAGATAGATCTAAAAGGATACTAGCATTGAGTCAAGAAACTTATATTGATAAGATTCTTGACATGTTCAATATGAAAGACTCCAAGAGAGGCTTTCTTCCGATGAGTGTAGGAATAACATTGAAGAAATCTCAATGTCCTACGACTCCTGCGGAAATTGAACGCATGAAATTGATCCCATATGCTTCCGCTGTAAGATCAATCATGTATGCTATGATGTGCACTCGTCCCAATGCCGCTTTCGCCTTGAGCATGACGAGCCGGTATCAAGCCAATCCTGGTGAGAGTTACTGGATAGCTGTAAAGAACATCCTTAAGTACTTGAGAAGAACTAAGGATTCGTTTCTAGTGTTTGGAGGAAAACTTGAGCTACGTGTAAAGGGTTACACGGATGCAAGTTTCCAAACCGATGGGGATGATTTGAAATCCCAATCCGGCTATGTCTTTATGTTGAATGGGGGTGCTGTTTGCTGAAAATAGTTTCAAGCAAAGTGTCACTGCGGATTCTACAACAGAAGCTGAATATTTGGCAGCTTCGGAAGCTGCTAAGGAAGCTGTATGGATTCGGCAGTTCTTGGATGGACTAAGAGTAGTCCCTAATGCCGCAAATCCAATCACTATTTATTGAGATAATAGTAGGGCTATCTTTCAAGCAAAGGAGCCCAAGTCTAGTAATACGTCTAGACACGTTTTGAGGAAATACCATGTTATAAGAGATAACGTGGAAAGAAAGGAAATAGATATTTGTAAGGTTGGGACAGACGATGAGATCGCTGATCCTTTAACCAAGCCTCTTTCGAGGACTAAGCATGACGCGCACACCGCCTCCATGGGGTTGCGGCGTATGCTAGATTTCCTTTTGATTCGTGATATGTAATTGAATACAGTATCCTATTACATATATGAATATAACATTCATTGTTTAGAGTATATTTACTCTTTTAAGTCATTCTGAATGCATACTCTGTTTATCCGAATAGTTGTGCGACAACTTTGAACATATTCAAGTGAACGGCATAAACTAAGTATTTGGTCCCTAGTCTCTCATATGAGGTGACGTCTCCGAGAGACTAGATTGCAAGTCGATCGATGGTGGGGTTCAACACCATAGGGTCATATGTGATGATCGATCGTTTGCATAGACGGTGTGAAAACACTCTGTCGAGGCAATGGACGCTTATAGAATTCCTTTTCAATGAGATTGAAACCTGGTCGTGGTGGGAATTTCTATAGTATTCCTTTGAGTCGATTCTTTGACTGGAACTGATTGTCTGAGTCGGTGCAGTTTCCGAGTGACTTTCATTTTTGTCCTAAGCCGTGCCGTGAAAGGGGGTTATAAGGGCATCTTTGGGGTCATGGTGATCTGCATTATCTGACAATCGAGTGGAAGGGAAATGTCCACCCTCGTCAGGGTAAAACATCTTTGGGCCACTCGAGGAGTAGTCAGAAAATGCGTGGCCACGCTCGGAAGAATCTACGGTAGATTCCCGGTCAGACCTACTCTCCTTATCGAGGAAACCACTCATGATATATATCTCAGGATGCAAGTACGACCTGTAAGACACCTTGCATCGAGTGGGAGATGTGAAACGGACATGAGAATTGGTAATGCACAACTTGTCTCGGACAAGTGGGAGATTGTTGGAGTATGTGTCCTCCACAATAGTGCGATTACTTAATAAATCTCAATTAAGGAATACATGGGGATAATCCTAGATTGTTGTCAATTGATTAACGTAAATCAATAACGGTTGGCTGACTAGAGTTTGACGTTATTGTCGTGAGCACGGCGGTAATCAATTGATCCCTTTAAGTCACACCTATAGGAACGTACTCCAAATATTTAAGCTAATTAATTGTATGAGATACGATTATATTAGTAACTTGATAAGTTGACTAACGGTTAGTCAGTGAATTGATTTAGAGAGAAATCGAGTTGTGAACTCGGATGATTCAATTTTATATCGATAAAATTATTAGAGGAGACGAGAATTAGTGATTAAGCGTTAATTCACTAATTGTGTATATTTTACTAATGAGATTAGTAAAAGTACATTTTATATATGTGTAAGTGTACATGTATGTTAAAGAAGAGTTATGAGTTCAATTTGATAATTTGTACTTTATCATGTTAGATGATTAAGTGATAAATTATAAGTATTTGTGGGACAAATATTGAAAACAAATTGGACCCATATTAGGGGCCTAGTAACCGTCCAACAAGGAGGAAGAAGGAGAATAAGATTCTCATTTTGTCTTTTAGCATTTGTTCCTCACATGCATGCTTTAAACATACTCATTACAAAGCATGAAATTGTTCTAAACTATGTGAAAGACTTTCTTCTCTCCTCCATGCAAAGGGGCCGGCCCCCTAGAGTGTCTTGGACACATTTTGCTTTTCTCTTTTTGTCTATATAAGAGGATGAAAAGAAAGAGAAAAGGATGCATCATTTTCTCTACACTCTTCTACTCTCCATCTCTCTCACATTCTCTCAAAAACTAATACTACTATTAGTCTTAATATTACTAAGTGTTAGTAATACTATTATCACATAATATCAAGTTTATACTAAGTGATTTCTAGCTCAAAATCACTAGTATATTTTGGAGTAGTTCTTGGGTGTATCTCAAAGGAGGTTTCCTACTTTGGAAACTCGGGTTTTTGGAGGATCATCCTAAGCTTAAACTCAAGAAACAAAACTAGAAAGGAGTTCTAGCTTTGTGCCCTAATTTTCTTTAAAGAAAGGTATAAATTTCTAATCTTGTTAACAAAGTGAATTTGTACTACATAGATCTTGCTAAATCAAATTAGAGTAATTTGATTTACACTAATATTTGATTAGTGAATGGGATCCGATCCCTACACTACAAAGGTGCAATGACTAGTTCTGACTTAAAGCTATGGCTTGAAGCCATGCATTCCGAGATAGACTCCATGTACGAGAACGAAGTATGGGATCTGGTTGATTTGCCCGAAAAGGTGAGACCTCTTCAGTGCAAATGGATTTATAAGATAAAACGTTCACTAGGTGGACAACCAGATATCTATAAAGCACGACTTGTTGCAAAAGGTTTCACCCAAGTGCAAGGTTTACACTACGATGATATCTTTGCACCTGTCGTCATGCTTCGATCTATCCGGATTATCTTAGCGATTGCTGCATTTCATGATTATGAAATATGGCAAATGGATGTGAAGACCGCCTTCTTAAATGGTTATTTAGACGAGGAATTATACATGGTACAACCCGAAGGCTTCACAGATCCAAAATATCCTAAGAAAGTATGCAAACTTAAGCGTTCCATTTATGGACTTAAGCAAGCATCGAGGAGTTGGAATCATCGATTTGACCAAGTGATTAAACAATATGGTTGTAAACGATCAGTCGAGGAACCATGTTTATATGTCAAATCAAGTGGGAGCTATGTTGCATTCCTAGTTTTGTATGTAGATGACATACTGTTAATAGGAAATCACATTCCTATGCTTTCTTCTGTAAAAGAATGGTTAAAGAATCATTTTCAGATGAAAGACTTAGGTGAGGCACAGAGAATACTCGGTATTCAAATCTATAGAGATAGATCCAAGAGAATGTTGGCGTTAAGTCAAGAATCTTATATAGATAAAATTCTTGAGAGGTTCAGTATGACGAACTCAAAAAGGGGTAATCTTCCGATGTCAATCACCTAAATCACCAGAAGAAATAGAGCGCATGAATCGAATTCCGTACGCTTCGGCCGTAGGATCGATTATGTATGCTATGATGTGTACACGTCCAGACGTGGCATACGCACTTAGTATGACGAGTCGTTACCAAAAGGATCCAGGTGAAAGTCACTGGATTGCAGTTAAGAACATCCTTAAGTACTTGAGAAGAACTAAGGGTTGGATGTTAGTATATGGTGGAGACAAAGAGTTATGTGTAAAAGGTTTCACAGATGCTAGTTTCCAAACGGATAGAGATGATTCTAAGTCTCAATCCGGATTCGTTTTTACACTTAATGGTGCGGCAGTGAGTTGGAAAAGTTCCAAGCAATCAGTCACAGCAGATTCCACTACAGAATCTGAGTATATTGCGACTTAGAGGCGGCTAAAGAGGCAATATGGATGCGTCGGCCTACAAGGGCTAATGGTAGTTCCTAGTGCGAATGACCCGATCACTGTTTATTGTGATAACAGTGGTGCCATATTCCAAGCTAAAGAGCCTAAATCTAGCAATAAGTCTAGACATGTGTTGCGGAAGGCTCATATGATACGAGATTACGTGGAGCAAAAGGAGATAGAGATTTGCAAGGTTGTCACGGATGACAACATAGCGGACCCTCTCACGAAGCCATTGTCCTACAATAAACAGGTTGAACATGTTGTATCAATGGGACTGAAGAGTGTTCCTGATTTTCATTAGTTTGTTTTTGGATAATGTATCTATTAAAACTTCTAGTTTGTAATCATCAATTTTTTTTTCTTTATATATATAGTATTTCTAATGTCACAATTAAAGTAAACAAGAAGGGGGGTTTTAAAGGTTTTGTTATCAAGCAAAGACTAACACTAATCAAGTGGAAAATTTAGACAAATTCAAAAAGTAATAGCAAGTAGAAGATGATTTCAACAATAAAAGAGAGCAACTTGGTATAATTAATCTCACTTTCAACCAACCAAAGTTCAACAATTCTCACAAATAATAACCTTGTTTACTCAACCAAAACTAATCAAAGATTAGAACTTTCCCATCAATTAGCAATTTATGATAACATCCATGCATAAACTACCATAATCAATGGACAAATCATGCAAAGCACACAACTTTAATCCAAAGAAACACATTAAAGATCAAAACTTGGGAAAGAAGCAAAGATAATTAGCACTAAAACAAGCATTTAGCACTTAATCACATATGAATCTCCCACTTTCTCAACATTTCCATAACATCCATTTCAATGTGGAGAAAGTTTGCCTCAAAAATCAACATCAATAATAATATCCACTATTGGTAAAGAAAGACATTAATTTGCATAAATCCAAACCAAGATGATCAAACTAAGAGAGGAAATCATGCAAATACAACAATAATATCAAGGAGATTCAAATTAAACAAGGATACAAATAGTAGAGAATTGTCTTACAATGGAAAGTTAAAAGCTTGAAGAATTACACCAAGTTTAGGAGAAGATTAGCCTTCCATTAACATCAAAAACCCAATCTTAGATCTAGAATTCTAATGTTTAAAAGTTTGTAAATGATAAAAAGATGTCTAAAGATGTTTTATGATATGTGATAATGTTTTTCTAAAACCCTAGATAAGCCTTATATATGATGGAACAAAATCTACTTCAAAACAAGCAAAAGCGACTCTGGCGTGAAAGCAGAGGCGGTGTGGCGTGAGTCACGCTTGAGAATGGCGCGTGTCGCGCTGTTGGCGTGGTCACGCTGTTTAAGTATTGTGCGCCTAAAGCTGCTGTAAGTTGCTTCATTTTCCTCCACTTTTTTCGACTTGACTTTTCTTGACTTCTTTCTTGGGCCTCTTTTGTGTCTCATTCTTGGGCCTTGAACCTTTATTGAAGACTTCATAATCGAGATCACATTACTTGCAACAAAAACCGAAAATAAACGACTCGGATGGAATTCGACATTTCATCATTAAAGTACTCAAAATCGCTCCAAAATCCGATATTATTCACTTAAATTCTCCTAATAAATACCTACTAAAACCGACTTATCAAACTCCCCCACACTTGAACCTTTACTCGTCCCGAGTGAAATCCGAGACTTTAAACAATCAATCTCCTCAAGGTCCATAGAAGAGCGTGGAGCTAGCTCGATCTTTCAAATAAAATCCAACAAACATCTCTCTTCCCTCACACATCTCCCTCCTTATAACTTCCTCATCTAAGTCGGTCCTAACCTCTCTTCGACCTTCTTATGTCTCCCTCAAGTCCTCACATGATGTTCCACCAACTCCAAGCCCTCACTTCTAAACTCCCTCGACAAAGCATTCCCCAAATTCACTTCCAACACCATATCGTAGAGGAGATATGCCTCACCATCATCCAAAGCACACCTTAAATTCCCACTCCTTATTACTCCTCACTTGATAAGCGCCACGATGTATGAATTCACACCCTTCTATGCTCCAATGGCCTTATCAAGTGCTTCCTACCCTTCCTCCCTTCTTACTCCTCGTCTTATATCGCCAACGCCATAACGAGACACAACATATCACAAACTTTAGCCCATAGTACGGGATATTAGTATTAGCCCCATACTTAGGGGGTAAATATGGCCATTTTTAGGCTCTTTTGACCTCAATTTTATTGCTAATGGTTGCATACTAAGGCTCCCAAAAGCGAGGCCCCTCAAATTTTGCATAAGCCGCCCTTTCGGGTTTTCAACTTATCGGGGATTGATTTTTTTTTTTTTTTTTTTTTTTTTTTTTTAGTTTTTTTTTTCTGTTTTTTTTTTTTTTTTTTTTTTTTTTTTTTTAATATCGAAATATGATAACAAAAAATACATACTAAATACTGTAGATACCCGTATCCGTACCCCCCAAAAACAAACCCGATGATGAAAAGGACTTTCATGCATGCTTTTAAAAGAGTCGAAACGGTACAAAAGTGTCTACAACGTATTAGTCATTTTTAGCGTATTAATTTGAACTTGCATAATCATGAAAATGAATGTCAATTTTAGTCATTATGAGCATAACACGAGCACAATATAGGAACGTCTTATTAAGCCAAGCCATAAAAACAGCCCAACTAGCTACAAAACGGCCCAAACTTGTAAAAACGACCCAAAACGCACACTAACACAACACGTAAAACGGGCCAAAGTGCGTCCCGTGTCACATTTTCACAAAACTAGACTCTACAAAACCATAAAATAATATAACCTAATATTATTTTATTTTGAGCCAAAACCGAAAAACACGACAAAAACCGAAACACGAAAACCGAAATTCGGATCAAAACTGAACAAATACTTAACCCTTAAGTAAACAACAAAACATAATCATTACCTAATCAAAACACCCAAAACCAAATGGCGGCACAAACAGCCCACCAAAACAAAATAACAATCGCCAGTTGACAGGCGATTAAATTTCTAATCGCCTGTTAACAGGCGATTATTATTTTGTTTCATACCAGCCGCCTTTTTGATTTTTCTCTAAAAAATATCCAACCCAAACAAAACTAAACGCCAGTGCACAGGCGATTTAATTTTGTGCACCCACATAAACCAGCCATTTCCTATAAATACCAACCCCATTCATTCATTTCAATATATCGGTTTTACAAAACACATACACTATTCACAAAATCCACTCAAAAATACCGTCTTTACATTTTCGAAAGGTAAACATTTTACCTACGTTTTGGACGTTTGAGACTCGGACAATGGGGTTACATTAACCCCAAACCCGATATTGGCACTAGCGAAGCCGTATTCGTAATACGGTTGTAGCAATTCGGATTCATAATCCGTCTAAACCCCGCCAATATCGCATAAATAACGACTCATTATCACTAAAGCAAACCGACGTCACTTTTATAATTATGCAAGTCCTCATTCATGTGTTAAATAAACGACTAGAATCACGGATCCAACACTAAATTGTACCGTTTCATAGAGTCTTTTAGCATGTCAAAACTGAGGGTTTTTTCACAAATTCTAATACGAGGTCGGAAAATAACGTCTATAGTAATAATTTAGTCAATAAATTATTATTTAACGTACATTTCCTATAGCAATATGTCATTATTTTGACAGTTTACATTATTTTTCGCATTTTAATCGAGTCATATTTATTCGCACTTGTACGTAGCGTTATTTTAGCCCAAATATCGAAATTAAGCAAATGTTTTCAAATTAGTAGAGACTACTCTTATGTAGGCTTTTTGATTACTGTTTTCAAAACTTATTTTGTCAAAACTTTCGAAAAGTAACCTCACTCCGAACCCCTTCTCTGGTTTCAAACCTCAGATTGATAGGTATCGACGCACCTTGAAATCTGAGACACTCGTGTCTTGTATTTCAAGACGCGTTGAATAGGTTCCAAATTCCTTTAATATTTGGTGGCGACTCCGAAAATACATTTCAAAAAAGATTTTTATACTTTTCTTTTTTGATCGCAAATTCATGCAATGATCTCCCCCATTTTTAGCAAACTTCGCACCCCTTCTTTTCCTCAAGGAGATTCGCTCGCGCTTCCACACCGGCGAGTAGGCTCAGCGCAAGTAGGCGCCGAGTAGGTTTTTATCGAGATCTTCCCGGTACCTTCAGCTGGCGACTCCGCTGGGGACGAGCATGATTTTTATTATTTTTGAAAAACTTGTTTTTCTTTTATTTTAAAAACATAGAAGTAAAGCTTGAAAACTTTGAAAACATTTACGCTTTCGATATTTGGGCAAAAGTACGTTGAGTCGAATCCTCCTGATTCAAACCACACCCCTCGAGGAACGGCTGATGGCTCTCGCTTCATAAGCGAGGTAACTCCGGACACACTGTTCTCTCACCCCTCCACGATTACAAGTACGGCATCCGTACAAACGATCGTAACCAGTCAAACTCGAACGCTCTAGGGCCCGTCTTGAATTCACACCTAAGACGTGTGTAGTCTTGCGGGTGCCCCTACCTAAACGTTACGGGAATGGCCGGAGGGAACCTTACCCTATAAACCAAAAACCTGTGTTTATATGTACAAGTGTGAAGCTATAGTACCCTCACTATAGTAGTCTTTTAAAAACTTTCTGCATTTGAAAACTTTTCCTAGGCATTATAGTTTCAAAATACGTCCATCTTTGAAATTGCTTTTTCAAACTTTTTTCAAAAAAAGGTCATACTTTTTAAAACACGCCGTTAGGCTCTTTGACCTATGGTCCTTAGAGTCTGATAAATAAATACCACTGCATTTAAAACCGACCCAGGATAACCACTATATCCCAGGTCTTTTTCAAAACGTAAATGAATTATGCGACTGACGTATCGTCATAATACATTTATTGCTAAAGGTTTTCTTTCACAAAGCAAAAACCCGAATATGACAATTCATTTCGGAGATTTTAAACGAAATTAACTTTTAGAACTTTAGAATTAGCCCTAAGTCGAGTGACTCTTTAGTCATCCCGATTTAATCTTTTTCTCTCAAACACAAAAAAACGCGGGCTCGTTCAGATGCGAACCCGTTGATTTACTCTTTGAATCAAGGTGACTTATCGTCGTTTTTGATTTAAATCCTTGAGTCACACGTAAAAGGCGAACAAGTGATCGCCTTTTACCCAATTTTAACATCCTCAGATCGGTTAGCCTATCGCTACTTCGGTCTGATCCTTTTTTATCATAATCCAATGATAAACCCCCGGCAACATACCGCCAAACTGGGTTAATCAGATTATGATCATACAAATTTTCTTACCTCGAGAATAGGGACGTGTCAACACGCCTCTATCTCAAAAGCTTCCCGTGTCCTTTCAAAAAGCGAAAAACACGAGTCTAGTCACCCACTTTTTTTGTCTTCCTTTGGTCGTGAATGTGATTTTTCATTTGAGTCTTTTCCTTCTCTTTTAGAATCACTAAAGGTTTGAAACTTTGTCAGGTCCACTCATTGAAAAACCCTGGATACGCGACGAACTAAGAACCGTCACTTAAACCCACTTCCGCCTCCAAAGAAGCGCCCCTACAACAGATCAAAACCAAAACCTGTCATGGCCTTTCAACACGATGAAGGTTTCGGAGGACCGCCGCCGCCCCCCTCAGAGGTAACTGCCGAGCAGGTCCGACAGCTCAATGATAGGATAGCTAGCCTCACTACGACGATTGAGCAAATGGCTATCATGCAAAAATTTGAAGCAGAGAAAAACGCCGTGCGCTTGGCCGAGGAATCTGAACGGAATGCGAAAAGGATTCGAACCATGGAAGAACGTCTCACGAACTCAAGGGGCTACTCCATACACCAAGAAAACGAGCACATCCCAAAGAACGTTAGGTCCATGCTACCGGATAAGCTAGCACTCAGTGACCTCCCCGTCTTCAAAGGTCACGAAAGCCCGCTCGTTCATGTCAAGGCTTTCAAAGCTAAAATGGCCATCATGGGCGTCGAACCCCCTGCATGGGCTACCTTATTTCCTCACTCATTAGGCGACAACCCAGGGCATGGTTCTATGCTGTAGGGCCACACAAACCGGGTAGCTCCGAGGACATAACGGTTGCGTTCGATCTCCAGTATCGAGACAACAATGATATCCAAGTCTCGCTACGTACCTTGGAGGTCCTGACTCAGAGGGACAATGAAGGGTTTACCGAATACGACACGCATTTGGAAGAAACTATGTGCTCAAATACCTAACCGTCGAGGGACACCGACTTAATCACTAAGTTCATCAACAACCTCACCCCCGCATACCAACAACACCTACGATACGGGAATTTCGACAACTTCTCAACCCTCAGCGTCGTCGGCGAGCTCATCGAGGACGACCTTCGTAAGGAAAATAGGAATAAGAATACAGGTCGCGGATATCAAGGGAGCTCATCTCGGGCCACTGCCAAAGTCGAGCCCATCCATGCCATCAACGCACTGGACGCGTTAGAGGCACCACCGGTTTTTACGACACCACCAAGACCTGCCATGCCTCCGCCAAAAGCATCATACTCACCTCCTGGTCCCAGTTCGATGAAGGCACGACGAAACTTTGACCCAATATACATGACTTACTCAAAGGCACTACAGAAGCTGGTGAGCCGCAATGTACTTCAACTCATAGGGCCTACTAGTGAGCCTCCCCCAGACAAGAAACCGAAGTCATGGGATCAGAACGCATACTGCGAATTTCACAGAGGAAAAGGGCACGACACCGAGCAATGTTTTCGCCTAAAGAACATAGTTCAAGACTTAATCGACGACAATACTATTGTGAAGCCCAGCCCAAGTCCTAAGCCTTCGAACCAGCTGAACCCTTTGCATAACCATGCTATATTTACGGGAACACACTCTATCATCGACTGCTCTAAAATGATAGTCTCGGATGATCACGAAGTCAACGGCATCTGGAATACTTCTGAGGATGAAGCCGACAATAATGACACCCGCATATATCTCCAAGATGAGCCCTACGAAGAGGAAACTCAACCCCGTCGTCCGCCAGGCAAGTACGGAGAGCTATGTCACAAATACCCATTTAGACTATCGGACAGTGACGACGAAGTAGCCTACCTAACACGTTCCGGACGCCCGTACCAAGCTTCTCTAAGGTTACTTGAACCTCAGAGCCACCCGCCAAGATTAACTGCTCAAGAGAAGAACAAAGGAATAGTCATAGACGAGGATACGCCGCCTACTTCGCCTACCCCCGCAACCTCACCTACAAGCATTGCTCCTACACCGCCAACCAGCAAAGTGTCATTACCAGACACTAATCCTGTACCTGTCTTGCCAGTTAACAAGGTAGCATCACCAAGTGCTACCCCAGCACCCCTACCCGTACCTGAAATTGGAGACACACTCCATAAACAGCTCAACAAGACGAAAGCAGACATTTCAATCTGGCAGCTCTTAAGGGACTCAATGGGACATCGTGAAGCCCTCTACCAAGCATTACAGGTCACCTCAATGACATCGGAAATGTCTCCAGAGAAACTTATCAGTAACATAACACGAGAATGGCAAGCCAACGCCGTCACCTTTTCGGATAAAGACCTCCCTCCATTCGGTGGCACTCATAACCTACCTCTCTACATCAACGTGGAATGCCACGGCATGACATTACCAGTCGTCCTCATCGACAATGGATCCGCGGTCAATGTCTTGCCCCTTGAGACTGCCAGGAAACTGGGAATTAAGGAAAACGATTTTATCCCGTGTACGGACGGCGTCAGGGCCTACGATGGAACACGTCGCAGCATAAAGGGAACCATCTCCTTCCCCATTATGACAGGACCAGTCATGAGAGAAACCGAATTTCAAATCATCGACATACCCCCCACCTACAACATGCTACTAGGAAGACCTTGGATCCACGCTACCAAGGCCGTCACTTCAACCCTACATCAAAAGATCAGGATACCTCTTGATGACGAGATCGTCACCATCGACGCCTCGAACTTTCGGGCTACCCTCAAGCAGCAAAAGGCCAATGATAGTACTGCAGAGATAAATGCCGATCCAGCCGACGACATGTGTGGGTTCGACTTCGACTTCAACATCTGTACTCTGACCCGTAGAGAAGAAATCGCTGCACTCTACGCCAAGGACGACGATAACGAATGGCCCACCATGGGTCTATCCTACGTACCATGGTCATATGAAGTCTCTCAAGGTTGGGAAGCATACAATGATCGCAAAAGATGTCATGACTTCCACATACAACCATACCACATTCTCCCCAGCCACTACTTCGTCAAAGAAGGCACTAGCAAGATTCCTAAGGACACGACCACTTACACCATTGCCGGGATCGAGCTCATTTCCGACATCGTGCGCAACAACAACTTCAACCCTACCAGCCTGATCGTCCCTTACGAAGAAAAAACACACGACGGATGGTCAAAAGCCCTCGAATGGACCGACAAACAAGGTCGCACTTTCAAGATCACTACCGGTCAAGGCTACGCCTTCGAAGATTCCGACTCCGACGAAGATGAAGACAACACCCCCAACAAAAAGACTATCTTAAAATTTAAACTCCCTCGTCGTCATTTCAAGTCTCTTACCCCAACTAAGCCCCCGGGCTATTCCCCTGACATTGTCAATTTAGCTAAAGAACTAGAGTCTTTAAGGTTGTCCAAAGCTCCCTCGTCTAAGCTATCTTCAAATGTAACCGCTTTTGATAACATTAATAACATGAAAGTTTTTGGTTACTCTTTGCCTCAATTAAACTCTACTTTTTCTAATGATTGCGATAAATTTCAACTAAATAACATTGCATTATATAGATACATTGCAAGTATTGTCTCAAAACCCGAACAGGACCCCATTATTGAAGAAACAACAACCATCAACATAGGCACGCCCGAAGAGCCTCAAGAACTGCAGCTGGGGGCTTCCCTAAGCACAGAAGAAAGGGCCACCTATACCAAGCTCCTCGCAGAGTTTAAGGACGTCTTTGCCTGGTCATATAAGGACATGCCCGGCATAGACCGCGAGATAGCTGAACACCGCATCCCAATCAAGCAGGGTAGCAGACCCGTCAAGCAAAAGCTCCGACGCATCAAGCCAGAATGATCTCTCATGGTCAAAGAAGAGATCGAAAAGCAGCTACAAGCTGGGTTCATCCAAGTCATCGAATACTCAGACTGGGTCTCCAATATGGTGCCAGTTATGAAGAAAAACGGCAAAATACGAGTATGCGCCGACTTCCGGGACCTGAACAAAGCCTGCCCAAAAGATGATTTCCCACTACCTCACATGGACATCCTAATTGACAACACAGCAGACCACGCCTTACTGTCATTCATGGATGGATATGCAGGATACAACCAAATCAAAATGGCAGCAGACGACATGCCAAAGACCACTTTCGTAACCCCCTGGGGAACATATTGCTACACAGTCATGCCATTTGGGCTCATAAATGCCGACGCCACCTACCAACGCACTGCTACCACCCTGCTCCACGACATGATGCATAAGGAGGTTGAGGTATACGTCGATGACATGATTGTAAAGTCAAAAGGAAGGGACGACCACATCACAAACCTCCGGAAATTCTTTACCAGGATCAGGCAGTACAAAATGCGATTAAACCCACAGAAATGCACCTTTGGAGTCACGTCAGGCAAGCTGCTAGGCCACATAGTAAGCCAGCGAGGAATCGAAATAGACCCGACCAAAATCAAAGCAATAATGAGCATGAAAACGCCGAGCAACATCGACGAAATAAGGAGTTTCTTGGGACAAATCCAATATATCTCCCGGTTCATCAGCAAACTCACCATGATTTGCGAACCAATCTTCAAAAAGTTGAAGAAGGAAGAGCATACGAAATGGGACGATGACTGCCAACAGGCATTCGACAAAGTCAAAAGCCTGCTTACAAACCCACCCGTTCTGGTACCCCCGCAAAAGGACCTACCACTGTCACTATACTTAACGACTACGCCAAACGCCATGGGTGCCATGCTCGCCCAAGAAGTCAACAATGAAGAACGGGCCATCTACTACATTAGCAAAAAGTTCCACGATTACGAACTTCGATGCGAACCGGTCGAGAGAAGAGTCGCCTCTCACTGGTCTGGGCAACCAAAAAGCTCAGGCACTACCTACTCACTAGCACAACAAGAGTCTATTCCCTAATGGACCCCCTCAAATACCTATTTGAAAAACCAGTCCTGAACGGACGCATGGCCAGGTGGACTCTGCTTCTCGCCGAGTACGAACTCAAGTACCTCTCTCTAAAAGTAATCAAGGGAAGAGCGGTTTCAGATTTCCTCGCAGAAAATGCTATCATCGAACAACCCACGATAGATACAATGTCATTTCCGGACGATGGGATCTTCGCCATAGATAGGGAGTACTGGCAATTATACTTCGACGGAGCGTCAAACTACCGCGGCTACGGAGTCGGAATACTCCTAATATCCCCAAACGGCGACCATACTCCACTCTCCATCAAGCTCGACTTTAGCGTCACAAACAACGCCGCGGAGTACGAAGCCTGCATTTATGGCCTGCAGGCAACCATCACTCTCAAGATAAAGAACCTACGGGTACACGGAGACTCATTTCTCATCATAAATCAAGTGACTGGGGCATGGAAGATCATGAGCGAAACCCTCACCAAATACCAAACAAAAGTACAAAAACTCCTAACCAACTTCGACTGCATCGAATTTTACCACCTCCCAAGGGAAGAAAACCAGTTTGCCGACGCACTGTCAAAACTCTCATCCCTCCTCAACATGCCACCAGACATGAAGCTACTACCCATCATCGTCGAAAGACGAGACGAACCAGCATACATCCATACCATTGACCTAGACGAAGCCGAGCAGACGGAGCCCTGGTATCAAGCCATAATCAACTACAAAACAGACAACACTTACCCACCCGACACCGATAAACGTGGACAGAGGGCTATCAGACTCCTAGCTTCCCAGTTTGTGCTAGAGATGGGACAATTACTCAAGAAAACACCACAAGGGACACTGCTCATGTGTGTCGACTACAAGAAGGGGCAGGAAATCGTCACGCAAGTCCATGATGGCGAATGCGGACCCCACATGAACGCTCGAGCACTCTGCAAACAGATTCTACGGCTAGGATGGTATTGGACGACCATGGAAGCAGACTGCATCCAATACGTCAAGCACTGCCACAACTGCCAAATTTTTAGCAACGTCCAACATGTACCACCTTCACCACTTTATAGCCTAACCTCACCCTGGCCCTTTTCAACCTGGGGCATCGACGTGATAGGAAAGGTCCACCCCATCGGAGCAGGAGGTCACTGCTTCGTGCTAGTGGCCATCGACTACTTTACTAAATGGGTAGAAGCAGCATCCTTTCGAACCCTCGGCTCCAAAGAAGTCGCCAAGTTCATACAGACAAACATTATATGCCGATATGGCATACCCCATGAATTCATCACGATCAAGGCTCGTGACTTCCAAGCGAGACTAAGCCATACTCACAAAATACAACATCCAAAGATCACAAGTCCTCACCCTATCGACCCCAAACCAATGGAGCCGTTGAAGCGACAAAGAACAAGACGGTCGTCACCATACTCGAGAAAATGATCGACAGCTGCAAAGATTGGCCCAACAAGATACCATATGCACTCTGGGGATACCGTACTACCATCCGAACCCCTACAGGCATGACCCCCTATTTCCTTACCTATGGCATGGAAGCCGTCCAACCAGTGGAAATAGAAATACAGTCCCTACGCACACTAATGGAAAGTAGCATCCCAGAAGCAGAATGAGCCCGCGAACGCTACGAACAACTCATGCTCTTGGACGAGCGCCGACTTCATTCCCTAAGTACCGTACGGATGTACCAAGCGCGATTACAACGGGCATTCAACAAACGAGTCAAGCCGCGAAACATCAAAGTTGGGGACCTCGTACTAAAATCAGTCCGAGCACCACTCCCAGTCGACCCACGAGAAAAATTCAAGCCTAACTGGGCAGGGCCCTACCTCGTCAAAGAGATCTACACGGGCGGAGCAGTCAAACTAACCGACCTCGACGGCCAAGAATTCAACCTCGCCACAAACCTCGATCAACTCAAGAAATACTATCCCTAAAAACCCCTTGCAATGTATCTATAAAATGCAATTTTATAAAACACAATTCATGGGCCGGCATGCCCCTAAACGTGCTCTCTATCTCACTCTCTCTACAAAAATCAAACACAATTCATGGACCGGCAGGTCCTTAAACATGCTCATGGACCGGCAGGTCCTTAAACATGCTCATGGGCCGGCATGCCCTTAAACGTGCACATTCCATGAGCAAACACAATTCATGGGCCGGCATGCCCCTAAACATGCGCATTCACCACAAAAAAGCAAACACAATTCATGGGCCGGTATGCCCCTAAACATACATTCTCGAACTACGCCGGTTTGATTCCACTTTTCGTGGATACGTAGGCAGCTTTGTAAAAGCGCAACCGATATTCAACACAAAAATGACGCGTCCAAAACTTAAAAAAGCCAAGGACATAGTCAACACAAAAACCGTCTCATAACCTAAAAGGTTAAAAGGGGCGATATTCAACACAAAAATGACGCGTCTAAAGCTTAAGAAAGCCAAGGACATAGTCAACACAAAAACCGTCTCATAACCTAAAAGGTTAAAATAAGACGATATTCAACACAAAACGACAAACCCAAAGCTTAAAAAGTCGAGGGAATAGTCAATACAAAAATTCCTGAAAACATGCTTACATTCTAAACTTTGAAAAGAGATTAGAGCCAAGGAATTTCACACAAAATAACAAGCAAAATGAGGCAAAGTCGTAAATAAAAACATGATTTTTATTAATCTTAAAAAGAACGGTTACATTTTGGATTTTTCAAACGTAGGAGCATAACTACGACCTTAGGAATACACTAACAAACACTATATATTACAATACGAGTCCCGGCATGAACATCGGGTTTAGGATAGGTAATATATTACATAATACAACATAATATGAACATAATACTAACAAAGCACACATAAACTAAAACCAGGTTTTTCTCCAAAGCAGACTTAAAACCTTCCAGCTGAATAGGGGAGCACCAACCCTCAACCCCTGCGGCGACCCCCAACGTTACCATGACGATCCGGAGCACCTGGCCCTGAAATACGGCGACGACCAAACACACATTCAGCCGCCGAGAGAGGTGCCGAGTTTGAAACATTACCCCTACCACTATTGCGTCCAAAACGGATCGGGTCGTAGGCAGACGTCGGTGGAGGCTCGTTGAGCTCTATGGCACGGAGACGGGCCCTCTCACAAGCACTTTGAGCAACGGTCCATTTAACATAAGCCCTCGACACCCGAATCGTCCCAGGAGTACCAGCTACAAGCCACTTAGGGCGCATGATCCAACCACTGACCCACTCGTCAGTCACCTGGTTATTTAACACAACCATGTCCTGTACCTTCGTGTCCTGGCCAGGAATGAACTGTGCATACCCTATCTGTCGCCTCACCCGCAGGGGATGGATGTAAACTCCCATCTCAAACCCACACAATAGGACTCCAGAGGGACCATCACTCATCGCGCTCGCCACACTGACCACTCCCCACCATGATACCGACCAACGGATAGCACATGACCTCACAAACTCGGGGAAATAGTCGTTAGGACGTTCTTCTGGACCCGACCATCGCATGTAACGGTTGGTAATGCCTCCTACGACATATTCGCCATCGAAGCCAAGGTCATTCAGCACACTTAGACGCTCCATCAGCCACACCTGGAGGATCACGGGACACCCTCGGTACCCATGTTCCCTATTACATGCCCGGTCGTCCAACCCAAGGATCGTCTCAGCCAGAATTAAAGCAGAAGGATTGCAACCTATTTCCATCTGCTCCACGACGGCAATTAGACGCGGATCTCCCAACGACCCCTCGGACACAGAGTCCGGAAACATATAGCAGTGCACCAAGCAAAAAGCCAAAGCCCTCCTCCTGGCCACAGCAGAGATATGCACGTTGTCGTTATTCCTAAACCATTGACACAAACGATAGAGGTTGATACGGCTCCCAACAAATAACTCTTCCACCTCGTCACGGGTCATCTGGAGATAATTCTGAACTTGCCTCTTATAGCCAAGCTCCTGCCTGACGCATACAGGCACGCTAATACGCGTCCACCCGCCGATAGCCCCGAACTCCTCAACTAAAGGGCAAACCTCTCCGCAAGGAAAGCGGAACACATGACGGCTTGGGTCCCAATACTCAAGGCAAGCATCCAGGAACTCATACTCCATTCGAACCTGCCTTAGCCCACGAAATACGCCAACTCCGCAATCTTTCAGAAGCTTCTTCCTGCATCGGTGGACGCACACCAACGGCGCAAGTTTCCTTCAAAATTCTCCATAACTCGACGAATGTTCCGTAAATATTCTGAATATTTTTGGAAAATCGAGAATAGAAGACGAGAGGATGAGTGAAATGAACTAACTTAGCCCTCCTTTTATAGCCGAGACTTGCAAAACGAAATACAACACAAAAACTTAAACACTAGTGAACAAGCGATTAAAATAAATTACACAAAACTCACAAAACAAAAAACTAATCGCCTGTAAACAGGCGATTAAAAATGAAATCGCCTGTTTACAGGCGATTTTCTTTTTCTTTCTGACAAAATTATTCGTTTTTCTTACACTTCTTACACCCCTACGCCCTAAATTTTTTAACTTATTACCCTTACCTTTTTTACCGACCTCTTGGTCGACGTTCGCGGTCCCGTCGCGTCGTCTCGATTTGCGTAATCGACTCCCGTCTTTCGTATTTTTCGTTTTCACAAAATAATGATTTTTCACATTCACAATCTTTCGTCTCAAAACGTCGTTTTAGCTCACATTTTTACTATGTCAAAAACGTCTTTTTACGAGTCAAAAATATTTTCTAAGCCAGCATTTTTCAAAAACTCTTCATTTTGCATTTAATTTAGTCATTAGCAAGTCAGTCTCAATCGAGACATATATATATACTTTTACGACTAACAATGTTTTGCAGGTGCGCTCGGCAAGCAACTACGCAAGGAATTCGGACCCGGTTACGACGCAGAAATGCATTTGTCGCAGCAAGACAAAATGACCGAATTAGGCCCATAAACAACCACAAGTCCAAAAAACCACCCAACCATACACAAATCCTAATACATAAACCGTTACAAACAAATACTAATACTCCTAATACAAAATACACAAGTCCAAGCCTACTACGACTGGTCACGACGCTGTAAGACAAAGACGCAGGAATCAATCTCGCCAAGGCCTCTATCCAGCCTCCTCACAGATCGACCCTCTAGCTCGCCGGACTCGCTAACTCCTCGGCGCAGCCTCCAGCTCGGCTCGCGATCTCGCACCCTCCTCAGCCCTGACCCGAGCTAGCTCTAATCGCGCGTCGGCCGCCTCTCTCTGCGCCCTGCAGGCCTCAACAACCTTCTCGTTCACGACCGCTCGCCACCGGTTTGCCGCCCGCCACAGCCTCCTGTGCACCTCACCTGTCACCTGCAACAACACGAGATCTCCATTTTAGCTTTCTGGGGGCTATAATCAGAATCTGCTTCAACAGAGTTTGACTAATGATTTTACAATAAAATCTTATTCAAACTGGGGGCTACAATCAGAAACTACTTCAACCAGAGTTTGAATAATGATTTTCAACTAAAAATCTAATTCAAACTGGGGGCTATACTACATAATACTCGCGCTGCACAAAGAAGAGGATAAATACCTTTTTCACGCGCGGACCCCAGTTCTCCAGGCCCGCATCGGTAACCACGGACAGGCAAGGTCGCAAAGACGATCGAGTGAGCGACCCTCGTGAACAACCAGCAGATCCTCAGCGAACGGAGGAGGCTGGAACTCAAGGTCAGGATCACGGCGCTGCAAAACAAAAATAGGGTAAATTTTTGCTTTTTGAAACCAAAACACATACAAGCGAAAAGGATAAGCAAACATACCTCGATCACAGCGTCAGCAAGGGCGTGCTGTGCCCAAGTCACGTAATCCTCAGCCGGCCGCAGCAAGGAATCGGACTCACCCTCGTGATACACGTCACGACGCTCATTAGCGTCGGGCGTCTCCACAAACAAAACCGAGGGCGGAGGAGCAGGTACGATGAAGCCGCCGCGACCCGTCTGTGCAGACAGACGCTCACCCAAATGCCAGTACGAGCCGTACTGGGTCGCAATATACAGCCGCCGTCCGTCAAGGGGGGCAAAGCGAGCTGCAATCGATGGGGGAACGTCGGTAAACCTCCTCCAAGGGTCACGAACGAACTACAAAACAAAACCAAATTATAAACTACAAAAACAAACACAAACCCAAAACCAAGCTACAAAAGACCAGAATACAAAACATAAACGCCCTAACCTTATCCACCGTCATCCCGTTGAAGCGCACACGAGCCGCGTCATAGTTCAGGCCAATACCCCTCCGATCCGCTGTCGCGTACGCATGGAAAGCCGGGTATGTAGCCGTCACCTGGAACGTGTCCGGGAGCAGAGAAGGGAAGTGAGCATAGCACCAAGACTGCAAGCAAACAGAACACACGTTATAAAAGAAAAGCAGAAACAAGACAGCAAAACACTACAAAATCAAACCCTACCTCCATCAGAAGACCAGGGCCCACGAGCGACACATCTGAATCCTCGTCAATCCGGTCAGGGCGCACCGCGTCCCTCAGATACCGGATCAACAGACCTAGAGCAGAAGTGACCCAGTCAAAGTCACCTAGACGTGTCATGTCCGACAGCGCCATCAGCACGGCCGTCGACGCTCGCTCCCCCTTATCGCCAAAGTGGGTGGCCGTCAAGAACCACTACAGCCACAGCCTGGCCCTCTGCTCAGCGCCCGCTCGAGTAGACCCCTTCTTCTTCCTCTTCCCCTCGAAGAAGTCCGCAAACCATATCGTCCGAGGCTGAAACGTATGCTCCTCGCCTGCCCCGCACTTGACCCCGTCGCCAATCAGACGCACGACTCGTGGGCTATCAATAGGAGGTCGCTCACGCCCCCAGTCAAGTACGCCCTCACCATGGGGCAGCCCCGTGACAACCGCCCACGAGGAAGGAGTCACGCCAACCTCGTAACCAGGCATGTGGAAGGTGTTGGTCGTATCCCAAAACCTATCCAACAACGCCCGAAGTACAGTAAGGCGCGAGTTCACCTTCTTGCCCCGCACCTCCCGCCATTTCTGCACCAACGGACCAAAGGCCGTCCCAAGCACGATGTCCCGCTCCTCCTGGGTAAGCCTGCCCTCAAAAACGTCAAACACCGTCCGAAACCCAGAGAAGGTCCTCATCGAGCCCAACGGAAAGCCGACCTTCACTCGGACCGACAAGTGCTCCAAGGGACTCCAAACCAGAGTCACGCCGTCCCAATCCCTGGCCACCTCTGACCACAAGCGCGGACCGTGAGGATAGTCAGGCCTCGCGCCCAGCTCGTCAACCATCCCCATGAAAACCTCCGTCGCGGCCTCAAGAGCTGCCGCACCTGCATCCTGGGCCTGACCCTCGGCCTCCACCCGAGCCTCAGTCTCCGCCTCGGCCTCTGCCTCAGCCTCACCCTCACTTTGCTCCTGAGCGATCCACGAGCGACCCCGGCCTCAGCGGCCGCAAAGAAGCGAAGAACTGGCGGCGTCGGCGGCGGCTGGCGGCGGCGACGCGGCCGGCGGCCTCGGCAATCTCGACCTCGGCGGCCGGCCTCTGCGCGATCTCGTCGAAACCCTCCTCGTCACTCAAAGACCCCTCCGACTCAGAAGGATCCTCGTAACGACTCCCCGGACCCCGAGGCTTTCCACGCCTCCTCGGAACCTCAACAGGAGCTCACCCCGCTCCAACCTCCTCAGCAACACCGTGACCTCGGCTGGTCGGTCATCACCACCAGAAGAAGACGAGCTCGGCGTCTCGCCATCGCCGCCTCACCGAGCCGTGATCCACCTTGCGCTTCTTTGGCCTCGGGTTCTTTCGGTCGCGACCATGACCCCTACCTCGGCCCCCTCCAGGAGCCACAGGCTCCCTGGCAACGCTGCCGTGCGTCCTGCGAAGCCCAGCGGCTGCCGCGCGACCTCTGCCTCGGCCCCCTCCCGGAGCCACAGGTATCCCTCCAGCACCGCCACGCCCCCGTCCCCGCGAAGACCCTGCAGCTACGCCTCGACCTCCACCTCGGCCTCCCCCAGGAGTCTCAGAAGTCTCCACAACAGCGCCACGTCCGCGCCCCTGCAAAGACTTTGAGATGACATCCTCGGCCTGACCTCGGCCACCAACAGGAGACCTCGGCGACTTCGGAAGGCTTCTACTACCATTCGCGCCACCGTAAGACCGCGTCAGACAAAGAATAGCCTCTCGCGTGCCTCACTAGTGAAAAGGTGCGGTGACTCGCGTAGCCACACGACCCACGTCACTAGCTGACGGCTCAGGACCACCAGGAACAGCACTGTGCCCCAAGCCACTCGTAGAAGGCCTAGACGACGCACTAGCAGCACCGGCACCACTAGCAGAAAAGGCCGGAGACTCCACAGCAGTGCCCTGGAACTCACTCCCTGGCGTCGTTGAAGCCCCGGGCGTCGGAGCAAAGGCTCTCAGCAGGTCCGACTGAGACGGACCATCAGAAACCTCCAAAGGCACAGGCATACCCGAAGTAGGGGTACGCTCATCCCTCGGAACAGCAAAGTCAACTCCAGCCAATACCCGATCCATGTCACTGGAAGTAGGCGCTGGAGGCGTAGGATCACCTGCACAAGATTCAAAGGCATAATCAGGCAACGGCAGCAGCAAATCAGCTTAGGAAAGCAAAAACGCGCCCAAAAAGCAACAGGAAGCAAGCAAACAGGCCCATTTTTGACAGAAAAGGCCAAAACGGAGCAGAAGCACAAGAAATCAAAATCCATGAGACGTATACGATATATACGTCCTACTCAGTCAAGTTAAAGAGCAAGCACGCGCAAAAGCAGCAGAGAATTGGCCAAAACAGCAGAAAGCAGGCCTTTTTAAACCAAAAATAGCAGAAGAGGGAAAAACGCTACAGAAAGCCAGAAACCCATATTTGCTGACACAAACCCAACCCATAAATCACAATAAGCTTAGAGAAAAAAAATTCATGCGAAAACGATGTCCCGAACACCTCGACTGAATAGCTTTTACAAAACACCTACAAACTACAAAAACGGCCTTTTCTTGACCATAACTCAACCAAAAAGCCCCCACTTCCCACAAAACAACCCCCTAGCCAACACAGCATTTACATACATTCCCATCCATTCCATGAACGGGGCACGAAAAGCGAGGAAAGGCGACTTTTGGAAGCCTAGCCTAAACTACAAAATACGCTCCAAAACACCTCCAAACAACACATTTCCTACAAAACAAGACCAAAAGTGTACCATACTAGCCATGAAAACACAATCTGAGAGAATTCGGGCAAGTTTGGAACCAAAAATTTCGACCAAAATCGGCCCCTATACCAAAACGCACGAAAATGACGGTTTTTCGAACTGTTTATCACACACAAGCCACCCAAACCTCCACACTAGCCCACTACAACATTTCCAAAATAACCACGACACTCGGGATCGCCTCACGCTACCATAACAGAGCAACAACCCGCCCGTAACCCCCTTTAAGACGGTATACAACCAAACGAACCGCTTTTCCGCACATTTCAACGAAACGAACTCACCAACGTATTGTGCTACTAATGGGTAAGCTACACTGAAGTTTTGAGCCATTTTCGAGACGGTTTCAGAAATGACCAAAATACCCCTCACACACAAAACGCACGAAAATCGAGACCACAAGCCGGGTTTTCACACGACGACAGCAATACAAGCGAGACAAGCACTATACTAGCCATGGCGAACGTTTTCAAGCAAAGACGAGAGCTAAACTCGAATCAAACCAACAAAAATCGACCCTAAACCCTAGAAAACGGTTTTTTAGGTTAAAACCGACTCAAACGAACTTCAAAACACGAAAAACCAAGTGAGTTAAGTACGTACCTTGGTCCATGACGAATTGTAGGAGTCGGAAAATCGAATTTTGGTCTAGAAAATCGCCGGATCGAGTTTTGGTGGTTTTCGATTTTGTTTTTGTTTTGAAAATAAAATAACCCTCCTCTCTCTCCTTTCCCGTGTTTTAACCAAAAACACCAAAACAAAAACCTAATCGCCAGTACACTGGCGATTATGTTTTTGTTTCTGGGTTTCAGTTTTGTTTTGGGCTGTTTTCCCTCGGCCCAATACACTTTCAACCCATTCCAAACACAATTTCAACCCAACACAAGAACACGTAGCCTCCTCACGAGACGTTCATAAAAACCTAACCCTTTTTATGAGAAATACAAAAACACGTAGCCTCCTCACGAGACGTTAAAATTCAAAAACACGTAGGCTCCTCACGAGACGTCCATAAAAACCTAACCTTTTATGAGATAAACACGTAACCTCCTCACGAGACGTTAAAATTCAAAAACGCGTAGCCTCCTCACGAGACGTTCATAAAAACCTGACCTTTTATGAGAAAAACACGTAGCCTCCTCACGAGACGTTCATAAAAACCTAACCTTTTATGAGAAAAACACGTAGCCTCCTCACGAGACGTTAAAATACAAAAACACGTAGCCTCCTCACGAGACGTTCATAAAAATCTAACCTTTTATGAGAAAAACACGTAGCCTCCTCACGAGACGTTCATAAAAACCTAACCCTTTTTATGAGAAATACAAAAACACGTAGCCTCCTTACGAGACGTTCATAAAAACCTAGCCCTTTTTATGAGAAATACAAAAACACGTAGCCTCCTCACGAGACGTTCACGGAAGCACCAACCATCCTTGTAAACCAAGCCCAAAAACGCGTAACCTCTGCCACGAGACGTCCAGCAAAAGCAAGGAGCGCAAGCCAGAAGCGCAAGCAAAGCAGAAGCAAGGAGCGCAAGCCAGAAGCGCAAGCAAAGCGAAAGCACGAGCAGAAGCCCAAGCAAGGACACAAGCAAGGCGCCAGCCGGGAGTACTCAGGCCACATGCAGGCCGACACGCCCTTAAACATGTAGGACCGTCATGTCCTTAAAAACATGTCGTCCCTCCCCGCATTTCCCGACGCTAAGTCCTCGTCTCTCCCATAAGACACATGCTTAGCGCCGCCAGGTGGTATCGAGACTGTAATGGTCCGGATACTATCTTTAAGTTTGACTAACGCTTTGTCCAAGCTCAGTCAAACTGGGGGCTCTGTAGATACCCGTATCCGTACCCCCCAAAAACAAACCCGATGATGAAAAGGACTTTCATGCATGCTTTTAAAAGAGTCGAAACGGTACAAAAGTGTCTACAACGTATTAGTCATTTTTAGCGTATTAATTTGAACTTGCATAATCATGAAAATGAATGTCAATTTTAGTCATTATGAGCATAACACGAGCACAATATAGGAACGTCTTATTAAGCCAAGCCATAAAAACAGCCCAACTAGCTACAAAACGGCCCAAACTTGTAAAAACGACCCAAAACGCACACTAACACAACACGTAAAACGGGCCAAAGTGCGTCCCGTGTCACATTTTCACAAAACTAGACTCTACAAAACCATAAAATAATATAACCTAATATTATTTTATTTTGAATAAAACCGAAAAACACGACAAAAACCGAAACACGAAAACCGAAATTCGGATCAAAACTGAACAAATACTTAACCCTTAAGTAAACAACAAAACATAATCATTACCTAATCAAAACACCCAAAACCAAATGGCGGCACAAACAGCCCACCAAAACAAAATAACAATCGCGATTGACGAAAGCGATTAAATTTCTAATCGCCTGTTAACAGGCGATTATTATTTTGTTTCATACCAGCCGCCTTTTTGATTTTTCTCTAAAAAATATCCAACCCAAACAAAACTAAACGCCAGTGCACAGGCGATTTAATTTTGTGCACCCACATAAACCAGCCATTTCCTATAAATACCAACCCCATTCATTCATTTCAATATATCGGTTTTACAAAACACATACACTATTCACAAAATCCACTCAAAAATACCGTCTTTACATTTTCGAAAGGTAAACATTTTACCTACGTTTTGGACGTTTGAGACTCGGACAATGGGGTTACATTAACCCCAAACCCGATATTGGCACTTAGCGAAGCCGTATTAAATAATACGGTTGTAGCAATTCGGATTCATAATCCATCTAAACCCCGCCAATATCGCATAAATAACGACTCATTATCACTAAAGCAAACCGACGTCACTTTTATAATTATGCAAGTCCTCATTCATGTGTTAAATAAACGACTAGAATCACGGATCCAACACTAAATTGTACCGTTTCATAGAGTCTTTTAGCATGTCAAAACTGGCGGTTTTTTACAAATTCTAATACGAGGTCGGAAAATAACGTCTATAGTAATAATTTAGTCAATAAATTATTATTTAACGTACATTTCCTATAGCAATATGTCATTATTTTGACAGTTTACATTATTTTTCGCATTTTAATCGAGTCATATTTATTCGCACTTGTACGTAGCGTTATTTTAGCCCAAATATCGAAATTAAGCAAATGTTTTCAAATTAGTAGAGACTACTCTTATGTAGGCTTTTTGATTACTGTTTTCAAAACTTATTTTGTCAAAACTTTCGAAAAGTAACCTCACTCCGAACCCCTTCTCTGGTTTCAAACCTCAGATTGATAGGTATCGACGCACCTTGAAATCTGAGACACTCGTGTCTTGTATTTCAAGACGCGTTGAATAGGTTCCAAATTCCTTTAATATTTGGTGGCGACTCCGAAAATACATTTCAAAAAGGATTTTTATACTTTTCTTTTTTGATCGCAAATTCATGCAATGATCTCCCCCATTTTTAGCAAACTTCGCACCCCTTCTTTTCCTGCGAAGTTTATTCCGCTTGGCGCCCCACACGGCGAGGTCGGGCAAGGCAGGCCGATAGGTTTTTTTTATCGAGATCTTCCCGGTACCTTCAAATACAAACTATCGACTAGTCCCTCCCCCACACTTAATTTTCACAATGTCCTCATTGTGGAGGAGGGTACTTGTACCATGGCATCAAGAATGTGAGCCCGAGGCATTGCCCGGGCCTTGGTCATCATGTAGTTGGCGTCGTCTCTCGCGGCGTTGTCGAAAATGTTCTCGTCGGGTGTCGAATTCGGCAAGTTGTGTTTGGAGAGGATCTTGTTGCATGTTGAGGTTGTCGAATGAGCGTAAGAGTTCAAAATTCATAGTGGCATAAGCTCTCGCCTCCTCCATGTCCTCCTCGTGGATTCATAGTAGAATCAATGGGCACTCTAGGAGATGAATGCGGGGGAGAGGATGGAGGTGGGCGGGAGGAATTCGAAGGTCTCACGTCCTCCATGTGAACGTCCTCGGTGTTATGTTGTGCTCGGGTACTCCCCCCTAACCTCGGTGTAGGAGATGGTCCAAGGCCTAAGAGGTGTCCCGGGTCCGGTGGAACGTAAAAGTGAGAAGCCTTCTCACCCAATGTAAATGAATAACCCGATGGACGAGGAAGCCTCAAGTAAGCTAGGCCATTGGGTCCATGACACCATCTATAAAGATTCTTCTCTTCACCAAGAGGCTCGAGCATTTTGAGGTCGATGAGACCTTTTATGTCGTAGAGATGATGGCTTGAATCTCGGTTTCGGAGGGAGGGTTAATACCAAAGTGGTTGCAAATCAAGGTGATCATGCCTCCTTGGGGTACCTTACCCGGATTGTCGCTAGTAGTTTTCGAATGACAATTCTTGACAAAGATGTCTACCCAATCCGGGATACCCTCCCCCTCCGGAAGCATAGTCCAAAGTAAACCCAAGCTTATTACATTCACGTTCGTTGTCCCTCCTTGTCCGAGGAAAGCCATGTTAAGAAAGCGGTGGATAAGGCGAAGGACGGGGTGAGGAATCGAGGTGTTCTTAGCATTCTTGTCCTTCCCGGGAATCCTAGTGATATCACTCCAAAATTGGGAAGCTTTATCCACATCAAACTTCTCATATTTATTATCGGGTGTTTTTGTGATTCTAAAGATTTCCCTCAATTTGGAGTAGGTCAAGTCCCTATATCGCTTGCCCAAGCGAAAACGAATCTTGGGCTCCGTATATACCTCGTTCCCCGCCTCATCTCGTGCAATTAACGCACTCTCAATTACCGTCAAAGTCGCAAGAAATTCAAGGGTATAGCCGCGGTATGTTTTGGCGTGAGTGTTTAGGAAGTTCTCGAGGCCTACTTTTTGTAATAAGGATTCGGTGATAGTGTATAAGCCTAGAGTTTGGAGGGTGGTCCTGTCGAAAAAACGTGTCACTAATAACCCGGTGCCATGGTTGTCTAAGAGATCATATCGGTCTTGTGATGCCAATGGCAAGGACACTCTCCCATCGTAAGGCTTTGGTTTATCTTTTGCTTTCCCACCCTTATCACTCGCCTTTCTCTTGGTTCCCGAGCTAGAGGCTTTACCCTCTCCCATTATAATCAAAGAACACACAAAAGGCCTTGAAAGCTCTTGTAGGCTTTTTAACAAACACTTAGTGTGCACAACACAAGTTCAACCAAACACCAAGATTTTTGCAACCATTCTCCACCAAAATTCAACAACAACACAATAACAAGTCTCAAGAATGTATACTAACAAAATTAGACCCAAATTTAACCTAAAAATTTCGAAATTAAACTAACTTAGAATTCAAAGAAAAGGTTTGATAGTTATACCTCCCTTAGATCTTTGATAAGTTGGTTTGGATCATAAAATTGAAGTAGTAGCACCCAAATGAAGCTTGCAAACCCAAAAATCGACCCCCTTGAGCTTGAAATTGAATTCGAAATTTGCTAGGGTTAGGGTTGTTGTGAGTGAAATTGGGTGATTATTGGTGGGTTTGTTGTTTTGGAGAAGAGGAAATTGGTATTATGATGAGGGAATGAACTTGGAAGAACAATGAGGGAAGAAGTTTGAGCTTAAAAGAAAGATTAATGGAGTTTTAAGGGTGTTTTTAAGTGAGGAAGAAGAAGGAAAGCTGAAAATTTTAAGTAGTATACAAAAGAAGGGTATGTGTTTGTTTATTCACGAAGCAGTAAACAAAAGAATGGGCAGTTGGTTGTGGCCTTGAGTCACGCTGGTGGCGCAGTCACGCCACTGGAGATCTTCTTTACCTAGTGGTTTACAGTCTTTGTTTCGGTTTTGGGCGTTGCCCACGCTTCTTGGGCGCTGCTCGTGATTTATGACCTACTGTTTTTTTTTTTTTTTTTCACTCCTAATTTCTTCAAAGACGGGGCCGGTTTAAAACCTACACACATAAAAACAAACCAAAAACGCAAAAATACGACTCTACGGATATTTTAAATTACTAAACTAACTAATTATGCAATAAAATGAGACACGCTAAAATCTAAAAACTAATCAAAAATACTCGAAACTAAAACGTGAGAAAATAAAATGCTTTTAAATCGAAACTTACTTAACTAATTATGCGAACTAATAAAAACATGTTAAACTTGAATGCCATGAAATAAAATGAACTAAAACCTATACTAACTATGTGACCTAATTAAAATTATTCTAAGCTAATATATGAAATAAATTGCTAGAATGCGCTAAGTTAACTAAAAATGCAATAAAATTAACTAGAATGCAATGAGAATAATTAAAACGCAAGAGGATAAGAAATATTTACAAAGTGTTGCCGTTTATTTAATGTCGATGGCTCGACAAGGCGGGATTGTGGTTAATCTTCATAAATTGGGTCGGCTAGATCAATTGACTCGACCCCCTCCGCTTTGAATCCTTCACGATACTCCTTAACTCGATGACCATTGACCTTGAGAATTTTTCCGGTTTCCGAACTCTTGACATCCAAAGCTCCATGTGAGTAGACCTTGACAACCTCAAATGGACCAAACCATTTCGACCTCAATTTTCCCGGAAAAAGTCGAATTCGGTTTTGGTAGACCAACACTTTTTGACCCACTTTGAATGTCCTTCGAGAGATCATATTGTCATGCCAAGCTTGAGTCTTTCACTTGTAAATCGGCGCATTCTCATAAGCTTCATTTCGAATTTCATCAAGCTCTTGGAGTTGGAGTTTTCTATGCAAACCCGCTTCATCGATGTTCAAATTGAAAGATTTGATGGCCCAATAGGCCTTGTGTTCAATCTCCACGGGTAAATGACATGGTTTTCCGAAAATCAAGCGATATGGAGACATACCTATAGGCGTTTTATAGGCCGTTCGGTAGGCCCAAAGAGCATCATCGAGTCTATTGCTCCAATCCTTGCGATCCGGGTTAACCGTCTTCTCAAGAATTGATTTTATCTCACGGTTAGAGACCTCCGCTTGCCCATTGGTTTGTGGATGGTATGCCGTGGAAACCTTATGAATTACTCCATATTTCTTAAGCAAAACTCCAATCGTTTTGTTACAAAAATGCGTCCCTCGATCACTAATTAACGCCTTAGGAAATCCAAACCTTGAGAAGATGTTGGATTTAATGAATTCACTCACCACCTTGGCATCATCGGTCCTAGTAGGCTTAGCTTCGACCCACTTTGACACGTAGTCGACCGCAAGAAGAATGTAGATGAAACCGTTGGAGTTAGGAAATGGACCCATGAAATCTATGCCCCAAACATCAAATATCTCACAATAAATCATAGGTTGTTGAGGCATCTCACTTCTTCTTGTCACATTTCCGACTCTTTGACATCTATCACACGTTTGAACAAAACCGTGGGAGTCGCGAAATAAACTTGGCCAATAGAAACCGCTCTCAAGCACCTTCCTCGCCGTTCTTTTACCTCCAAAGTGACCACCACACGCGTATTCATGGCAAAAGCGAAGGATTGAGGCTATTTCATCATCGGGCACACATCTTCTCACAATTTGGTCCGGACAAAACTTCCAAAGGTAGGGTTCATCCCACAAGTAGTACTTAGAATCGCTTCTTAACTTGTCTTTTTGAGCGGAGGAAAACCCGGGTAGAAATTTATGTAGAACCAAATAATTGACGATGTGAGCATACCAAGGTTCAAAAGACTTCACCGAGAGAAGACTTTCATCGGGAAAAGAACCCCTTATAAGTTCATGATTATCACTCATGTTACCCTCTTGCACTATCCTACTCAAATGGTCCGCTACCACATTGGATGCGCCTCGCTTGTCCTTGATCTCGATGTCGAATTCGCTTAAGAGGAGTACCCATCGAATTAGCCTTGGCTTGGATTCTTTCTTCGAAACTAAGTAACGAATTGCCGCGTGATCCGTATGCATGATCACTTTGGTTCCAAGCAAGTAGGACCTAAACTTCTCAAGGGCAAAAACGACGGCTAAGAACTCCTTCTCGGTGGTTGTGTAGTTCTTTTGAGCTTCGATCAACATAATTGAGGCGTATTGGATGACGTAAGGCGCTTTCCCATCTCTTTGCCCAAGGATTGCACCCAAGGCATAATCGCTCGCATCACACATTATTTCAAATGGATGGTCCCAATTTGGAGCTCGAATAATGGGTGCCGTCACCAATCTCTCCTTCAACTCATCAAACGCTTCCTTGCACGCTTCGTCGAAGACAAATTCACACTCTTTTTGCAAAAGCTTACACATTGGAGAGGCGATCTTGGAGAAATCCTTGATAAATCTTCGATAAAATCCCGCATGACCGGAGAGTCGCTTGAGCATTTGGTCAATGAACGGTAGCGGAAAGTGATCCTTTCGAGTTACGACATTTAATCTTCGGTAATCGATACATACTCGCCATCCGTTTTGAACTCTCGTAGGAACCAACTCGCCTTGTTGATTTTCGACCACGGTCACACCCGATTTCTTAGGCACGACTTGAGTAGGGCTCACCCAAGTACTATCCGAGATTGGATAGATCATTCCGACTTGAAGAAGCTTGAGAATCTCGTTCTTCACAACTTCCATCATGGGTGGGTTTAGCCTTCTTTGAGGTTGTCGTACGGGCTTGGCACCTTCTTCTAACGATATACGATGCATGCACAAGCTTGGACTAAGGCCTTTGATGTCGGCTATAGTCCATCCTATCGCTTCCTTATGCTCTTTTAGAACATTCACTAAAGCATTCTCTTGCTCCGTTGTAAGCTTGTTCGAGATAATTACCGGTAACGTCTCCTCGTTCCCAAGAAAAGCATACTTGAGGTGGTCGGGAAGAGACTTCAAATCCACTTTAGGAGCTTTAACAATGGAGGGAAGAAGCTTCTCTTTAGGAAATTCCAAGTCAAGAGGCTTTGGGAAGGAGTAGGAAGGCGTAGGTGAAACAAGGCTCGGGTCACGCCCTTGGGCGCTGCTCACGCTCACATGGGCGCGGGTCACGCCTGACAGGCGCAGGTCACGCCTGCTCTGAAATTGTTGGCAGAAAATTTGCTGGGGTTGGGCGCTGGTCACGCCTTGAGGGCGCAGGTCACGCCTGGGAGCATTTTCAGGGCTGGAAATTTTTTTGTTTTGGGCGTGAGTCAAGCTCTTGGGCGTGGCTTGCACCCACTCTGTTTTTTCATCTCCAATTCGCTTCGATGAACGATTTTCAAAGATCGGCAACGCCTCTAAATCTTCAAAAACTTCCTGAAAATCACACGACAAAGCAAAACCCAAATCTTCTCCAAGCATACCATTAGTTATAGCAACATTTAATACATCATTTCCACACCAATTAAACACATTTTGCACAAGAGGCTCGATAATATCAAGAAAACAAAGGGAGTGGGGCTCGGTGGGATATCTCATAGCCTCATAAATGTTGTATTTTAGCAATTTACCCTCAAACTCCATAGTAAGACATCCATTTGACACATCAATTTTTGTTTTAGACGTCTTCATAAAAGGTCTCCCAAGAAGCAAAGGAGTGGCACATTGGTCGACTTCCATGTCTAGGACATAGAAATCGGCTGGAAACACTAACTCATCTACCTTAACTAAGACATCCTCCACTAGGCCTCTAGGTCGGACACTAGATCGGTCCGCAAGTTGAATGACAACTTCGGTGGGAATTAAAGGGCTCAAGTGGAGAGACTCATACAAAGACAAAGGCATCACATTAATAGATGCACCAAGATCGAGCATAGCTCTAGTGAAACTCATGTCACCAATCTTACAAGGTATGGTGAACATGCCCGGATCTCCACATTTCTTTGGCAAATTCTTTTCACTACAAAATACTGCGCGTCTTGCGACGGAAAAAATCCGTCGCAAGAACTATAATTCCGTCGCTACAACAGCTTTTGCGACGGAATTGCTACCCAAAACAGTGGTCGCAAAATCTGGTCGCAAGGGAGACGAATTGCGACTACTAATTCCGTCGCAAGAATTCTTGCGACGGATTTGCGACGGAGTATTTTTGTTTTTTTAAACCCAAAAAATAATATTTTACTTTTATTATTTTCCGGAAAAACAAAAAAAAAATATCCGTCGCAAGATTCCGTAGCAAGGTTTTTAATTTTTTTTTTTTAATTTTTGTTTCCGTCGCAACATTCCGTCGCAAGGTTTGCTGCAATTTCCGGTTTCAGCTGCTTTTTTTCGTCCCCTAAACCTGTGCCAAAACCTGTCCAAAACCAATTTCACTCGACTATTTCGATCAAATGACATCCGAAGATTGTCAAACACATCAACACATATATAAACATGTTCAAAGTTTCCAAATACATAAAATTAAACGTTAGAAAGTCTTAAACACCGTAAATGACAAACATACATGTTCATAGTCAAAGTTTTCCAAATACACAACTTTACTTCGTTCGCGAGACTCTAATAAACAGGAGTGGAAGCACAAGCTCCACTACCACCTTCACCTCCGTCGTCTCCATCAAAGAAATCGTCACGGAAATAGTTAGGAATGTCCGAATTGCAAGATTGGGTCGGAGGATCAAACTGTTGAGATTGCTCTTGTTGTTCTTTCCAACGTTCTAGTTCGACAATCCTCTGTTTGAGTTCTTCGTTTTGTTGTGTCATCCGGGACAATACTCCCGGTGCATATGATGAAGACCCTCCAGCTGCAGCCTTTCTTGCATCCCCGTAGTATAAAGACGTTGCTTGTCCGACACCATATACACGGCCTTTGTTGTTGTGACCGCCAACGACCTCATAGTAAAGTTGGTTGTCGTCAATAGGCGTTTCGGGTTGGGTTTCGATTATTTCACTTTTTTTGCTTTTAAATTTATCCTGAAATAAACAATATATCGTCAGTTAAATTATTTACAATATGTAAGTAACTAATTGCACGCATATATATATCCGTAATTTGAACAACGTTTGATTTCTTACCAATATAGGCTGCTGACTTTACGCGATACAAAACCGCCACTCTTTTTTGCCTTGGACTTCGCAACAACGTCCACAACGGGAACTTTCCTTCGATCAACAAACTCATCGGTCTAAATGATCAAATTAAAACAACGTTAATTAAATATAGCCAATTCAGGTCACTTTCACGGTATCTAGCCAATTCAGGTAAAAGGTAATTGCATTACTTACGTCACTTTCACGGTATCTAGCCAATTCAGGTAAAAGGTGCTCAGGCATCCAGTCAGTAGAAATGCCCGCACCGGCCTTGTGTACCATATCTTTCAACCGCTTTTTCATTTGTTCTTCAAAACCGGCCCTACAATTAGCCTCATCGTCCGCAAAGTAGGAGAATTGATTCTACACCAAGTATTTAGGGTTAAACTTACAATATATATATATATATTTATATAGTTTTTCAAATGTAAATACAAACGTTACCTTGAAATAATTCCACCACGAGTCTTTTTGTTCCTGCGACAATGCTTTCCAAGTAGGAACAAAAGTATCGTACTTCGCCTTAATAGTCTCGTAAATGACTTTTTTCACTTCGGGATCACAGTACCTATATAAAACAAAAGCACCGTTACATCCTTATTAAAAAAATCATTATTAACAAAATTGACAAAGAAATAACTATATATGTAAAAGAATTTTACCAAACTCCAAGAGAAGAATGCAGACGTGGAAGACCTTCATTAACTATCGGATCGGGTTGACGCACATACGATCCCTCAACATTTGCGGTACCACTACCTTCCCCACGCGTGTGTTGCGTCCCCCTAGACCTGCGATCACTTCTTGCTCCTCCTGCCATCTTTTAAAAACATCATCAAAATTAACTTTCACATAAACCCTAATTTGATAAGAAAACAATTAAAAACCTAATTTGGGCTCTAATACACAACAAAATCAATCTCATTCAACCAAACCATAATCTATCTTCTCTAAATTTAAGTAAATAAACAAACTAATTAAATAAAGATACAAAACATTAAAATTAACTAAGAAATTTACCTTTTCGGTCGTAAAATCGGTCGCAAAATCCGTCGCAAAACCTTCAATACCCTTTGGATTGATAGTAGGGAGGAGATTAAAACAAAATAGAAGAGAAATTTCGATCCGTCAATCGCCCGGAAATCGCCCAAAATCGTCCTTCTGTTTTTTTTTTTAAGTTTTCCGAAAATAATGAAAGTTACTGGCAGACTCCGCATAAATTTTTCTTTGCGACGGAATTTTCCGTCGCAACAATTCCGCCGCAAAAAACAATCACCCAGCTGCTGACACGTGTCTGGACAGGGTCAGAAGTTTTAAAAAAAATTTAATCTTGCGACGGAATTTCCGTCGCAAAGCACTAACAACAATCCGTCGCAAGTTTTGAATATTTTATAAAAATATATTTAAAAGTTCCGTCGCAATTCCGTCGCTAAAAATTAAAAAAAAAAAATTAAAGTTTGACAGTCTGAATAAAAACTAAAAAAAAAAAAAAAATTGCGACGGAATAGCGACTAATATTCCGTCGCAACGGTTTCCCGCGAAACTAGCTACGGATATTGCGACGGAATTCCGTCGCAATAATTTCGCGCAAAAAAAAACCGTCGCAAGTTTCGTAGCTAGAGTAAATTAGTCGCAAATTCCGTCGCAAAAGAAAATATTGCTACGGAATATTGTTCCGTCGCAAAAAATCGGTCGCTACAGCAGCATTTTTTTGTAGTGTTTTAAACATAGCCGAGACATGTTCACTTACCTTGAATTTCTTTGCACTCTTAGTCTTATTGTTTCTCCTAATAGTGCACAACTCTTTAAGAAACTTAGCATACTTAGGGACACTATTAAGCAAGTCAAGGAGGGGAATGTTTACCTCACATTTGCGAAAGGTTTCGTAAATGTTAGAAGTCTTGTCGATCGTCCTCGTATCCTTGAGTGCGTGAGGGAAAGGTGTGGGTGGATCATCCTTGATAACACTTGGCGAACCCATATCGTCCACATGCGTTGGTGGCAACGACGATTCTCCTTCTTCAACCACAAGCTCGATCTCATCCTCTACATCTTCAATGACCAATGGTGGAGAATTCTTTTGCTTTGCCTTGGCTTTAGGGAGCTCAACCAACTCTCTCCCATTTCTCAAGGAGACCGCGCTACAATTGGGATTTTGCACGGGTTGAGAAGGTAGTTTACCCGACTCCTTCGCTTCCAAACGATTCACCACCGTCGCTAGTTGACCCATTTGAGTATTAAGAGCAATGATGCTATTCTTCGTTTCCATTTGGTTTTGGGTCACCAAAGTGTGCAAGCTCGACATGTTGGTGGCGAGACCTCGTATCATATCCTCCGTGGACATAGAAGGTGAGGGAGCCGAAGTTTGAGTTTGAATCGGGTTAGAATTGACTTGCTTTTGAGGATTAGCATTCGCTTGGAAAGGTTGTTTAAAGGCACCACCCATTTGTGGTGGTGCTTGGTGATGAAATGGTTGATTTTGCCCCCATTGTCTTTGTTGAGGTGGCATTTCTTGATTGCTCCATCGGAAATTAGGGTGATCCTTCCATCCTGGGTTGAAGGTGATTGAGTGGGGATCGTAATTTTGACGAGGAGGTCTATTTCCAAAGGTTCCGATCGCATTGACTTCCATTGAGTTATCTTCCATCACCATAGGGCATGAAGAAGGCAAGTGAGAATGCGAACCACATTGACCACACTCCAATGGCTTGTCCACCTCCCTACCTTGAATGAGTTCTCTAACCATCTCGGTGAGTGAGCTCACTTGACTCTTGAGTTCCGAATCTTGACTTGGTTGTTCACGAACCATGTGCACTCCCCTTAGTTTAGACTTGGTTCGTAAATGACGAGAGCTTGCCGCTAACTCCTCAATTATATTTGTAGCCGTTTCAATGGTCTTGTTCACTAAGCCACCCCCACTCGCCGCATTAACTATCTTAGCCTCCTCGGGAAGTAACCCCCCATGGAAGTATAGAAGCAAGTCTTCTTGGGCGTACCCATGGTAGGGACAACTTGCGCACATCCTTTTGAAACGTTCCCAATACTCATAAAGCGTTTCTCCCTCTAGTTGCTCAATGTTGGAGATTTGCTTTTTGAGCAAAGAAGATTGGGATGCGGGGAAGTACTTGGCGAGGAAGATTTGTTTCATTGTTTGCCATGTCGTAATCGAGTTAGACGGGAGATAGTAGAGCCAATCTCGAGCGGAGTCCTTGAGTGAGAATGGAAAAGCCCGGAGTTTGAGGTCCTCTTCGTCTACTCCCTCCGACATCATCGTACTACAAACCACGTGGAATTCCGCAAGATGTCGATTAGGATCATCACCGGCTCTACCATAGAATACGGGTAGATGATGTATGATGCCTGATTTCAAGGCATAGTTATGACCGTCTTCATGCTCCGGAAAAGTGATACATAGGGGTTGTTGAGTGAGATCGGGTGCGGTTAATTGCTTCAACGTGCGATTGTCGGATGGTCCCGCCATGTTTAAGGGTTGAGGCTCTTCGGGTACGGCAAATATGTTATGAAAACCTTCGATGTCGTCTACGATGTCTCCTTCGCGATCCAACTCGAAGACCATATCGTCGGGCGTAGAAGGTTTACCAATTACTCGACGAAGATCTCGTAACGTCTTTTCGATCTCTAGATCAATGGGCGCAATTGGAGGTCGAGATGACCTAGTTGGGTACATGCAAGAAGAAATAACCTACAAAATAAAAACAACACTAAAAAGGTAAAATACTACCCAACACTTGAGTGAGACTCAAGTTTGGGTTACAAGGAGGAATAAAAACTATTACACTAGCAATAAAAGCAACAATTAATACTCCTAAAAGATACTAGCAATAAATAACTACACAAACAACTATGCAAAAGAGAAAAACTAGGAAAACTAGGAAAACTAACCAACTAACTAACTAACAAAGAAGAAAACAAGAAAGCCTAATGCCTTCCCCGGCAACGGCGCCAAAATTTGGCGAGCACTTTTACGTCGTTAATAAAAGCGGTCAAATTAACAATTTATAAAGCCTATTCGGTTCACACAAAACACATAGTCGAGTGGTAAGAATAGGGTCAAACCCAAAGGAAGGACTTATGAATTTGGCTATGTGTATTTCTAATGTCACAATTAAAGTAAACAAGAAGGGGGGTTTTAAAGGTTTTGTTATCAAGCAAAGACTAACACTAATCAAGTGGAAAATTTAGACAAATTCAAAAAGTAAAAGCAAGTAGAAGATGATTTCAACAATAAAAGAGAGCAACTTGGTATAATTAATCTCACTTTCAACCAACCAAAGTTCAACAATTCTCACAAATAATAACCTTGTTTACTCAACCAAAACTAATCAAAGATTAGAACTTTCCCATCAATTAGCAATTTATGAAAACATCCATGCATAAACTACCATAATCAATGGACAAATCATGCAAAGCACACAACTTTAATCCAAAGAAACACATTAAAGATCAAAACTTGGGAAAGAAGCAAAGATAATTAGCACTAAAACAAGCATTTAGCACTTAATCACATATGAATCTCCCACTTTCTCAACATTTCCATAACATCCATTTCAATGTGGAGAAAGTTTGCCTCAAAAATCAACATCAATAATAATATCCACTATTGGTAAAGAAATAATTTGCATAAATCCAAACCAAGATGATCAAACTAAGAGAGGAAATCATGCAAATACAGCAATAATATCAAGGAGATTCAAATTAAACAAGGATAAAAATAGTAGAGAATTGTCTTACAATGGAAAGTTAAAAGCTTGAAGAATTACACCAAGTTTAGGAGAAGATTAACCTTCCATTAACATCAAAAACCCAATCTTAGATCTAGAATTCTAATGTTTAAAAGTTTGTAAATGATAAAAAGATGTCTAAAGATGTTTTATGATATGTGATAATGTTTTTCTAAAACCCTAGATAAGCCTTATATATGATGGAACAAAATCTACTTCAAAACAAGCAAAAGCGGCTACGCGTGAAAACGGGGCAGGCTGTGGGCGTGAGTCACGCCAGAATGGGCGCGGGTCGCGCCTGTTGGGCGTGGGTCACGCTGTTTAGGCGCTGGTCACGCCTAAAGCTGCTGTAAGTTGCTTCATTTTCCTCCACTTTTTTCGACTTGACTTTTCTTGACTTCTTTCTTGGCCCTCTTTTGTGTCTCATTCTTGGGCCTTGAACCTTTATTGAAGACTTCATAATCGAGATCACATTACTTGCAACAAAAACCGAAAATAAACGACTCGGATGGAATTCGACATTTCATCATTAAAGTACTCAAAATCGCTCCAAAATCCAATATTATTCACTTAAATTCTCCTAATAAATACCTACTAAAACCGACTTATCACCTCCTCAATAAAACTTCAATCTTAAAAAAAAACGACCGAAGAAAAAAGAATGAGCAGTTGTAGAAGTTTAGGTCTCGATGCTTAGCGAATTACTAATTAAAGACGATGTTTTGAATGAAAATAAAACCTAGGTGTGGCAGGTGAGTTATAAAGAAAACCAATTTGATTCGGTGTAGGTAACTAGAGATCTTATTCATTAGGGTCTTCTTACGATTACTTACTCCAGCTGTTATTCAATTAAGTATTATTATTTATTTATTTTCATTAACAATATATGGTATAAGCTCTATTCTGCCTAACTTTACTTAATCTATCTACTCCGTAATACTAAAATTTTATAGGAAAACTTAGCTTAAGAAGTTAACTTATATGTAATTCTAATTTATTACCTCTGGTTAGTATACACCATCACTTTTATTTTAAAACAATATCCTCCATAATATTTAGAATAAAATAAGAAATCTCATCTATAATAATGAACTTATATTATTAAACTTATAAACTATATTAGTATAAATAATTTTTATCATATACAATTTTTTTGTTTATACCTTTATAAATTTATTTCGATTTTATTTAAGATTATTTTGAAATCTCAAATTACCAGGTATTACAGTGATGACCCATTTAAGTAAGTGGGTTGACACGAACCCGACACGAAATATAAATGGGTTGGATTTGGGTCAAGCTTTCCAGAGACGAATCCGACACGAAAGACCTATTTAATTAAATGGGTTAAACGGGTAGGTTAACCCGATAACCCATTTAACCCATATGTAATACTATTATACTGTTTTTTTCCTCTGAAATTCAAAAATCAAAATAAAAGATTACGGAGTAACAAAATATTTCTTTCTTTAAAATTTTGATTTTGACTGTAGAGTTATTTGTGGTATTTTAATGCTTAAAAATTTTAAATGGGTTATACAGGTTTAATAGGTCAAGCAGGAGGTTTAATAGGTCAAGCAGGTCGAGCGAGTTAAAATTTAACCTATTTATTTAAATGGGTTAAACAGGTCAAGTCAGGTCATTTAAAATATAAACGGGTTGGGTTTGGGTCAAGCACTAATGACCTATTTATTAATTGGGTCGGGTTTGGGTTGAGGGGTGAGCGACCCATTTATACGTGACACGAACACGAACACGACACGACCTGACCTGTTTGCCAGGTCTATCAAACATAAGGCAAATGTTACTCTCCCATTTCATTTACCGAATTACAATATAGAATAATGACATTGTGCCACCCGGTGGTACTCAATTTGAGTACCACCGAGGGTATTAATGTAATTTGCTAAGATATTTTGGTTTCCCTCTTCACAATTTGAAATTTCAAGTGAATATTTGAAAAGGGGTAAAAAAAGGAATAACATTATTTATTTTGACAATTTTTTTTTAATTAAATTATGAAATTATTTAATCGTTTATTTATTATTTAATAGAAGTGTTATTGTTGTGTAACTTCGCACAACTTGCATGAAGTTGTGTTTTCTTGTTAATTGATTGATTCTCAAAGTATATACTATCAATTTAGTTGCAGGTACTTGTTTGCTTTAAAAGGAAAAAGAAAAACTAATACAGTATCAATTTAATAAGGATTTATATTCTATGCAAAATCACAATCATATAAACAATTAAAACAATCGGCAAATTATTAAAAAAATTATATTTCTTCATCCATTAATGATGAAAACATACCTCACTTTCTTTAAAGTTTTACAGAAAACTCTAATGAATATAATTCAAAATAATTTAAGTTGTTGAATAATACTGTATGATTATCTAATTCATGATATTTTAGTTGTAAATAATTTCAAATGTATAGGGATGCAATTTACACTAGATACTACTAGATTATATATATATCTTTTTTAAAAATTTAAATATTACATAATCTTAAATAGAATTACAATGTCGTCCTTTTAAATTTGGCACAAAAACAAAAATTATTTTTCTATTTTTTAATTACGGTGGTACTGAGTTCAGTACCACCTGGTGGCGTAGTATCACTTTCCTTACAATATATCGCCGCAAGTTGCTTAAACAACGCCGCAAAATTAATAGACATTTCCAAATTTACTCCTAATTAGTAGTTCCTATTAACACTAATTAAAATTAGACGTAAAATTCAAAATAATTAATATTCGAAATAATAACAAATTCAAAATAATTAATATTTTTTTTTATCAAGATTAAATTAATTTTTTTTTAAAAAAACAGTCAAATTTTCAAAGGAGAAGGGTATGGTTAATTCAAGTAAAATTATTGGTTGTTGATAATTTTCAATTGAATGCCGGTTCCCCCTCATTCGCGGCCCTTTCTCGAACAGCATGCTGCCATTCGAGTATACCACTCGAATGGTTACTCCATTTGTGTAAGAAACTCGAATGGTACAGATCCATTCGAGTTTTTCACTCGAATGGACGCTCCATTCGCATGAAATTTTCGAGTCAAACCAGTGGCGGATTTTGGAAAAAAATTGTGGGTGGGCCAAAAAAAAGTATAACATATTAACTACTCATAAGTGTCTCCTTTTACATAAAATTTTTCTCAAATTAAATGTCTATTTTTTTATTTATAGTAAAATTTAACAAAAGATGAAAAAAAAAAATCATTTTCATTAGCATCTTTTAAATTCATCCAAAATAAAAAGGGCACACCTAGTTTGAAATGAAGGGAATAATATAAGTGTACAATAAAAAAAATTATTTATATTACAAATTAGTCAATACCTATCAAACTTAATTTCTATATGGAACAAGTTATTAATTTCTCCTAATAAACCAAAAATTGATAAAAATTATCTAAACAAAATCATAATATGTCTATTAAATTGAATACTACTCCGTAAAATAGTAGCAAACAAAAAATAAACAAGACTCGCCTTAATTAGACATAAATATTTGAATTTTAGAGTGCGAGACTAATAATAAATATGAACATATAGTATATGGTAATTAATAAAAACCAACTTAATCATACAATATATGTATAGTATTTCGTATGAATACAAATAAAAAATAACACATGTATAGAAAAATAATGAATCATAAGAACTTAATAGAAGTAAATACGAGTCAATATGGAGCAAAATACAAAGGAAACTGGAATTAAAAAAAAAATAATAAAAAATAAAAAAATAAAATAAAAAGCAATATCCTCATAGTTTCATGTGGGCCTTCTGTAACAAAATTGTACTTCCTCCATTCCGTTTGATTCTATACGTTTGACCAAAACACGGTAATTAAGGTAGAAGAAAATCAAGTAGGGTAAATAATGGAATTACTTAAATACCCCTACTTTATTGTGTTGCAAGTGGGTTGAGTGGGTATTAGTGAAGGGTATATTGGTCTTTTAGTTTAATAAAGTAGAGACTAAAATAGAAATGTATAGAATTGATTGGAATTTCCGAAAAAGGAATATGTATAGAATCAAATGGAATGGAGGAAGTACTGAGTAACTTGCTTTTATTTGTTTCTTCATTCAAGTTTGCTGAGTTGTAAAATTGGGTGGGCCACAAGTTTCTTTGTGAGTATTTTATAGTCAAATTGGTAGGCGATGGGGTATGACATTAAGCTTCCACCTTAAACTTGGGGTGGGCCAGGCTCAGGCCCAAGTATACCAAAATCCGCCACTGAGTCAAACCCCTCCATTCTTTTTTTTTTTACTCGAATGACCTTTTTTTATTTTATTTTTTTATTTTATTTGAAATGTGTTTAGTGTTATATGTTTTGTTATTTTTTTTTTAATATAGATTGTGTTTAAATTTTTCTAATTTTAAGTATCAAAATAATATGGAACGTCGTCCAAGAATTAAATTGAAGCCTTCTATAAGCCGCATTCAAATTCATCGTCTAAACCGTTCCCATCATTCACTTCATAGTCAACTATAATAAAATTCATCGTCTCCCGTAGTCGACATTTTTTCAAGAGAATTTTGTAGTTAACAATATTCGAAATAAAAACTGAAAAAAAAAAAAAAAGAACAACAAACTAAAGCATTAATCAAAGTAACTAATAAGGGTAAACTTGGAAATTGCAATTAAAATTGCGGCGGTATTTAAGAAAATTGCGGCGGTATATTGTATCATTTATTTAGCCCCATATATCCTTTTTGCTAATAATTTCATTCATTTAGTCTAATTTATACTCATGTAAACTTTTAACAGTTAAACTAAGAATTTTACCCATATCAATATACTCATTTAAGTAATTAAATATCACACACTTTATCATCACAAATGGACCATATGTAATCAAACTACCAATAATACCCTTAGTTTTTTTTTTTTTTTTTTTTTTTTTTTTTTTAATTTACACAAAAATTTATGGGCAATCTCGTTAGAATCATAATATTTTAAATTTAAATATTATAAATAATTTTAAGATCATAATTAAATTCATAAATCATCAAATTGATTCCAACATGTTACATCAAAGAGCTCTTCGCACAAGTCATCTCAGCTCAATTGTTACAATCTTCAAGCAACATAAGTCATGCATGGCAGCATGGGAATTGGTTAGGTAGTAAAACACGTAAACGAGATTCTTTACTATCAATACGTTGCAATCAATCAATCATATTTATTATGCTCTCCTTTTATTACCTTTCTTTCATTCTTTGGTTACTTCTCTTCATTATTCACACTATATATTATTCACACTATATATAATACGGAGTATATTTCTCCACTTTCAGAAATAAGTTTTCATTTTTTGTATATCACTGTTTATATTTCTTCAGTGAGGCGTGCCCATACACTTGTTCTCCACATTCAATTATTACAATTTGTGTTTTTACGAAAATTTTAGAATAAATTTATTACAAAATATTAGTATGACTTTTTTATTTCCTTAGTTTGACCTATATTATTATTATTATTATTATTATTATTATTATTATTATTGTTATTGTTATTGTTATTATTGTTGTTGTTGTTGTTGTGGGTTCCACATTTGTGATACAAAAATGTATATCGTGTAATAAAAGCAGTAGTCATATATAGTTCTAGTTTCATGACATTAAAAAGTACGGAATATAAAGTGGGTTATGTTTATGTTAGGGATCCCTTTATGTTATAGGTGAGGTGCATTGAATTCCAATTTTGAAAGCTCAAAAAAACATAAACAAAAATGGCAGAAATTGGAGAAATTAGTAGTGGAAATAGTGACGGATCAAAGAAGAAGCAAAAATCAAGTGAAGAAGCTAATGATTCTAGATATGTTTTTCTCAAATTTGTTGACCAGGTTCATTTCTCTGTTCTTCGCCATTTCTATTTTTTATCATAAAATTTCATGTTTGGAACGAATATATTTGTCTTAAATATAAAATAAAGTATATATATATATATATATGTACATAAAAATGAAACGGGCATCATATTGATCAAATTTTATAAATGCTTTTAATTCGTTTTATACGGAGTATAGAATAAAATTAAAAGTTCACGTTGTTAGTGCTTGTAATTTGTCGTTTTGTTGCATCTAAGCATGTACTCCGTATGTTGAAGACCGGAGTACTACGGAGGACTATTATTAAAAAAAAAAAAAAAAAAAAAAAATAGGGAAACATGTGAAACACTTTACTAAACCGGTAGTAAATGAAAATAGAGTGTAAAAGAAATGCCAAGATCATTTTACATTTGAGTTAAAGATAAAGATTCTCGGTCTTATTTCGGGTTTCATCTTGTATCTTTTTTTTATTTTTCTTAACCCGTGTATTAGAATTTTCTTTTCATGATCTTCACATATTTTTCTTCTAATCTTTAATTAAAATTAATGGTCTAATAACTAAATTTAAGGTAATATGATAAATATACTGGTACAAATTTAGAGTATTAATTACGAAATTATAATTTAATTTTGCATGTAGCTATATGTAATGATCTTCACATATTGTTCTTCTAATTTTTAATTTAAAATAATGCTCTGATAAGTAAATTCAAGGTAATATGATAAATATACTCGTACAAATATAGAGTATTAATTACGGATCTTAAGTACGAATTTCATACTCCGTAGTACTCTTTAAAAAAGTAAACATTTTTTCTAAGAACAAGATAAAATTTATTCATCGATTTTGTCATATTTAAAATTGAATCTTTTAGCTAAGTTATTAATAGTATTGATTTTCCACCCTAAATAAACTAATTAATTACCGAAAATGCAGAAGGGGGGAATGATGCACTTGAAAGTGAGGCGAAATTTACAGTTAGGGATGGCGTTCGACACATACCGTAAAAGCTGCAACTTGGATGGATCCCCTAATTTCATGTACAATGGCTCCCGTCTCCCTCCTTCGCTCTCCCCCGGTGATGTATGTCGTCGTCTTTGTTTTCAACTTTTAAACGATACTGTCATATGAGTATCGTAGACATATTCCACATACGACACTATAAAAATTATGCGTAACGCCGACTTATGAAACCGGACTCACAAATGGAAAACATAAATGCAATTAATTTAGTAGCGCAACATTCTTATTGTTTGGTTGAATTTCCATACATGATCATGATGATTGATTGATTGCAACAATTTTCACAATAAACTCTAATTTTTAGGAACTAATTACATTTTTGTTGCAGTTGAGTTTACGAAATGGAGACCAGATTGATGTGTTGGTCATTCCGTACGGAGGTTAGATAGTTATCAAGACAATTCAAGAGGTGTAATCAACACCTAATTAATTAAATTAGGTAGCAATTGTTTCAAAATTAAAGTATCTTCTACAAATGTAGTTCTACTTTGGGTGCGTTCTAGGGTTTCTTAGATAAATTAGCTATGATATGAATTAATTAATGAATGCAATCAGTTTGTACTCCGTATTACTTACTAGTGTTGTATGTAGGTAATTTGTCTTTCATATATCCTTGCGATGAATACAAGGAACAACAACCATGTTCTCCTCTAATCTTTCCATTGTATAAGTCTTAAATGTTAATGGGCAATTATGTATTAGAGAGATTTAGAATGAAGGCCTTTTTATTTACGGGTAATGTGTAATTTACTTATATGAAACTATCGTCGTATGCTTATGATAGGCTCTTTGAAACTAAAAGACGACATTTTCAATAATTATATGATTATTATTTAACACTTAAGTTAATTACTTTTAGAAATTTAAAACTAATCACCTTAAGCATTGCCGTGGTCACCCATATTCACTTTGACCTCCTAAAGCCAACCCGGCCTCTCGTAGAACACCCACAAAGCTCACACATTTTCATTCTCTAACCTTTTCCCAACACCCTCAATACTAAACACCACCTGGGAGGGCATTCAGGATTATATCATTCGGGAAGTCTAATTTTATTTTAAAAATAGTCTCACAACCAAAAAGTAATTTTAACAATAAAAAGTGTGACCATTGCCGCAATTTAGTCGTGTTGCATCGTAATGCAGCATCATATCAAACCGTAGGCCTTGAGTGCTGTGTCAAACCGTAGCGATGGCCCGACATACTGATGGCCCTTCAGGGATCCACGACACTAACCCCACGTACCTAGGTTTTGCCATCAATTAGGCCAAATGACTCAACTTACTAGAGATCATGTCGACATTTAACCCATGCGTATGCTAACCTAGGTGTAAACACAAAGCCTACTGAACGTGAGACCGTCCAACTGTGCACACAAGACTTCGACCTTGGACTGCATGTAGTAAGACTAAGAGCAACGCTTGAATTTTGACCAACATATGAAGTTCTACTTCCATCTTTCGAGACTTCTATAGGCAACAACATGCCTTCAATTTAATTTACACAGAGTAGAGTGTAAGACTAGTAGAATCAAATTAATAGCATAAATACCTAAAAGAAAACTAACCAAATTGACCCACTTAAACCCAACAAACATGAGACGCAATTTATGTTCCGGAAATAATTTGATCCTAAACGCCAGCGTGTCGGGTTCAGTTCATGGAACCTGTACAGAGGTTGCCAAAGTGTTTTGAGGCTAGTTTGAAGGGGGAGCATCTCAGTGCAATGCTGCAATAGCAACCTCTAAAGAAGTTCCATGAACTCATCAATAAGATGGCGCATTAGTTAAGTGTAGCACGCCGGATTTTATAATTCACGTCAAAGCACATACTCTGAAAATACTCAGCAATTTTGAAGCATGACGTTACTATTATCGTCGCATTCACATCTATCATCAGAATGGTATATACCACAATTAACAAATACGGAGTACTATATATCTAGGTGAAAATAAGAAACATTTACTCATTTCATGGTAGTGGGCATGCCATTTACAAAATAGTAATATCAGTTGATTGCTCATAGTAAAAGTAAAATTAATGCCTCTTCACTGATTCACCCATCATCCTCCAAGGGTTAATATGGCACAATAACACAGATCATCCCTTCGCAAAACATATAATGACTGATCGATTCTGACAGAAGAAAACTAACAGAGCAAAGAATGAATATTTGGGTATTTTGGAGCGGTGTCAGAGAGAGCGGTGGGAAACTATGTTTGGCTTTAAGCTCAATTTGAAATTTCCATGCCCCTTTTTCCCGTCTTTTTGTCGAAGTCTCTAAAAAGAGCATTGCTAAGCACTGACGTCGTGACGTTAATCGAATGCGTTATATCATACCTTCACAGCAGAATTTTCTCATAGAAAAGAATGTAGGCCTCGGAGTGAAGGACTTCTTCCAAGGTTGTTTCCCGAACATAGGAATCACTAACATGATACCACACGTTATGTCTTTGTCGGTGATTTTCTTCATCTGATCTCCCTTTGCGCTTGTTACCTCTCACATATGCAATATAATGGCCACCTCTCATTGAACCTGAATGCTCCACCACGCCAGACAGTCGATAAATGGAATTGTCTCTCATAGACCTGCACATCAACCATTTGGGATAAGAACGCAAGGGCAAGAACGTACATACTGCATTATAAACTTGTAGAATGTAAACGTTAACTGGTACATCAACAGGTTGGAACGAGTATTTGGACTCCCACACACATACACACACAAAAGATGGTCGAACGTACCAAACATACAAAAGAGTTCCTCAAAAGCCTGAAGCCTCCATTCTATATTCTATATTTCCTCTACTAAAAAAAGTTCCTTAAAAGCTTCCACTACATTACGTTAGGGGTTGCACAGTTTCAGACCCGTTTTGTAAACCCTGACAGCATTACCTGACTTCTTCAAAGACTGTTGCCTATTAAGGCTTAAGTGTCAAAACTACACAAAAATACTTTGTCTAATTTAAAGATCTGAGTTTAAAACAAATGTAGATGCAGGACCTGTCATATGTACCTACACAAATGCTATTGCTCCAAGTGCGATAAGGCTGTGAGGAGGGTTACATGTATACAAGTTTTACAAACTGTACAGATAATAAATCTTACTCTATATGTAAGACACACTATACGGAAAGGAAGAGAAAAAAGCAAAAGTAAAAATAGATTCTAACTTCTAAGTAATTATAACATATTTGAAACGTAAACTGAAACCGTAATAAATCAAAAGTAACTTGCCTATGTTAATCATAGCTCTAGGCCTCTAGCATATTTCAACAAATATCTACAAATAGAGTGCATATGAGTTTGTAAGGAAATTAACAATTTCTCATACGCTAAGACAATCATAATATAGAACAGCACATACGAATTTGTGCACCCACAAAAAACAGTCATTCATGTCAATTACAGGTTACGAAACACCAACTGAGCTCTATCGTCAACCTAAAAGGAATTCAAGACTCTAAAACGTACAACTTATCAGTAGATTCCTTGACTAAAATTGCTAATGTCTACCAATTCAGTCTATATCATGTACTTCATCGAGTTTTCTCTGGAATTGTCCTCGTTTCCACTTTTGGAATATCCATGGAATTGCCCCATTTCCTTTTTAAGGATGATTTGTGTGGATGAAAAATCAAATTTATCATGGTGAGACCCATCATCAACTCACATCCACTCTCATCTCTTAATAATTGTGCCACACACAATTGGGGTAATTCCAAAGAATCGGATGGAGCAACTTACAAAATCTCCCATTGAAGTTTAGACTCTATCCCAATGTGGGAAACAGATGAAACTCTGATGTTTATTCTTAAAGTTGTAAAAAAAATCATCAACCAAAATATCTACAACTACAATTTTTACCCAACCACTGCTCCAAAAATGATGACCAAGGCCGTATTGATCGTCAGTGTCACGAAATTACTAACAAAGGCAATGATGTGATATAAGTTACTCCGTATGATTTATATATAAAAATACAGTATATATCATGTGAATTAGGTGAAAGGGGAAAAAACAACCTTTCTACACAACAAATAAACGGCTTAAAAGACAAATAAAGGTAAAATGATAAGTGAATCAAAAGACTCGAATAAACTTTCATGCCTACATTGGGTGTTGAAACCGTGACGACATACATAAAGCCCTCGCTATATGCTATCATCCAGCTACGTTTGAACGCTTCAAAGTATCACATTATAGTGCCCAGTTATAATCATGTCTTAAATGTTGCAGTCACAATAGCCCAAGTGAGCCTTAATGCAGCACTGTTGCTCCCTAAAGGACATGCAAGATGCAACCATAGAAACACTAGCACAATATTACCAACAATAGTCCATGTGCAGGCACAGACACGAAAGATGGAATATTAAGATGACAAATAGATAAGACACGTCTAATGCGATTCGCATCTCTCGGAACAAACAAATTTTAACTAGCGATGAATAGGCCCATGCGGATATGAAACTGGACAAGACGCAAGCAGACTTATCACCATTCACCACAGACATGCAAATTAAACACTCATGCAAACAGCTATCAGAAACTCCAAAGCACTTGCAAGATGGAGACAGACAGGCACCTGTTATCCAAATAAGGCCGAAGATCAATAAATTCCTTGAAAATAACATGGCCGTTTAATTTACTTAGACGGCCACGTCCATCTTGCCCAAATCTTTTTAGGTGAATAGTCAAAATTGTAGGGCTCTTGCTGATTAGTATCCTTTTCATTGCATTTCTCATGACCTTTACATTTTTGGCCTTAGTTTTGTCATCATTTTCATCTTCGTCTTCCACTGATTCATTTTCCTCAGATCTTGTCGCAACAGGAACATGGTCAGCATACGCAGTACAACAATCGAGCAATTTACTACCTGAACTAGATTCATCAGGAAGTTGGGGAGAAACAGAGACATTAATGCCATCAGAATATGCACTTTCTGGTTCGTTTATTTCCTCTTGTTCATTTGGTGACACTGGGGTAAATCCATTAACCTGCACTGGAATATGGCTTTTCAAGTGCTCATTTGACATACTACTTCCATTGCTATCAGCAACAAAAACCGATTCAGAACAATCTGCGCTAGGATGACTAATCTGCACAGTTTGAGAATCTGAACATTTATGTGTGGATGGTGCACATGTCCCATGTTTCTTCTTTAGTTTTTGTTTCTCCTTTTGTTTTAGCTTTGAGCAGTTCTCACAATGCCAAGCATGCTCACCAGATAGTAGCTCAGGCTTTACAAAATGAGCCAAACAACTCTCGACAGACACAGGTGAATCTGTATTGTCGACTTCATCGGGATCAGACTCGGTGCTGTTTCCAGCAACGTAACCATTTCCTAGATATGCACTCCCTTGAATATTATTTGAAACTGATGAAGATGTTGCAGCAACCTCAGGCTCATCAAACATGTCACCAAAGCCAACGAAATCCAGCGAATCATCTTCATCACCACCAGCTAAAGAAGAAGTGTCAATAGGTCTCTCTCCATCTACCGCTGTTGTGGCAATATCGTCTTTGTAGGTCAGTAATAACACTTCATTGTCCAGGACCTGCAGAGGATGATCACCTTCCCGATCATCACCAGCAGTTTGAGGCTTAACATCACTGTTCCCAGTATTCACACCCACAACCTCACTCGAAAGTATTGTATCCTGAGTTGAATCAATATTGTACTTCACATCCTTGTTTCCAGATTCTGGACTAAACACAGTCAAATTCCTGTCATCTGATGGCGAAACTGGCTCAAGAAAATCCAACCATGAGTTATCTACTTCAGTATTATTTTGAGTGACTGGCACCAGATAATCCAACCATGAGTCTGCTTCTTGTGCATCACTTTGGGAAACCTGTCCCACATAATCCAGTTTAATCACACCATCTTCTGGACCAACACTTTCAGTAAGGTGTGTGCAAGAGTTATTAGGCTGTGTGGGGTTATTATCTTCAGAGTCCAAACCTTTGTCGGCGACCACAGCACCAGGTTCAGCAATATCTGTGGACGAAGAACACCCGAGCGACAACCCATTTAAGAGAGACGATGACTCACTGCTGCTCGAAGGATCACAACCACTAACAGTAAGACGCGGATCTGCTTCTCCATCTTTGTTAAGTTTTGGGCGAGGCCTACCAACTCTTTTAGGAGGCTGCTTTATTTTCCTTGTTCGAGATGCTGGCAAAATCTTCTTAGGTGGAGGTTTCTTAGTAGGTAAAGGAAGTGAAAGATCTAAAAAAGGCTCGTGGACGACAGAAGAATACCCACATTCAACACAGCAAACTGTACTAGAAGTCTGCCCTCCGAATATGGCATCAATATATGTTGGGACTGCCGACAAAGGTGCCCCATTTTCACAATTAGAAGTACCAGATTTCCGAGCAGACAAGTCTTCACTAGACAGCCCATCAAGTAAACAACGGAGCAATTCATGACTGTCCTGTTGCTGGTACCCCCTAAACTGAGAAGCTCTGGCACAAATACATCCAAATAGTGCCTTCGGATTAATTGCACTCCTCAAGCCTGACTCAGAGCTTGTTTCAACATAAATCTTCTTTAAATTATTAGTAATCGGTCCCATTGATCCTTCAAATGCAAGGAAGTACTCCCGCAGCATATCTATCGCCAACAAATTCTGCATGACAGAATTGAAGAAGCACGTATTCCCAAGATTGACCAACCCTCTCACAGCAGACACATCCTTGCCATTTGGTAAACTCACTGCTTTGTTTTCTGATTTTACATCGCTAATAACGCTGCCACTACCAAACCATATATCTTCCACATCCACTGAAGATGTCTTAGAAGACTGTGTTTTCAAAAGCTTAACAATATCTGACAAGACATCTTTATGTTCACCATTTTCGTCCAATGTATCAACTGGAATAAGAGTACCACACGTAAAGCACCACCTTAGATTACTATTCTCCATCTGAATTACCAAAGGATGCCGATATTTAGAAGCATGCCAATTTGCATGAGTGCCCGGGGTATTTGGCAAACCAACACCTCCACACGATAGATGGCCACATTGTAAGCAAATCCAAGTTGCTTTGGAGCCACTCTTCTTTTTTCCATTTTTTCCCTTCCCTTTGCCACCTTTTCGATCAAGCATTCCTTGCCTACAATCTTCACAGCCAGTAGACTCTGCAGCTTCGAGTTTGGAAGAAACTGTTACCACATCGACAGCCTTTTCAAAATGGGCACATACTTTACTCTCCTTCACCGCCACAACTCCATCATAGATAACCTTGGAGGCGAGATTAGTACTCTTTTGGATGGCTTTCGGGGAAGAGCCAATAACCCGCTTCTCCTTAAGTCCACTTTGAGCCTTTTTCTTAACCCTCTTCCCCATTATCTCCTCTAGACCATGTTCAAAGACAAAACAAAAGTGAGAATCATAGTTGTTTGCCGATGTACTAATTGTATCAGCAAACCAAAATCATCAACACCATTATCAATTAACCACCTAAAAGTATAATTAAAAATAAAATAAAAATAAAGGCAGATGGCACACATTGAACAGCTATGAAAACTAATAACTTGCGAACCCTACATACTCTCAACATAAACTAATTTGCTCGGTCAATAACAGTGACAACAATAAGATCATCAAGCTTCTAGGTACACAGTCAACAAGGTTTTCCAAATAAACAAGCTTCAAACATCATCAAAATGGATTTATAGACCAGAACATTGACAAACCCCGTACGAAATATCATAAACCAATGGCCAAAACCTAGATCACCCAGAAAAATCAATAACCAAGAAAAACTGAGGCAGAACATTTTGATATACCTACTGAAACCCTAAATCTATTCACCATTACTTGAATCATGTGAGTTAACCAATATGCCCAACAAAAATCTTGCCCTTCTTCACCAAATTCAATCATCAAACATAGTTACGCTTACAAGTAAACTTGAACAAGCATAATTCATCACAAAACATCAATAAAACAACATAAAATACAAAACAAGACAATCGAATCATCATGAAAACATCGATTAAACCAAAATCAAAGACAAACCCAGAAAATCAAATAATTAATTAGTAAAAGGGTATAGCATAAAACAAAAAACACAGTAAACTGAAAATGAACAACAGGGGCACATGTAAATCAAGCATAAACAAATATACCAACTTATAGAAAAAATAAAAAAAAATAAAAAATAAAATAAAAAAAATAAAAAGGAACAGAAATAATTTAGTAATTAATGTACCTGAGAATCAACTCAAGAAGAGAAAAAATTACCCGAGAATCAATATCCACCCACCAACTCAGAAAAGTACACAAGCTTAAATGATTAATTAAACGATTGATTGCTAATAATTCAAAAAAAAAAAAAAAAATTGTAATAGAAATAATTAGAAGGAATAGAGATCTTTTAGTAATATATACGAGTAAGTATAATTAAAAGAAGAGTGTTTATAAATTATAAATTTAATTGATTAATTTGTGGAGGAATTAATCTGTGAAAGTAAGGAGTATGGTGTTGGTTTGGGTGGCTCACTAGGGGGCGGAGTGCACTCAAGACTTGTAGGAGTTGTAGGGATGACAATTTCATCAGGACCCGCTTTATAACCGACCCACTCGATACAAATGGATGGACGAAAATCCGAATTAAATGGATGAAAAGCGGGTGATGGATGGATCGGGTAAAGAACCGGGTCGGATTCGGGTGGAGGTCCATCCGAATGATCCGATCCATCACCCGACCCGTTGTCATCCGTTTTGGAAAAACTTACACTTATTATACAAATATATTTATAATATATATATTTTTGTAAATATTTATAAAAATAGATTATTAAACAAAGGGGAGGAAAAAAAATTTGGTCCACCCGTTTATTCACCCGATCCATCCGTTTCACCCGCGGGTGACGGATGGATGGATGCGGGTGATGTCAAAACCGGGTGGAAAGCGGATCGGGTGGAGCGGATGAAATCGGGTGACGGATGCGGGTGACGCTTCACCCGATCCGTATCCGATCCGTTGCCATCCCTACTCAAGAGTCAAGATTCTAGCCCTTGTTGCTTTCCCAAGGTTTTCAACGGGTATGTCCATTACGATTAGACCTATTAAAAATTCTACCCAACGTAGGGATGGCAATGGGTCTAAGTCCCGGTCCGGATTCGCTAGACCCGATTCGAATGGGTCGAATTTGGGTCTTAATTTTTTGGACACGATGGATCAGGTTGGGTTCGGGTCTTCTATATTGGGTTGTTCATCGGTCCGGGACCGGACCGAAACCGGTATTAACCGGAACCGTAATTTGTGAAATTCATGGACCGAGGACCGGACCGATAGATGTTAACATAAAACCGGGACCGGACTGGAATAAATTCGGTCCTGACCAGTATGGACCGATGGAACCGGTATAAGTTCCTGACATTATTGAGCATATCCAGCTTGCAGCAGACTCCAACATGGCCATGAGCCATAATGAACTTCTAATTAATTTTTTTATTTATAATACATATTGCATAATGCGTCAGTGCATAGTACTCTTACTCATTAGTAAATGATACTCCGTACTATGTATATTAAACATTCAATTCAATCAAAGTAAAAAAAAAAAATCCATTTAAAAGTACCAATAACGTAGTCCTACCGGAAGACATCAAAATGAACTAAACAAGACCAATTTAAGTCCTAAAAATGATTAAAAACAACACTTATTCTAACTTGAACGTCCTAAATTTGCAACAATTAAAAATACTCGATATAACAAACTATTTTCCATGCCCTACGAAACAAATATGGTTTCATCGTCAACCTTCGTGCTCTCCAAATCTGTAATAAGAAGGAAAAAAACGAATAAAAAGTACATCATTTAAATTACTTGTCATCCATAAAATCATGTAAATAGTTATGAATATTGAAATTAAGAATACCTTTCTCGAGTTTCTTAAGTTCTTCTAAGTTCTCTTCCATTTCTAATTTACTTTCACGAAGTGATGCTCGAATCCAATCGTGTCCACATATTTGAGCTTGCACCATCTATAGACAATTTCAACCAAAAGTCGTGTAAATGCAAATTCATATATTGTTCATGAAAAATGAACTTAATAAAGAATAATACTTTTGGAGTTAAAGAACTTCTGAACGGATCAAGAGTGCGGCCTCTCGCGCTAAATGCGGATTCAGATGCAACTGTCGAGATTGGCATAGCAAGAACATCTCTAGCCATATGTGAAAGAATGAGAAATCTAATTGCATTTGCCCTCCACCAAGCTAAGATTTCTTTATCTTTGTCATCTCCTTTTTGCTCGTTTAAGTAACGATCAAACTCGCTTCTTATCAGAATATTGGATCCACTCATTTCTCTCTTGACTTGCTCTTCAATATTACTCATATACCGTAGAGCCACTACTACAAAAAGAGCCTATTGCAACACATTATTTGCAACATTTAATCTTTTTGTTGCAATTAAGGTTAGATACATTAAATTTGCAACACTTTGTACAAAAATGTTGCCTTTATCCGTTATAATGCAACTCTTTTTCAAAAGTGTTGCATATTATCATTAAAATGCAACATTTTTGAACAAATGTTGCACATTATCATTAATAATGCAACACTTTTAATGTAGTGTTGCAAATTATTTGTACAATGCAACATTTTGTCTAGGTGTTGCATTTAAATATAGAAAACACCAAATTTTTATAATATTCACATTTTGCTATAAAGAGAAATATTTCGAGAGTTTAGAACTTATGGTCTTTTATAGGACTATTTCATAGAATTTTTTTTAAGTGTAATAACTTTTATTCGAATAATTAAAATTACAGTAATTCTCCAGTGAGACTAGCCTTACCCTAAGTTAACGCGAGACAAGAGTACAAATTGTAGTTAAAAGGGTTGTACAAAAACTTGAAACAAATCTACTAAATTCACTTTTAGGGGTATTAAAAATTTTTAGTTACAATTAATAATAATTATTACTAAAATGGTACAAAAAACTATATAATTGAGTACAAACGAGGCTGACTTACAATAACTTATTGTTAGGCTTGCCTCACACAAGAATTTGTGTTAAAATTAAAACAAAATAAAAAGATTTAACGATAGTACGTATCATAGAATAACGATTATTATGTTATCGTCTTATTATACATGTCTTTTAACAAGATGATACATTTTCTTTAACAATTCTTTTTAAAATTAAAAAAAAAAAAAAAAAGAAGAAAAATACCAAAATTAGGGTAAATAAAAAAAACCCACAAATTACCCATCAATAAAGAAACCCCCAAAACAAACCCACTAAAACACTCCCAGTAAATCAAATTAAGCTAAACTAACGTAAATTTTGGTGTTTACACAAACCATTTTGGATTCAATCGGAAAACCGTCACTATTATTCAGTCATTCTTGAATCAACACAGTAAGTTTTTTCTTCTTATTTTTCATCCTGGACTCACATAAATTTTTCAGTTGAGTTAATTTTATTTTTATTGTACAACTTTAATTCGACTGTTTGATCAATTTGGATTTTAATTTTCATTTTATCTCTTTATCGATTATCTGTCCCAGGTTATGGAATTTATATTAAATTTATGATGAAAACATCTGCCTTTGGTTTCTATGATTAATCGTTCTTTTAGTAGTAGGTTATTCGGATCGTTTTATTAATTTTAGAATACATTAAGTCGTGTTGATATTTTTCATTCGAATTGTATACAGTTAGTGGGTTCATTGGTTTTAACACTTTGAATGTCGATTTGATGTAACTTGTGAAGGATATATAGCATTTTGGTGATTATTTATCTAGTTGCAAGACATAAGTGCAATGTTTATTTATTTAGGGTTTCTACAGATTTAGGGTTTTTCAAATTATATTCAATTTAGTTGGTTTGTGCTATAATTACAGGTATATTTTTTATTAATGTCTTTCTTATTTACAAAATCGGCGAGGAATTAGAAGTGTTGTTATTATGTCAGGGTAGGTAAGTACAATGATAACATTGAGTAACATTTGTGAAATGTAATTGTAAACTCGCAGAGTCGTTGTTAGTTGATGTAAAGATTGTTTGATTGAAGGTTATGACAGTAAAATCTGTTTCCTTTAGATTGATTGATTGATTGATTTCTGTTTTTATTGTTGTTGTTCGTCAATTTTATTTCAAGATTTGTGTTTTTAGTTAATTCTACGTTTTTTTTTGTTATGGGTTTTTATCAATTTTAGCTTTTGGTCAAAAGTTTGGCATAAAAATTCGATCTTTTGTCACTCTTGATTTTTGGATTTATTTTGTTTAATATTGTGATGTTGTTGTTGTTGTTGTTGTTATTGACGGGAATTAATGAAATTTGCTGAAAGTTCGAATATTTTGTGACCTACCAAAAGAAAACCTAAAAAAGAAGTGTAATTTAACGATTATTTTTGGGTATTATTTAGTTGGATAAGTTTTCATCGATGATAATGTGGTTTACGTATGCTGTTAGTGCAAATGCAGCGATGACGAGGATCTCAGGGAAGAAGAGGTTGAATTCGAGCAGGGATATGGTAACGTCATAGTGGTGGATAATCTGCCACAAGTGTTACCAGAGAAATTCGATAAGCTCGAGGCTGTAATTCGTAAGATTTACAGTCAAATGGGAGTAATAAAAGAAAACGGTTTTTGGATGCCAGTCGATGAGAAAACTGGCAAATCTCTTGGCTACTGTTTCATTGAGTTCAATACTCCTCAGGTATAAAATTGACGGTACATATTAATTTAGTTTTTGATGGTTTATATGATTTACGTGAAACTGTGTGAGTGATTCGGGTGGATACTTATATGATATAGTGACATTGGTGACTGGTATTGCCTTTCTACACGATTTCATGTTAACAATGATTATATGGAGTTCATAAATCGAGTCATATGTTGGATTATGCATGATTTTTGTGTGTTGATATATATTGATCGAAGGGATTTTATGATTATGAATGAAAAAGGGATTTTATGGTTGTTTGCAGCATGTTTACGGTGTAAATTTGTGTTTGGTTTTCTGTGTTTTAGGAGGCTGAGTGTAACAACCTGGTTTTTAGTCGACTTTAATTACTAAGGCGGAAATTAATTAAGTCTTAAACCAGTGTCATTAATTATACATAAAACCCAAATATTACAAACATCGTTCAAGAGTTGAATAAAACAACTCAAAGTACGGAATTTAGAAGAGTATAGGTTATATATTACAATCTCTCAAAAACAACTAAAAGTAAAGCAATAAAGCGTCTCGTGGCCCCGTCCAAAATCCAAATTCTATCTACCCACGATCATCTGCACAATAAATCGATGGGGATGCTCACGAGGTGACAAATGACTAGCTATGCTCATACTTACCCTCGATTTCAATTATTTTGGTTTATCATTATCGCTTTATAACTATAACATTATGGTAAAATATAAACATGCTTATTACATATAGCAAGTAAAGACATATAGGTCATAATAAGCATGCGATTAAAGCGATAAATCATACAAGCATGATATTCAGTTAGGGAAGCAGTTAACAGATAATAGTATAACAGTATTGTCACAGCATATCAACAGGTTTACAAAGCGATATCAGATCGCATACAACATACATAATGTATCATAATCATCATACAGACTCGATTCAATTCAGAAAGTTGTGGTCTTTAGTTTTCGAAGATGGTACACACTCGTTCTCAATTAATCATACAACAGACAACACATATTGCTTACGAGCCTGACCACTGAGTAGGCTATTGTACTCTAGTCGCTTGCATCTCACTACCATAGTGCAGCAGCTTACTCGACTCGTAAACCACGCCGAATACTATAGTACTTGCATCTCATCTTCTAGTGTTCGAAATGATTCGAACTTCAGATACAATCCCGTCAAGTGATCTTTACATGTGGCAAGAACGAATGCTAGTGTCGCGTCCAATAAAGACGAAACACGGCAAGGAGACAGAACCGCAAAGCGCATAAGCACATAATGTCACGGTGGCCCTGATAACTTCTAGCGAAATAGAGTGAATTAAACCCAAGTCTAGTACATGTACACTAGTATCCACGTTAAGAGTAGGCTATGCTATTCATAGAGCACCTTAACTCCAGATAAAACGACTATTTCCTAAAGCCTGAGACAAAAGCCTTGGCATATTCAATTATCTTGTCCGGCAATGGCGACCGCCACAAGACTATCTTAAACCCCACTTCACTCACGATTGACGTTTTCATATCTGATGCCCAAGCTTGACCTTTTATTTAACTTACTCAATATTCATTATTTATTTGATATTACATATCACATGTTACTAGACTCTCCTAGTCTCATCGTCAAACGTTTAAGTATTTGTATTCGGTTTCATATGACCACATAACACGTTCGTTTATTATTAGAAGTGTTGTTAATTATTAACGTTTTAAGTTTCTAATTTAGTATGCTTATTAATATGTCAAATTTTATTTAAGTGTTTTTCAAACACTTTAATTCATTTACTTATTTATTTTCAATTTTCTATACTTAGTAAAATTTTCAATTATTTTCAATATTTTACTATTCACTTTTCACTATTCATCGTATTTTACTATTCATCGTATTTTACTATTCATCGTATTTACTATTCATTGTATTTACTATTCATTGTATTTTTATACTTCGTATTTTATACGTACTTTTATACTTAAGATATTTTAGGTATTTATACTTAAGATATTTTAGGTATTTATACTTAAGATATTTTGTGTATTTATACTAAATCTTTTTATTTCCTAAGTATAAATTCTAGTTTCAAAGTCGTTAAGTTCGTTTTGTACTTAGGTGATTTATGGAAATATTTCAAAAGTCTAGTTTTAAAAACGTTAAGTTCGGTTTATAAAAGGTGATTAATGATACTTATTTTAAAACGAGACTCAGTTAAATTTAGTCGTCTATTTATTTAAGTTAGTGATAGTATCGTGGATGATTCATTTATAGTCCGTAAGTCCAAGTTCAACAGTCCAAATGCAAAGGCAGTAGCACACGATTTAGTTCATTTTTATAACGGTTACATATTTTTATCGGTTTATAATATTTCATTTATAATCAAAACGATTTATACAAAAATCCAATTCTAATTACTATTTAACTTTAGTGACTTAGTGATAATTTCATTTTGGTCAAATTTAGTCAATAAAAATGAAGGATGCCGTGTGGTTTCATTTAATATCAAAATTGATTTATTTCTTTTAATTTCTTAATTCTAACTTATTAACTATTAATTAAATTATATTAACAATAAACTAAAAAGTAATAAAACAACTTTTAACCCAAAATACATGGGAATGCCGTGGGTTAGTCATGGTGTTCCTAAAATTTCATTTTTCGATTTTATCGGTTTTTAGCTTAAAGTCTTTATATTTTAATTATTCTAATTATACTAAATCGGTTTAAACTAAAATGAAATTTACTAAAATTTTCACTTATGATTATGAATAGTGTTTTTCAACACTTTAATTTTCTAACTTTTTAATCTAAATGATTTATAATGTTTAAGTTGATTTAATACATAATGCTAACAATATATATAAACAATAACTAAACATAAACACAAATTATTAACAAACATAAAATAAAACAAAATCAAAATGAACAAAAATGATGAACATCAACATGAATAATCAAGAACACACATGAAGAACTCAAGAACAACTCAAGAACACCATTTTCGATTTTGATAATTTATAATTTGTTTTCCTAATTTAGTTTTTTTTTTATAGGAACATTCATTTTATACTAACTTAACACTACATATAATTTACAAAAATTAAAAGTGAAAATTTATAAAAAAAATGGGGAAATGCCGAGAACATGTAATATGGGTACAAAATTTCTATTTTCGATTTTAATCACTTTAAACTCATTTTTAATATTTCACATAATTTTTATATAACATTACTACTTAAGTAAAACACATCTAAACATAAAAATCATATGAAACATAATTAGAAATGCTCAAAATTAATTTAACTAAATATATGAACATAATACTACAATAATCTATTTAACATATTATTTAGTTATTATCATTTTATTATACTTCAACTAAACATACAAGCACACAATCATGATGTTTAACATGTTTTAACATAGAAATCATACTCATAAAATTATAATAAAAATCAAATTAATTTTAAAGGAGGCTAATATAAGATATAGCTAGTCACCTTATTAGGATGTTAAACGCCAAGGATCTAAAATAAATTTTAGATCGGATACTTCTTCACCCATAAACCCGTGTTAACCTTGAAAACCCGGTTTGAAAGTTAGCTCCAAATACCCATCTAAAGAACTATGGATACTTAAGAATTATTAGGAATATTATTAAGGTTTTTATTTAAGTGATTTTGGAAGAAAAAGAAAGAAAATAAAAGAGAGAAAATGGAGGAGGGGAGCTCGACATTTTGAGAGCAAAACAAGTTGGTTTTTCACTTAGAAAATAATGAGGAAGGTGTTAGGAAATTATGTTAAGTAAAGTATAAGATATGTTTTTGTTTTTATGAAAATAATGTTTAAATAAAAGTAATTAGGGAACATAATTATCATTATAGGTTACTAAAGTCTTCATCACTATTTGGAAAAGAAAATGTCCCCTTGATATTTTTAAAAAGTTTTTACGAAATAAATCGGGTTTAAAAAGTCGGGCGTTAAAAGCGATAAAAGTTAAAGGTTGCGCGTTTGACAATTTTTCTGAAATATCTCTACTTTTAAATTCTAAGACTAAAATATTTTATTTATTACTTTAGAAAAATTTTAAAAGTGACGGAAATGAAAATGGTAGTATTAAAGTAGTAGTATTGAATTTGTATTTATATTTTTATTAAAGTATAAATTTTAAATTTAAATATAAAATAAAATAAAAGTGATGATGATAAATTAAAGGTGTAAGAACATGTGTAAGAATATGGAAGATGATAAAATTTGACTTTGATGACCAAAAGTCAAAAGTCAAATTTTCGGGCTCGATTTTCGTTTTTGAAATTTTCGATTTGCGCGTACGCGAATAGTCTCGAAATAAAAGATACGATCCTAAAATAGTGTTTTGGAATGAAGTCGGAAATAAAAGTAAAAGTAATTTTCAAAAGGTACTAAAATTAAAAATCGGATCTTAATCCACAAAATTTTTGAATAAAACTTTCCTAGGTCGAAATATTTATTTTTTTGGTGGAATGTTATAGATTTAAAGATTCATAATCAAACGTCAGAAAGTTTATCAGTTTAAATTAAGTATAACTTAGAATTTCGACATTTTAGAAAAAAACTAGTTTAATAGAAAAGGAATAGTAATTAGTTATTAATATAATATGATTTATCAAAATGATTATTTTTTTTATTAAAACTTGATGTTAAGTTTGCCTCTTCAAAAATGGAAGAGGACAAGATGCTTGATTTTTGATTTGCGTGTTTGAAATTGTTGACCCGAATTTCAGAGACGGGAAAAGTATAAGGGTTCATTTTTATAAAAAATTGAAATGTGTTTCTTTTTCAATTCTAAACATAATAGAACAAACTTTATTTTTCAAAATTTCTAAATTTGTACTTAGGAAATTTTAGTATTATTTGGCGAAAAATTTCAGACGCATTTTTATTATAAGGAAAAAGGATGAATTTAATTTGAAGAATTAAATTCTTTTATCATATTGTGTTAAAATAACACGGGGTGTTACAAACCTACCCCCTTAAGAAAAGTTTTGTCCCGAAACTTGAATAGAGTAGATAACTAATTGAAGTTAGGCTAGACAGTTGAGAGAAAAATAAAAATTTTACAAGTTTCGATAGTAATATTTTATTTTGGTAGAACAAGACTTTTCAAAATGTTTGAATTTTTGAATTATCAAAAAGGTGTTAGACAGAGTGGAAAGATTTGAAGGATATAAACATTTTATATTTACAAATGCAATATTTTGAATGAATATAGAAATCTTGTTAGATCATCATTTCTAAAATCGATTTTAAAGGGATTTTCAAAAAGGAGGGGCCTAGAAGTTTTTGTACAGAATTAATTTAAATTAAAATTATAGGTTATAAAATAAAACAAATTATAATTTTATTTGAAAATAAATATATAATTCAAAGTAGGTTGAAATAAAGATTTTAAATCTTATACTTTAATCAATGATTTTAAAACCATCATATTTTGTCCTACCCCCTTAAGAAAATTTAAACATATTCATCAAATTCAAGAGAAAAGCTAAAGATTGATTTTAAAGATTGAGAATTCAGAAATAGGTATTGATAAGTTTAAAATTTTGAAAATAATAGACTTCGATAGTATATGAGGTAAAGAATATACGATTTAAAACACAGTAATTTCAAAAGTTTTTAAAATCACGGAATAAAATTTTAGAATTAATTGAATAAGTTTTCAGAGATATTTTCAAAGGGAAACTTTTAAGTAAATTTTTAAAGATAATAAGGAATTATAAATTTACGAATCTTTGTAAATTTTAAAAGAGATAGTAAGTTTAAGAGATTAAAAAGTAATAAAGGTCTATGGTTTTGAGAATGAATTAAAAGGAGCTTGCGATATTAAAAAGCAAAAGTGAAGTCATTTAGCGAGATTAAGGAACAGGAATGGAAAATCAATTTTAAAAAGCCGATTGTAAGGAAATTATAGACTTAGAAAGTTAGAAGTTAGAAGGAAAAAGGTTAAGAGGTTGAAATTTTTTACAAGAGAATGAAATAAAAATTTTAGTTAAAGAGGATAATTAGATGGAGTTGTAGAAATCCTTTCTGCGATAGAAATCTTCGAGATCTTGAACGTCTCATCAGTTGTAAGATTCTTGATGCGTCCATTTGCTGCGTTTGAGGTCTTGTCGTCATGTATTCGATTAATGGCTTCGTTCTTCGAGAATTAAATTTATTACTTTGATTTTATATCCGAGGATAGTTGTTAGTTTTAGTTAGTCACATCAGCAAGTAGCAAGCATACGATAGTTAGTGTATTTTATTTTGAGGGAAGTAGTTCGTTATTTAAAAGTCCTTAGTCTATGGTCTGTACTTAAGGTTTCTACCCATCCTCACACTTTAAAGCGATTTCAAGTTATTATTTAAGTGGTCTAATAAAAGAAAATCTAATTCATTATTTGATCCTAGTAGTCTTGCGGTTTAGCATATTAATATGTTAACCCGCCCAGGTGTCTCTCGTTAGGTAAGCATAAATCGCATTAGGCAATTCATGTTACGGTCACGAGTCAGCTTTGATACCAACTGTAACAACCTGGTTTTTAGTCGACTTTAATTACTAAGGCGGAAATTAATTAAGTCTTAAACCAGCGTCATTAATTATACATAAAACCCAAATATTACAAACATCGTTCAAGAGTTGAATAAAACAACTCAAAGTACGGAATTTAGAAGAGTATAGGTTATATATTACAATCTCTCAAAAACAACTAAAAGTAAAGCAATAAAGCGTCTCGTGGCTCGCCCAAAATCCAGCTCCTACCCACGATCATCCTCGCACAATAAATCGATGGGGATGCATTGAAATGACAGTGACTAGCTATGCTCATACTTACCCTCGATTTCAATTATTTTGGTTTATCATTATCTCTTTATAACTATAACATTATGGTAAAATATAAACATGCTTATTACATATAGCAAGTAAAGACATATAGGTCATAATAAGCATGCGATTAAAGCGATAAATCATACAAGCATGATATTCAGTTAGGGAAGCAGTTAACAGATAATAGTATAACAGTATTGTCACAGCATATCAACAGGTTTACAAAGCGATATCAGATCGCATACAACATACATAATGTATCATAATCATCATACAGACTCGATTCAATTCAGAAAGTTGTGGTCTTTAGTTTTCGAAGATGGTACACACTCGTTCTCAATTAATCATACAACAGACAACACATATTGCTTACGAGCCTGACCACTGAGTAGGCTATTGTACTCTAGTCGCTTGCATCTCACTACCATAGTGCAGCAGCTTACTCGACTCGTAAACCACGCCGAATACTATAGTACTTGCATCTCATCTTCTAGTGTTCGAAATGATTCGAACTTCAGATACAATCCCGTCAAGTGATCTTTACATGTGGCAAGAACGAATACTAGTGTCGCGTCCAATAAAGACGAAACACGGCAAGGAGGCGAGCCTTAAGCGCGCATAAGCACATAATGTCACGGTGGCCCTGATAACTTCTAGCGAAATAGAGTGAATTAAACCCAAGTCTAGTACATGTACACTAGTATCCACGTTAAGAGTAGGCTATGCTATTCATAGAGCACCTTAACTCCAGATAAAACGACTATTTCCTAAAGCCTGAGACAAAAGCCTTGGCATATTCAATTATCTTGTCCCAAGAATGGCGACCGCCACAAGACTATCTTAAACCCCACTTCACTCACGATTGACGTTTTCATATCTGATGCCCAAGCTTGACCTTTTATTTAACTTACTCAATATTCATTATTTATTTGATATTACATATCACATGTTACTAGACTCTCCTAGTCTCATCGTCAAACGTTTAAGTATTTGTATTCGGTTTCATATGACCACATAACACGTTCGTTTATTATTAGAAGTGTTGTTAATTATTAACGTTTTAAGTTTCTAATTTAGTATGTTTATTAATATGTCAAATTTTATTTAAGTGTTTTTCAAACACTTTAATTCATTTACTTATTTATTTTCAATTTTCTATACTTAGTAAAATTTTCAATTATTTTCAATATTTTACTATTCACTTTTCACTATTCATCGTATTTTACTATTCATCGTATTTTACTATTCATCGTATTTTACTATTCATTGTATTTACTATTCATTGTATTTACTATTCATTGTATTTTTATACTTCGTATTTTATACGTACTTTTATACTTAAGATATTTTAGGTATTTATACTTAAGATATTTTAGGTATTTATACTTAAGATATTTTGTGTATTTATACTAAATCTTTTTATTTCCTAAGTATAAATTCTAGTTTCAAAGTCGTTAAGTTCGTTTTGTACTTAGGTGATTTATGGAAATATTTCAAAAGTCTAGTTTTAAAAACGTTAAGTTCGGTTTATAAAAGGTGATTAATGATATTTTTTTTAAAACGAGACTCAGTTAAATTTAGTCGTCTATTTATTTAAGTTAGTGATAGTATCGTGGATGATTCATTTATAGTCCGTAAGTCCAAGTTCAACAGTCCAAATGCAAAGGCAGTAGCACACGATTTAGTTCATTTTTATAACGGTTACATATTTTTATCGGTTTATAATATTTCATTTATAATCAAAACGATTTATACAAAAATCCAATTCTAATTACTATTTAACTTTAGTGACTTAGTGATAATTTCATTTTGGTCAAATTTAGTCAATAAAAATGAAGGATGCCGTGTGGTTTCATTTAATATCAAAATTGATTTATTTCTTTTAATTTCTTAATTCTAACTTATTAACTATTAATTAAATTATATTAACAATAAACTAAAAAGTAATAAAACAACTTTTAACCCAAAATACATGGGAATGCCGTGGGTTAGTCATGGTGTTCCTAAAATTTCATTTTTCGATTTTATCGTTTTTTAGCTTAAAGTCTTTATATTTTAATTATTCTAATTATACTAAATCGGTTTAAACTAAAATGAAATTTACTAAAATTTTCACTTATGATTATGAATAGTGTTTTTCAACACTTTAATTTTCTAACTTTTTAATCTAAATGATTTATAATGTTTAAGTTGATTTAATACATAATACTAACAATATATATAAACAATAACTAAACATAAACACAAATTATTAACAAACATAAAATAAAACAAAATCAAAATGAACAAAAATGATGAACATCAACATGAATAATCAAGAACACACATGAAGAACTCAAGAACAACTCAAGAACACCATTTTCGATTTTGATAATTTATAATTTGTTTTCCTAATTTAGTTTTTTTTTTTTTATAGGAACATTCATTTTATACTAACTTAACACTACATATAATTTACAAAAATTAAAAGTGAAAATTTATAAAAAAAATGGGGAAATGCCGAGAACATGTAATATGGGTACAAAATTTCTATTTTCGATTTTAATCACTTTAAACTCATTTTTAATATTTCACATAATTTTTATATAACATTACTACTTAAGTAAAACACATCTAAACATAAAAATCATATGAAACATAATTAGAAATGCTCAAAATTAATTTAACTAAATATATGAACATAATACTACAATAATCTATTTAACATATTATTTAGTTATTATCATTTTATTATACTTCAACTAAACATACAAGCACACAATCATGATGTTTAACATGTTTTAACATAGAAATCATACTCATAAAATTATAATAAAAATCAAATTAATTTTAAAGGAGGCTAATATAAGATATAGCTAGTCACCTTATTAGGATGTTAAGCACGAGGATCTAAAATAAATTTTAGATCGGATACTTCTTCACCCATAAACCCGTGTTAACCTTGAAATCCCGATTTGAAAGTTAGCCCCAAATACCCATCTAAAGAACTAAGGATACTTAAGAATTATTAGGAATATTATTAAGGTTTTTATTTAAGTGATTTTGGACGAAAAAGAAAGAAAATAAAAGAGAAAATGGAGGAGGGGAGCTCGACATTTTGAGAGCAAAACAAGTTGGTTTTTCACTTAGAAAATAATGAGGAAGGTGTTAGGAAATTATGTTAAGTAAAGTATAAGATATGTTTTTGTTTTTATGAAAATAATGTTTAAATAAAAGTAATTAGGGAACATAATTATCATTATAGGTTACTAAAGTCTTCATCACTATTTGGAAAAGAAAATGTCCCCTTGATATTTTTAAAAAGTTTTTACGAAATAAATCGGGTTTAAAAAGTCGGGCGTTAAAAGCGATAAAAGTTAAAGGTTGCGCGTTTGACAATTTTTCTGAAATATCTCTACTTTTAAATTCTAAGACTAAAATATTTTATTTATTACTTTAGAAAAATTTTAAAAGTGACGGAAATGAAAATGGTAGTATTAAAGTAGTAGTATTGAATTTGTATTTATATTTTTATTAAAAGTATAAATTTTAAATTTAAATATAAAATAAAATAAAAGTGATGATGATAAATTAAAGGTGTAAGAACATGTGTAAGAATATGGAAGATGATAAAATTTGACTTTGATGACCAAAAGTCAAAAGTCAAATTTTCGGGCTCGATTTTCGTTTTTGAAATTTTCGATTTGCGCGTACGCGAATAGTCTCGAAATAAAAGATACGATCCTAAAATAGTGTTTTGGAATGAAGTCGGAAATAAAAGTAAAAGTAATTTTCAAAAGGTACTAAAATTAAAAATCGGATCTTAATCCACGAAATTTTTGAATAAAACTTTCCTAGGTCGAAATATTTATTTTTTTGGTGGAATGTTATAGATTTAAAGATTCATAATCAAACGTCAGAAAGTTTATCAGTTTAAATTAAGTATAACTTAGAATTTCGACATTTTAGAAAAAAACTAGTTTAATAGAAAAGGAATAGTAATTAGTTATTAATATAATATGATTTATCAAAATGATTATTTTTTTTATTAAAACTTGATGTTAAGTTTGCCTCTTCAAAAATGGAAGAGGATAAGATGCTTGATTTTTGATTTGCGTGTTTGAAATTGTTGACCCGAATTTCAGAGACGGGAAAAGTATAAGGGTTCATTTTTATAAAAATTTGAAATGTGTTTCTTTTTCAATTCTAAACATAATAGAACAAACTTTATTTTTCAAAATTTCTAAATTTGTACTTAGGAAATTTTAGTATTATTTGGCGAAAAATTTCAGACGCATTTTTATTATAAGGAAAAAGGATGAATTTAATTTGAAGAATTAAATTCTTTTATCATATTGTGTTAAAATAACACGGGGTGTTACACTGAGCTTGCGAAGGAGAAGACTCATGGCTATAGATTGGACAAAGCACATCTATTTGCTGTGAATTTGTTTGAGGACATCGAGAAGTACTTGAAAGTTCCTGATGAATGGGCTCCTCCTGAGATGCAGCCATATAAACCAATGGTAATTTTACGGTTTTGTTCTTATTCTATTTTAGTACTCTGTATCCTTTGTATCAGACATACAAAGGATATACTGATTAATATATCCTCCAGTCAAAGGTGGATGATATAAATGGATTAAAGAGAATATAAATAAAATTTTGATTTTTCTTGCTATATATCTACTTATAACTCATTCATTACCTACTCATGTATGGTGACGATAATAATCACGGTCGGTCATGTATGGTAAAAATCACACTTGGTCAAGTATGATCAGTCGCACCCTTGCAGAGTCACATAGGTCACATGTCATGACATTTGTAGTGGTCATTATAACAAACTTGTGGTCATACAAAGTTTAACAAGGCTTGGATATGGTCAAGATTAATAAAATCTTGATATCCAATCTTTATGGTGACATGTTAGCATTCCTAGCGGCATGTTCACTACTCAACATCACTTCAATAATTTATTCTTGATTCTTACAGGCGAAGATCAATTCCTAGTAATAATGGAGGAATGATCATTTTTGGAATCCTAAAGTATAATTGTTTTTATGTTTTTTTATAGTATGAATTACGTGTTTGAAAATATTTGAAGTAAATGGCTTGTCTTAATACAGTTATACGTCTTTGTTTATTTAAACCATTTTTTGGTACATGCAGATGCACTAATACGACTACATTATGTCACAGGTTATGGTTTGAGGATCAATACTTACCTTTATGTAAACTGGAGCGGTGCAAGTGAAGCTTAAAGATTCAAGAAGTGGATGATGGGATTAGGATTAGTTTCTCCTTTCTTTAGCTGAAATACATTCAAAGCGATGTATATTCATGTTTGTTAAAATTGTGTTGCGTGTATTACTAATAAACATCACTGTGGATACCCATATCCGTACCCTCCCAACAAAACCCTGTGATGTAACACGGACTTTTATTATGCATGTTTTAACGCTAACTTAAACGGTTCTAATAATGTCGAATTCATTTTGAGTCGTTTTGAAATGTTAAAATGATTTAGGTCGCTTCACATCACACTTAAATAAACGTTCATTTTGTCCATTTGGAGTCTAGCTTGGTCCACGTCCTGCTTCATTTGACATGTTTTCAGATTTGCACTACACCAAATTTTTTACATTAACAAGGTCTAATTCAGCATTCCTAAATTCTTAAATTTAGGCCCGGTGGCTAAATCCCCCATTTAGCCTCCTCTTACACAAAATACAACCTCACGTCTTACCTTATTTCACAAAACATTACAAAATACACCTTTTTCACATTTTCGGGTCTCGCCCGTAATCGAAGCTTCAAACCCTACTTTGGCCCTCACTCCAAAGCCCTGAACATCATAAAATATCTCAGAAATATCCCAGCTCTTTTCTTGGCACGCAAGTTCGAGATTATACTGTATCTTTCAAAGATATTATTCAACCGAAACTTGGAACGCAGGCCTAGAACCCTACCCCCAAACCGCATAGCCTTATGCGGTTTGGCGGGTGAACCACATAAGCCTATGCGGTTTGCCCTGGCAACCGCATAAGCCTATGCGGTTTCCAAGCTTGGTTTTATCCCCGTATTTCCTAATTTCTCCGAGGTTTTTAGTATATATACACCCCCTATACCAGACCTCGAAACATAACTTTTTTCACCCACAATTCACAGCATACACACTTCAACTCTCTCAAAGCCTCAAGCACTCACATCCTTGAGTTCAACACACCATCCCGTGTTGAATTCATCCTCCTTTTTAGTTCAAGAAGCGAAGCTCTGCCAGATCTGAAATGTCAGGACAAGGTAGGTACCGATCTACTTGGATCAAAGCTTTTTCTTATTTTCTATGGACTAACAAAGGGGACTACACTTTAGCGCCCCCCCCCCCCCCCCGGCTTTGGCACCGAGCGCGCTTGCCATCCAAGTGTTCTTATTACTTCGGGTACACTCCATATCCGATGACACGCCAAAGTCGCATAAGCAACCGACCTTTTAAAATAAACCAATGGACAATTGAACTTTATTTTGATTGCATGCATCTTGCACCTTCTTATTTTGCATTAAAATCAACTTAAACAATGAATTCGACCTTTAACTGAACCGTTTTCGTTAACAAGTTAAACATGCTAAACTGAGGGTTTTAATCAATCTTTTTGCATCTGCAGCTGCATTCTATTACATCCTTTTCGCACTTGTACGTAGCGATAACATTAGCTCAAATATCATCTTACTTGGATTGTTCTAGGTCAGTAGAGGCTATTTTTACATAGGCTTTTCTAAAAGGTTTTCATAAATCATTATTTGAGTTACTCTTTTTCTAAAGTACCCTCACCCCGAATCCAATCTGGTTTCACAACCTTAGATCTAGGGGTGTCGGCGTGCTCCAAAATTTAGGACATGTTTTTAGCTTAGAACATGGTAGCAGGTTCCTAATTTCCGCGATAATTAGGTGGCGACTCCAAACAGTTCTTAAAGGTTTTTCCAACTTAATCTTTTTAACTTAATCCGCGCTTATGCAAGACGCCGAGTTGGGTCCCTCGTCCGATCCCGGGTTCCAGAGTTTGGCGACTCCGCTGGGGAGATTTTATTTTTAAAACTTAAAACTAGCTTTTTCTTTTTAAAAATAAAGAGGTGAAACTTGAAAACCTTGAACAATCCTTGTATACATATCTGAGCTATGCACATTCGTTTAGAGTCCATTTCTTTTGGAATCTAGGCACCCTTTGCACCCTTGAGAGGTGGTTCCAACACGCAGGCTTGTCCACTTGATAAAGCACGTGCAGGACTAACTTTCCTCTCTCCCCTCCACGGCTTGCCGTAAACGACTATCTCGACCGCCCCAGTGCTCCCTTTAGAAAACCTATCGCTCCGGCGTAAGGAAATAAAGGGGTTAAGTATCTGCCAAAGCGTACTCGAGGTAGTTGGAGGTGTACCCGACTGACCCTTTTCACCCTTTTGAGTCATACGTACAAGTTCGAGGCCATGCACTCCATGGTCCTTTTTCAAAACGAGCATTTGCATTCATATCTTCGAAAAACTCGCTTAAACTTTTCAAAGATAAACGAACCTAACATCTAACAAAGCTAACTCTTTTCAAACAAAACTATCGCGAATTTTGAAACAAACTTTTTCAAATTTTCCTTTTTCACTAATAAGCAAAAACCCGAGCAAGGATTAAAACCCAAGTTCGTGGATTTCAATCCTCTAGGTCACACGGCCTAGATTCCGTTTTTAACATCCTCGACTCGACTTGCTCGAGTCGAATCCATTATCTTTTACACATCCGACTCGAGCTCGCCTCGGCAAATTACCGACATCAGTTCGACGGGTGCAAAGCAAAACCTTTTAACATCGAGACGAGATGTGCGCACGCATCCTCGCCTCAAAAGCTTCCCTTAGCAAAACCTTTTCGAAAATCTCCTCTTTTCAAACGTAAAAGGTCTTTCTAAACAAGGAAATGAGCTTAAAATGAATGCTTAGAATGTCTGTGAGTCTAGTGGGTCGAGTCGTGTCGCTAATATACGAAGTGAAATGCAGGCCTCAGCTGGATACTCGCCGTACTAAAAACCGCATCGTCATCCCATACAAGAAACGAACCTACACCCGCAAAATTGCCGGCAATGACGAAGTTAACGCACTCCGTGACCAAGTCACAAAGCTGACTACCGACCTCGAACGCCTCTTGACCCACCATACAACCGAGTTGGAACGTATGGAACAAAAGATCAAGGAAGAGGCAGATAGACATGCTAAGAAACTCCAAGCCATGGAGGAAAGGCTCTATGTCTCGAGCACCTACTCCATTCACAAGGAGAATGAAAACGTGCCTACTAGTATCAAGGACGAGCTCCCTAACAAGCTCGCCCTTAGTGATCTTCCTATCTTTCAAGGACACGAGAGCCCGATCATCCACATCCGAGCTTTCAAGTCCCAAATGGCCATCAAAGGGGTCGACTCCAAGCATTGGCTGACTCTCTTCCCGCACTCTCTAGCAGCAGTGCCGAAGACGTGGTTCTACTCACTCGACCCACAGCGGGTCCCTACTTTCGAAGAACTCACAGTTGAGTTCGATCGACAATACCGAGACAACGAAGACACCCAAGTCTCGATCCGCACCCTAGAAGTCCTATCTCAAAAGGACAACGAAGGCTTCACCGACTACCTCACTCGTTGGAAGAAGTTAAGCGCTCAAATCCCTAACCGTCCCCGCGAGGACGAACTTGTACCGAAGTTCATAAATAACCTGCGACCCGTGTATCAATTCTACATGAGGTACAGCAACATTCAGAACTTCAAGGAGCTAACTAAGATCGGTACCCAGATCGAAGATGACCTTAGAACTGGTACAATGGCCAAATACACCGGCCACGCTTAACAAGGGAGCTCCTCTAAATCCTCCCGTGCAGTCAAGAACGAAGAGAACCGCACCGTCGGTAACCTCGACGATGATAACCTCGATGCATTCGCAACTACCTTCTCACCACCTCCTAAAGCTAAGAGGAATTTTGACCCTCTCTTTATGTCTTACTCCAAGGCATTTCAGAGGTTGGTCGAGAAAAACTACCTGCAACCAATCGGGCCTACTAGCGAGCCGCCCGAAGACAAGAAGCCTAAATCTTGGAACCCCAATGCCTTCTGTGCATACCACCGAGGCAAGGGGCATGACACCGAGAACTGCTTTAGGCTTAAGAACGCTATCCAAGATCTCATTGATCAAGGAAAGCTCAGCAAACCGTCTCAACCTACCAAGCCATCAAACAGCGAAAACCCGCTTGGCAATCATGCAATCTTTGTAGGGTCGGTCCCAATTTTAGACTACTCCTACCTCATTACACCCTCCGAGGACCAAATTAATGCGGTTTGGTCTGATGACGAAGACGATGAATATTGGCTACCCACCGACGAGGTGATAAGCCACATCAATCAACTTGCTAAAGACATCAATTACCTAAAGGCCTTGCACCGTACCGAAGTCGAGCGTTTGGAGCGACGCATCAAAAAAGAGCTCAGCAACCCGGCCTCACTCGATACCCTCAAAACCTTTCAACAAAAGGCTGTCGAAGGATTCACTAAATACCTCGTTCAGTGGAGGAAACTGCTCGCTCGAGTTCCAGACCACCCGCATGAGGACAGGCTCATATCTACTTTCCTCTGCAGTTTGCGACCGTCTGGCGATATTACTTTCACTACTGCAACATTCGGGATTTTGAACATCTAATAGAAATCGGCACCCGCATTGAAAAGGATCTCACATCTAGCTACGAGGATCCCGCTTATCGAGATACTCTTCAAGAAAGCGCTCCTAAAGGACGAAAAAGACACAACTCACATGGCTCAAGGAACTTTGACAAACTCTACATGCCTTACGCCGTAGCATTACAAAAGCTGATCGAAAGAGGCTACCTTGAACCGGTTGGCCCTATTAATGAACCACCCATGTGGAAGAAGTCATTATCATGGGACCCCAATACTTTCTGTGCATACCACCGGGGCATGGGACATAGCACCCAAAGCTGCCTCAAACTCAAGCATGCCATCCAAGATCTCATCGATCATGGAATAATCAAGAAGCCTAAGATGAACAATGCATCATCCAACAAGGGTAGCCTCGCAGCAAAACACACAACCTCTCCCAAACCAAGGGATAATAAATCCAGCAACGACACAATCTACCTCACGACCATGTCACCAACCTCAAAAACAAAGACAAAAACAACTCAAGCACCCCAAGCACCCCAAGCAGCTCAAGCAGCTCAAGCAGCACCTCCAGCAATGAAGACGACGAAGAAGAAGAAGAAATTCTTTTGACTTCTAATGCTCTTAGTGTCGGGTCATCTGTCGACCCATATATCCTAGACTCTAGCTTTACTTTAGATTTTCTTTTTACGGAGGCTAGCTCTAAGCAATTTTCTGAATTGTCGAATAATTCTTCTCAAAATAATGAAATGAATAAATTTGCTTACGTCTTGTCTCAAGCTAAAACAAACAACAAAACACAAACAACTAAAAATCAATAAACAATAAACAAATCACAAAATACAAAAGACACTAACTCATGCGATGAAAATGAACAAACCAAAGAACAATCTTTAAACAAATACATTGCAAACATTGTTTCTCCTAAGACACAGGACCCTATCATCGAGGAAACCATAACCATAAACGTGGGAACCCCCGAAGAACCAAGGGAATTACAACTAGGTGCCTCGCTAGACGAAAACGAGCGCGCCCAATTCACACAACTCCTAACCGAATTCAAGGACGTATTCACATGGTCATACAAGGATATGCCCGGAATCGAACGAAGCATCGCCGAACACCGCATCCCCATCAAACCCGGTTACAAACTAATCAAACAAAAGCTAAGAAGACTACGTCCCGAATGGTCTCTTATGGTCAAGGAAGAGATCGAAAAACAACTACAAGCCGGTTTCATCCAAGTCATCGAATATCCTGAATGGGTCTCGAACATGGTCCCAGTCTTGAAAAAGAATGGCAAAATTCGAGTATGCGTTGACTTTCGCGACTTGAACAAAGCCAGTCCTAAAGATGACTTCCCGTTACCCCATGTGGACGTCCTAGTCGACAACACTGCCGATCACGCCCTTCTATCCTTCATGGACGGCTACGCAGGCTACAATCAAATCAAAATGTCTTGCGAAGACATGGCAAAAACGGCCTTCATTACACCGTGGGGCACATACTGCTACACGGTCATGCCTTTCGGCCTAATCAACGCCGGTGCTACATACCAACGCACCGCTACAACCCTTTTACATGACATGATGCACAAAGAAGTCGAAGTCTACGTCGACGACATGATCGTGAAGTCAAAGGAGAGGAGTGGGCACATCACTAACCTCCGCAAGTTCTTCACTCGCCTACGACAATACAAAATGCGTTTGAATCCCCAAAAATGCACTTTTGGAGTCAAATCCGGTAAACTACTAGGACATGTAGTGAGCCAAAGAGGCATCGAGGTCGACCCCTCGAAAGTCAAAGCAATTCTCGAAATGCGATCCCCGGAGAACCTCGATGAAATTCGAAGTTTCTTGGGCCAAATCCTATACATCTCACGTTTCATCAGCAAACTCACCATGATATGTGAACCAGTTTTCAAGAAGCTCAAGAAAACCGATCACGTTGAATGGGATGAAGAATGTCAAAAAGCATTTGACAAGGTCAAGGAATTGTTAACTAACCCGCCAGTTCTACGACCACCCCAGAAGGATCTACCACTATCCTTATACCTTACAACAACCCCTACCGCCATGGGCGCCATGCTCGCTCAAGAAGTAAACGGCGAAGAACACGCAATCTACTACATAAGCAAAAAGTTTCTCGATTACGAAACTCGATATTCACCCATCGAGAAAAGCTGCCTAGCTCTAGTGTGGTCATCCAAGAAACTCCGTCACTATATGCTAGCACACCAAACGAGGGTCTATTCCACAATGGACCCCGTAAAGTACCTTTTCGAGAAACCCATTCTTAACGGACGAATGGCCAGATGGACATTACTCCTAGCCGAATTCGACCTTAAGTATGTACCACTCAAAGCAATCAAGGGACGAGCAGTCTCTGATTTCCTAGCCGAGAATGCAATCACCGAAGAACCAATCATCGACACAACATCCCTTCCAGATGACGAAATTTACAACATCGACCAAGAGCAATGGGAGTTATATTTCGATGGCTCCTCTAACTACCGAGGATGTGGAGTAGGCATACTTCTCATATCCCCGAATGGCGAACACACCCCCTTATCCATCAAACTGGACTTTGACGTAACAAACAACGCTGCCGAATACGAAGCATGCTTGCACGGTCTCCAAGTAGCGCTTGTACTCAACGCCCGCAATATAAAAGTTTATGGGGATTACTCCCTCATAATCAATCAAGTATCCGGAGCATGGAAGATACTTAATGAAAACCTAGCACTATACCAAAACAAGATACAAGAGCTCATAAGCGAGTTCTACCGCGTAGAATTCATACACCTCCCACGCGAAGAAAATCAATTCGCTGACGCGCTATCCAAACTCGTGTCACTAATCAACATACCCCCGGGAATGGAAACATTACCCATTGTCGTGGAAAGACGAAACGAACCCGCATACATCTGTGACATCGAAACCGAGGAGGAACAAACCGATCCTTGGTATCAAGCAATCATCAATTACAAAATAAACGGCGAATACCCACCAAACACCGACAAACGGGCCAAACGAGCCCTACGCCTATTATCATCACAATTCGTGACGGAAATCGGCAAACTACTCAAAAAGACGCCTCAAGGTTGTGCGTCGACCACAAAAAAGGACACGAGATCATGTCCCAAGTACACGATGGCGAGTGCGGACCACACATGAACGCACGAGCCATGTGCAAACAAATCATAAGGCTAGGATGGTACTGGACAACCATGGAAGCCGACTGTGCAAAATATGTCAAACACTGCCATAATTGCCAAATCTTCGCAAACGTACAACACATACCCCCTTCACCTCTATACAATTTAACCTCGCCATGACCCTTCTCCACATGGGGCATCGATGTCATTGGCAAAGTACAACCCGTAGGAGCAGGAGGACACTGTTTCATCCTCGTGGCCATCGACTATTTCACCAAATGGGTCGAAGCCGCATCATACCGTAAGCTGGGCACAAAAGAAGTTGCGAAATTCATGCAAAACAACATCATTTGTCGCTACGGCATACCCCACGAGTTCATAAGCGACCAAGGCACGCACTTTCAAGGAGAAGTCGAGCCACTTCTTCTCAAATACAAAATACAACGACACAAATCATCACCTTACAGACCACAAACCAACAGCGCAGTCGAGGCAGCAAATAAAACCGTTGTATCAATCCTCAAAAAGATGATCGACACCTGCCACGACTGGCCCAACAAAATCCCATTTGCATTATGGGGATATCGCACCACTATTCGCACACCCACGGGCATGACACCCTATTTCCTAACCTACGGAATGGAGGCTGTCCAACCTGTAGAAATCGAGATGCAATTCCTTCGAATCCTCATGGAAGCAGACATTCCTGAAGCCGAATGGGCACGCGAACGCTACGAACAACTCATCCTTCTAGACGAGAGACGCTTGCATTCACTAAGTACAGTCCGAATATATCAATCTTGCCTACAACGCGCCTACAACAAACGGGTCAAGCCACGAAACATTAAAGTGGGTGACCTAGTACTCAAATCTGTCTGAGCACCATTACCAGTCGACCCAAGGGGGAAATTCAAACCCAATTGGGCCGGACCGTACTTGGTCAAAGTCATCCTTCCCGGAGGAGCCGTGACGTTAACCGACCTTGACGGTCAGGATTTCCGACTACCAACAAATCTTGATCAACTCAAGGAATACTACTCTTAAATTCAAACAAATTTGCAATGCATTTCAAAAACCACTCTCGCATGAGTGAACTACGCTTGGTTTGATTCCACGCACTGTGGATACGTAGGCAGCTTTACAAAGAACTCAACCGAATCACACGAACTACGCCGGTTTGATTCTGTATTTGAAACACAGATACGTAGGCAGCTCATCAAAGCACAACCGAACTTCTTTGCACGCGCGCCCAAAGCTTAAAAAGGTCGAGGGTTTTGCGCTCACAAAATGACACGCTCAAATAAAGGTCGAGAACATTTCAAAACAAAGCGAAACAAAAGAAGCAACGAGACAAGACAAAAGCGAACGAATTCTATTTTATTACTTTATCTAGAATTTTTCAAAATTTAGAAATGAGTTAGGAACAAGCCTCCTTAACCCTTTATTCGAATTTAAAAACACGTATTTGAATAAAGAAATTCTCTAAACAAAACAAAAGCAAACCACTAAGCCATCCTTTGTCGCTTCGGATTAGCCTCTTCATCTTCAAGAGGCCGATCCGCCACAATCTTCGAGCTAAGGACGGGAGTAGATCTCTCAAAACCAGGGGACTCGACCGGATCCTCGTCCTGCTCAACTGGGGGCTCCTCAACCCTCGACCCAAGGCGATCTTTAACGGTCACCTTTGGCCCAAGCCTCTCCCGCACCGGTTTCGAAGTAGAAGCACCCGCACTAGCAACACAAAGATCACCATAGTCCCTCCGGTCACGCACCGCCCCATACGCCAAGGAGGGGCTTGGCCCATTCTTCTCCCTCCTCCTCTGGTTCTCCCGCTCCTGAGGATCATTAGAACAATACCACCGCGTATAAAAGTCTGTGACACGAGTAGACTCTGCATGCGCCGGAACCGCCCACGAAACACGATCTGACCACCCTCGGATCCAAGCATCAATCATCTGGTTGTTTAGCACAACAACCCCTCCAACCTGCGTATCCTGCTCTGGGATGGTCTGCGCAAGTCCAATTTGCCTCTTCAAGCGAAGAGGATGAATCCACACACCCCGTTCAAAACCACACAATATCAACCCACGAGCCGCATTCGCTACGGATGGCGCCGTAACCTCTGCAATACCCCACCACGACACATACCAACGAATACTGCTCTCCTTCACAAACCCCCGGTAGTAGTTGAGTGAACGCTCCCGAGGGTTGGCCCATTCCATCTTTCGAGATGTCGTGGCCGCCGCCTTAAACACACCGTTAAGGGGAAGGGCTGTATAAACACTCAGCCTCTCCATGAGCCAAATGTTGAGAATCCTAGAGCAGCCTCGGTACGAGCTCAGACGATTAGCACAACGGTCGTCCAAGCCCAGTATAGTCTCCGCTAGAATTAACGCAGAAGGATCATGTCCCCGCTCCATCTCTTCGACGACACGAGCATACCTCGCGTTCTCGAACACCCCATCTGGCATTGACCCCGCAAAAGCATACCGATGAATCAAACAAAAAGCAAGGGCCCTCCGCCTCGAACGGTCCGAAATATTAGTGTCAGTTTTATTCATATAACGCTGACACAAGAGAAGCATGTTTACCTTGCCTCCTTCAAACAAACCCGCAGCATGAGCATTCGTCATCCCAAGGAAGTTTCGCAACATCCCGTTAAAACAAAGCTCATGCCTCACAACTACAGGAGTAGTCCGCTTCGACCACCCAGCAATGGCCGCAAACTCCTCCATCAAAGGACACACCTCTTGTAGGTTTATATCCGTATATAGACCTTTAAAATCACAGGATTATAATGAAACTTATTCTATATGATTAATAGTCATAAAAGAAATTGCATAAACAAGTATAAGATTAAGAAAAACAACCTTTAGTCCTTGCTTAATGGCCTAAGATCAAATATCAAGAAGCTTGATATCTCCTAAAAGTTGCACCCAAGATTGCTTAAGATATGCCCTTAGTTATTGCTAGAAAACTTTTAGAGAGAAGAAAACTGATTTTCTAAATTTGTGTGTGAATTATGATGAATGAATTAGTGAATTAGGTTGAGCCAAAGCTCCCCTAATATAGTCAAAAATTTCGGCCCTCACATAGTAATTGGGGAGAGATTTTTCTTTCCAAAAATCACTTTCCAAAAACTAATAACTTGTTGACCAAGGAGTCAAAGTGCATAGAAGCTCTTTCCTCTTGGTTTCCTTTAGCTTTTAATATAATATAATATTACTAGTGTCATATAATTATGATCCACTATAATATATCATTAAATTATTAATATCCTTATATTTATAATTTTCTAATTAATTATAACAGTTTATGATTAATTAGCTTATATTATATTCAATAATTAAATATAACATTTTATATTCAATTTACGAATTACATTTAATTCGTCTTAGCTAATATCATTTAATCCTTATTAAATGGCCGTATCATTATCACACACTTGACTAACATTTTAGTCAAAAACACCGACTAACCTTTTAGTCTTTTAGTAGGGCATCAATATGATCATTTTCTCAAATAATCATATTTCTCAAACACATCCTTTAGGTGTGACTCTTAGGGACCAGTTGATCACCGCCATCTGTATGACAATAACGTCAAACTTATCTAGCAAGCCAACCGTTATCGATAAACGTTAATCAGCGATTAAATACAAAATGTACCTGTGGTACCTTTAGAGATTGATTCATGTTATTGCACCAACTGTGGAGGACACTAACTCCAACAATCTCCCACTTGTCCGTACAAGTGTAGGTGCGATAACCGATTCTCATATCCATAATAAATTTCTCCCACTCAATGTAAACCAATTTGCAAAGTCTGTACTTTCAAAGGTCGTAGTTCACAAGTGATCGATTATCATGAGTGGTTTCCGACTAGAGTAACTTAAGCGATAAACGAATCAATATTCGAGCATGGCCATGCATTTTCGATTCTGACTCCTCGAGTGGCCCTGAGAATAAATATTATAACTTCGATAGAAGTTTGGATATTTCCTCAACTCGAATCCTGCAGATGTAAGCGCGGCATGAAATGACCGGTGAAAATCTGCTTGGCCTCTGTTACGGTCGTAGTGAGAAAGAAACCAAAGTCACCCAAAATCTGCCTTAATCTCAAGAGACAGTCGATAGTCAAAAGAATCGACTCTAGGAACACTATGAATGTCCTATCCACGACCCGGCACCTAATGTTCTGAAACATTTAGGACTCCATGTTATCGTCACAAAAGTGTCCTGCGCGATTTCAGTAAACCCGCATCTGTGATCGATCAGTCAACAGTTTGACTTATGGCTCGTTGAACCCACCATCAATCGACGTCACAAAATAATTGCCAGAGTTATCAGCTCATGTAGGCGATTACGGACCAACACAAATATAATGTTTTCCAGTTCACTTTGTGGTGTTCAAAGTTGTCCGTACAATCCACATGGAAAAACAAAATATATAAAACAAAACGATGATGTTATAAATAGTATATGAAAAAGATACAATTATCCAATCCACGTCAAGTACTATTATAACCAGGAGCATGTTTAATTCTCATGAAGATAACGTGCCCTTCAAGCTTATCATATACCGACGTACATATCTGGACTAGTTGCTAGACTTTAGGCTCTGCAGCCTGGAAGATGGCACCTCTATTAACATAATAGATGGTGATAGTGTCATTCGAACCAGGAACTACAGTTAGTCCTTGTAAGAACTGACGCATCCATACAGCTTCCCTTGCAACTAAATAGCATAGTACTCGGACACAGTCGTGGAATCTACTATGACACTATATTTTGGAACTTGCAGCTGACCGCATCGCCATAAAGAGTAAAGACGAATTCGAGCTGAGATATCGAGTCATCTCGATTCGTGTGGAAGTTAGCGTCTGTGCAACTGATTGCGCATAGCCTTATAGCACCTCCATAAGTCAATACCCATTTCAGATGCCACGTCTGCACGTGAACACTCTATGGCATACATGATCGATCCTACTGCCGAAGCATAAGGAACACGACTTGGTCATACTGAATTTCTCAAGAATCTTATCTATATAAGACTCCTGACTGAGGAATAACATCCGTCGTGATCTATCTCTATAGATACGGATCTCCAAAATTCGTTGTGCCTCACCCAGATCATTCATCTGGAAATGGTTCTGTAACCAAACTTTTACCGAAGTTAAGAGAGGTATGTCTTTCCCAATCAAGAGTATGTCATCGACATACAGTATTAAGAAGACAATCTTGCTCCCACTCGACTTGATTTATAGACATGGTTCCTCGACCGATCGAGTGAATCCATTCTCCTTTATCACTTGGTCGAAGCGATGATTCCAACTCCGTGAAGCTTGCTTAAGTCCATAGATGGAACGCTTAAGCTTGCAAACCTTCTTAGGATCTTTAGGATCTATGAAACCTTCGGGTTGCACAATGTACAACTCATCCTCCAAATAACCGTTTAAGAAGGCGGTTTTCACGTCCATTTGCCAAATTTCATACTCATGAAAGGCGGCAATCGCTAAGACAATCCGAATGGAACGAAGCATGACTACGGGTGCAAAGATCTCATCATAGTGCAACCCTTGCACTTGAGTGAAACCCTTTGCCACTAGTCGTGCCTTGTATATATATGGTTGTCCTTCTACAGATCGCTTTATCTCATAAAGCCATTTGCACTGAAGAGGCCGAGCCTTATCAGGAAAGTCAACCAGATCCCATACATGGTTCTCGTACATAGAGTCCATCTCGGATTGCATGGCTTCTTGCCATAGCTTTGAGTCGGAACATGTCATGGCACCTTTATAGGTTACGGGTTCGTTACTCTCAAGGAGTAAAACGTCGTCTCTCCCATTCTCCTCAACCATACCGATGTATCTGTCTTGAGGAATGGAGAGTCTACCCGACCTTCTGGGTTCCAAAGGGACATTAACCGCAGCAGATGAAGAAGGAACAGTTTCCTCCAGCGGTTGCTCGGTTGTTGGTTCAGGAATCTCCGACAGAGCGAAGGTTCTATTACCTCTCTTGTCTTCGAGAAACTCTTTCTCTAAGAACTGCGCACTAGCCGCAACAAAAACTCGTTGTTCGGTTGGCGAATAGAAGTAATGACCAAACATTCCTTTGGATAACCAATAAAGTATGTCTTGACCGATCGCGGGCCGAGCTTATCCTCAGGTCTCCACTTGACATAAGCCTCGCACCCCCAAACCCGAATAAAGGACAAGTTAGGGACCGTTCCCTTCCATAACTCGTATGGAGTCTTGTCAACAGCTTTAGTCGGACTTCGGTTTAGTATAAGAGCAGCTGACAAAAGAGCATAGCCCCATAATGAGTTAGGTACAACCGTGTGACTCATCATAGATCGAACCATATCAAGTAATATTCGATTTCTGTGTTCGGACACACCATTCAGTTGTGGTGTTCCGGGTGGAGTTAATTGTAGTACTATCCCGCGGTCTTTCAGGTGTTGATCAAACTCAGTTGAAAGATATTCGCCACCACGATCTGAACATAGTGCTTTTATCTTTCTATCCAGTTGGTTCTCAACCTTATTCTGAAATTTCTTGAACTTGTCGAAGGACTCACTTTTATACTTCATTAAGTAGATATAACCATATCTACTCAAATTGTCCGTGAAAGTGATAAAATACCTATAGCCATCTCTAGCGTGGATTGACATAGGTCCACACACATCAGTATGTATGAGTCCTAATAGGTCAGCAGCGCGCATTCCAACACCTTTGAAGAAAATTCGAGACATTTTGCCATAGATAGGTTTGATCTTTGTCACCAACCTTTGCTTTCTTGTTATTCACATGCATTATGTCTGTGGTTTGATCTAAAACATATATTCCGTTCATGGAAACTGCTTTACCATAAATCATATCGTTTAAAGAGAAATACAGCTATTATTCTTTAAAACGAAAATCCGTCTTTATCAAGTACGGATACAAAAATAATGTTTTAAGATAAACTAGGTACATAGTAACAGTTATTCAGAAATAACTCAAATCCGCTCGGGAGTTTGGATTACATATGTTCCCACTGAAACGGCAGCAACTCTTGCTCCATTCCCCAGTCGCAGGTCCACATCACCTCTTACTAGAGATTTGATGTTTCTTAGACCCTGCAAATGATTACACAGATGAGAACCCCAACCAGTATCAAGTACCCAAGTTCCGAAACTTGTATGGTTAATCTCAATCATGTGAATAAAAGAAGACATACCAACAGGAATGACGTGGCCTGCTTTTATGTCCTCAGCATACACGGGACAGTTCTGCCTCCAATGCCCAGACTTGTGGCAATGGTGGCACTCCATGCTTTGCTTCGCTTTTGCCTTGCCTTGTGAGCTACCGCTAGACTCACCAGGCTCACTCTTCGCAATCACTGGCTTCTTAAACTTTGGCTTTCCTACAGTTAGGTTAGCCGGAGCCTTACCCTTACCCTTATGCTTGTTGCCTATCATGAGAACATCTTGTTTCATACTCCCACTCAACTTCAGATCACCGCCTGCATGCGAGGAGTGAGTGAAGCTCATGCAGACTTTTCTGCATGTCATTCATGTAATAGTTTGCCCTAAAGAGGGCATACCCATCATGAAGAGAGTGGAGCACTCGATCAAAGATGATCTTCTCATCGATCTTACAACCAAGCTCCTCCAGTTTCTCAACATTCTCGATCATGTCGAGAAGGTGTGGACCAACCGATTGGCCTTTCTGGAGCTTTGCTTCAAGGAAACGAGTGGTATACTCGTAACGCTTGATTCTCGGAGCTTTCGAGAACTCTTTTGTTAGGGTGGTGAAAACCTTGTTTGCACCTTGGGTTATGAACCTTCTTTGCAAATTGGATTCCATTGAATAGATGAGTACGTTCTGTATCGCACCCGCCTCCATCATGAAATCATTGTAAAGATAGAGTTCATCTGCTCCTGCATCGGGAGCTGGTTTAGTCGGCAGTGGCTCAGTCAACTACTTGAGCTTGCCGTCAGCTATGGAAGCATTCCGTAATGCGGCCTCCCAATCAGAAAAATTGGACCCATCACTCTTCAGTCGAGTAGACTGATTCATGTTGTCCATAAAAATTCTAAGCCATGATTCGCGTATTAGTGTGGCACTTGGCATTGGTTCGTCAGTACGTACAACCATTTGTTATAGTAGTTATATCTGTATATAACGTATTCGAAATTGTGAAAAGAAGAAGAAGAAGAGAGAGATAAGAGAACATCGTTTGTAAAGGTTTAAGTCGAAAAGCAATAACGTTTTAATGCAATGACTCGTGCACTCATACTAATCGACCTCCCTCGAGAATTATATAAGTGATCCCAAGACTCAATTTCTTTAAATTGATAAGCCAACCTCTTGGCTAATTCTACTGTTAGAATTCTTGGTCGATAGATTTCAGTAAATCCTATCTATTAGTCCACCATAACTACGAGATATTACTCGAACTATAGTGTTGAGGTAAAATAGGTCAACGCATACTACTTACCCAACGTAGAAGGGGTCATGTGGAGAGTAAGGTCCTACACGCCTACCGACGAAGAAGGGGCTCATAGCATGCTTTTCCTATAAAGACTAATCTCAATTTTATTAATAGAGGAAGGTCCCATCAACTCATTTTAATTCATTTTAAGTGAACAAATATCTAGCATTATCGTGAATGATTAAATTGAGGTGATAGCTCTAAACAAATGACATCCGTATGTCTATGAACTAGGATGCAACTATATGATCCATTTTCATGCATATTAGGTGGTTTGGTTTAGTTTAGGCGGAATATGATGCAACTATCTAAACAAGCAAACATCGCAACGATAATGGAAAAAGAACGCAAAATAAAAACACCTAGTGTGGCCTATCCTACCAAAATAAACAAAAATACAAGTTGGAATCCATCCTTGGACCCTAGAAGCTTGTCTTGATGTTCCATCTTGGTTTGATCCATATAGTATGAGTGAGCCATCCGATCTCCATCTTGAATCTTGAGTCTTCTTAAATTACAATTAAAATTACAAATGCAAACCTATTTACATTCTAATTTCAAAATAACTTTAAAAATATTATTACAAGATGGGAGATACGAGATCTCAATAATACAACCAACGATCATGTTTTCTTTCATTACGAAAACATAATATTCTAAGGCCACACTAGTAAATTACAACCTTTTGTACAAAATAATGCGAAAAATTAAACCATTCAAACAACATTCAACCAAGATAAAAGCATCAACTAGACTAGATTAATTATTATTAATCCAAACCACCTTTTAACAAGATCAAGATTATGTGACAATTCCTCAATTGCACACAACAATCTTAATCAATCATAATCCAACTTAATACATATTATCAAGTATAACATGAATTAAATCCAACATTATTTTAAACCTTTTTAAAATAATAGGGTATCAATCTTATGTGAACCTTTTCACAAGCCTTAATCATACATTATCTTTATAATGCATAATACAAATCGGTTTAAACAAAATAAAAGCAAATCGAAACAAATAAAATTTTTTTTTTTTTTTTATAAAAGTTACTGTTCACGGCACAATTCACGTGAACAGTAAAAAAATTTAAAATAAAAGTTACTGTTCACGGCACTATTCACGTGAACAGTATTTTTTTTTTTTTTTTTTTTTTTAAATTATACTTATACAAATTCAATTTTTATGAAAATCATATAAACAATTTCATGTGCCCTAAGGCTCTGATACCACTTGTAGGTTTATATCCGTATATAGACCTTTAAAATCACAGGATTATAATGAAACTTATTCTATATGATTAATAGTCATAAAAGAAATTGCATAAACAAGTATAAGATTAAGAAAAACAACCTTTAGTCCTTGCTTAATGGCCTAAGATCAAATATCAAGAAGCTTGATATCTCCTAAAAGTTGCACCCAAGATTGCTTAAGATATGCCCTTAGTTATTGCTAGAAAACTTTTAGAGAGAAGAAAACTGATTTTCTAAATTTGTGTGTGAATTATGATGAATGAATTAGTGAATTAGGTTGAGCCAAAGCTCCCCTAATATAGTCAAAAATTTCGGCCCTCACATAGTAATTGGGGAGAGATTTTTCTTTCCAAAAATCACTTTCCAAAAACTAATAACTTGTTGACCAAGGAGTCAAAGTGCATAGAAGCTCTTTCCTCTTGGTTTCCTTTAGCTTTTAATATAATATAATATTACTAGTGTCATATAATTATGATCCACTATAATATATCATTAAATTATTAATATCCTTATATTTATAATTTTCTAATTAATTATAACAGTTTATGATTAATTAGCTTATATTATATTCAATAATTAAATATAACATTTTATATTCAATTTACGAATTACATTTAATTCGTCTTAGCTAATATCATTTAATCCTTATTAAATGGCCGTATCATTATCACACACTTGACTAACATTTTAGTCAAAAACACCGACTAACCTTTTAGTCTTTTAGTAGGGCATCAATATGATCATTTTCTCAAATAATCATATTTCTCAAACACATCCTTTAGGTGTGACTCTTAGGGACCAGTTGATCACCGCCATCTGTATGACAATAACGTCAAACTTATCTAGCAAGCCAACCGTTATCGATAAACGTTAATCAACTGATTAAATACAAAATGTACCCTGTGTACCTTTAGAGATTTATTCATGTTATTGCACTAACTGTGGAGGACACTAACTCCAACACCTCTCCCCCGGGATACCTAAACACGTGCAAGCTAGGATCCCAATAATCCAAGCACGAATCAAGGAAGTCTAAATCGACTTTCATTTGGCGAAAGCCAATAAAGACACCCGCACCATCATCATACACCGCCTTCTTCATCCCCGAACTTAGTGAGGAAGTCCACCTCTTCAAAAGAGCATCAAAATGCTCAACCATTTTTCTTGAATACAAAACTTTTGTAAATATACCTAATATATTTATGAGAGCAAAAGTTTGTAGTAAATGAAAAGAAGAGAAGTGATTGTGAATGAAGATTATGGCACGCACCCCCTCTCCTTATATAGGAAATGCATATCCGAAATATGGAAATACAGCGCTCACAGCCAAGCCTCGAAACCGCATAGATCTATGCGGTTTGCACCCCAAACCGCATAAGCCTATGCGGTTTCTCCCCCAAACCGCATAAGGCTATGCGGTTCAAGGGGCGGGTTTTGCTAGCAGCTTTCCTAATTCCGTCTTTCCTAAACACGACATTCACATTATACTACGACATCTTTTTGTTGTTCCCCATGCAGCAACATTACACGTCATCTTAGCAAATACGATTCTTACCACGAGTCAAAACAAAACATTTTTAGCATCCACGCAAGCTCATTTCAACATTTAAAATGAACATTTTGCTAACACATTTTCCCAAACTACTCAAACATCAACGCATCCCACTCGGGAATCATTTCATTTTCAACACCAAGCCTACTAACACAACAGGTTTACTGAAGACGAGCAAGTTCAAGCTACAAAGACATGTAAAGGAGGGTTCATACAATCCTTATTACACAAGTTCAATCATGATAACGACGACGATACTCGTCGAATTCACGCCGAATTTGAGCAGTCTCAGCCCGACTCTGACACAACTGAGTCGCCTGCTCAGCCCAAGCCATCCTCCATCTGTTAGCTGTTCTCCACAGCTTCTTATGCACCTTCTTAGCCACCTGCAACACAAGAAACAACAACACTTTACATTTTTCTCCATTTTGCCTTAATTTCACTCAAATTAAGTCAAACTTAGGGGGAAAATTTCAAAACAAGACGCACTCGACCCCATTTTGCCTTAATTTCACTCAAATTAAGACAAACTCGAGGGGGTAAACCAAAAACATAGACCACACTAGTTTGATCATCGCTATAGCCCATACCTCGATCAAACTGGGGGCTTACACCTACATCCATACAAAAATACATACCTTCTTCACCTTGCCACTCCAGCTATCCATCCCTGCATCAGTAGTCACCGGCAAGTACGTCGGCAACGCAAAGGTACGACGGACACCCGAATCATCCCACTCAACGGTAGTAGGGAAGTCACCAGGTTGCTCCGCGATCTCAGGATCAAACTTCTGCAAAAGCAAAACACAAATGCACACGTCAGGGACATTTTTCGCAAAAATTTTACCCTACGCACATGACAACCAGAACAAACATACCTCGATCGGCCCACAAGCAAGCCGAGACTGAGCAAACTGGCCGTAGTCTTCCCCGGGACAGAGAAGACTCACCGACTCTCCCTCTCCGTACAGCGTCACGCGCTGCTGTGCGGAAACCCCTCGCTCAAACAGGACCTTTGGCAGGTCCTTAGGCACTACTGGAGCCGGTCATCCTGCCTGGTAGACTAAACGCTCTCCAAGGTACCAAACCGGCCCATACGGCGTCGCCAAGTACAGACGCTGGGTATCACGCGCTGCAAACCGCGCTCCAATGCCCTCAGGAATACCCGTATACTGACCCCACGGGAATGGCTCGAACTGTGCACAAAAACAACAACATTGTCAAGAACACATACAATCATTTTAAGTACACTCTATTTAAAATGATTCAAACACAAACCTGGTTAAACTCCATAAGGTTCAGACACACCCGAACCTCATCATATGACCAATCAAACGCCGCACGGTTACACGTACCCCAAGTACGCACCGCCGGGTACACTCTCGCGATCGTCGTGGCGTGTGGGGGCAACAAAAAGGAGAAATGGCTAAGAATCCATGACTGCACACACAAAAGCATATTACAAAGACAAACTAAATCCAATAAACAATACACCGAAAACAAAAACAAGTTCGACACGTACCTCCATCAAGAATCCAGGCGAGACTAAGGACAGTCACGACCCTCGCTCCATGACCCGCGGTCTCACTGCATCCATGCAGAAACGAATGCACAAGCCCAAAGACGACGTCACCCAATCAAACGTCCCAATTGCGTTCCAATCTAAGAGATGCATAAGGACCGACGTCGCCGCCCGCTCACCCTTGTCGCCAAAATACACAGCACTGACAAACCACCACAACCACATACGAGCATTCTGCTCGTCGCTCCAATCAGAGGGGCCTCGCTCCGTCTTCCCCTCAAAATACTCCAAGATATAACTCGTCTTAAAGATATAAGGTGGTTTACCCTCATATTCCACCTCTAAACCACCGCCAATCGCGGCAGTCACAACATCGTCCTCAACGGACGACGCAAACCCAAAGATCATGTCACGGTCCCTGAACGGCAGCCCCGTCATGACCGCATACTCAGACAAAGTAATGCCGGATTCAAAGACGGGCATATGGAACGTCGTCGTGGTGTCCCAATACCTGTCTAGGAAGGCCCTGATCAACATCAGGTTCGCCGTCTGCTTCCTCCTCGCAATCTCCCTCCAATGGCCAACCAAAGGGCCAAGAGCACAACGCAACACCAAAGCTTGCGCTCCCTGCGAAAGCTACTCCTCAAAAACGCACATCACGGACGAAACGCCCGAGAAAGTCCTCATCGAACCCTTCTGCCAACCCATCGTCGCTCGATAGGAAACATGTCTCTCCGGAGCAAGCAGAAGGTTATGGCTATCCCAGCCCTTGGCAAACGACCTGTTCACACGCGACTTTCGTGGCCTAGAGCTACTCGCCCTAGGCGCAGCCTCCTCGGCCTCCTCCTCAACATCCATCTCAGCCTCAAGCTCGCCCACAAGCTCAAGGGCAAGCTCGTCCTCCTCAACAGGGTCGGGCACAGGGACGTTCCTCCCGCGACCCCTGCCTCGTGGGCAAGTCACGAGGGTCAACCTCCCTCTCACTATACGAATGCCTCATTGATACACGCTATTTATATTCATTTTATGCCCCCGGTTCTGTCACATTTAGCTCGTATTTATTCGTATTTATTATGACTTTAGGAGCTATTTGCTATATTTCTCGTTACTGCTGCTTTTCATTTACATTTTGCAGGTTTTGGTGGTTTTGAGCCAAAACCCGGGACAATTGGAGCAAGTACGAGATTTGAGACGACAAGACCAAGCTCGAGCTCACGCAGGAGCTCGGGAAGACAAAAGAAGGCCAAAAGACAAAAAGGCCACGAGGTATATGAAGCCCAAGAAGCAATTTGGGCTTGGATTGAATTGAAGAAGAGCTGGCCCGAGCTGAGCAAGCCGGCCGGTCAGGTGGACCGGCGGCCGGCCAGCCGGCTGCCATGCTCTGACGCTCGAATTTCCTATTTTCGAGTTTTATTACTTTGGCACTTATATATATAAGACCTAATTTCGGGAGATGAGTTTTCTATGCTTTATTTTGAGATTGAAACCTTAGTTTTAGTTTTTAGTTTTACTGCTTTACATTAAAAACTCTCAAAACTCTTTAGTTTAGTTTAATTTCAAGATTCATCGCTTTGTAACCGTCGGTACTCCGTAAGATTTCAGGTTCTTATTTCAATTGCAATTATTCTTATTATTATGTCTTCTCTTATTGTTTTTATTGCTTTAACTTTTAATATGAGTAGCTAAGTTTTAATTAGGGTTTGAAGGTGATTTGTGATAGTTGATTCAGGACATGTTTTAATTGTTATTTTGATTGAAATTGTGCAAGTTGGTTTCTTCCTACGCGTTTTATTATCAATTGAATTTAGGGACGCCTTTATTGAATTGAATTTAGGTTGTTTCAGTTTAAGATCGAAAGCCTAATTGAAACTAGACTCACGCGTAATTGATAAGTTGAATTTAGTAAGTCACAGAGCCCGCTAAATTTGCTTAAGGTTAATATTGACTCGAGAGAGCGTATTCCTAAACCTAGCCACTTGCATAGCTTCAATTGAATGTTATTTACTTCTGAGTTGAGTTCCTGAATCACTGTCATAATGATCCTGATGCCCTAATCCTTCTCCTTATTGATATTTGTTGATTTGCTTTTTTATTGCCTTAGTTATAGTCTTAAACAAACTCCTTTTTCACACTTGAGTTAAACCTGTTACTCCGTCTTAAGCTTATAACTGCTCCGTTTCTCTGTGGATACGATCCTGCTTACCACTATCTGCTGTTAGTAGTTTGCTAGGTTTATTTTGACAGGGCGATACGACTAGTTGTGTCAATTTTGGCGCCGTTGCCGGGGAAACGGCTTGCTAGTTTTAGTTTTTGTTAGTTTTACAGGTTTTTCTCCCTTGTCTCAAGGAACCTAGTTCCTTGAGACCGTTTTTAATTGCTTGCTTGTAGTTTTGTTTATGCACAGGTCACCTACAGGTTTAGTTCCATTTGAGCCTGAACCTGAGCGAGCATTTCACAGGCTACGTAAGGAAGCAAGGAAATTAATCGATCCTGAGTTTGAGGAAGCGTCGCATTCGGAGTCAAGTGCAACGCGATCGTCCTACGAAGAGGACACACCTCCCCATACTCCGTTAACTCCACCGCCAGTGATCATGCCTAAACTTTCGAGTCACTCGGTGCCTAAACCGGAGTCCATTCCTAGTGGATTCACGATACCCGCTACTGTGACGGGTAACTTTGAGATTCGCCCCGCCTTTCTTAATTTGGTGGAGCGGAATCAGTTCGGTGGTTATCCCACCGAGGATCCTGGTCGACATATGCAGATTTTTACGGACTATTGTTCGACAATTAAGCAGGCCGGGATTACGCAGAATCAAATACGGGAAATGCTGTTCCCTTTCTCCTTAAAGGACCGAGCCCGCGAGTGGATTACTGATCTAGATAAGGAGGCCGCCGGTATTACTGATTGGAGTGGGTTGGCTCTTGCATTCTATTCCAAGTTTTATCCTCCGGAGCGCACTAACCAAATGCGCAGTCAGATCCAAGGTTTCAAGCAGACATATGATGAGACTTTAGCAGAAGCGTGGGAAAGGTATAAGAAGCTCATTCGGGGCTGTCCTCATCATGGGCTGAACGACTGGTTGGTTATTATGACATTCTATAATGGGTTATATGAGGAGAGTCGCACTATTTTGGACTCCGCTGCAGAGGGTCGTTTCGCCAATAATGTAGATGATGACAAGGCTTGGGGGTTGATTGAAGATATGGCTGTTCACTCATCTCAGTTCGGGAAGCCTAGGGGGAATTCGCGGTCTGCACATGATGACCGTGATAAGGGGAGCGTCAGCGCGCTCACGAGTCAAGTTGCTGCGCTAACTGCGCAGATTAGCCAAATGAATGGAGGTGGTTCTTCTAGTGCTCACGTCAACGCTGTTGCAGGGCACGATTCGGGTTACTCCGCGGGGTATGCTGCACCCCAGGAGCAGGTTTATGCGTACCAACCTTATAATCAAAACTTGCCCTACCAAAACCAACCTGGTTATGATCGTTCGCTGCTCTCGTATCGTAGCCAGAATGTGCAGAACCCGACTACCCAACCACCCCAAAACACTCCCTACATTCCCCCTCACAAAAATTTCCAACCACAACAACCCACCTATCAAAAGCCACCCTATGTCCCTCCACCACAACCTGCACCGGTCCCTGATCCGCTCGCTGAAATGCGCTCCATGATGATGGCCATGCAGAAGATGCAGATGGACACTCAAAAGATGCAAATGGAGACAAATCAGGCCGTTAAGCATCTCGAGACGCAGGTGGCTCAACTTGCTACGTCGCAGCGACCGTCAGTGGTCAATTACCTCCGCAGGCGATCATCAACCGAATATTGAGCATGTTAATGCGATTCAGTTGCGGAGTGGGCGAGCTTATGATGGTCCTAAGGTACCGGGGTCTGCAGAGCTGAGTGGAGGAGCTGCTGGTGGTGATGGGGAAGCGGATAGCACACCAATTGCAGCTGAAAAGATGACACAGACGGCCAAGTGGCCGACCAAATGGTTGACCGGCCCAGATCGGGCGCAAAGAACAAAGAAGCAACGGGTGATGTTAAGGGTCCGGAAATTCAAATTCGGTTACCCTTCCCACGGAGTGCACGATCCAAAGAGGACTCCCAGTTTAGTAAGTTCTTTGAGATCATCAAGAGCTTGCAGGTAAACGTTCCTTTTATTGATTTAATTCGTGATATGCCTGCTTATGCTAAGTTCATGAAGGAAGTCTTGCTTAGGAAACGGTCTTTGAGTGAGGTAGAGTCAGTCGCTTTTACGGGGGAATGTAGTCGTTTTCTGCAGGGTAACCCTCCCCCTAAGCTGAAGGATCCAGGTAGTTTTTCTATCCCTTGCGCTATAGGCACCCATACGATTGATAATGCCCTTTGCGATTTAGGAGCTAGTGTGAGTGTGATCCCTTACTCCATCTGTAAGAAGCTTAACATGACATCTTTTAAGTGTACCTCCATGTCTATACAGATGGCCGACCGTTCAGTTACGCGACCTCTAGGTATTTTAGAAGACGTCCCAGTACGGGTTGGAAAGTTCTTTATCCCCGTAGACTTCGTTGTGCTCGACATACCCGAGGATTCCCATATCCCGGTTATCTTAGGACGACCCTTCTTACATACCGCGGGAGCGCTCATTGATGTGGGTAATGGGACTTTGACCTTCACAGTAGGGGGGGAGAAGTTGGTTTTCACTCAGTCGAGTGTCCCGAGATCGCCGATGCAGTTAGAGTCGGTTTGTACTATTGATGCTATACCTCCGTCTCACTCTATTGGAGACACTTTGGAGGTCCTTTCTGTTGTCTCTCCCTGTGCAGGTACGTCGCCGAGCAGCTGCACGACTGGTTTGGGGGAGAGGAAAGTGTTGACGGCCGACCTTTTTACTGCTAGTGATGGAAACGGGAGTCCCACGATCGAGTCGCCGGGAGCGCAGGGGAGATATGGTGAGCTGTTTCGAGGGGGAATCCCTTGCTTGTTGATTATCGATGATCCGGCTCGAGGAGGTAGAGTTTTATGGCGATCTGCTACTGTTTCGCCGAGTGAAAGTGTTGCGAGTGGCCAACGTCCTTGGCCTTATTTGACATGATTTGAGGACCTTTGAAGAGTCGTGCGGGACTATAAACCAGCGCTTCCGGGAGGCAACCCGATGACGTTGTACTTTAGTTTGCATTTGTACTTTGTTTGGTTTGATTTTATGACTTTTAGTTTGCTTTTGAGCGCGAGAGGACGAGGGTTTTTATGACTGATTTTAGCGCGCAGGTACTTTTGGACTTTGTCCTTAGTATTTTTGAAGAAAACGCTACGAGTATGCATGCAATGGTCGGCCGTGTGAAGACTCTCGGACCGGCCGAATTTGAAACAGAAGAAAAAGAGCGAAAAAATCGAAAAAATTGCATGGGAGCCGGCCGGCCGGCCGCCGGTCTGGACCGGCCCCCACACACTGTTGCTTCGTTTTTCGTTTTCTCGCGTGCTCTGCCGAAGTACTTCAACGTTGGACTGATTTGGACGCATATACGGGGATTTTTAGCCCCACTCCACGCTTCACTTCGGTTTGGGGGAGCTCCAACTTATCAAGTGAGCGCTCTTTACCCCTTTTTACCCTCTTTCTCGTCTTTACTTTCCTTACCCCTTATGATGTGTGTCCTCCTCTGCTTGTGGTTATGCTGTTTTCCACATTGGGGACAATGTGTGATTTGGTTTGGGGGAGGGAAACACTTTCGCTTTCATTGTTCATTTGCATTTTCATTTTTGTTTATTATGAAAAACCCCAAAAAAATCGAAAAATTTGAAAAATTACAAAAATACGAGTCTTTTTGGTCTGCTTTGTCCTGCTTTGTCTAGTTTGGAGAATTAATTAGTGCATTAACTTTGATCTTTAGTATCTCCGAGTCGACTTTCTATCGCCTTAGCTTACACGATTGGTTTGTTTCCTATTACTAGATTGCGAGCCTCAACACTAACCCGCTTGTATTTGCTTAATTCTTTCTGCTTTTCGCTTGTTTACTTTCGACTTTGACATTCGAGCTTGGCATTGGTTTGTGGAATGTTGGTTTGTTGGTTTGCGGTTTGATTGGAAAGATTTCTATTTGTTGGAGCAATGCTTCGATGCTCTCGGAGGGGACTCATTGATTTGAGTAACCACAGTGGCCATGAATTTGGTTGCGACCGGGAGTATGAGCAATAATGTAACCCTTAAGGAAATATGTGTACCCGAGCGCGATTTTTACCGAGTGAACGTCAAGCTAAACGGTACTACATACGAGGGATGCTCCACATTTGCGAAAAGAAACAAAAGAAAAAAGAAAAGAAAAGAAGGAAAAAGGAAATGATTTGGAAAGATTGGATGATGGTTAGTGGTACGATCGGTTGGCCTTGCTTGTATTGATTTGTCGTTAGTTTTACTTTTGCGTAAGCATTAGAGGCTAGTAATATAACGTGGCGTGAATGGTTGAGACTTGTGCTCTATTCTCGGTGAAATAGACTTTGGTTGTAATGTTTATGTGCATAGGTCGTCCACTACGAGATGCTGACGTGATTAGTTCGAGTTACTTTGACTTTCTCCGATGCTATTTGCTTGAGGACAAGCAAGGGTTTGGTTTGGGGGAGTTTGATACACGCTATTTATATTCATTTTATGCCCCCGGTTCTGTCACATTTAGCTCGTATTTATTCGTATTTATTATGACTTTAGGAGCTATTTGCTATATTTCTCGTTACTGCTGCTTTTCATTTACATTTTGCAGGTTTTGGTGGTTTTGAGCCAAAACCCGGGACAATTGGAGCAAGTACGAGATTTGAGACGACAAGACCAAGCTCGAGCTCACGCAGGAGCTCGGGAAGACAAAAGAAGGCCAAAAGACAAAAAGGCCACGAGGTATATGAAGCCCAAGAAGCAATTTGGGCTTGGATTGAATTGAAGAAGAGCTGGCCCGAGCTGAGCAAGCCACGGCGGTCAGTGGGCCACACGCCAGCCACGCCATGCTCTGACGCTCGAATTTCCTATTTTCGAGTTTTATTACTTTGGCACTTATATATATAAGACCTAATTTCGGGAGATGAGTTTTCTATGCTTTATTTTGAGATTGAAACCTTAGTTTTAGTTTTTAGTTTTACTGCTTTACATTAAAAACTCTCAAAACTCTTTAGTTTAGTTTAATTTCAAGATTCATCGCTTAGAATCCGCTTGCATTCGTGAAGATTTCAGGTTCTTATTTCAATTGCAATTATTCTTATTATTATGTCTTCTCTTATTGTTTTTATTGCTTTAACTTTTAATATGAGTAGCTAAGTTTTAATTAGGGTTTGAAGGTGATTTGTGATAGTTGATTCAGGACATGTTTTAATTGTTATTTTGATTGAAATTGTGCAAGTTGGTTTCTTCCTACGCGTTTTATTATCAATTGAATTTAGGGACGCCTTTATTGAATTGAATTTAGGTTGTTTCAGTTTAAGATCGAAAGCCTAATTGAAACTAGACTCACGCGTAATTGATAAGTTGAATTTAGTAAGTTGCGAGAGCCCGCTAAATTTGCTTAAGGTTAATATTGACTCGAGAGAGCGTATTCCTAAACCTAGCCACTTGCATAGCTTCAATTGAATGTTATTTACTTCTGAGTTGAGTTCCTGAATCACTGTCATAATGATCCTGATGCCCTAATCCTTCTCCTTATTGATATTTGTTGATTTGCTTTTTTATTGCCTTAGTTATAGTCTTAAACAAACTCCTTTTTCACACTTGAGTTAAACCTGTTACTCCGTCTTAAGCTTATAACTGCTCCGTTTCTCTGTGGATACGATCCTGCTTACCACTATCTGCTGTTAGTAGTTTGCTAGGTTTATTTTGACAGGGCGATACAACTAGTTGTGTCACTCATCCGACTACTCGAACTAGAGGCTCCGTCAGTCCTCGAGCCGGTGCTCTTACGAGCTCTCGATCTCGTAACACGATCAGAACCTCCTCCTGCAACAAACACGACCAATACGTACAACTATAACCCATGCGCATACATAAATACACTCATACACAACCCTAATACACCAATAATACACACATAATGCATATACATCCCCTTACACACATACACATTTCACGCATAGAGCATTTTTAGGCCTAATTCGCAATTAAGCCGAAAACCGTTCTCTACATATCAAAACCTCAACTTTATGGTTTCTGTGCGCCATAATAGTCTCCAACAACAACCCAATACAAGCAATTGCATTTTGGTCATCCCGATCAAAAACCCCCAATTCGCCCTAATTACTCCGTATAACTACGACTTAAGACGGCGAATTGAAAGCCTTAACCCGACATTTTCGCAAAACTAACGCTACAGGCATGCTATACACACTATGGGCATCCTACACCGAAGTTTAATTGAAATTCCGGGTCGGAAAATCCGGGCTCGTTTTCGGGTCGGAAACCTAATTTGAACGTTTTTCAAGCAAAGACGATCTAAACCATAATCAATTCACACATACATGCTAGCATAGCATAATGCAACACAATGACGTCAATTTCAAGCATTCAAACGGCAAATTTCGAGCAAAACTCGGGTTTTCATTCAAAACCCGTCTTTTCAACATTTCAAGGCAAAACTAGCTAATTACAACAACAAATAACGTAAAAGCAAGTTAGAATGGAGCATTACCTGATTCCATAGCAAGGCAACACAAGAAAAACGAGCAAATTTGGTTGAGAAATCGAAAAATGACGTTTTTAGAGTGAAGAAACCGAAAATGAAGTATGAAGCAAGGCCACGGTTTCTTCGAGTTTTATACAGCCCCAATAGCCCGCAGGGGAAACCGCAGGGGAAACCGCATAAGCTTATGCGGTTTGACCCCTGAACCGCATAAGCTTATGCGGTTTCAGCCTTTGGTTTTTCTTGGGTTTTTTTTTCGTTTTGGACCTACTTTTGATTTCCTAACTCATCCTAGCTCAAAAGCAACTCCGAGCACATCCCATGCTTGGGTCAAAGCATCACCTACAATCCGCCATACGTGTATATTAAGCATTTAATGTACGGTACAGAAGCAGAAGCACGAACGCTCTTCACGAGCAAACACATAATTTCCTCCTCAACGGAAGGCAATCATATGCAATAGCGACTACATAAATACTCCTCGGCGAGCTCAAGCATAAGCACTCTACACCATACTCAACTACAATAAACATTCTACTCTGCATGAGCACTCCTCGGCGAGTTCAAGCACAAGCACTCTACAAAGGCACCCAAACATAAGCATCACAACATCCATGACGCTCGGCACCCTGCACTCCTACGCAAAGCAAGCACTTATAGTTACAAAACACCCCTACACAAACACAAGCGTTGCAAGCACTACATAGACATTCCCAGGCACACCTGCACCCTTATCTAACCCTGATACACTTGCACCCTCACACTCTAGCCCCCTTACATTTCAGCACATGCACTCTTTCACGAGACCACACGCAACTTGAAGACAATAAGCAGCAGCAGACAACGACATTAAGCATTTACAACGGCGTTAACATCAGCAGCAAGCACAACAAAGGCACTCAGCAGGTCGGCAGGCCCTTATAATATGCACGGACCGCCAAGTCCTTAAAATGCGCACGTCCCGCCCTGCATAGCCCGGTTCGAAGTCCTCGTCTCACCCATGGACACATGCTTCGTTCCGCGGATCATATCGAGACTGTAATGGTCCGGATATGGTCGTGGAGTTTGACTAACGCTCTAGTCCGAGCTCAGTCAAACTGGGGGCTCTGTGGATACCCATATCCGTACATCCCAAACAAAACTCTGTGATGTAACACGGACTTTTATTATGCATGTTTTAACGCTAACTTAAACGGTTCTAATAATGTCGAATTCATTTTGAGTCGTTTTGAAATGTTAAAATGATTTAGGTCGCTTCACATCACACTTAAATAAACGTTCATTTTGTCCATTTGGAGTCTAGCTTGGTCCACGTCCTGCTTCATTTGACATGAGCTTTGCATTTGCACTACAATTAGCCCTTTTACATTAACAAGGTCTAATTCAGCATTCCTAAATTCCTAAATTTAGGCCCGGTGGCTAAATCCCCCATTTAGCCTCCTCTTACACAAAATACAACCTCACGTCTTACCTTATTTCACAAAACACTACAAAATACACCTTTTTCACATTTCCGGGTCTCGGGCCCAGAACCGAGCCCAAACCCGGCCTTTGGCCCTCACTACAAAGCCCTGAACATCATAAAATATCTTAGAAATATCCCAGCTCTTTTCTTGGCACGCAAGTTCGAGATTATACTGTATCTTTCAAAGATATTATTCAACCGAAACTTGGAAAGCAGGCCTAGAACCCTACCCCCAAACCGCATAGCCTTATGCGGTTTGGCGGGTGAACCGCATAAGCCTATGCGGTTTGCCCTGGCAACCGCATAAGCCTATGCGGTTTCCAAGCTTGGTTTTATCCCCGTATTTCCTAATTTCTCCGAGGTTTTTAGTATATATACACCCCTATACCAGACCTCGAAACATAACTTTTTTCACCCACGATTCACAGCATACACACTTCAACTCTCTTAAAGCCTCAAGCACTCACATCCTTGAGTTCAACACACCATCCCGTGTTGAATTCATCCTCCTTTTTAGTTCAAGAAGCGAAGCTCTGCCAGATCTGAAGCGTCAGGACAAGGTAGGTACCGATCCACTTGGATCAAAGCTTTTTCTTATTTTCTATGGACTAACAAAGGGGACTACACTTTAGCGCCCCCCCCCTCCCGGCTTTGGCACCGAGCGCGCTTGCCTTCCAAGTGTTCTTATTACTTCGGGTACACTCCATATCCGATGACACGCCAAAGTCGCATAAGCAACCGACCTTTTAAAATAAACCAATGGACAATTGAACTTTGTTTTGATTGCATGCATCTTGCACCTTCTTAGTTTGCATTAAAATCAACTTAAACAATGAATTCGACCTTTAACTGAACCGTTTTCGTTAACAAGTTAAACATGCTAAACTGAGGGTTTTAATCAATCTTTTTGCATCTGCATTCTTTTACATCCTTTTCGCACTTGTACGTAGCGATAACATTAGCTCAAATATCATCTTACTTGGATTGTTCTAGGTTAGTAGAGGCTATTTTTACATAGGCTTTTCTAAAAGGTTTTCGTAAATCATTATTTGAATTACTCTTTTTCTAAAGCACCCTCACCCCGAATCCAATCTGGTTTCACAACCTTAGATCTAGGGGTGTCGGCGTGCTCCAAAATCTAGGACATGTTTTTAGCTTAGAACATGGTAGCAGGTTCCTAATTTCCGCGATAATTAGGTGGCGACTCCAAACAGTTCTTAAAGGTTTTTCCAACTTAATCTTTTTAACTTAATCCGCCCTTATGCAAGACGCCGAGTTGGGTCCCTCGTCCGATCCCGGGTTCCACAATCACGTTTACATTAGCTATTTCTAATAAAAAATTGTTTTTTTAAGATATATTGTGCTATAGTCGACTAATTTAAGAAAAATGGAATTAGATCAAGAAATGTTGTATGTACGGAAAATGTGTTGCTTATATGGAAAACTGAAGTGTTGCCTTCTCAATTGAAAGTGTTACATGTTGGGACCAGAAAACCAAGCTGGTCCAGACCTGTGCAGGATGGTCCAGGACCCTCGGCCAGGTCCAGACAAAGTTCAGGATCTACAATCAGGTCCAGAATCCACAGCCAGCACCAGACAGGACAGACAAAACAAAGGTGCAGGCCAGGAGAGGAAAAGCCAAGATGGGCCAAGCCCAACAAAAAGAAGTAAACAACAAAGAGGAAAGCCCAAAGCAGCAACCCTACAAGTAAACGTTGGAGAGACCAAGTCAAGGGGCAGAAACTGAAGCCTGGAAAATAGGAACTGCTGGAGAAGAAGAGGGAAGAGGTTGCCTACAAAGAAGGAAGTGAACGTTGGAGCATGGGACAGTATATATAGAGCGGATTTCAACAGAAGAAGACATCAGTTATCATCCAACACAAGTCGCACAACTCTAATTTACTCCATTCTACACAATCCACTAAACACTAAAACACTCAATTATTTTACGCCATTATTATATTCTGTACCAGTTGGTCCAGACTCTGTACCTATTGTTCAAATACTAGTGAAGATCCTCTCCTGGCTTGGCGCCCGTGGTTTTTCCCTTAACATTTAAGGGTTTTTCCCACGTAACATATCGTGTGTCTTGTTTCATTTTTGTTATCTTTTTATACGTTTTAACGCAACTACATCAATCATCACAATCGCAATTAAAGGATAGTACTAGTAGATCCACAATCACTAAAACGAGCAGGTGTGAGAAAATCACTGACAGTTGGCGCGATGCGTGGGGATACTAGTTTATTAATCCTACAAAGTTTCCCATATCAACAAGATCAACCAACGTAAAAGATGGAAGGCACAAGTGCAGAAGTCATGCTCAAGCTCGAGGAGGAATTGCGACAAGCCAAGCAAGTTGCAGAACAGGCCAAGAAAGCAGCAGAGGATGCCAAGGCTGAGGCAGCAAAACTGAAGGAGGCTGAGGCTGCCCTAAAGAAGCGGCTAGAGACCTCTGCGCAGAAGAAAGCCTCAGGATCCAGAATCCCACCAGGTACACCATTTTCTGATGTGATAAAACAACTTGACTTCTCTGTTTTCTCTTCTGCAGGAACAAAAGGATCAAAAGATGATCCACTCAATGTGGAGGAGAATCCAGAGAATGATGCTGCAGGTGGAAGTGGAGACCCAAAGACACCAGAGGGAGTTAGTGCAGGCGAGGTCATGCAGTATATGATGATGGAGATGCAGAAACTCTCGGATTTGGTGCGCAAGGTTCCAGGGCTTCCACCACCCATAGAGGAAGCAACGCCAGGATGCTATGCTGATTCACCTTTTGATGACTGCATTGCAATGGTGGAGATGCCGAAGAAGTACACAGCGCCCAACCTAAAGCTCTATGATGGGACAGCTGATCCTTTGGAACATGTTGCTCAGTACAGGCAGAGGATGTTCAACGTTCCTATCCCAGCAGAGAAGAGGGAGGCTTGCATGTGCAAGAGCTTTGGTTCAACCTTGACGGGTCCAGCCCTCCAGTGGTACATCAACCTGCCAGTCAAGACCATCAAGTCCTTTGCGGAGCTGATCAACCTTTTCAACATCCAGTTCGCCAGTAGCAGATTGTTGGAGAAGCAGACCAGTGATCTGTACCGGGTGATCCAGAACGAGAACGAGTCTCTGAGAGACTTCTTGCACCGCTTCAACAAGGAGAAATTGTCCATCCCCAGATGTGACATTGGCACGGCCATTGAGGCCTTCAGGCAAGGTTTGGTTAGAGATTCTCATCTTTACGTTGAACTAACTCGCTACCCTTGTTCTACCTTTGAGGATGTGCAGGCTAAGGCTCTGGCCCAGATCAGGGTAGAAGAGGACCAGCAGTTCAGAGCACGGTATCAGGACCAAGGCAGGGCTGAACGCAAAGTCACCACCCAGCGGCACAACAGCAGCAGGCCTAGTCCATACCAGAGGCCAAACAGGAGAGAGGCAAACGCCGTGGATGAACAGACTGATGCACCCAGGGTTCCACCTCCAGTTTCAGAGTATTGTTTTTCTGTAGACTTGCCAGGCCTGATCAACAAGTTGGACAAATTAGGCTCAGCAGTCAGGTGGCCGAAAGCAAGTGAGAAGCCGAATCCAAGGCGGGACACAACTAAGTGGTGTGAGTACCACTATGATATTGGACATACCACAGAGGACTGCATAGCTCTCAGAAGGGAGATAGCTCATCTGCTAAAGAATGGACACTTGAAAGATATCCTGCCCAGGAACAGGAGGAACAAAGATGAACGAGATGAGCCCAGAGATCTTCCACCACCACCGCCAACCCATGAGGTAAAATTCATTTCTGGTGGTTCAGATATTTGTGGACTAACATATTCTGCTGCAAAGCGTGTGGCTCTGGAGAACAGGCAACAGCCACCAGCAGGACAACCAGGTCCAGCCCAGGAGATTGTGTTCGATGAGTCAGATCTACAGGGAGTGCATGGACCACATCACGATGGGCTGGTTATCAAGATCCAGATTGGGACCTGCATGGTCAGGCGAGTCCTGGTAGACGGAGGCAGTTCAGTCAACATCATCATGATGGAGGCGCTGGAAGCTATGGGGCTGAAAGAGTCTGATGTAACAAAGAAGTCCAGCGTTCTGGTAGGATTCAGTGGAGAGACAAAGCACAGCTTGGGAGAGATCACGCTGCCAACCTATGTGGAAGGAGTCACCTCTTGCGAGAAGTTCTGTGTCATAGATTGCCTGTCCTCATACAACGTGATTTTGGGGCGACCCTGGATCCACAACCTCAAGGCTGTACCCTCAACGTACCACCAGTGCATCAAGATTCCAACGAAGTGGGGGACAGCAACGGTCAGAGGAGAGGAAGAACAAAGACAGAGTGTTACAGATGACCACGAAACCTCCTGGCCCAGGTAAGTCCCTCGCATAGCAATTAAAGCAGCCTGTCAGGTCTGTTGAGAATCCTGTCCCACGTATGGAGACAGAGGAAATTGCTTTGGCTAAAGAAAGGCCTGACAGGAAGGTTCTGGTTGGTTCTGACGCTCCAGAGGTAATCAGACCTGCTCTAATTGACTTTCTGAGGAAGAAAGAGCATTGTTTCGCTTGGTCCCATTTTGACATGACTGGTATAAGTTCTGATATTATTACGCATAAGTTAAATATTGACCCAAGTTTTAAGCCTGTGAAACAGAAGCGCAGAAAGTTTGCACCAGAACGTAATGAGATTGTGAACCAGGAGGTACAGAAATTGCTGGACATGGACATGATTAAGGAAGTAATGTATCCAGACTGGCTGGCAAATGTGGTCGTGGTCCAGAAAAAGAACGGCAAGTGGAGAGTATGCGTGGACTACACAGACCTGAACAAGGCGTGCCCAAAGGATTCGTTTCCACTGCCTCATATAGATGCTATGGTGGATGCCACTGCAGGACATGAGGTACTAACATTTATGGATGCAGCTAGTGGGTTCAACCAGATCAGGATGCACCCCCCAGACCAGGAGCATACAGCATTCATGACCAGCAGGGGAATCTATTGCTACAAGGCAATGCCTTTTGGACTAAAGAATGCAGGTGCAACATATCAAAGGCTAGTGAACATGATGTTCAAGGACCAGATTGGAGATACAATGGAGGTCTACATTGATGATATGGTGGTGAAATCAAAGAAAGCTGAGGATCACATCCTGGACCTGGAAAAAGCGTTTGAGATTCTGGAAAAGTATAACATGAAATTAAATCCTACTAAATGCACTTTTGGCGTCACTGCAGGAAAATTCTTAGGTTACATGGTGACAAAAAGAGGCATAGAGGCTAGTCCAGAGCAGATCTCAGCAATAATCAATTTACAGCCACCCCAGAACTCGAAAGACGTCCAGAAGCTGACTGGAAGAGTAGCAGCGCTGAACAGGTTCATCTCTAGGTCTTCTGAAAGGTGCAAGCCATTCTATGATCTTCTGAGGAAGAACAAGCAGTTCAACTGGGGGACAGAGCATGAGAAAGCATTCCAGGACCTGAAGGCATACCTATCATCAGCCCCACTCCTGTCTAAGCCAGAACCAGGGGAGTCCTTGGTCCTGTACCTATCTGTAACAGAAGCCTCTGTAAGTGCAGTCCTGGTGAGAGAACTAGATGAACAACAACATCCTGTGTATTATGTAAGTAAGAGTCTTCTGGATGCTGAAACCAGGTATTCTGTGTTGGAAAAATTTGTTTTTGCTTTAACAGTTGCTTGTACTAAGTTGCGCCCATATTTTGAGGCGCATCATATTATTGTTCGTACTAATGTTCCTGTGAGATCAGTACTGTGTAGACCAGAACTTTCAGGTCGTATGTCAAAGTGGTCAGTAAAGTTGAGCACCTATGACTTGTCTTATGAGCCCAGAACAGCAATCAAATCTCAAGCATTAGCAGACTTTGTGGCTGACTTCACTCCCACACTAGAAGAGCAGGTGTCAAAGAAGGTCTTTCATCTGGACCAGAAACAACAGATCTGGGAACTCTGGACAGATGGTTCAGCCAATATTAGGGGAACTGGACTAGGTGTGGTCTTGAAGTCGCCACAGGGGGACAAGATAGTACAGGCTGTATCCTGTGAATTCAGGACTACCAACAATGAAGCTGAGTATGAGGCACTGATAGCTGGACTAAATGTATGTCTGGACATGAAGGTCCAGAATCTAAAGGTGAAAATAGACTCTTTGTTGGTTGCAAACCAAATCAATGAGATCAGAATGTACAGGCAGATGCTCTAGCCAACATTGGGTCAGCATTTGAACCTGGTGCTCTAGACAGTATACCAATTGTGCACATCCTGGAGCCAGCAGTCCAGAAAGTGCAACCAGTTCTGCAGAACACAGTCCAAGCAACTCAGACCTGGACCAAACTGTACTATGAGTGGCTAGTCCAGGGCAAATTACCACAGGACAAGATTGAGGCAAGAGCATTCAGAATCAAGGCGTCCAGGTACACAATCATTCAAGGCATACTATTCAGAAGATCCTTCAATCCGGCCAGACTGCGCCGCTTGTAGAACCTGACCAGGTCAGGACAATACTATCAGAAATACACGATGGACATTGTGGAAATCATACAGGTGGTAGAAGCATGGTTAACAAAATTCTACGCATGGGCTACTACTGGCCCACAATGAAAACAGATAGCATCCAATATGCCACAAAATGTGACGCCTGTCAAAGGCATGGTCCAGAGATACATCACCGCACGAACACGCACTCAATATCTGCACCATGGCCATTCATGAAATGGGGCATGGACTTAGTTGGCAAATTACCAATGGCTCCAGGACAGAAGGTGTTCATGCTTGCAATGACAGATTACTTTTCCAGATGGATAGAGGCAGATGCATACAAAAACGTTACAGAAAAAGAAGTAATTGCTTTCATAAAGAAGAACATCATCAGCAGGTATGGGATCCCCTCAGAAATTGTGTGTGACAATGGACTTGCATTCGTGGGAAACGAGACCAGAGACTTCTGTGCAAAGTGGAACATCAACTTGGTAACATCTGCACCAAGGTATCCCCAAGCAAATGGACAGGCTGAGTCCAGCAACAAGATCGTGATCAGCTGCATCAAGAAGAAGCTGATGGAGAAAAGAGGGAGATGGGTTGAAGAGTTGCCACTGGTGCTATGGGCAGATAGGACTACGCCAAAGAGAGCTACAGGGCAAACTCCGTATTCAATGGTCTACGGATGCGAAGCTGTACTCCCAGTGGAGGTGCACATCCCAACAGTCAGGTATGGATTCAATACAATTTCTGAGAATAACGAGCTTTTGTGTGACAGTCTAGACACAGCCCAGGAGCTCAGGGATCTAGCAGCAGTAAGGTTGGCAGCATACCAACAATCTGTGGCCAGGAGCTACAACAAAAATGTGAAGGTACGAATGTTCAGGACAGGAGACCTGGTCCTGAGGAAGGTATTTCAGAACACAAGGGACAAAGCTGCAGGCAAGTTGGCCCCAACTTGGGAAGGCCCGTACCTTATTGATTCAGCAGTAGGGAAGGGTTCCTACAGGCTACAGACTCTGGAAGGAGACATAATCCCAAGACCTTGGAATGCACTCCATCTCGAGCTCTATCACATGTAGAGTGTTCTGAACCAAGACATCTGGTAATCCACAAAACTCAAAACTTTTCCTATACAAATTATCCTATACAACTGTACTGACTTGAGCGTCGGAGGGCCGTTGGCTAACGCCAACGGTCAGTCCTGACCCTCTTTCTGTGCAGACAAAGCAGTACGAACATCTGGCCCAGACCAGAGTCAAACACAAACACAAACACAAAGGCAAAGACAAAACCTTGGGCTCCAGCCCCAGAACGACTGCACCAACGGGACAGGGAGTAATGTCCGTTAAGGGAGCCCCAAAGTGTAAGTCGCCTAAATTATCAAACGCATGCATGCTACTAGACAGACTCACAACAAATTATATGCGCATCATAACAAAAAACATAACATAACATAACCTAACATAGCTTAGCATATAGCAAAAGGGTCAGAACCAAGCAACCCATGCCAGCGCATGGATGCAAATGTCAGAACAGAATTCAGAAACAAAGTTCAAACAAAAAGCAAAGTCTAAGTACTTACAGGCAAAATATCCACAGGGGACATTCCCCCCTGGCAAATTCAAAATACTATTCAAAAAACATAAACAACCTTCATAAACATATTCAGTTGGTACCATCGTCAGATTCACCTGTCTTCTCAATATTCTCTCCTGCAGGATCAGCACAGGATGCCCCAGCAACATCAACCCCAGCGCTAGGCCCAGCAGCACCCCCTGGACCAGGCTGTGCAGCTGAGGTAACTTCTGCTTGTTCCAGAATGGGTTGCCCAGGAAATAGCTGTTTGAAGGTAGCAAGCTCTGCAGAAAGATCCCAAGCAGCACGTTCTTCAGGGCTGGCATTCATCATTTCGACACGAGTACGAAGCGTGTAAAACACACTCGAAGTCCGCTAAGTCCGTGACAGCCGACTAGCCACGCCCGAGTCCCTCAATTTCTCGGGTCGACCGCAATAAGGGTGTCCCGTCATTGACCTCTCAAAGTTGGTCTTATTCATGGTGGCCAACCTCTCACAACGATAACCAACGCTCTCAAGTTCCTTTTTGGTAGCTTCGAGGGAAGAACGGACTGTCTCATTTTCTGCCTCAGCCTTGCTCCTGCCACTCTCCAGAATTGGCACGGTTGAACCAAGACTGGCAGACATGATCAGCAACTACAGATACAGAACAGAAAGTCAAAGCAATACCAAAAACGAATTTGAGCGAAAACAAAAACGAAAGAAAGGATACAAACCTGAGCACAACAGCCCACCATCTTATGCGCCAAGCGCGTAGGATCCAAGGCAGCAGGTGCAGAGGACAGAGTAGCAAAGTTCTCGCTCAGGGACTTCCCCAAGGAAACATACTCTGATTGGCTCTGAGAGTGCAAAGGAACAGACAGCACAGGATTCATCCGAGGTGACTTCCCTAGCTTCTTCTTCTTCTTCTGGTCAGGAGTGGGTTCAGAAGACTCGGCAGCCGCTCTGGAAGACCTGGTCTGAGCCACCCCAGGCGCCTTCCTCTTGGAGGATTCAGAAGCAGGAGCAGCTTGAATTACAACAGGTGTAGAACAGCTACCCCCAATTTTTACGGCCTCACGAGCCAATGCAATCCGAGCAGCGATAGTGTCCATAGGAAGGAAAGACTTTTTGCCTGATCCAGAAGCTGGGAACATAGCAGGGAACATATTACGAAGGAAGGGTAAGTGTATCAACTCATGAGTCAGGGAGAATATATCAGTACCAGTAACAGCACTAGGCACGGAGCTCTGGCCTACACCAGGGATTCGCAGAGGAGGTAAGCTGGAATGACCACCAGCCCTAGGGAGTATGGAGCTCAATGGGGTTACATGGATGGGAGTCTGGTCAAACCTACCTGCACCACTCCCACCGGCAACCTCACCTACAAGCCTCTCATCTTGACCAGGCACAGCCTCCTGGTCAACCTCCTCCTCCACAGACCTTTCTTCATCGTCACTCTCATCGTCCCCATCGTCATCATCTCCTTCCTCCTCAGGAGGAGGAACAACCTCAATAACGTCATCATCATCGTCATCAGGATTCATACATTTGGGCCAGGCCCTCTTATCAGCAGGCAGCTTTAGGAACGCCTCAATTCTCTTCCTCGACTCAGGGTCATCAGGGGTAGGAACCCAATCAGAGACTACAAACCAAATTCACAACAAACCTAAGCAAAGAACACATGCAAAGACAAAATAGGCAGGAAATTCAAGAACTCTGAACACATACCAGTTCCCTTCAAGGAGAACTCAGGCGCCCAGACATTGGGGCCCAGGGAGCTGCTCTTAATGAACAGATAGTAGCTGGTCCAGTTTCTTTCGTCGCCCACGTCCAGACGACCCATGAGAGGCTGGCACCTGTCTCTCAAGCGGAACAGAACTCTCTTCTTCTTGTGCATACGCAAATGATAGGTATTCCTGATATCAGCCAACTGAATTTCAGTCCCATATCTCCGGCAGAGGGACTCAATTCCATGAATCAGTCGCCAGACAGACGGCATGACTTGACAGGGAGGCACTTGAACAGTGCTTAAAAACAAACTCATCAACGGACAAAGCGGAAAGGTGGCACCAAACTTAAAAGAAGACTCGAAAATCGAGAACCAGCCAGGACTCACCCAGTCTACCCTGACATCCTTGGTGTCAGGGGCCCAGACTTCAGCGCTCTCAGGAATTTTACCCTCCTCCTTGAGCCTGGTTTCAACTCCTTGAGCCAGCAGATTTGGATAGATGTTCACATCCTTGATGATGTCAGTTGCGTGGAAGATCGAGCCGCCATAAGAATAGGTGATTGCTGTGGAAGGACCGGTGTCATTACGAGCCATGTTCAAGAAATGAAAACGGAGAGAGAAAAGGCTAGGGTTTTTGCAAATTAATTTGGGGTTTTTCGGAGGATATTGGAGTGCAAAGCAAATAAAAACAAAGAATGAGGTAGGAAGAGAAAGAAACAAAACGAAAATAAGGAGTATTTATAGTGAAACAAAAGGAAGTTGAGTAGTTTTACAAAAATAAACGCGCGAAGAGATGTGATGTGACCCACGATGGGACGTGCGCAGTGCATAGAGCGCCAAAAAGGGGCACAACTCCCCACAAAAAGGCAACTACCTCATTAATTACAAAGTGCAGATCCCAGGGCCAAAAGTCACGACAGAACAGAGGAGCCTGGGCCAGATTCAGCTCTGGACCAGGGCAAGGAACAAAAAGCATCTCCTCACCCCCCAGTTCAGGACTGAAGGGCAAGGAGATGGGGGACAAACTGTTGGGACCAGAAAACCAAGCTGGTCCAGACCTGTGCAGGATGGTCCAGGACCCTCGGCCAGGTCCAGACAAAGTTCAGGATCTACAATCAGGTCCAGAATCCACAGCCAGCACCAGACAGGACAGACAAAACAAAGGTGCAGGCCAGGAGAGGAAAAGCCAAGATGGGCCAAGCCCAACAAAAAGAAGTAAACAACAAAGAGGAAAGCCCAAAGCAGCAACCCTACAAGTAAACGTTGGAGAGACCAAGTCAAGGGGCAGAAACTGAAGCCTGGAAAATAGGAACTGCTGGAGAAGAAGAGGGAAGAGGTTGCCTACAAAGAAGGAAGTGAACGTTGGAGCATGGGACAGTATATATAGAGCGGATTTCAACAGAAGAAGACATCAGTTATCATCCAACACAAGTCGCACAACTCTAATTTACTCCATTCTACACAATCCACTAAACACTAAAACACTCAATTATTTTACGCCATTATTATATTCTGTACCAGTTGGTCCAGACACTGTACCTATTGTTCAAATACTAGTGAAGATCCTCTCCTGGCTTGGCGCCCGTGGTTTTTCCCTTAACATTTAAGGGTTTTTCCCACGTAACATATCGTGTGTCTTGTTTCATTTTTGTTATCTTTTTATACGTTTTAACGCAACTACATCAATCATCACAATCGCAATTAAAGGATAGTACTAGTAGATCCACAATCACTAAAACGAACCGTGTGAGAAAATCACCCCGAACATTACATTTTCCATAAACAAAGTGTTGCCATTTTATATTAAAAGTGTTGCACTCATAAGAAAAAGTGTTGCCTTAGAGAATAATTGTAACACTTTCAACAAGTGTTGCATTATATTAAAAAATATTGCATTTTGTGTTGCATTAGTCTAATGCAACGAGACTTTAAGAAGCACTTTTAAAAGTGTTGCCTAAACACTAACACAACATATAAAATACATTTTGCAACATTAGTCTGGCGTTGCAGTAGCTTTATTTTGTAGTAGTGAGCTGTTCGAGAACTATTACCACACAAATTCGAAGCCAACTCACTATTTTCAATATTTCCCCAGTCATAGGAGTGAAGGTACCGGGAAATGAGAACCTATCGACGCCCTGCGCGTGGCCGACCTCTCCCCGCATGGGGGAGCCGGGGCGGAATGCGCCTCGCAGGAAAAAGAAGCTTGCGTATTGCGATAGTGAAAAATGGGGGGATATCATTGCATGAATTTGTAACCAAAAAGAAATATAGAAAAATCCTTTTGAAATGTATCTTCGGAGTCGCCACCAAATATTAAAGGAATTTGGAACCTATTTAACGCATCTTAAAATATAAGACACGGGTGTCTCAGATTTCAAGGTGCGTCGATACCTATCTGTCTGAGGTTATTGTGAAACCAGAGAGAGGATTCGGAGTGAGGTTACTTTTCGAAAGTTTTTGACAAAATGTATTTTGAAAACCGTAATCAAAGAGCCTACGTAAAAGTAGTCTCTACTAATTTGAAAACAAATGCTTAATTTCGATATTTGGGCTAAAAATGACGCTACGTACAAGTGCGAATATGTATGACTCGGTAAAATATGTAAATAATGTGTATCATCAAAGATATGACTTTTTGCTATAGGAAATATACGTAAAAATAATAATTCATTATATTTGAATTACTATAATAAACGTTATTTTCCGACTCGTACTTAATTCTAAGATTTTGTGAAAAAAACTCGGTTATGCATGTTTAAAAGACTAGTTGAAACGGTACAATTTAATGTCGAACTCACGTTTTTAGTCGTAATTTAATGCATTAATGAGAATTTGCGTAATGTAAAAGTGACGTCGATTTGCTTTAGTGATATTGAGTCGTTATTTATGCGATATTGGCGAGGTTTAGACGGATTCTGAATCCGAATTGCTACCACCGTATTAGGAATACGGGTTTGCTAATGCCAATATCGGGTTGGGTTAATGTAACCCTTTGTCCGAGTCTCAAACGTCCAAAACGTAGGTAAAATGTTTACCTTTCGAAAATGCAAAGACGGTATTTTGAGTGAGATTTTGTAAGTGTGTATAAGTGAGTAGTGAATTGTGAGAAAAAATTGTATATTTTGGATGGATATAAGTAGGGCTGAGCAAAAAAAACCGATCCGGTTTTTATAACCGAAACCGAACCAAAACCGATCCGAAAAAACCCGAAAATTCGGGTTTTTTTTCAAATCCGGGTTCCGAATCCGTATATCCAGTTCAAAACCGGAGCGGATATGTATATTAAAATTTGTAAAACGGGTAACCGATTTTAAACCGGTTTTTATCAAAACTAAGATTAAAATTTTAAAAATTTCTTTAAAAAAATTATCAATGTACATTGTTTGTGGTGATGTACAATTATAAATTTTACTTACTACTTAGTTAGTAGACTACTCTACTACTCACCCTGAATTAAGTAATTTTTTACATTTACTCACCCTTGGCCTCTACTCTTGTACTGTCATTTTTATTTTCCCAATTGCCTCTATATTTAGACATTGTTTGTCATTTACATTGTGAACTATTTTTTTTTTTTTTTTTTTTACTTTTGGTGTACTATGGGCGATTTATAAGAATATTTAAAATCGCAATTTTTTTTTTTTAGTAAATTCAAAAAAATCATATTTGATAATAAAGTGGGTATATGTTTAACCGAATTTTGGATACCGATTTTTTTCGGATACCGAAAACCGGATAACTGAATTAACCGGGTTGGATATGGAATGACAATTTCACATATTTTAAAACCGGGTAACCGAACCGAACTTGAAAACCGGAGCGGGTAACCGGTTTTGCTCACCCCTAGATATAAGGGTGGCTATTTATAGGAATTGACTCGTGTTTATGCTCAAACAAAAACTAAATCGCCTGTGTACCAGCGGTTAAGTTTCAGTGTGGCTGTAAACTGAAATAAAAGAACTAGAGGCTGCAGGAGGAAAACAAAATCGCTGTAAGCAGCGATTAAATCATCGCTTTGTTCTGGCGATTTCATTTTTGTTTTGGTGGGCTACTGAACCCTTAGGCTGCCTTGGTTAGTGATGATTGTGTTTTTAACGTGTGGGTTAAGTAGTTTTTGGGCCAAATTGATTTTTGGTCGAATTTCGATTTTCGTTCTTTGGTTTTTGTCGTGTTTTTCGGTTTTGGCTTGAAATAAAATAATATTGAAATATATTATTTTACGGTATCGTAGAGTCTAATTTTGTGAAAATTTGACACGGGACGCACTTTGGCCCGTTTTGAATGTTGTGTTAGTGTGCATTTTGGGCCGTTTTGTAAGTTTGAGCCGTTTTGTAGCTTGTTGGGTTGTTTTGTAGTTTGTTGGGTTGTTTTTGTGAGTCGTTTCAGTAAGACGTTCCTTTATTGTGCTTGTGTTGTGCTCGTAATGACTAAAAATGACATTCATTTTTACGATTATGCAAATTCAAATTAATACGCTAAACAATGACTAAAATGTTTTAGACACTTTTGTACCGTTTCGTCTCATTTAAAAACATGCATGAAAGTCCTTTTCGTCATCGGGTTTGTTTTTTGGGGGGGTACGGATACGGGTATCTACAGAGCCCCCAGTTTGGCTGAGCTTGGGCAAAGCGTTAGTCAAACTTAAAAGATAGTATCCGGACCATTACAGTCTCGATACTACCTGGCGGCGCTAAGCATGTATCTCAGGGGAGAGACGAGGACTTAGTGCCAGGAAATGCGGGGCGGGACGACATGTTTTTAAGGACATGACGGTCCTACATGTTTAAGGGCGTGTCAGCCTGCGTGTTGCTTGAATGCTTCCTGCTGGTGTTTTGCTTGTAAAGGAGGTATGTGTTCTTGTACTTGACTTATGAAAGAGGTATGTGTTTTGTGTTTGACTTGTAAAAGAGGTATGTGTTTTTGTGAACGTCTCGTAAAAGAGGTTACGCGTTTTTGTGTTTGACTCATAAAAGGGTTAGTGTATTGGTGAACGTCTCGTAAAAGAGGTTACGCATTTTTGTGTGGCTCGTAAAAGAAATTAGTGTTTCTGTGGACGTCTCGTAAAAGAGGTTACGCGTTTTTGTGTTTGGTTTGTAAAGGAGATTAGTGTTTTTGTGGAGGTCTCGTAAAAGAGGTTACGCGTTTTTGTGTTTGGCTAGTAAAAGTGGTTAGTGTTTTTGTGGACGTCTCGTAAAAGAGGTTACGCGTATTTTTGTGAACGACTCGTAAAAGAGGTGACGTATTTTTGTGAATTGATTAAGGAATACAAGGGGATAATCCTTAATTATTGTCAATTGATTAACGTAAATCAATAACGGTTGGCTGACTAGAGTTTGACGTTATTGTCGTGAGACGGCGGTAATCAATTGATCCCTTTAAGTCACACCTATAGGAACGTGCTCCAAATAAATAAGCTAATTAATTGTATGAGATACAATTGGATTAGTAACTTGATAAATAGACTAATAGTTAGTTAGTGAGTTAATTTAGAGAGAAATCGAGTTAGGAACTCGAGTGATTAATTTTATATCGATAAAATTAATTGAGGAGACGGGAATTAGTGATTAACAGTTAATTCACTAATTACGTACTAATTGACTAATGTGATTAGTATTAGTGCAATTTTAATATACATGTAAGTGAACATATATATTAAAGGAGAGTTAAAAGTTTAATTTGATAATTTATACTTTATCATATTGGATGATTAAGTGATAAATTATAAGTATTTGTGGGACAAATACTGAAAATAAATAAGACCCATTAAAGGGCCCCTTGGACCGTCCAACATAGAGGGGAAGAGGAATAAGATTCCTCCTTGTCTTATTCATTTTATTTTCTAGCCTTTTTGCTTTAAGCATGCAAGACATCATGATATGTGATATCTGTTATTTTTATACGTTTTTACCCCCGTCCCGAGCTGCTTTCTATTGTCAAAATGCGCCCTTTGGGGCCATTTTGTTCTCACATATCGCTCGAGTAGCACTTTTGGTGTTTTTCTGTGGTTTGCAGGAATTTGTAGCATTTCCGTGCATTTGAGCTGAAAAATGGAAGTTATGACGGGAAACCAAAAGTCGAGGCGAAGACGAGCTCGGGATTGAAGTGAAGTAAATGACTTGGGCGAAACCAGAAGTCAAGGCCCAAGTAGAAATTAGAAGTCAAAGCCCAAAGAGAAGTCCAGGCCATTTTGAGTAGTAGGCCAACCTTGACCTGGCGGTCCACGGCTAACGGCTTCGGTTGACTTTCTACGGAGATTTTGAGCCCCAAAAATTGGGCTACGTATTCGGTGGTCGACAAGAACACGTACTACCTTGGATTTTTATGTGACGGATTTAATTAGTATTTTTATTATTATTTAGTTTTAAGAAAGGCTATAAATAAGAAACTCGTGAGTTAGGTTAAGGTTATCATTCATTTTTACTACTTTTACTGTTTTTTTTAGAAATTGCTCTCTCTAGAAAACTTCAAGCCTCCTTTAATTTCTTCTTCGAACTTTGTAACCGTCGGTACTCAGGATTAATCTCAAGTTTATTTCCAATTGGTAATTTCATGTTTATTGTTCTCAATTTCCTTTATTTAATTATTAATATGTCTTTTGCCCTAATTATGAGTAGCTAAACCCTTAACTAGGGTTGAGGGGGAATTATGCCTTTAATCCGGTGTTTTGGTTAAATTGTTGCGATTAATTGGTTTATGCTTGTGCGATTTCTTCCTGCGTGTTTAATTATCAATTGAATTTAGGGACGCCTTAATTTAATTGAACCTAGGGTAATATTGATTTAAGATCAAAAGCCTAATCAGTATTAGACCACTACGCGTAATTGATGAGACGATTTAGTAAGTCGCGAGAGCCCGCTAAATTGGCTTAAGGTAACATTGATTCGAGAGAACGTGTTTTGCCCTAATCGCCTTGCATATTCTGATTGATTGTTATCTCGTGAAAGTTATATTATCCGGATTATTGTCATAAGGAACCCGAAGCTCTACCCTTTCTATCTATCGTTTTATCCCACTTTTATTTCTTGCTATTAGTTTTATAGTTTTTCAACCAAAAATTGTCATACTTAGGATTAACCTAGCAACTAACTGTCTTGCGAGTATTCATTTCTCTCTGGTTCGACCCTTTCTTACCGCTAGCTATTGTTAGTAGTCCGTAGGGTTTATTTTTGATATCGGCGATACGACTAGTTAGTCTACTAGCTATTGTTAGTAGTCCGTAGTCGGCCGACCGGCTGGTGACCCCAATGTTATGGGTGATGTTGATTTGGGGAAGAAAGTTGAGGATGAAGCTAAGGATGCTAAGGCTAAGGTTCAAGATGCTTCTGAGGATGTTACTACTACTCTTGCACCTCCGATAAAGATTCAACTCCCGTTTCCGGGACGTCAAAGAAATGCTAAGGCCGAGACGCAGTTCGGTAAGTTTATGGAGGTCGTGAAGAATCTGCAGGTAACCGTCCCATTTACTGCAGGTACCCTCTTACGCTAAGTTTATGAAGGATATTCTTACGAAGAAACGTTCTTTTAATGAGGTTGAAATTATAGCGTTTACAGGTGAGTGTAGTGCCCTTCTACAGAATAGTGCACCCCGTAAGTTGAAGGACCCGGGTAGTTTTTCCATTCCTTGCACCATAGGCACCCATGTTATCGACAAAGCCCTATGTGATTTGGGAGCGAGCGTGAGCGTTATGCCTTATTCAGTTTGTGAGAAACTAAACATGGGAGGGTTGAAGTGTACTAGTGTCACCCTGCAGATGGCCGATCGTTCGGTCAAGCGACCCTTAGGAGTGCTTGAGGATGTCCTCGTGAAGGTAGGGAAGTTCTTTTTCCCTGTTGACTTTATTGTTTTGGACATGGCTGAGGATAACCAGATACCTATTATCCTAGGACGACCATTCCTACACACAGCCGGGGTGGTCATAGATGTTAAGAATGGTAGGCTGACTCTAGTGGTAGGAGGGGATAAGGTCACTTTTAACCTTAACCAAGCCCTTGAGAGCCCGATGTTAGAGGAGTCTTGCTACTATCTAGACATTATTGATGTTGTCGATGAGTCGATGTCTTTTGTCTCCGAGGGATCCTTGTCCAAGGATCCTTTGGAAGTTTTAATGTGTGGTGAATGTGCAGATGATGAGACAGGTCCGTGGAATGCGGAAGTAGCTGAAATTGAAGCTCTCCTATATGCTGATGAAAGGAGAGACTTCGACACCACTGAGACGGTTGAGACCTCTTATGCTGCTGAGGTCTAGAAACCCGAGCTAAAGCCGTTGCCTACTCATTTGAAGTATGCGTTCTTAGACGAAGCAGAAATGAATCCAGTGATCGTCAGCAAAGATCTTACGGAGTCCCAACTACATGCCTTGCTGGAGGTTTTGAGAACGCACAAGAAGGCTTTGGGATATAGTCTTAGCGACTTGAGAGGTATTAGTCCTGATTTCTGTATGCACAGGATTCACCTCGAGGATGATCACAAACCGGTGATTCAGGGTCAACGGCGGTTGAACCCAAACATGCAAGAAGTTGTTAAGAAGGAGGTGATGAAGCTCCTTGACGCCGGTATTATATACGCGATATCCGACTCTAGGTGGGTTAGTCCTGTCCAGGTTGTTCCTAAGAAGGGCGGGACTACGGTGGTCAAGAATGAAAAGAATGAACTGATTCCCACGAGAGTTGTGACTGGTTGGCGGATGTGCATTGACTATCGACGGTTGAATGCCGCCACGAAGAAGGATCACTACCCACTCCTGTTCATTGATCAGATGTTGGAAAGGTTAGCATGCCACAGGTATTTTTGCTATCTCGACGGCTATTCAGGTTTCTTCCAGATCCCCATTCATCATGAGGATCCGGAAAAGACCACCTTTACGTGTCCCTACGGGACTTTTGCTTATCGTAGAATGCCGTTTGGTTTATGTAACGCACCTGCTACTTTTCAGCGTTGTATGATTAGCATTTTTTCTGAGTTTATCGAGTCTATCATGGAAGTCTTTATGGATGATTTTAGTGTGTACAAGACCGATTTTGAGTCTTGTCTGTTTAATTTGTCTAAAGTCCTAAAGCGTTGTGAAGAAGTCGACTTGGTATTGAATTGGGAGAAATGTCATTTTATGGTTAAGGAGGGTGTAGTCCTTGGTCATGTTGTTTCTGATAGGGGCATCCAGGTTGACAGAGATAAAATCCAAGTGATTGAGCAACTACCTCTTCCCGTTAATGTGAAAGGGGTCCGAAGTTTCCTTGGTCATGCGGGGTTTTATCGCCGCTTTATCAAAGACTTCTCAAAGATTGCTAAACCACTCACCCAGCTCCTCCTAAAGGATGCCCCCTTTTTGTTTACTGATGAGTGCGTTGAAACTTTTCGCAGGATCCAACAGGCTTTGATTTCAGCACCGATTATCCAGTCTCCAGATTGGAATTTGCCGTTCGAGATTATGTGCGACGCTAGTGATTATGTGATCGGCGCGGTGTTAGGACAGAGGCGTGACAAGGTCTTACATGCTATCTACTATGCTAGTAAAACCTTGGATGAAGCGCAGGTGAATTATGCGACGACGGAGAAAGAACTTCTTGCCATTGTCTACGCGCTTGACAAGTTCCGCTCGTATCTTATTGGGTCCAAGGTGATTGTCTATACGGACCATGCGGCGTTAAAGTATCTCCTCGCGAAGAAAGAAGCAAAGCCTAGGTTGATTCGCTGGATTCTGCTACTCCAGGATTTCGACCTTGAAATTCGCGATAAGAAGGGAGATGAAAATGTAGTTGCTGATCATCTATCCAGGCTACGTTTTGACGAGGGTGGAGTTGTTGTTCCTATCGATGATTCTTTCCCGGATGACTCGTTGATGGCGGTTAGTCATGGTGAGCCTTGGTTCGCAGATTATGCTAATTATGTGGTTGCAGGCACATTTCCCGAGCATGCCACTTCTCAACAAAAGAAGAAGTTTAAGCATGATGCGAAGAGGTTCTTTTGGGATGATCCGCATTTGTTCCGTGAGTGTAGCGATGGACTATTCCGTAAGTGCGTACCTGATTGGGAGATCCGCGGAGCGCAAGAGGGATGTCATTCCTCTCCTTACGATGGGTATCATGGTCCCACCAAGACCGCGGCGAAGATTTTGCAGTCCGGGTTCTATTGGCCTACTCTGTTCAAAGACGCAGCAACCTTTGTTCTATCTTGTGACGCGTGCCAACGGACCGGGAACATCTCACGGAGGCATGAAATGCCTCAAACAGGTATATTGGAGGTCGAGCTTTTCGATGTTTGGGGAATTGATTACCAAGGCCCGTTCCCGTCTTCTAATGGGAACCGTTTTATTCTTGTTGCTGTCGACTACGTCTCTAAGTGGGTCGAAGCAGTTGCATCTCCTACTAATGATGCTAAGGTGGTAATCAACTTATTTCGCAAGACGATCTTTCCTCGGTTTGGGGTCCCTCGCGCAGTTATAAGTGATGGGGGAACTCATTTTCATGAGAAGCATCTCGATTCTCTATTACGGAAGTATGGCGTTCAACACCGTACTGCTCTTGCTTATCACCCGCAGACGAGCGGGCAGGTGGAAGTTTCAAATAGGGAGCTCAAGTCTATTCTTGAGAAGGTGGTCGCTAAGTCGCGCAAGGATTGGAGTGCGAAGCTTGATGACACCTTATGGGCCTACAGGACGGCGTTCAAAATGCCGATTGGAACTTCACCTTACAGGTTGGTGTACGGGATGGCGTGTCATCTCCCCGTTGAGTTGGAATACAAGGCTCTGTGGGCAGTTAAGGAGCTTAATTTCGACTCGACTCTGTGTGGGGAGAAGCGATTATTGCAGCTGAATGAGCTCGACGAATTTCGTATGAGTGCTTATGAAAGCTCACGGGTTTATAAGGAGCGCACGAAGAAGTGGCATGATCAGCGGATTCTACCTCGTGAATTCAAGGTAGGTGATAAGGTGCTCCTTTTGTAATTCCCGACTTCGCTTATTTCCGGGCAAGCTGAAGTCCCGGTGGTCAGGACCGTTCACTATTACCACGACAAGTAAGTATGGTTACTTTGAGCCTGAAACTGGCACGGGAGAGCGTTTTCAAGCTAATGGACATCGATTGAAGCTATATCACAATGGTGCTGCTGTTGGTTTGGTCGAGGTACTCTACCTCGCACCACTTGATTCCTCTTGCTGATGAGGTAATACAGTCGAGCGGGACTTAAAACCAGCGCTTCCGGGAGGCAACCTGTGTGTCCGTGTATTTATTGTACTTTTGATTTTTCGCATTTTCATTATTTATTAGGTGAGACGAGAGTGAGGGTATTGATGGCTTTCTTTAGAAGTGCAGGTTTAGTTTGGGATTCAACACTTAGAATTTTGCAAAGAAGGGAAAAACGGAGCCCAGGGGCCGGGCGACCGGCAGCCGGTCCGGACCGGCTGAGCCTTCCGCAACGTGATTTATACAAGATTTCGGCTGTATTTTCACTCACAATTACCAAATCGCTCTCTCTCTCTAACTCACGAAACCCTTTCCTCCCTTTCAACCCCAAAACCCTAAAACTCAACCTCACTTCATCCTACCCATTTCAATGGCGGATCCATCTCAAGGAGGCCGAAAACGGAATCGCCCAAATACCCGGTATCAAGAGGCTCAATCCGACATCGCACCGGATCCCGATTTTCCACAGGTAATCTTTACTTCCACTACTCAAAAGGATAAGTATACCGCCTTCAAGAATCGGTCCCTCATCCCTACTAGGTTCATTTGTCGGCATTCTTTGCGATCCCTAGGATTAGACGGTGTAACAGGGAAACTTTTTAAGGGTGTCGGGATGGAATTTATGTTTGGTTTGGTTCGAATGACCTACCCTCGACTTACTTGGGAATTTTTGAATTCCTTGGTTGCTACACGGGATGCTAGCTCCGGGCAACCCGTCTTGCGGTTTCGACTTATGAATACGGATATCACGTTGACGACGAAGCAACTTGGTGAGATATTCGGGTTAGCTAACAGGAGGGCGTATGAGGCCCCTGATACTTTTGATTATACAGAGCTCTGGTGCGCTATTTCTGAAAAGCGCCACGAGCCGGGTCGACATATGAGTTCGGTTCAGATACATCAGCCTGCCATTCGCATTTGGCAGAGGTTCATGGCCTTAACGATTTTTAGCAGGAGCGAGCCTCACAACGTCCGCACGGAGGAGATCATGATTTTGGGACAGTACCTTTGCCAGCAACCCGAGAAGTTCCATATTAACATCGCGTACTGTTATGACCAGATTTTACACTACCCAGAATTGGCAGTTCTGGATAGACGTTGCGAATATGGTACAGAGCAGGACAGAAGAACAATGGCAGTTATAGCCCAGAACAGGTCAGAAGAACAATGGCAGTTATAGCCCAGAACAGGTCAGAAGAGGTATGGCAGTTATAGCCCAGAACAGGTCAGAAGAGGCATGGCAGTTGTGGTCAGCAGAGGTCAACTATAGCGGTTACAAAGATCATGAGATAATGGAAGATATCATAGCTGAGAAGAAGTGGAGTCAATGGAAGTTATTTAACCACCTAAGATCATGGGTAGTTATTGGCATGCAGTTCTGCGGATCAGAATAGAAGTCATAATGGGAAGTTACAAGTCATGCATAGTGGGTAGTTATCCAACTACCTAAGTTCATGAGATAGTGGCCCTAGATTTTAGGAGTTGTATTGTGAGCATTCTACCTATATATAGAGGCTCACTTAGTCATTTTGGGAGAGCTTTGGGAGAGGTTTTTCCTTAGGTTTTCCTTATACTTTCACATAGAAGTACACATAATCGAGATATTAGCATTATTCGCTAGTCTCTCCTACGAAAGTCATCCTATTGTAATCTAAAGCCTTGTAATCATCATGAGATTAATAAAAGAAGTCCTGGCTTGGTAGCCCGCAGTTTTCCCCATCTTCTTCTCGGGGTTTCTGCGTCATCAATCTCGTTGTCCCCTCGATTCTGCTCGGAGAAGGCTATGTTCTGCTCTGTTTCATCAATCTTGTTGTCGTCAGTTCTGTTCGGAGAATATTATGTTCTGTTCTGTTTTGCAAACAGTACTAGTTGACCCATCTTAGCTCTTTTTCACCCTTGTAGAAATTTTACCAAAACAATTTGGCGCCCACCGTGGGGCATCTAGTTTATTAGTTTGTGAAACTCTCTTCTCAAAAATCCACAAAAAACACACTCTTAATTGTCACGACCACATGGTTGACAAGACCCTTGAACAACTAGCACAATATTTGGAGAAATCTTGCTCAAGGATTGCTTCAATTCTCCAAAAAAAGTTACAAGACTCAAAGAGAATTGAGTCAGTCTTGAATCGGAACAGAACTCCAGCGATACTAGTGGTTACAACACAAGAATCAGGCCAGAATTGTCCTTGTCTTTCATCCTAAAAAGAAAAGTTTTTTCCTATCATGATGGGGACAAAGGCTTTGAAGATCAACTCAAAGAGGACTCTCCTAGGAACCAAAAGCTTCTCCTAAGAAAAAGAAGGACTCTCCTCTTCGACAATATCGCGGTTTTGAAGAATGTTCCAGAGAAATTCAACGTTCCATCAATTGAAGTTGTGCTATAGTACAGAACATCCTCAAGACCACGTTGCGCAATACAAATAGAGGACGCTCACAGTTCTTATTCCCAAAGATTTGAGGGAGACTTGCACGTGCAAAGGCTCCAGTTCTGTAATGTCAGTCCTGAGCAATTCTGGACTGATCTATTCCGCCATGTTCTGGACAATTTTCTCCACGCTTTTGTAGATCGCATGTTTGACAATGATGTCCTGGTAGGACCTCCGGTTTGTTCTGGCTGCTCAGCTTTCAACTCCTGGAACCCTGGAGTAGGTGTGATAACTCCACTTGGAATGGGTGGAGGTTCAATGTCAGAACTACCAGCCAGAATAGCTTAGTCATTTCTTGGAGTAGTGCAGAGTTGAACAAAGAAAAGATCTCAATTCTGAACTGTGACAGTTCTGGGACAGCTCATACTTACAAGCAAGGGTTGGTAAGAAATTTAAAGTTGTATTCTGGACTAACAAATATCTGTATAGTATTGAAGTTGTGCAGGATAAAACTTTGATGAAGTCATACTTGAAGAAGATGCCTTCAACGAACAGAACAACGGAGTTTGTGTCAGAACAGGCCTAACAAGAAAGCTGGAAGTGGTCGTCATCAGAACAGAACTGGTTCATACAAGAGACAAGAGTGAACACACGCCCACTCATCCAGCCCTAAGACATGAGATTCTGAAAACTCTCTTAATATTAGCAGTCTTGTTTTCAGTTCTAGACTGATAATGTTGATATTAGCAGTCTTGTTTTCAGTTCTGGACTGGTAATCTCGATATTAGCAGTCTTGTTTCAGTTCTGGGTTGATAATCTCGATATTAGCAGTCTTGTTTTCTGTACTGGGCTGGTAATTTCGATATTAACAATCTTATTTTCGGTTCTGGACTGGTAAACTCGATGTTAACAGTCTTGTTCTAGACTGATAATCTCGATATTAACGGTCTCGTTTTCAATTCTGGATTGATAATTTTGATATTAATGATCTTGTTATAGATTTTTCAGGATTGATTTCCAAGCTTGAGAGTCTTGTTATAGATGTTTCAGTTCTGGACGCTTGAAGGACACAACCAGTCCTGCGGAGGAATACGAGCAAGACTGAACAACCACAATCACAAGAGCCAAATCAATCTCCACCTTTTTCTCCTTACACTCATAAAGTGGATTATGCTAATGACGGTTCTAATATTTGCGGTTTGGCTTGTGTTACAGTACCAGAAATGATAATTTAAGAAGAAATGATGTCGTCCCCAACAGAACTAAACAGAATCGAAACTAGTGACTCTTGGTCACGGAGATCGTCAAGGCGATTCACGAATGGTTATGCTTGGTGTCTTGGAAGAAATGAGGATCAACCATGATAAACTCACTACAAATTTTAACATGCTTGTGGATTCTACGGAGAGACCTAGGCCAACATACTTTGGGCAAAAGTTCTCTACCTACAAAGGGAGTCTCTTCTCTTAATTATTTTATTGATTTAATTTGATGACGTTGTATATCTTGCTTGATATGTTTTAATTCATAATATCATGCTTGTGCCTTCGACGTACCACTAATACGTCAAAATGTCAATCAAGTAGGGAATAATGGTGATCAACGGAAAGTGCCAGAATACACCAGAGTACTATGGAGCGACCTTTGAGCCGCTATTCAAGACAGAAATGCAACATGTAGAAATCAAAGATACAAGTCTCCTTAATTGTCTGACAAGACAGAACAGAATCATCCTCGACCACTCGTGTTCGGGTGAGAAACTACTGGTAGGTGATGTGCACCGCGAATCAGGTATGATTAATCTTTTTACAGTCAAAGTATCACATTTCTGCGTGGACTCGCTTTGACAGGACTGGTATAAGTCATGTCCTGGTCTGATCGCTCACAAGTCTGAGGTTGGCCTAAAGTTCAAGTCTGTACAGTGAAGACACAAGAGATTTCCTCTAGAAAGGAAATAATTAACGACGAGGTTCAAAAGCTTCTAGACATGAAATGGTAAGAGAGGTAATGTATCTTGATTGGTTAACCATCGTAGTAATCATCTGACAAAAACATGGTATGTTTCAAGTGTTGATTATGTGTATTTAAGATAAAGTTTGCACATAGATTCTTTTCATCTACCCAATACTAATGTTGTGCTTGCCAAGATTTCAGGATACAAGTAGCTTACAATTGTAGATGCTTTCATCAAGTCCAATCGAATCGAAGTGTATCCTACTCATCAAAAGATGAATTTTATTTTTTGCATAATATATTTTTAATTTGTTACGCCTTACGCTTTGAGAGATGTAGGGGCAACCTACCAAGGTGGTAATTAGCACAATGTTGGAGTATTTTTATTGGGGACACAACGAAGGTGTACACGTATGATTTGGTGATGAAGTCCAAGAGTGTCACAGATCACATTTGACGCGTGCAAGCATCCTTTTGTATTCTTGGAGAGATATAACATGAAGTTCAATCTTGTCAAGCACTCATTTGGCGTTTCACCAAGACAGTTTTAAGGGCACATTGTTGGCAAGAGTGGATCTGAAGTCAGTTCTGTGCGGATCATACTCTCTAGTGATGTGCTGATCATATTATCCATTGCTGTGCAGGTCAGAACTGTTATTCAGTTCTGTGCAGATCATACCAATTTTTCAGTCTTGTTCGATGAAAATGATAATCTACGATGCCCCATATATTGTGCAAGTAAGAACCTCTTGGGTGCCGGAATAAGGTACACTCTTCGAGAAATATACATTTTTACTTAATTGATGTATATTACAAAGTTTAATCTTATTTTAAGAATTATCATATTATTGTCTGGACTAACTTTTCAGTCAAGTCAGTCTTGAGAAAGTCTGAACTGTCCGGGAGAATGGTTAAATGGTTTTGTGCAGATTATTATGTATAACATAAGTTTCGTGCCCAAGGCGCCATCAGTCGAATCCTTGGCGATTTTGTGGCGAGTTTCAGTCTTGCTCGAAGAAAACTTCGACCTTGAAGTTACGGTCAAGAAAGAATATTAAAAGCTTGGACCATCTATACCGATAGAGTTGCTAATGCCAATGGACCAGGATTGATTGATCCTGTAATCGCCACAAGGGGACAAAATAGCCAAGGTTGTAAGTTGTGAAACTTGTTACAGATCCAATTTTCACCTTGTCTTGATCTTGTGATCGCTTTTCTCACGTGTTGTTGCTTTCTTTCGGTTATCTTTTTAAATTTTGTTAGTGATTAATTATTTTTTACAAATCGAGTTTTTCTAACGTTTGAAGATGATTGATTTTGCATGAGGTGTTTTTCCAAATTTGCATGCTAATCTGGCTTTGAGAAAGAATCGATCCTATAGTCTTGAGGACTCTACCGTTGGAAGAATTTCAAATTTTGAAGAGGTAAACCATTGTTACAATAATCACCAAGTCAGGTTTGAATTTTTATCAATTCAGTCCGACGTCTATATATAAGTCTTGATGCTTATCTCTTGAATCTTGACCCTTTTCATTTCCTACCCCTTATATTTTCTGGTTGTTTCTCTTCTGCTCGTTGTGTTCTGAATTATCTTTTGAATTGTTTCCTTGAGTTTGCTAAACGTTTCCCTTGAGAAAATTAAGGGCATCTTTATGTCTTGAATTTTCATCTTTCAAGACTATCGACCAAGTTTTAGCAAGTCACTAGTAATCGACAAAGTCAAGATTCGCAAGTCATTGGTCAAAGCAAGTCAACCCAACAAGTAGTATGAGGGTGATGGATTCATTGGTGCGTGGTCGCATGACATTCACGTAAGTGATTGTCATAACAGGTTTGAAATTTCGTTCGATTCGATCCCGAATTTTAATCTCGATCCGCAGTGCGTGTCTTGCATAATTTTTATGTTGTCTTTGTAGCCGTTGCTTTTGAGTTTATTTTTGCAAGAGTGTTTTCAACCTTATACCAACGTGATCGAACTTCGAACCGTCTCATATTCTTGTTGCTCAAGGTTGACGAGTTGTTTTAAGAAAGGGTAAAGGTTATAATTTTTACACGAGCTCACATGTTTTTTGAGAAGTATGTGGCAGGTGAAAATTCATGGTGTTAAAGATGACGAAAGAATGTCAAGATAGAGCTTTATGGAGAAGATTGTTGTCCTTGTTTTCTAAACTACAAAGTGGGGCATTGATGACACTAGAAAGTTGTCGTTCGCTCCAGAAGAGAAGTTGTCATTCGCTCCAGAACAGAACAGACGTTGTCGTTCGCTCCAGAACAGACGTTGTCGTTCGCTCCAGAAGAGAAGTTGTCATTCGCCCTAGAACAGAAGAAGTCATCCGCTCCAAGACGAGAAGATGTCGTTTGCTCGAGAATAGAAGTTTGTACATATTAGAAATATGAAAGAGGTAATTTCATTATTAAGGAAAGCAAAATCTAAAGGTACGCAATTCATCTCTTGTTGTTATTAGTAACAAGTTGGACGTTAAGTTAGTTGCATCAACCTTTATAGCTTTATAGCTTTTTATAGGACATATTTCTTTTTTTCTAACTTGTTTATGTTCGTGAAGAAGTTATCTTTCCAGAATTGGTTATTCACACACCCAGGTATGTCCTATGTACTCTTGATTCTAAAATTATTCTTTGCTCACTAACCTTGAAAACTTTGAACAAGTGAGAAATGCAGTAAAGATTACGTCGACCTCGTATCAAGGTGTTATAGTGAAAGAGATTCAACAAGAATATCGAAGCGAGAGCCCTTGGTAAAGGAGAATTATTCTAGAGAAGCACATTCAAAAATGCAAGAGATGTAGTTCATACAGGTTTGCTCAAGTGTGGAGAGGTCCTTACCTCGTTGACTCCATCATCGGTCAAGGGGCACATGAATTGGTAACTCTTGAGGGAGAGTTGATTCCAAAGCTTGGAAATCAACCAAACTCAAAACTCTATTTATTTATTTTCAATTAATTTATTTTTCATAATCGCTTTACTTTATATTATTTTATTATGAGAAAAACCATTGAATACATCAATGGTTGTACTAACCAAGTGTTTACATTTTACAGCATTTTTCCAAAATCTCAAAGTATTCTCAATCTTGTTTATTATATATCAAATGTTTCTTCATAATATTATACCAAGAATCTTGGAGCATATTATCTCGTGTTTACAGTCCACGTCGCCAATCTTGGAGCATATATTATCTTGGAGCATATATTATCTCAGAGCATATTATCTTATTTTTGCGGGCTTGCGCTCACAGACCTTGAAGAATATTTTCTATTTATTACGCCTCGCACTATGTGGCCAACCTTGGAGTTCATCCTAGCGCTCTTGCAACCTTATCTTCCTGCCCTTGAATTATATGGATACGGAAGCATCTTAATTCGATCCTAAAAGTATCAAGTTCTACCATATATCTTATTCTACTATTTTTGGTGCTTACTCTATGCAATCTTAATATTGGAGTTTTACCCTTGATCTGGGCATATCTTCAGACTCTTGAAGCCGTTTTCAGTCTTGAGTATAGTTCTCAATCTTGAGCACGTTTATAGTTTTGAGCTCGTGCTAAGCATCTTTGGAGCTTGCCCTCCAAAGATTGAGCCTAGTCCTTGGTCTCGAGCATATCGTCAGTCTTGGAGCCTAGACCTCGGTCTTGTAAAAGTAGAGCCAATGTCCAATGGTATAGTCTAATTTTTACTTCTTGTTTTGCGGATTGCGGTTTAATTACAAGAGTAAATATTTTTATTATCACAAATAATCCACTAAAAATCTAGTATGCCACATATTACAAATAAAGGAGTCTATCCTCCAGTCCTAGTCGAGTCTATCTTCCACATCTAATCAAGTGTTTATCCTTCAATTCTACTCAGGAGTTTATCCTCGATTACGGTACGGAGCTTAACCTCGATTCGAGCTTTGTCCTCAACATTTTTGGAGTTACCCCTCGATTCTATAAGAATGGAACTTGTCTTCCAGATTTGAGCTTAGTCCTCGGCCTTGAGCTTGATCTGCGGTGGAGATCTTCCTCCAGACCACAGTGCGGCCAGATCTGCAGAGCGGCGATCTGCTTTGTAGAGGATGCGTCCTCGGATTGACGGACCAGGGCTTAGCCGCCGTTAAGAGAGTCCTATAATATCCCTCAAGGTAAGCCATGATCATGCGTACATAAGTGCAGGGTGTACACTGCGAGGTTAGTACATTCACGTAACAATAGAAGCGATAGAAGCGATAGCGACAATAGTGATTAAGTCCTTGGACCACCAAGGCTAATTACTTAGCAAGAAATTTGTCGAAGCGGACTAGAAAAATGTCTTGCTCTACAGACTAAGCAAAAGATCCACAGTAGCAACAGAAGTTAAGCCCTTTGGAATGACATAAGGCACACATACGAAGAAGCCCTTTGAAAGATAAGGCATACACACGTAAAGCCCTTTGAGAGACAAGGCACAAAGTATTTAACCATCCTCGAGAAGGTTAAATAATAGTTCATACGATGCATAATCAAAAGTCAAACGAAGTATTCAACAGATCAAATCACCGCAAGTTTTGCACAATCTAATGGGTCTCAACTATCCCCAGATTGCACAACATGTGGCTAGCCTTCCTCTTTTAAGGTTAAGGAAAGTCCAAAGCTCGTGTATACTAAGCGAACATCTCTTGTCCAACAAGCCATATCAAGGTTCAAACTCTAGTGTTTCAAAGCAAGGTATAAGCCCTAGGTAAGCCCCTCGATAATCTATTCGTTGTATATTCAAGTTCAACATACGATTTACTAGTCATCGCTACGTGAAACAGTCACATCAGGTTTTGAATCTCTTATCTTCCGTTTGAATTTCAATTTTCTGAGCGATGGTATTAATTCTGGAACTATAGTGGTATTCTGACTAGACCTGTAATGTTAGTTGTTCTATCTATTCTGCTTTGTTCTGAGTCATGTGTATAGAGTTGTTTCCTCAAGATTGCTGAAAGCTGCTCTTGAGAAAACAAGGGGCATTTGTTATGACCAGATTTTACACTACCCAGAATTGGCAGTTCTGGATAGACGTTGCGAATATGGTACAGAGCAGGACAGAAGAACAATGGCAGTTATAGCCCAGAACAGGTCAGAAGAACAATGGCAGTTATAGCCCAGAACAGGTCAGAAGAGGTATGGCAGTTATAGCCCAGAACAGGTCAGAAGAGGCATGGCAGTTGTGGTCAGCAGAGGTCAACTATAGCGGTTACAAAGATCATGAGATAATGGAAGATATCATAGCTGAGAAGAAGTGGAGTCAATGGAAGTTATTTAACCACCTAAGATCATGGGTAGTTATTGGCATGCAGTTCTGCGGATCAGAATAGAAGTCATAATGGGAAGTTACAAGTCATGCATAGTGGGTAGTTATCCAACTACCTAAGTTCATGAGATAGTGGCCCTAGATTTTAGGAGTTGTATTGTGAGCATTCTACCTATATATAGAGGCTCACTTAGTCATTTTGGGAGAGCTTTGGGAGAGGTTTTTCCTTAGGTTTTCCTTATACTTTCACATAGAAGTACACATAATCGAGATATTAGCATTATTCGCTAGTCTCTCCTACGAAAGTCATCCTATTGTAATCTAAAGCCTTGTAATCATCATGAGATTAATAAAAGAAGTCCTGGCTTGGTAGCCCGCAGTTTTCCCCATCTTCTTCTCGGGGTTTCTGCGTCATCAATCTTGTTGTCCCCTCGATTCTGCTCGGAGAAGGCTATGTTCTGCTCTGTTTCATCAATCTTGTTGTCGTCAGTTCTGTTCGGAGAATATTATGTTCTGTTCTGTTTTGCAAACAGTACTAGTTGACCCATCTTAGCTCTTTTTCACCCTTGTAGAAATTTTACCAAAACACGTACCATCTTGCTCTTCATCTGAAGAGAATGTCAGCTGCTTTCGCGGCAAATGTGCCGGTGTTCGTGGGTGGCCTCATCACCCAAATTGCTATGCGGACAGTAGACTTTGTTGACGACCCGTAACATGCTATCGCGGGCAACTGTCTTCTTGATACGAACTACTTTCATTCTCCTTTGAACTGGCTGACCCTCAATTCGGTGGGTAAACGTATTTGGATGATCAACAGGGTTCCGAGCATTGAGCTTCCTGCACCTCTCTCTCAGGTGGAGCTGCGAGCGGACTAACCCTTCTACACTTTACCACTTGAGGGAGCTCCTGCTCCTAATGTGCCTGTCCGCACTTACGGACGGCGTGAGACGCACCCTCCCGAGACCTCTTCTACTGGCGTTGAGGAGCCAACACAGGTACCTCCGCAGGTCTCCGCAGCTTCAAGTGCTCCGCCGTACCACCCTCTGCATCCCGACGTCATCGCGATGATGGAGCGCATGGATTTGGGCATGACTGGTATTCATTCTGTTCTTGATACATTTCGGCAGGAGTTCCGAAATGACATGAGCTCGACGCACGCTCGGATAGACCCTCTGTATGCGGATGTTGGTTTGGGTCAGTTCCCTGTTTATGATGATTATGCTAGTCGAGGGTTTGGTTCTTCTGATGGTCCATTTCTCTCTTATTACACTTGGCCCGACGGAGGGTATGGGGCGCCGGGCGTACATGGGTCATGTGACATTCGCCCCGACTACTTCTCGAGTCCTGCTTTTGGGGGCTCTGCTAGAGGCCCCGGTTGGTATGGAGCGCAGTAGACGACCTATGCTGGAGACGCGGGCGCGTCAGGAGATGCAGCTTTCGGGATGACCGTAGATGACGAGCAGGATGACGACGATCTTGCGGCTATCGATGAGTACACCGACGACTCTCCTTAGTGGCGCGCTGGCCACTAACCCCTGAGCATCTGCTGGCTTGGGGGAACTCCTCTGTATAGTATGTTTTCTGTTCCCTACTCTCGTGTTTGCTCCTTCCCCATTATTTATTTCAGTCCTCCAGTTGTGTTTTATGGTTAAGGTTGTTGGTTATTGTTTGCTGCTGATCACACTGAGGACATTGTGATGTTTAGGCTTGGGGGAGGGGTTGCTTTATTTTCTCTTTTGTATTTGTGTGTTAGTTTTATTACTGCTTTCCTTTTTCGTTTCCTTTTTCAAAAATCCAAAAAAAATTAAAAAATGTCAAAAATTTTCAAAAATAGAGTCAGTTAGATGTTGAAACGTGCAAAACGACGATGATTTAATTGCCTAATGTTTGTCCTTTTCTTACACATAACATGATTGAGCATGTGCTTCACGCGTTACAGAGTTGATCTTACGAGTCAGTTGCTAGAATGTTTTTGTTGAACCACAGACTCGGCCGGTAATTAGTGAGCTACATATGTGGAGATGATTAGAGCCTCCAAGGCCAGTGACATCTATGACTGGTCTCCTTGTTGTTAGGTTGTGTGTAGTTTCTCCTCGTGCAGGGCGTAATATTAACATGCATAAATGTGAACTCAATCTGCTTAATACTGAGTCGTGTCGGGTTGGTGGCTAGCGGCATTACATGAGGAAAGGCAGCACTTATACTTGTTTTATGAGCTCCACATTAGCCAAATGACCTATTTTTCTTGCCCTTTAGATTATAGGTTTACCACTTTTTGCACCCCGTCTTAGCCTTGAAGCCTGTTTTTATACTACATTTTATCTACCCACTTACCTTTTCAGTTTACCTACCCTTTTCGGGACAGTTGCATATTGATTATGGTATGTTTAGATTACGCTTGAGGCGTTGAGTCAAGGTTGCAGAAAAGAGTACAAGTTGGAAGCTTATGTTTACTGTCATTTACCGTTACCCCCGTTCTTATTGTTATTTGCTTTTATTTCGAAAAAAAAAATAAAAAAAAAATCAGAAAAAAAACAGAAGATCAAAAAAAAAAACGAAAAAAAAAGAAGAAAAAAAAAACAAAAACACAAAAATATGTTGTTTTATTTTGGGGTATGTACATAATGCGGTTGGTTGACGTGATTATTCGACTTTTCTTACGGAGGTTGTATATTGAACTTGAGTTTATTTTGCCTCCGAGTCGACAGAGTCGGATTCATTGTTGTGGTGAGTTGATTTAGTAGTTATATGCAACTACCGATTTTAGCTCCACTTATCCTAAACGCGCTTGGCGCAACCACCTTTCACCCTTTACCCTGGCCTTCCCGCGTAAGTCCTTGGCATGTATTCTGGTCATTCGTTTGGTTGGGCACGTACTTATGTTGTAGAGATTGTTTTCACATTCGATTGCAGGCGTGTTTCACGAGTCGAGATGGTGAGTGAGTTACCTTTGCATTATTACAGATATTTCACATATACTCACCCTGTTCTTAAATGAGCGAATAGTGAAACCCGCGAGGACACTACATTATTGGTCTCCTAGGGTCGCCGGTTCACAAATCATTTCTATGCGGCTTGATAAGTATGTATTGACTTTGTTTCTGCAGTTGGGAATTTATTCCTAACACTTTCGACTGCTCATGATTGTTTAAGTTGTACATGATTAGCGACAGTTGCATGTTCGGCTATGAGTCGTCATTTCTCATCTTTTTATGGTGTGTTTAGTTTTAGTTGAGTCACTTGCTCGAGGACGAGCAAGAGTCTGGCTTGGAGGAGTTTGATATCTGTTATTTTTATACGTTTTTACCCCCGTACCGAGCTACTTTTTATTGTCAAAATGCGCCCTTTGGGGCCATTTTGTTCTCACATATCGCTCGAGTTGCACTTTTGGTGTTTTTCTGTGGTTTGCAGGAATTTGTAGCATTTCCGTGCATTTGAGCTGAAAAATGAAAGTTATGACGGAAAACCAAAAGTCGAGGCGAAGACGAGCTCGGGATTGAAGTGAAGTAAACGACTTGGGCGAAACCAGAAGTCATGGCCAAGTGGAAATTAGAAGTCAAAGCCCAAAGAGAAGTCCAGGCCATTTTGAGGGCCGGCCGGTCAACCTTGACCGGCGGCCGGTCGGCCGGCTAACGGCTTCTGTTGACTTTCTACGGAGATTTTGAGCCCCAAAAATTGGGCTACGTATTCGGTGGCCGACCGGCAACCGGCCGGCCGGCCTTGGATTTTTATCTGACGAATTTAATTAGTATTTTTATTATTATTTAGTTTTAAGAAAGGCTATAAATAAGAAACTCGTGAGTTAGGTTAAGGTTATCATTCATTTTTACTACTTTTACTGTTTTTTTTAGAAATTGCTCTCTCTAGAAAACTTCAAGCCTCCTTTAATTTCATCTTCGAACTTTGTAACCGTCGGTACTCAGGATTAATCTCAAGTTTATTTCCAAATTGGTAATTTCATGTTTATTGTTCTCAATTTCCTTTATTTAATTATTAATATGTCTTTTGCCCTAATTATGAGTAGCTAAACCCTTAACTTGGGTTGAGGGGGAATTACGCCTTTAATCCGGTGTTTTGGTTAAATTGTTGCGATTAATTGGTTTATGCTTGTGCGATTTAATTTCTTCCTGCGCGTTTAATTATCAATTGAATTTAGGGACGCCTTGATTTAATTGAACCTAGGGTAATATTGATTTAAGATCGAAAGCCTAATCAATATTAGACCACTACGCGTAATTGATGAGACGATTTAGTAAGTCGCGAGAGCCCGCTAAATTGGCTTAAGGTAACATTGATTCGAGAGAACGTGTTTTGCCCTTATCGCCTTGCATATTCTGATTGATTGCTATCTCGTGAAAGTTATATTATCCGGATTATTGTCATAAGGAACCCGAAGCTCTAGCCTTTCTATCTATCGTTTTATCCCACTTTTATTTCTTGTTATTAGTTTTATAGTTTTTCAACCAAAAATTGCCATACTTAGGATTGACCTAGCAACTAAGTGTCTTGCGAGTATTCGTTTCTCTGTGGTTCGACCCCTTCTTACCGCTAGCTATTGTTAGTAGTCCGTAGGGTTTATTTTTGATATCGGCGATACGACTTAGCCGTGTCAATATGTTTCATCTAATTGTTCTTATCAACATAAGCATGCTCTTAACTCACCTCTCTCTCTCAATTAGGCCGGCCCCCTATAGTGTGTAACACACACTTGTTTTTGTATTTTTGGCTTATATAAAAACATGGCTAGCTAAATTCATTTATGGGCATGCAAACATCTCTCTAAAACCTCTCTTAAACTCTCTAAAATATTACTCCCTCCGTCCCGGTCATTTGTTTACACTTTCTATTTAGGGGGTTACGGGTCATTTGTTTACACTTTCCATAAATGGTCATGGGTGACCCATGTGGGAGGTGGACCCCCACTCCTTTAACCAATTACATTTCATAATTTTAAGCAAGCGGGACCTCCTTTGTACTTATATTATTATTTTATTAGTTTTTTCTCTACCTCTCTCCTCACATCGATAAATGTGTATAAAGTAAACGTAAACAAATCACCGAGACGGAGGGAGTACTACTAATATTACTAAGTGTTAGTAATAATAATATACATATTATCAAGTAACTATTAAGTGATTTCTAGTCTAAATCACTAGTAGTTTTTGGAGTACTTCTTGGGTGCAACAAGAAGGATGTTTCCTACTTTGGAAACTCGGGTTTTGGAGGATCATCCTAACTCATAGCTCAAGAAAAAAATCGAGAAAGGAGTTCTCGTATTTGTGCCCATTTTATTCCTTAAGAGAAGGTATAAATTTGTACAAACTTAAGCTACAAAGTAAATTGTAACTACATAGATCTTGCTCATCAAATTAGAGTAATTTGATTTATACTAATAATGGATTAGTATAGAGGTTATCGGAACCCAACACTAATATCGCACCGTAACTCTATTGTATGCTTATGATACTATTGTTATAATTTTTCTTATTAATTGAATTATAATTGTATACTATGTTTTATATAATTTACTGTTTTGAATTGCATGCTTATTATAACTTGATTTATAACTTGAGAAATGTTATTATTTGCTATATGTAACATTCATGTACGTTATAAGATGTACTGTTTATTATACACATTTTGATATGAGCCTAATGATGGCCAAGGAGCAATCACGGTTATGTGCGGGTTTGAAGAAGCTAATACGGTTCACTGTAGGTACCCCGAGATCATTACCAAGGGGCATGGGGGGATTGCATATTTTATTTCGGCTTATTGAGAGAATGTAATATGACTCTATTTATATAATATCGAGTTGTAATATGATAACAACCGGTTTTGTAATATAAAGTACTTAATTAATAATTTCGCCTAGTTTAATTAAGTCACGAAAAAGCGGGTTGTTACAGTTGGTATCAAAGCTGTCTTGCGACTGTGAGTAACTTAAAATTTACTCAACTAGCGAGAGACACCTGGGCTCGACATATACATAATATGTTTCCGGCAAAGACTTATAGGATCAAATAATAAATTAGAAATTTTAGCTCGCTAAATTAATAACATAGAACGCTTTAAAATGTGAGGAATGGTAGAAGATTATTTTTATGCATAGAACATGTTTGTTAAAATGTCGACAAACTTATTTCGTACTATGTTTGTGTAAAGTGAGGACAAAAGATATTGTCTTCTAAGAAAGGTTGTTTCTTTTGATGCATATAACTTGTTTGTTAAAATGTCTCGATATCTTATGTTAGGCTTTTAGTCCCCAAATTTTCCATTCGCGATGCTTTGATTGTTGATTTTGTTTTTTTACTGATAATTTAATTTAACCAAATTTTCAATAAGTTATATTGAAATGTACATCAGGTTATAATGAAATGAATCTGAGGTTATAATCAAATGAACTTCAAATTATGATGAAATGAACCTCAAGTTATAATGAAATAAACTTAAGGTTATAGTATAATGTACCTTATGTAATAGTAGAATGTACCTCAAACTATTATTAAATGATTCTCGTTTTACAGTAAATTGAACCTCAAGTAATAGTGAAATGAACATCAGGTTATAAAGAAATGAACCTCAACTTATAATGAAATGAACCTCAGGTTATAATGTACTTCTTACCAAAATGTACCTCACGTTATTGAGAAAATGTACTTCAGTTGTTACTGAAATATATCGAAAGTTGTTGAAAATTATACCTCGTATATTCAACATAACCAGATATTCAAATGAACCTGGTTATGTTGAAGTTTACTTCACTTATTATTTGTAAAAATGTACTTAGAGAAGTATAAGAATGAACTTATGCTAGGAAATGTGCCTCCTTTCTGATTTGATTGCATAATCATGTCGAAAACTAGCCATTAACTCAACAACATTAGGAATATACCTCGTAGTTAAATAAAATGAACATCGTATATAAATGAAATGAACCTCGTATGTAAATATATGCATCAACTTATCTACTCTGTCATAATTTCAAAATATTTTAAAATGTACCTCATATGTAAAAGTAATGTACCTGTTGAATAATTAAAATGAACATTCAAGGTTACTAAAATGTACCTCGTATTATTCATTGATGTTCTGATTTTTATGTCTTTACAAGAAAGAGGTATAACTTCAAGTCAATCAAGCAATGCTAATAATGAAATGAACCAGAGGTTATTATGAAATGAACTTAAGGTTATAGTAGAATGTACCTCATGTAATAGTAGAATATAACTCAAATTTTTATAGAGTAAATCTCGTGTTATAGTAGGCTGAACCTCAAGTTATAGTGAAAGGAACCTCACGTTATAACGAAATGAACCTCGTGTTATATATAATGAACCTAAGGTTATTGTAAAATGTATCTCATGTTGTAGTCGAATGTACCTCAAATTATTATAGAAGGTACCTATTAAGTCTATAGACGACCACAAAGTGTGAAGCTAAACGTGTCCTATGAAATTGTAAGATAAAAATTTACGAGAAGACAATTGTACATATTGAAAATGTTGTAAAAAAAAGTCTAAAACATAAGAAAAATAATTCTAAAAGAGTTACTCAAAAAAAAAAATTATAGTACAAAGTCGACAATACTAACAAAGTAACATCTGATTACAAATGCATGCTGAGGTGGACTGGTAGGAGGAGCGCGATGGATGCAGAGGCAGTAACATCATCCTTGGCATTGCTCTTTAAAAGTTAAATCAAATCAGGTTAACGAACTATGATCCAGCCATCAGCTGCGTTTCAATGTTAAAGCAGCCAAGTTAAAAATCGGGCAGTATTTATAACGGCGAACAGTTTACCACCACCACCGTCTCAACAACTTAATTCCTAATCTAAATAGGGATGGTTAGTCATTCAACATTCTGTACACTTCCTAATTTCCTATCACCAACGTCTAAAGCTATGCAGTATGCACGACAAACTAATATATACGAGTATGCATTACCAAAAAAAAGCCTCGATTTGAAGCCAATGAGCACATTTTTTGCCATACATCAAAAAACCAACAACACAAAGACAACGACAAACATCTAAAAAGAGATAAAGAGAATGTACGTTACCTCGACCATGAGAACACCGCGCATAATAGGCCTCCCGGGGAAATGACCAGGGTAGAAATTATCATTAATCATAACATTCTTAATCGCAACCACCGACACTCCAGGGTTGTATTCAACCACTCTCTCCACTAACAGAAACGGAAACTTGAATCATCACCACAAAAAAAGTCACCAGCAATTCAGCAAACGCTCAGAAACTCAATCCCCTAACCCTAATCTCAAACCATATATTGCCCTATCAAACAACCCATAGAATCATCATCGTTCATAATGAGACTTTTTTTTGTGATGCAAATTGAAAGAGAAGAAATGAACACAAAGGTTAAAAGGAATGAACACAGAAAGTGAAATAAATGAACATGCAAGTAAAAGAAATGAACTTAAAACATGTTATAATAGAAAAACTCATTGAGACAAATCAACAAGCACCTTATGTGCATGCTAACTACCACTCACAAAAACAAAAACGAGTGTTTGTGAAAAATTGATGACGTAGGTGATGAATTGTCCTTAAAAATGATCAAAACATAAAAATAAAAAAATAAAAAAATAGATAAGATTGGGAAATTAGTTTCAGTAGACAAATAAGCAAAATTCATGTAATAATTGATCAAAGTGATGATAATCGAACCACAGAACAGAGAACTGATAAATTAGCATGCCAAATGCAAATAGAACATCGATTAAGCATGATTTCAACAAAAATTGAACAAACAAAATTGAGGTAAATTGAAAGTTAGACAAAGTATGAAATTAGGGTTTAAAAACAGAAAATTAGGCTGAAAATTATACCTGAGGTTGTGTTAATAATGACAAAAGAACAAAGAAGTTGAAAACTTGAAATCGAAATCAAAGTTGAAGAATTGGAGCTGAAAATCGAAGAAAACGAAGGCAGAAATAACAATAGAACAATGATGAAGTTGGTTGTATAATTTGATTTTAGTTAATTGATATTGAGTGAGCGAGGTAGAGGAGTAAATTGAGTATAATTTGAGTCGTTAGATTTGATTGGATGGATGGATATGATTAGTTCTCATAATTCTCATATAAGGATTAGTTCTCATATGAACCTATGTGTATATATATATATGGAGTCAAGATCCGGTACATCCTAATATATTTTTAAATCTTACATCCTAATAACAACCATTAGATTAAAGATATTTGGACAATTGAGATTGAGCCACGTCGCCAAACTAAATTGTTACACGCACTCAAACTAAATTCTCGTATCACTTTCCCTCATCTTTTTTCTTCCTGCAAATATCAAAACCACTTCTTTTTTCTCTCTAATCTCATTCAAATTCAAAATCCAAAAAAAACTATGCGACATTCATCGTTTAATTGCATTCGATTGCTGATATATATGTTTTTTTTAATCAAAGTTACTTATCAACAAGTTCAATTGCGAAAAAGTTGTTCATTTTTCAATCACGAGGTACAAGATTTAGTTAATTCGAATTTTGTTCATATTGTTTTCCAAATTTTTTATGATTGTATGCATAATTAACTTAATATTTAGTTTTCAACGTACATGTTTTCGATGTTTTCATCATTATCAATATATTTTTTACATTCTTTGTGTTGAAATTAGGGTTGATATTATTGTTCTAGTCAATTAAGTTATTATTTTTTGTGTTCTTGCGTGTTGCTTTGTGGGTGATCGATGAAATGTCTCAATGAAGTATGACACTTCTTATATAAAAAAGTGATATTTTTTGTGGTGATAAATGATACTCTGTACTTGTTATGAAATAAAGATGATACTTAGTTCATAAACTTTTTAATTCATCTGATATTTCTTCCTGTATAAATGTGAAAGTTATTTTGGGTAGTGTTGATACTTTTTGTTATGATAAATGATACTTTTAATAGAGAATGGTGATACTTTTATATATGTTATGATACATTTAGTTTTGTTGGTGATTCTTTGTACAATGTTGTGATAGATGGTTGCGATACTTTTAATATAAGATAATGATACTTTCATTCCAATAAATGAGTGTCAATAATTATGTTTTGTGTGGTGTATATTGCAGAATATTATTCTACGTAGTTTTTCAAAGAAACCAACAAGTTCGAAAAAATCAAGAGGATGACGACAAGGAAAGACAGAGGTAGTGGTTAGACTTAGTAGAAATATAGTTAGTGTGACATTATTGTAATAGGATTAAGCTATCAATTTATATCATACAATGTAGTAATACTTTTTTTTTTTTAAAAAGGTTGTGATTTTTTATATGAACATTGTGATACTTTATTTGAAATGTTGTGGTACTTCATATAGAGTATTGTGATACTTCTTGTGAAGTGTTACGATACTTTTTGGAATTTCAAATTTTTGGAATTTTAGAAAAATTTGAAATTCCAATGTTTTTGGAATTTCAAATTTTTGGAATTTTTAGAATTCCATTTTTTTTGTTAAAATTTCGATTTATTTGGTTAAAATTTCAAATCAAAAACTGGACTCTAGGACTCTAAAAAATATGTGGACTCTAAAGAACCTAATTATATATATATATATATATATATATAAACAAGTTCAATTAAGTTACACTATATTTGCTAAGTTTCGTACGCTGAACTGGAGAAACTTGAAACTGTTGTACTGTACGAATGAAACTGTTATGTATAAACCGTGAAACTGTTGTCAGAAAAGGCCAAAACACGGTAGGTCGGCCAAATGGCCTGACCGGCCGGCCCGCACTTTTTCGTGAGATTTAATCTCAACCATTGATCTTGTTAATCCAAAGGCTAAGATTGAAACTTACGAACTTAAAATATTTAAGCAACTTAATTGAACTTTACTCTATATATATATATATATATATATATATATATATATAGAGAGAGAGAGATAAGATCCGGTGAGTCCACCTAAATATTTGAGTCCGTGAGTCCAGTTACAATATCACAAGTATTAAGGAACAATATCACAACATATAGGAGACAATATCACGATAAAAAAAAAAAAGGAAAATAAAGGGTTCAGAAAATTTGTGCGTAACCTATGACTTTGTCTCCGGCAAGTACTGACACAGTGTTAAAAAATTTCGAATTTTTGTGATATTGTTAGTTATAGTATGTGATATTGTTAGTTATAGTGTGTGATATTGTGATCTGGACTCACGGACTCAAAAAGATAAGTAGACTCACATGATCCTATTTATATATATATATATATATATATATATATATATATATATATATATATATATATATATATATATATATATATATATATATATATATATATATATAGAATTAGGTTCTTTAGAGTCCACATATTTTTTAGAGTCTTAGAGTCCAGTTTTTGATTTGAAATTTTAATCAAATAAATCGAAATTTTAACAAAAAAAATGGAATTCCAAAAATTCCAAAAATTTGAAATTCCAAAAACATTGGAATTCCAAATTTTTGTGGAATTCCTGGAATTTTTGGAATTTCAAATTTTTGGGTTAAAATTTCAATTATTTTGGTTAAAATTTCAAATCGTAAAGTGAATTTCTGGTGACTACAAAAATATGTGGACTCTATATAACTTACCTCTATATATATATATATATATATATATATATATATATATATATATATATAGATTTAGGATCATGTGAGAACCTATAACTTAGTGAGAACTGTGAGAACCAATCTCCACCTCTCATTGACTATTACATCTACGGTTGAAATTAAATTCAATTGAAGCCCACCTGAGTACTGTACTTCTCTGCCATCCTCTTCTACCCAAAGTTTCAATTATCTCAAAAGTCAACGCAATCATATTAACGGTCAACATAATCATCACTAATCTTTGATTTGACAATTGCCAACATTTTCACGCCAAAGTCGGTAAATTAAACGTTGGTCAACATTTTCACCACTCCCACCATAAATTTGACCACCACCTACAACGTTATCGTATCGATCTTTTGATAGTGTTTAAATTTTAACGTGGACAACCATATAAGCGTCAATGTTTTGCCCAGATTTTGTTGATCTCAATCTTTCCTATAAGCATTCGATTTTCATGTCGACTACCCAAAATTTTAATTGACACATTTAATACTGTTAGTAAAACTACCAGACCTCTTTTTCGCTCCAACGTATAACATTGATTTTGAGTGCATTGTCAAGCTTGTTATTTATTTTATTTGATATACTATGACGTCTGTTAGTAAAACTACCACACCTCTTTTTTTTCCTGTCAAGGAAAAAAAAAATGTAGCTTAATATAGTGACCATTGTAAGATCATTTTATAAATAGACTAAGCACAACTAGCTACTATTACCGTAGCTAGAACACACCAAAACAATCAAAAGTTGTCTATTAAAGTATATCATATTTAACCAATTACGATAAAGTATGTCATATTCAACTACTACCTGAGTGTATAGTATGCCACATTCCACCAGATACAGTAATATGTCATCTGGATACATTAATAAGTATATTAGATACAAAAAAGTTGCAGATATGCTAATAAGTCTAGAAAACGAGCCAACTTTACAAAGAGTATAATAATATTATCATCTAGACAAAATGTTATGTAAATAATATAAAATGATTATTTTTACGAAACATGGACTCCTTCATTTACTTGTTGAACTCTTGGACTTCAATTTCACGCAACACATCTTCAAATATTTCCAAGTTGCTTCTGTGCATGAATAAAGTATCCAGATACAATGAAATGTTATCAAGATACAATAACATATTATTCAAATAAGTATGACAATATCAAGATATATTAATATATTATCCAGATACAATGAAATGATACCAAGATACAATAAAATATTATCCAGGTACAATATATTTTCCACCTTATAGTGCAGATCAAATATTGCTCGGACAATTTCTACTATCGTGATGTCCAATTAATAGATAATATATAATATACACTATGTTCATATCTACACTCATATATTAACAAGATACAACTAACATGATGGGTGATAACTAATTACACTAACAAGCTACCTAAATGCATTGAAAAAGATCAGCACATATATAGCAATACATATTTAGTAACAATACGATATGAGTAATTTGTTTTTTTAAATACATTAATATGTAACACAGATGCACCTATACGATATCAAGATACACAAAAATTACAACAGTCCAATCATAAATAATTATTATCGATGTTAATGAATCAAATCAGGAATGTCCTAAACAATGAACTTAATTACAATTCTATATTCCAAAACAGTTTTAAGTCGCTAAAAAGTTGTAGTGTAGGATTAACCCTTAGAGTACAGACTAATTAGAATTCGGACAAATTAGAAACACCAAACTCCAGATTCAACAAATTTAAACAATTTAGGACAAAACAACACTACTTACAACTTCAGCATACAAACTTATTTTCTATAGAACTCTATCCCGAACTCTATCCCAACTTGTAAAGCTATCAAAACACGCATGCCTAATGCAGGTATAGATACACATACATGCTTTCGAGATACACTTATATGATATCAAGATACACAAAAATTACAATAGTTCAATCGTAGATAATTATTGTCAATGTTATAGTATTACAACAATTCAATCAAAAATTGAATTTTAGTGTTACCTAATGTCATCAAAAATTGAATTAAATCTACTGTTGTTTCATTTTCTATTATCCATGTTGATGAAAATATAATATTTTTACTTGTGTAAATGTATCTACTTATGAATTAATTATGAATTAATAACACATACGTAATTCGGTATTCAAATTCGATTCTATGAAACACTACAATCACTAAAAATTTCATCAAAGTAGAAAGACTCAATTTTTCGCTGCATAAACCCTAATTTTAAAAATTAAGATGACATGAAAAATCAAATTTACCTTCTTATATTAACTTCAAAGAAAAGCACGGTGGTTTTCGTGGTGGTTTGCCGGTGATATTGGCGGTGGTTGTCGGGTATGTTGGTGGTGATTGGCTGTGATTTGGCTATGCTTTGCCGGTGATTTTGGTGGTTATTTGTTGGTGCTTCCGCGGTGGTTTGTCGGTGATTTAAACGGTGGTTGTCGGGGATTTATGGGGTGGTAGTAGGGGATTGGTGGTAAGTTTTGGGTTTTATTGCTGGTGCTTTGGAAAATTAGATTCGATTAAAGAAGATTGGGAGATTAAAGGAAGGGATTTAATTGCAACCGTAGGATCTTTGTTTGATCTAATGGTTACAATTGGTTCTCACAGTTCTCACTGAGTCTATGGTTCTCACAGGATCTTGACTCTATATATATATATATATATATATATATATATATAGGGTTGAGTTCCCATGAGAAATACCCCTTATATGAGAAATATGAGAAATAATCATAACCATTCATTGTTTTAATCTAAGGGTTGAGATTTATAGTTTTTTTAGGTGAGAGAAGATTTATTTATTTTTTTTTTTTTTTTTTAATGTGAGGGGAGATTTATTTATTTATTTTTTTTTTTTTATGAGGGTAGATTTATTTTTTGTTTTTTTTTTCTTTATGTGGGGGGATTTATTTTTATTTTTTTATTTTTTTTTCTTTATGTGGGGGGATTTATTTTTTATTTTTATTTTTTTTTTCTTTATGAGGGGGATTTATTTTTTTTTTATTTTTTTTTCTTTATGAGGGGGATTTATTTTTTTTTTTTTTTTTTCTTTCATATTTTTTCTTTCATTTTTTCATTTTTTTTTTATTTTTTTATTTTTTTTTTTCTTTTTTTTTTCCAATTTTTTTTTTTTTTTGTTTCTTTGTTATTTTTTGTTTTTTTTTTTTTTTTTTAAATTGTTTTTAAATTTTTTTTTTCAAAGCCATTTTTTATGATTTTATATTCTTTTTTATCAATTTGATTGTTTGTTTTTTTTTTTTCTTTTATATTTTTTTTCAATTTTATGTTCTTTATTTTTTTGGGGATAATTTAATATGTATATGTTTTTATAATGCATGTTATTGGAATTTACGCTTTGTTACTAAAATGAACCTCCTGTATTATTGAAATGTACCTCGAGTTATAGTAAAATGAACCTCGTATATTATTGAAATGTATCTCACTTGTTAGCAAATGGACCTCACGATATAGTAAAATGAACCTCGTATATTATTGAGATGTACCTCACTTTTCACTTTGAAATGTACCTCAAGTTATAGTAAAATGAACCTCAGATATTATTGAAATTTCTCACTCGTTATTGAGAAATTTAACTTAATAACATGTAATTGGTACATGACTTATATCCTAAACATCCAACATAAAGTAAATGAAATGAACCTCGTATTTGAATGAAATGAATCTCGTATATAAATGAAATGAATCTCGTATGTAAATGTAATGAACCTCGTATGTAACTGGAATGAACCTCATTTGTTACTGAAATGAACCTCGTATGTAAATGAAATGAACCTCGTATGTAAATGAAATGAATCTCGTATGTAAATGTAATGAACCTCGTTTGTAAATGAAATGAACCTCGTATTTGAATGAAATGAATCTCGTATGTAAATGAAATGAATCTCGTATGTAAATGTAATGAACCTCGTTTGTAAATGTAATGAACCTCGTATGCAATTGAAATGAACCTCAATTGTTACTGAAATGAACCTCCTATGTAACTGAAATGAACCTCATTTGTTACTGAAATGAACCTCGTATGTAAATGAAATGAACCTCGTATGTAAATGAAATGAATCTCGTATGTAAATGTAATGAACCTCGTTTGTAAATGTAATGAACCTCGTATGTAATTGAAATGAACCTCATTTGTTACTGAAATGAACCTCGTATGTAAATGAAATGAACCTCGTATGTAAATGAAATGAATCTCGTATGTAAATGTAATGAACCTCGTTTGTAAGTGTAATGAACCTCGTTTGTAAATGTAATGAACCTCGTATGTTACTGAAGTAATGTACATCCAGTTATAATAAAAATGTATCTCGTATGTTACTTAAATGTAATTCACTTGTTACTAAAATGAAAAAAAATGAAAAACGAATAAAAATGAAAAAAGTTACAAAAAAAAACAAGAAAATAAAATTACAAACATTAAAACAACGAAAAAAAATCAATAAAAAAAATTGAAAAAAGAAAAAAAAAATTAAAAAAAGAACAAAGAAACAAAAAAAATGGAAAAACAAAAAAAAAAAAAAAAAAAAATAAAATAAATTGAAAAAAAAAAAAGAAAAAAGAAAAAAAAAACGAAAGAAAAAAAAACCAAATCTCCCCCCAAAAAAAAAAAAAAAAAAAAACTCCCTCACAAAAAAAAAAAAGAAAAAAAAAACAAATCTCCTGAAAAAAAAGGAAAAAAACAAATCTCCCATAAAAAAAAAAAAAAAAAAAAAAAAAACAAATAACCCCACAAAAAAAAAAAAAAAAAAATCTCTCCACACAAAAAAAAAAAATAAATCTCCTCAAAAAAAAAAAAAAAAAAAAAAAAAAAAAAACAATCTCCTCAAAAAAAAAAAAAAAAACAAATCTCAAAACAAATCTCCTCAAAAAAAAAAAAAAAAAAAAACATGAATATCAACCCTTAGATTAAAACAATCGATGGTTACATGATTTCATATTTCTCACAAGTTCTCTATTTCATATTTAACCTAAATCTATATATATATATATATATATATAGAAATAGGATCTTATACATCCTCCAACAATTATACATCCTACATCCAAATCTCAGCCCTAAGATCTTGATGATCCAATGGCTCAGATTTATAGTTTTTTGGTGAGGGGAGATTTATTTATTTTTTATTTATTATTAATTTTTTTTTTTTAATGTGAGGGGAGATTTATTTATTTTATTTATTTTTTTTATGAGGGTGAATTTATTTGTTTTGTTTTTTTTTTTTTCCCTTTATGAGGGGAGATTTATTTTTTTTATTTTTTTTTCTTTATGAGGGGGGATTTTTTATTTTTATTTTTTTTTTCTTTATGAGGGGGGATTTATTTTTTTATTTTTTTATTTTTTTTTCTTTCATATTTTTTTTTTCTTTTTTTTTTCTTTTTTTTTTTTCAAATTTGTTTTTTTTTTTTTTCCATTCAATTCTCATCTACCAATTTCTACATTTAATTGTGCTAAATAAAAATATAATTCTCCTCGATCAATTTATGCATCGATTTATGTTGAATTTTCATATCGTCATCGTTCAATTTTATGTATTTCATCATCATTCATCTTCATCATCAACTGAAGCTTTTGCGTTCAACGTCATCATTATCGTCATCGTTCAATTTGATGTTCATCGTGATCGTGATCGTTCATCGTCATTTCACTTTGATGTGGTGGAACTACTATGTTCAATTAAGTTATTATTGTGTTCTTGTGTGTTGTACACTAAGTGTTTGATGAAATGTCTCAATGAGTTGCATGTAATATTATTTTTTTTAAATAGAAGTATCACTAATTTAAACTAAAAGTATCATATTATTACACAAGAAGTATCACGATGCTGTTAAATTCATTATGATTTTAATTCTACAATGTTTCATTACTCAATATATATATATATGAATTTATTGTAAGAAGTATCAAATGTTAATATAAGAAGTATCACAATATTATGTTAAAAGTAACAAAACATTATGTGGAAGTATCACTTTATTTTATATTATGTCACAATATTATGTTAAAAGTATCACTAATTTACACTAAAAGTTTCTGATGTTACACTAAAAGTATCACGATGCTGTAAATCTATAGCAAAATATTTATGTCTTACATCCTACAAAAAGTATCACTTACGATAACTGAAAGTATCACTATTTAGAACTAAAAGTATCAAAACAAATCATAGTGACTGTATAACTAAAAGTATCACTGAGTATAATTAAAAGTATCAGTCAGCTGCTGAGTAGGCCGCACGCTTTTATTTATTTTTTTGGCTCAATCTTGGCCCTCCATTCCTTTGATCTAAGGGCTTAGATTAGGATGTAGGATGTACAAAGATGTTAGGATGTACCGGATCCTAACTCTCTATATATATATATATATATTTGTATATATATATATATATATATATATCTATATATATATATATATATATATATAGAGAGAGAGAGAGAGAGAGAGATAGAGATAGGATCCGGTACATCCTTATATATATATATACATCCTACATCCTAATCTAAGCCGTTAGATCAATGCAATGGAGGGCTGAGATTAATTCGAGCAAAAAAAAAAAAAAAAAAGTGTCCGGCCGGTCGACCGGCTGCCTGTCCAGACCGGCCGGCCGGCCAGTTATAAAAAGTGTGTTTTTTTTTTTGTGATACTTTTAGCTCTCGGGAGTGATACTTTTAGTTATATTTAGTGATACTTTTTGTGATACTTTTAGGTCTCAGGAGTGATACTTTTAGTTATTTTTTTTTGTGATACTTTTAGCTCTCGGGAGTGATACTTTTAGTTATATTTAGTGATACTTGTTGTGATACTTTTAGGTCTCAGGAGTGATACTTTTAGTTATATTAAGTGATACTTTTAGTTATATTCAGTGTTATTTTTCCAGGCTGTAGCAGGATGTAGGATGTATTTTTTTTACTAAGGATGTACGTGATCCTAATTCTATATATATATATATATAGAGGTAAGATCCGGTACATCCTTATATATTTGTACATCCTACATCCTAATCTAAGCCCTTAGATCAAAGGAATGAAGGGCCAAGATTGAGCCAAAAAAAAAAAAAAAAAAAGCGCGCGGCCTACTCAGCAGTTGACTGATACTTTTAATTATACTCAGTGATACTTTTAGTTATACAGTTACTATGATTTGTTTTGATACTTTTAGTTCTAAATAGTGATACTTTCAGTTATCGTAAGTGATACTTTTTGTAAGATGTAAGACATAAATATTTTGCTATAGATTTACAGCATCGTGATACTTTTAGTGTAACACTGTGAAACTTTTAGTGTAAATTAGTGATACTTTTAACATAATATTGTGACATAATATAAAATAAAGTGATACTTCCACATAATGTTTTGTTACTTTTAACATAATATTGTGATACTTCTTATATTAACATTTGATACTTCTTACAATAAATTCGTATATATATATTGAGTAATGAAACATTGTAGAATTAAAATCATAATGAATTTAACAGCATCGTGATACTTCTTGTGTAATAATATGATACTTTTAGTTTAAATTAGTGATACTTCTATTTAAAAAAAATAATATTACATGCAACTCATTGAGACATTTCATCAAACACTTAGTGTACAACACACAAGAACACAATAATAACTTAATTGAACATAGTAGTTCCACCACATCAAAGTGAAATGACGATGAACGATCACGATCACGATGAACATCAAATTGAACGATGACGATAATGATGACGTTGAGCATAAAAAGCTTGATTGATGATGAAGATGAATGATGATGAAATACATAAAATTGAACGATGACGATATGAAAATTCAACATAAATCGATGCATAAATTGATCGAGGAGAATTATATTTTTATTTAGCACAATTAAATGTAGAAATTGGTAGATGAGAATTGAATGGAAAAAAAAAAAAAAACAAATTTGAAAAAAAAAAAGAAAAAAAAAGAAAAAAAAAAATATGAAAGAAAAAAAAATAAAAATAAATCCCTCTCATAAAGAAAAAATAAAAATAAAAATCCCTCATAAAGAAAAAAAATAAAAAAATAAATCTCCTCATAAAGGGAAAAAAAAACAAAACAAATAAATTCCTCATAAAAAAATAAATAAAATAAATAAATCTCCTCACATTAAAAAAAAAAATTAATAATAAATAAAAATAAATAAATCTCCTCAATTAAAAACTATAAATGAAGTATTGGATCATCAAGATCTTAAATGTAGATTTAATGTAGGATGTATAATTGTTGAGGATTTATAAGATCCTATTTCTATATATATATATATATATATATATATATATATATATATGATTTGCGCTCATATGGTAAATAGTGAAATTTTGGGTAAATATGAGAAATAATCATAACCATTGATTTGCTTTTCATCTAAGGGTTGACATACATTGGTTTTTTTTTTTTTTTTTTTTTTTTTTTTTTTTTTTGAGGAGATTTATTTATTATTATTTTTTTTTTTTTTTTGAGGGAGATTTATTTATTTATTTTTTTTTTTTTTTTTTTTTTTTTTTTGATGGGAGATTTGTTTTTTTTTTTGTTTTTTTTCTCCTTTTTTTTTTTTTTTTTTTTGTGAGGAGAGTTTTTTTTTTTTTTTTTTTAGGGGAGATTTGTTTTTTTTTTTTTTTTCCTTTTTTTTTTTTTGTGATGGGAGATTTGTTTTCTTTTTTTTTTTTTTCCTTTTTTTTTTTTTGTGAGGGGTGATTTATTTTTTTTTTTTGAGGGGAGATTTTTTTTTTTTTTCTTTTTTTTTTCTTTTTCTTTTTTATTTTTCAAATTATTTTTTTTTTCCATTTTTTTTTGTTTCTTTGGTTTTTTTAAATTTTTTTTCTTTTTGATTTTTTTAATACGAGGTTCATTACATTTACATACAATGTTCATTACATTTACAAACGAGGTTTATTACATTTACATACGAGGTTCATTACATTTACATACGAGGTTCATTTCATTTACATACGAGGTTCATTTCAGTAACAAATGAGGTTCATTTCAGTTACATACGAGGTTCATTACATTTACAAATGAGGTTCATTACATTTACATACGAGATTCATTTCATTTCCATACGAGATTCATTTCATTCAAATACGAGGTTCATTTCATTTACAAACGAGGTTCATTATATTTACATACGAGATTCATTTCATTTACATACGAGGTTCATTTAAGTTACATACGAGGTTCATTTCAGTAACAAATGACGTTCATTTCAGTTACATACGAGGTTCATTACATTTACAAACGAGGTTCATTACATTTACATACGAGATTCATTTCATTTACATACGAGATTCATTTCATTCAAATACGAGGTTCATTTTATTTACAAACGAAGTTCATTATATTTACATACGAGATTCATTTCATTTACATACGAGGTTCATTTCAGTTACATACGAGGTTCATTTCAGTTACATACGAGGTTCATTTCAGTAACAAATGAGGTTCATTTCAGTTACATACGAGGTTCATTACATTTACAAACGAGGTTCATTACATTTACATACGAGATTCATTTCATTTACATACGAGATTCATTTCATTCAAATACGAGGTTCATTTCATTTACATACGAGGTTCATTATATTTACATACGAGATTCATTTCATTTACATACGAGGTTCATTTCAGTCACATACGAGGTTCATTTCAGTAACAAATGACGTTCATTTCAGTTACATACGAGGTTCATTACATTTACAAACGGGGTGCATTACATTTACATACGAGATTCATTTCATCTACATACGAGATTCATTTCATTCAAATACGTGGTTCATTTCATTTACATACGAGGTTCATTACATTTACAAACGAGATTCATTTCATTCAAATACGAGGTTCATTACATTTACAAACAAGGTTCATTACATTTACAAACGAGATTCATTTCATTTACATACGAGGTTCATTTCATTTACATACGAGGTTCATTTCAGTAACAAATGAGGTTCATTTCAGTTACATACGAGGTTCATTTCAGTAACAAATGAGGTTCATTTCAGTTACATACGAGGTTCATTAAATTTACAAATGAGGTTCTTTACGTTTACATACGAGATTCATTTCATTTACATACGAGATTCATTTCATTCAAATACGAGGTTCATTTTATTTACAAACGAGGTTCATTATATTTACATACGAGATTCATTTCATTTACATACGATGTTCATTTCAGTTACATACGAGGTTCATTTCAGTAACAAATGAGGTTCATTTCAGTCACATACGAGGTTCATTACATTGACAAACGAGGTTCATTACATTTACATACGAGATTCATTTCATTTACATACGAGATTCATTTCATTCAAATACGAGGTTCATTACATTTACAAACGAGGTTCATTTCATTTACATACGAGGTTCATTTCAAGAATAAATGAGGTTCATTTCGATTACATACGAGGTTCATTTCAAGAATAAATGAGGTGCCTTTCAGTTACATACGAGGTTCATTACATTTACTAACGAGGTTCATTACATTAAATACGAGATTCATTTCATTTACATACGAGATTCATTTCATTCAAATACGAGGTTCATTTCATTTACAAACGAGGTTTATTATATTTACATACGAGATTCATTTCATTTACATACGAGGTTGATTCGATTTACATACGAGGTTCATTTGATAATAAATGAGGTTCATTTCAGTTACATACGAGGTTCATTAAATTTACAAACGAGGTTCATTACATTTACATACGAGATTCATTTCATTTACATACGAGATTCATTTCATTCAAATACGAGGTTCATTTCATTTACATACGAGGTTCATTACATTTACAAACGAGGTTCATTTCAAAACAAAGAAACAAAAAAAAATTGAAAACAAAAAAAAAAAAAAAATTGAAAAAAGGAAAAAAAAATTGAAAAAAGAAAATTGAAAAAAAAAAAAATTGAAAAAAAAAATATTTGAAAAAAAAAAATTGAAAAAAAAAAATGAAAGAAAAAATATAAAAACCAAAAAAAAAAAAAAAAAAAAAAAAAAAAAAATCCCCCATCATAAAGAAAAAATAAAGAAAAAAAATAAATCTCCCCTCATAAAGAAAAAATAAACAAAAAAAATAAATCCACCCTCATAAAAAAATAAAAAAAATAAATAAATCTCCCCTCACATTAAAAAAAAAAAAATAAAAAAAAATTAAATAAATCTTCTCTCACCAAAAAACTATAAATCTGAGCCATTGGATCATCAAGATCTTAGGGCTGAGATTTGGATGGAGGATGTATAATTGATGGAGGATGTATATGATCCTATTTCTATATATATATATATATATAAATATATATATATATATATATATATATATTTATATATATATATATATATATATATATATATAGAGGCAAGATCCGGTGAGTCCACCTAAATATTTGAGTCCGTGAGTCCAGTTACAATATCACTGGTTTTAAGAAAGAATATCACAATATATAGGAAACAATATTACGAAAAAAAAAAACAAGAAAAATAAAGGGTTCAAAAAATTTGTGCGACCTGGCATAGTGTGTGATATTGTTAGTTATAGTATGTGATATTGTTAGTTATAGTATGTGTACAGTTGTAAAAAAAATCTTAGATTTTTGTGATATTGTTAGTTATAGTATGTGACATTGTTAGTTATAGTGTGTGATATTGTAATCTCGACTCACGGACTCAAAAAGATAAGTGGACTCACGTGATCCTAATTCTATATATATATATATATATATAATTCTATATATATATAGAATTAGGATCACGTGAGTCCACTTATCTTTTTGAGTCCGTGAGTCCACTTATCTTTTTGAGTCCGTGAATCTTGCAGATGTAAGCGCAGCATGAAATGACCCAGTGAAAATCTACTTGGCCTCCTGTTACGGTCGACCGTGAGAAAGAAACCAAAGTCACCCAAAATCTGCCTTAATCTCAAGAGACAGTCGATAGTCAAAAGAATCGACTCTAGGAACACTATGGATGTCCTATCCACGACCCGGCACCTAATGTTCTGAAATATTTAGGACTCCATGTAGTCGTCACAAAAATTATCCTGCGATTTCAGTAAACCCGCATCTGTGATCGATCAGTCAACAGTTTGACTTATGTCTCGTTGAACCCACCATCAATCGACGTCACAAAATGATTGCCAGAGTTATCAGCTCATGTAGGCGATCACGGACCAAAGCACAATATAAAGCAGTTCAGTTCACTTTGAGGTGTTCAACGTTGTCTGCACAACCCTCATGAAAAACAATATATAAAACAAAACGATGATTTTATTAGAAGTTTTATGGAAAAATACAAGTGTCTAATCCATACAAACAACTAATACAACTCTGGAACACGCTTAATTCCCATGGAAATAACGTGCCCTTCATGCTTATCATATCTCAACGGCTTAGTGAGAGGATCTGCTATGTTATCATCTGTAGCAATCTTGTCAATCACTATCTCCTGCTGCTCCACGTAATCCCGGATCATGTGAGCCTTCCTTTGCACGTGCCGAGACTTGTTGCTGGACTTCGGCTCCTTTGCTTGGAAGATGGCACCACTATTGTCACAATAGATGGTGATCGGGTCATTCGAACTAGGAACTACAGTTAGTCCTTGTAAGAACTGACGCATCCATATAGCTTCCTTCGCAGCTTCTGAAGCAGCATAGTACTCGGACTCAGTCGTTGAATCTGCTATAACTGTTTGTTTGGAGCTTTTCCAGCTGACCGCAGCGCCATTAAGAGTAAAAACGAATCCTGATTGAGACTTTGAGTCCTCTCGATCCGTTTGAAAACTAGCATCTGCGTCACCGATTGCGCGTAGCTCAGTGTCTCCTCCATAAGTCAATACCCAATCTTTAGTCCTCCGTAGGTACTTAAGAATGTTCTTGACAGCCATCCAGTGTGCTTCACCTGGATTGCCTTGGTATCGGCTTGTCATACTCAATGCATATGCCACGTCTGGACGTTGCATATCATGGCATACATGATCGATCCTATAGCAGATTCATAAGGAATCCGACTCATGCGCTCGACCTCTTCCGATGTCTTTGGTGCTTGAGCTTTACTCAAGTGCACCCCTGAGATCATTGGAAGGTTCCCCTTCTTGGAGTTGGTCATGCTGAACCTCTCAAGAATCTTATCTATATAAGACTCCTGACTGAGGGATAACATCCGTCGTGATCTATCTCTATAGATACGGAGCCCCAAAATACGTTGTGCCTCACCCAGATCTTTCATCTGGAAATGGTTCTTTAACCATACTTTTACCGAAGTTAAAAGAGGTATGTCATTCCCAATCAAGAGTATGTCATCTACATACAGTATTAGGAAGACAATCTTGCTCCCACTCGACTTGATATACAGACATGGTTCCTCGACCGATCGAGTGAATCCATTCTCCTTTATCACTTGGTCGAAGCGATGATTCCAACTCCGTGAAGCTTGCTTAAGTCCATATATGCAACGCTTAAGCTTGCAAACCTTCTTAGGATTTTCAGGATCAGTGTAACCTTCGGGTTGTACCATGTACAACTCCTCCTCCAAATAACCGTTTAAGAAGGCGGTTTTCACATCCATTTGCCAAATTTCATAGTCATGAAATGCGGCAATCGCTAAGAGAATCCGAATGGAACGAAGCATGACTACGGGTGCAAAGATCTCATCATAGTGCAACCCTTGCACTTGAGTGAAACCCTTTGCCACTAGTCGGGCCTTGTATATATCTGGTTGTCCTTCTACAGATCGCTTTATCTTGTAAAGCCATTTGCACTGAAGAGGCCTAGCCTTATCAGGTAAGTCAACCAGATCCCATACATCGTTCTCGTACATCGAGTCCATCTCGGATTGTATGGCTTCTTGCCATAGCTTTGAGTCAGAACACGTCATGGCACCTTTATAGGTTACGGGTTCGTTACTCTCAAGGAGTAAAACGTCGTCTCTCCTATTCTCCTCAACCATACCGATGTATCTATCTGGAGGAATGAAGAGTCTACCCGACCTTCTGGGTTCCAAAGGGACATTAACCACAGCAGACGAAGAAGGAACAGTTTCCTCCATCGGTTGCTCGGTTGTTGGTTCAGGAATCTCCTACAGATCGAAGGTTCTATTACCTCTCTTGTCTTCGAGAAACTCTTTCTCTAAGAACTTCGCACTAGCCGCAACAAAAACTCGTTGTTCGGTTGGCGAATAGAAGAAATGACCAAACATTCCTTTTGGATAACCAATAAAGTATGTCTTGACCGATCGCGGGCCGAGCTTATCCTCGTGTCTCCACTTGACATAAGCCTCGCACCCCCAAACCCGAATAAAGGACAAGTTAGGGACCGTTCCCTTCCATAACTCGTATGGAGTCTTGTCTACAGCTTTAGACGGACTTCGGTTAAGTATAAGAGCAGCTGACAAAAGAGCATAACCCCATATTGAGTCAGGTACTACTGTGTGACTGTGGAACCCGGGATCGGACGAGGGACCCAACTCGGCGTCTTGCTTAAGGGCGATTAGGATTAAAAGTTAAAAAAGATTAAGTTAAAAAAAACCTTTAAGAACTGTTTGGAGTCGCCACCTAATTATCGCGGAAATTAGGAACCTGCTACCATGTTCTAAGCTAAAAACATGTCCTAGATTTTGGAGCACGCCGACACCCCTAGATCTAAGGCTGTGAAACCAGATTGGATTCGGGGTAAGGGTACTTTAGAAAAAGAGTAATTCAAATAATGATTTATGAAAACCTTTTAAAAAAGCCTATGGAAAAATAGCCTCTACTGACGTAGAACAATCCATGTAAGATGATATTTGAGCTAATGTTATCGCTACGTACAAGTGCGAAAAGATTGTAAAATAATGCAGATGCAGATGCAAAAAGATTGTTTAAAACCCTCAGTTTAGCATGTTTAACTTGTTAACGAAAACGGTTCAATTAAAGGTCGAATTCATTGTTTAAGTTGATTTTAATGCAAAATAAGAAGGTGCAAGATGCATGCAATTAAAATAAAGTTCAATTGTCCATTGGTTTATTTTAAGAGGTCGGTTGCTTATGCGACTTTGGCGTGTCATCGGATATGAAGTGTACCCGAAGTAATAAGAACACTTGGAAGGCAAGCGCGCTCGGTGCCAAAGCTGGCGCTATAGTGTAGTCCCCTTTGTTAGTCCATAGAAAATAAGAAAAAGTTTTGATCCAAGTGTGTATGCTGTAAAATCTAATGGGAAATTGTTATGTTTCGAGGTCTGGTATAGGGGTGTATATATACTAAAAACCTCGGAGAAATTAGGAAATACGGGGATAAAACCAGGCTTGGAAACCGCATAGGCTTATGCGGTTGCCAGGGAAAACCGCATAGGCTTATGCGGTTCACCCACCAAACCGCATAAGGCTATGCGGTTTGGGGGTCGGGTTCTAGGCCTGCTTTCCAAGTTTCGGTTGAATAATATCTTTGAAAGATACAGTATAATCTCGAACTTGTGTGCCAAGAAAACAGCTGAGATATTTCTGGGATATTTTATGATGTTCAGGGCTTTGGAGTGAGGGCCAAAGGCCGGGTTTGGGCTCGGTTTTGGGCCCGAGACCCGAAAATATGAAAAAGGTGTATTTTGTAGTGTTTTGTGAAATAAGGTAAGACGTGAGGTTGTATTTTGTGTGAGAGGAGGCTAAATGGGGGATTTAGCTACCGGGCCTAAATTTAGGAATTTAGGAATGCTGAATTAGACCTTGTTAATGTAAAAGGGCTAATTGTAGTGCAAATGCGAAGCTCATGCCAAATGAAGCAGGACGTGGACCAAGCTAGACTCCAAATGGACAAAATGAACGTTTATTTAAGTGTGATGTGAAGCGACCTAAAACATTTTAACATTTCAAAACGACTCAAAATGAATTCGACATTATTAGAACCGTTTAAGTTAGCGTTAAAACATGCGTAATAAAAGTCTGTGTTACATCACAGGGTTTTGTGTGGGAGGGTACGGATATGGGTATCCACAGAGCCCCCAGTTTGACTGATCTCGGACTAGAGCGTTAGTCAAACTCCACGACCATATCCGGACCATTACAGTCTCGATATGATCAGCGGAACGAAGCATGTGTCCATGGGTGAGACGAGGACTTCGAACCAGGCTATGCGGGGCGGGACGTGCGCATTTTAAGGACTTGGCGGTCCGTGCATGTTATAAGGGCCTGCCGACCTGCTGAGTGCCTTTGTTGTGCTCGTTGCGGATGCTGACGCCGTTGCTGATGCTTAATGTCGTTGTGTGCTGTTGCTTATTGTCTTCAAGTTGCGTGTGGTCTCGTGAAAGAGTGCTGGTGCTGAAATGTAAGGGGGCCAAAGTGCGAGGGTGCAAATGTATTAGCGTGCGTGTAAGGATGTAAAGTGTGGTCCGGTAAGGGTGCAGATGTGCTTGAAAATGTCTATGTATGGCTTGCAATGCTTGTGTAGGGGTGTTTCGTAACTATAGGTATTTGTTTTGTTTATGAATGCAGGGTGCCGGGCGTCATGGATATTGCGATGCTTATGCTTGGGTGTCTTTGTAAGGTGCTTGTGCTAGAACTCGCCGAGGAGCGTTCATGTAGAGTAGAATGCTTATTGTAGTTGAGTATGGTGTAGAGTGCTTATGCTTGAGCTCGCCGAGGAGTGTTTATGTAGCCGCTATTGCATATGATTGCCTTCCGTTGAGGGGGAAGATTATGTGTTTGCTCGTGAAGAGTGTTCGTGCTTCTGCTTCTGTACCGTACATTAAATGCTTAATATACGCGTATGGCGGATTGTAGGTGATGCTTTGACCCAAACATGGGACGTGCTTGGAGTTGCATTTGAGCTAGGATGAGTTAGGAAATAAAAAATAGGTCCAAAACGAGAAAAACCCGAGAAAAGCCAGGGGACCAAACCGCATAACCTTATGCGGTTTGGGGATCGAACCGCATAAGGCTATGCGGTTTCCCCTGTTGGCTATAAGTGCTGTATAAAGCACGAGTTCAGCCGTATGTTGCCCATTATACTTCATTTCAGTTTTTCACTCTAAAAAACACTTCATTTCGATTTCTCAACCGATTTTGCTCGTTTTTCTTGCGTTGCCTTGCTATGGAACCGGGTAATGCTCCATTTTAACTTGCTTTTACGTTATTTGTTGTTGTAATTAGCTAGTTTTGCCTTGAAATGTTGAAAAGACGGGTTTTGAATGAAAACCCGAGTTTTGCTCGAAATTTGCCGTTTGAATGGTTGAAATTGTTGCCATTGTGTTGCATTATGCCATTCTGGCATGTGTGTGTGAATTGATTATGATTTAGACCGTCTTTGCTTGAAAAACGTCCAAATTAGGTTTCCGACCCGAAAACGAGCCCGGATTTTCCGACCCGAAATTTCAATTAAACTTCGGTGTAGGATGCCCATAGTGTGTATAGCATGCCTATAGCGTTAGTTTTGCGAAAATGTCGAGTTAAGGTCTTCAATTCGCCGTTTTAAGTCGTAGTTATACGGAGTAATTAGGGTGAATTGGGGGTTTTTGATCGGGGTGACCAAAATGCAATTGCTTGTAGTAGGTTGTTTTTGGGGACTATTATGGCGTGTAGAAACCATAAAGTTAGGGTTTTGATGTGTAGAGGACGGTTTTCGGCTTAATTGTGAATTAGGCCTAAAAATGCTCTGTGCATGGAATGTGTAAGTGTGGAAGGGGATGTATACGTATTATGTATGTATTATTTGTGTATTAGGGTTGTGTATGAGTGTTTGCATGCTTTATGACTGTACGTATTTTGTTGTGTTGGTTGCAGAAGAAGGTTCTGATCGTGTCACAAGATCGAGAGCTCGTAAGAGCACGGGCTCGAGGACTGAGGGAGCCCCCAGTTCGAGTCGTATGAGGCGTTCGTATAGTGAGAGGGAGGTTGACCCTCGCGACTTGCGCACGAGGCGTGGTCAGTCACGAGGCAGGGGTCGTGGGAGAAACGTCCCTGTGCGTGATCCTGTTGAGGAGGATGATCTTGCTCTTCAGCTGGTGGATGAGCTGGAGGCTGAGATGGATGCTGAGGAGGAGGCTGAGGAGGCCGAGGAGGCTGCGCCTAGGGCGAGTAGCTCTAGGCCGCTAAAGTCGCGTGTGAACAGAGCTTTTGCCAAGGGTTGGGATGGCCATGACCTTTTGCTTGCTCCGGATAGACATGTTTCCTATCGGGCGACGATGGGCTGGCCCAAGGGTTCGATGAGGACTTTCTCGGGCGTTTCGTCCGTGATGTGCATTTTTGAGGAGAAGCTTACGCCGAGAGCGCAAGCTTGGGTGCTACGTAGTGCTTTTGGCCCGTTGGTTGGCCATTGGAGGGAGATTGCGGGGAAGAAGCAGACGGCGAACCTGATGTTGATCAGGGCTTTCCTAGACAGGTATTGGGACACCACGACGACGTTCCATATGCCCGGCTTTGAAGCCGGCATTACCTTGACTGAGTACGCGGTCATGACGGGGCTGCCGTTCGGGGACCGTGACATGAGTTTTGGGTTTGCGCCGTCCATTGTGGACGAGGTTGTGATTGCTGCGATTGGCGGTGGTTTGGAGGTGGAATATGAGGGTAAACCACCTTACATCTTTAAGACGAGCTACATCTTGGAGTATTTTGAGGGGAAGACGGAGCGAGGCCCCTCTGACTGGAATGACGAGCAGAACGCTTGTATGTGGTTGTGGTGGTTTATCAGTGCTGTGTATTTCGGCGATAAGGGTGAGCGGGCGGCGACGTCGGTCCTTATGCATCTCCTGGATTGGAATGCAATTGGGACGTTTGATTGGGTGACGCCGTCTTTAGGTTTGTGCGTTCATTTTTGCATGGATGCCGTGAGACCGCGGGTCATGGAGCGAGGGTCGAGACTGTCCTTAGTCTCGCCTGGATTCTTGATGGAGGTACGTGTTGATTTTGTTTTTGTTTTTGGTATGTTGTTTATTGGATTTTGTTTGTTTTTGTAATGTGTTTTTGTACGTGCAGTCATGGATTCTTAGCCATTTTCCTTTTCTGCTGCCTGCGCACGCCATGAGGATCGTGAGAGAGTACCCGGCGGTGCGTACTTGGGGTACGTGTAACCGTGCGGCGTTTAACTGGTCGTATGATGAGGTTCGGGTGTGTCTGAACCTTATGGAGTTTGTTGGGCCCAAATTTTACAAGCCCAGATTTGGCCCAGATAGCGATCGCAATGAAGCTACCAGACCTCAGGGGCCCTCGACAGATCCTGGTCAGACTGACACCGGACCCTCAGGAGCCCCACCAACGGAATTATTTCAATTGCAACGGATAATCAAGGCAGCTGCGAGAATGGGGGAAGCGTTACACTGGGAGGAGCAAGTCAAGCCTATTAATGAGGGAGTAGTAACGGCTAAGAAAGGAGAAGAAGGGGGAGAAAAATCAGGAAGACTACTTATATAAAGGAGATTTAGGGTCCAAGAAAAGGGCATTGAAGACTCTACAATTATACTACAGCAAACCAAAGCACTTCCAAGCACACCACATACATTCTTCAGCAAACTCTTAACATTTTTCAGCATACATTGTACTAAATAACGTGCCTTGGCACCTAAATCTTGTAATCCTCCTTTGAATAGTGGATAGTTGGTGGGACAAGAGCTTCCCCACGCGGTCGTTTCCCACATCGGGTTTTCCGCGTAACCAAAAAACCTTCGTGTCTCATTTCGTTCTTGTCGTTTCTTTTCCTTGAGTTTACGTTTACGATTCTTAATTTGGCATACGATAAGGTCGCTTTAACCCCAATCACATTAAAACTAACCTTGGTAAATTTTTTGCCAAAACATTTGGCGCCGTCTGTGGGGAATTGCGATCATCTTTGTAGCCAGATTCATCTCTTCATCTAGCAATCATGTCAAGCAACGCCAGTCAAGGGTCAAGTAGCGTACCGGTGGTTTCGGTAGGCGCCTCGGCCGATTGCCAGGGTCCTCAACTGCCCTGACGCCCTCAACTAGGGTGGTGTCTGCTACCGCAGCCGCTGCTCAGCCAGGACGCGTCACAAGGTCTCCTACACCAGTGGCTGCACCTGCAGGAGTTCCTAAGTCACCTTCTTCAGCGTCCAGAGGGCCGCCGCCAGCCAGCACCGGAGGATTCAGAATGCCCTCAGGATGGCTGCCAGAGTCCACAGGAGGAACCCAGGGACGAGTTAGCACACAGCCTCAGGATCCGCTCCACACCCTCATGAGGAGCATGGAGTCGCTGTCCAGGGTCATGGATCAAGTACGCGGAGGAGGCGAGGATACCGTTAGGAGGCTGCAGGCTCTGGAGTCCAAGGTTCAGCAAGGAGGAAGCGGAGCAGTACTCCCAGGAACCAGTCCAGGAAGTGCCGAACCAAGCAGGAGGAGGATTCCCCAGGAGCTGGTCACCCAGCTTGATCTGGGGGGAGTCACCCCAGCACCTCCAGCGTTCCAGGACCCTGGAGCCATCGTCATCGACACCTCCCTAAGCCTTGGCAACCAACAGCCAAGTCCAAGTAACTTTGTGTCCAGCAACTTGTTCGGAACTAATATTCCTTTCTTGACAGGAACCCCAGAGCAGAACCTGGACGGAGTGGCTACCGGATCGGTCGTGACTGCAGCACCATTGTTCGCGGACCCAGTATACCATGACGCAAGGGCCCTGGCTGGCATAGGGTGAAGGTTTATATCCGTATATAGACCTTAAAATTCACAGGATTATAATGAAAACTTTTACAAGATTTATAGTCATAAATTGAAATTGCAAAACATAGTATAAAGATTTAGAATTAACCTTTTAATCCTTAAGAATTGGCCTAAGATCAATACCAAAATTATGGTATCTCCTAATAATCTCACCCAAGATGTTTTGAGAAATACCTTAGAATTGCTAGAGAATTTTAGAGAAGAAAACTGCTTTTCTCTCAAGTTTATTGTGTTGTAGAATGAGTTGTGAATGAATGGTAATTCGAGTGGAATTATATTAGAATTAGGAAAGACTAATATACTCTCCTAATTACCCATATGGCCGGCCTAATGATAGTGTTTGGGGAGATATTATTCTCCTCAAATACCTTCACTTGTTGACCAAGTAATCCTCAATGTATCTGGACACTTTTGTTATGGTCATTTTAGCTTTTAATATAATGCATTATATTACTAATGTCATCTGAATGGACCGACTATGATATATTATAAATATCCTTATATTCATAATTTGCTAATTAATTATAACGGTTTATAATCCATTAGCTTGCATTATACACAATAATTAAATATAACATTTTATATTCAATTCATGAATTACATTTAATTCGCCTCAGCTAAAATTATTTAATCAGCATTAAATAGCCATACCATCATTTTACTGACTAACATTTTAGTCAGTAACATCATCACACTGACTAACATTTTAGTCACATTTGACTAACATTTTAGTCAACAACACTGACTAACTGTTTAGTCATTAAGTAAGGCATCAATATGATCATTTTCTCAAATAATCATATTTCTCAAACACATCCTTTAGGTGTGACTCTTAGGGACCAGTTGATCACCGCCATCTGTATGACAATAACGTCAAACTTATCTAGCAAGCCAACCGTTATTGATAAACGTTAATCAACTGATTAAATACGAAATGTACCCTGTGTACCTTTAGAGATTTATTCATGTTATTGCACTAACTGTGGAGGACACTAACTCCAACAATCTCCCACTTGTCCGTACAAGTGTAGGTGCGATAACCGATTCTCATATCCATAATAAATTTCTCCCACTCAATGTAAACCAATTTGCAAAGTCCGTACTTTCAAAGGTCGTAGTTCACAAGTGATCAGAATCAAGAATGGTTTCCCCGACTAGAGAGTAACTTAACTGATAAATGAATCAATATTCGAGCATGGCCATGCATTTTCAGTTACAGCTCCTCGAGTGGCCCTGAGAATAAATATTATAACTCGATAGAAGTTTGGATATTTCCCCCAACTCGAATCCTGCAGATGTAAGCGCAGCATGAAATGACCCAGTGAAAATCTACTTGGCCTCCTGTTACGGTCGACCGTGAGAAAGAAACCAAAGTCACCCAAAATCTGCCTTAATCTCAAGAGACAGTCGATAGTCAAAAGAATCGACTCTAGGAACACTATGGATGTCCTATCCACGACCCGGCACCTAATGTTCTGAAACATTTAGGACTCCATGTAGTCGTCACAAAAATTGTCCTGCGCGATTTCAGTAAACCCGCATCTGTGATCGATCAGTCAACAGTTTGACTTATGGCTCGTTGAACCCACCATCAATCGACGTCACAAAATAATCACCAGAGTTATCAGCTCATGTAGGCGATTACGGACCAACACAAATATAATGTTTTCCAGTTCACTTTGTGGTGTTCAAAGTTGTCCGTACAATCCACATGGAAAAATAAAATATATAAAACAAAACGATGATGTTATAAATAGTATATGAAAAAGATACATTTATCCAATCCACGTCAAGTACTATTATAACCAGGAACACGTTTAAATCTCATGAAGATAACGTGCCCTTCAAGCTTATCATATACCGACGTACAAATCTAGACTAGTTGCTGGACTTTAGGCTCTTTAGCCTGGAAGATGGCACCTCCATTAACATAATAGATGGTGATAGTGTCATTCGAACTAGGAACTACAGTTAGTCCTTGTAAGAACTGACGCATCCATACAGCTTCCCTTGCAATAGCATAGTACTCGGACACAGTCGTAGAATCTACTAAGACACTATATTTTGGAACTTAACAGCTGACCGCAGTGCCATAAAGAGTAAAGACGAGTCCGAGCTTAGATATCGAGTCATCTCGATTCTTGTGGAAGTTAGCGTCTGCGCAACTGATTGCGCATAGCCTTATAGTACCTCCATAAGTCAATACCCATTTCAGATGCCACGTCTGCACGTGAGCACATTATGGCGTACATGATCGATCCTACTGCCGAAGCATAAGGAATTCGACTCATGCACTCGACATCTTCCGATGTCTTCGGAGTTGGTCATGCTGAACCTCTCAAGAATCTTATCTATATAAGACTCCTGACTGAGGGATAACATCCGTCGTGATCTATCTCTATAGATACGGAGCCCCAAAATACGTTGTGCCTCACCCAGATCTTTCATCTGGAGATGGTTCTTTAACCATACTTTCACCGAAGTTAAGAGTGGTATGTCGTTCCCAATCAAGAGTATGTCATCTACATACAGTATTAGGAAGACAATCTTGCTCCCACTCGACTTGATATATAGACATGGTTCCTCGACCGATCGAGTGAATCCATTCTCGTTTATCACTTGCTCGAAGCGATGATTCCAACTCCGTGAAGCTTGCTTAAGTCCATAGATGGAACGCTTAAGCTTGCAAACCTTCTTAGGATTTTCAGGATCAGTGTAACCTTCGGGTTGTACCATGTACAACTCCTCCTCCAAATAACCGTTTAAGAAGGCGGTTTTCACATCCATTTGCCAAATTTCATAGTCATGAAATGCGGCGATCGCTAAGACAATCCGAATGGAACGAAACATGACTACGGGTGCAAAGATCTCATCATAGTGCAACCCTTGCACTTGAGTGAAACCCTAAGCCACTAGTTGTGCCTTGTATATGTCTGGTTGTCCTTCTACAGATCGCTTTATCTTGTAAAGCCATTTGCACTGAAGAGGCCTAGCCTTATCAGGTAAGTCAACCAGATCCCATACATCGTTCTCGTACATAGAGTCTGTAACACCCCGACCCCAACTGAAGACCGAAATGTCGCTCACGGTAGCTCGCCAGGCTGCGTACATCGCCCACAAACCAACACGGGCCCTTTCCAGCGCACTTTGTCCTCACTCGTGTGCATCCTGAGAACTTCCCAGGAGGTCACCCATCCTAAGACTACTCTCCAGCAAGCACGCTTAACTGAAGAGTTCTTAAGATGAGCCACCAGAAAAGAAGATGCATCTTGTTGATATGAGTAGTACTTACAATCTTTTTAAGCACTAGGTCACTTGAGCTCATCACATGGACCACTTCAACGGGGAACCCGGCCCAAATAACCTCGGACAACACCGGGTGTTACACATCCCCACTTGAAGAACGCAACGTCCTCGTTGCGCCTGGTAGCTACTTACAATATAGCATTCCAGAATCCTCCCCAGCTAGGTGCGTACCTAGGATTCGACCACACGGCTAGGTGCGTACCTAGGATTCGACCACACGGTCGCTGGGTTGCTCTGATACCATTTGTAACACCCCGGCCCCAACTGAAGACCGAAATGTAGCTCACGGTAGCTCGCCAGGCTGCGTACATCGCCCACAAACCAACACGGGCCCTTTCCAGTGCACTTTGTCCTCACTCGTGTGCTTCCTGAGAACTTCCCAGGAGGTCACCCATCCTAAGACTACTCTCCAGCAAGCACGCTTAACTGAAGAGTTCTTAAGATGAGCCACCAGAAAAGAAGATGCATCTTGTTGATATGAGTAGTACTTACAATCCTTTTAAGCACTAGGTCACTTGAGCTCATCACATGGACCACTTCAACGGGGAACCCGGCCCGAATAACCTCGGACAACATCGGGTGTTACAGAGTCCATCTCGGATTGCATGGCTTCTTGCCAAAGCTTTGAGTCAGAACACGTCATGACACCTTTATAGGTTACGGGTTCGTTACTCTCAAGGAGTAAAACGTCGTCTCTCCCATTCTCCTCAACCATACCGATGTATCTATCTGGAGGAATGGAGAGTCTACCCGACCTCCTCGGTTCCAAAGGGACATTAACCGCAGCAGACGAAAAAGGAACAGTTTCCTCCATCGGTTGCTCGGTTGTTGGTTTAGGAATCTCCGACAGATCGAAGGTTCTATTACCTCTCTTGTCTTCGAGAAACTCTTTCTCTAAGAACTTCGCACTAGCCGCAACAAAAACTCGTTGTTCGGTTGGCGAATAGAAGTAATGACCAAACATCCCTTTTGGATAACCAATAAAGTATGTCTTGACCGGCCGAGCTTATCCTCGTGTCTCCACTTGACATAAGCCTCGCACCCCCAAACCCGAATAAAGGACAAGTCAGGGACCGTTCCCTTCCATAACTCATATGGAGTCTTGTCAACGGCTTTAGTCGGACTTCGGTTAAGTATAAGAGCAGCTGACAAAAGAGCATAACCCCATAATGAGTCAGGTACAGCCGTGTGACTCATCATGGATCGAACCATATCAAGTAATGTTCGATTCCTGCGTTCGGACACACCATTCAGTTGTGGTGTTCCGGGTGGAGTTAACTGTAGTACTATCCCGCGGTCTTTCAGGTGTCGATCAAACTCAGTTGAAAGATAATCGCCACCACGATATGAACGTAGTGCTTTTATCTTTCTATCCAGTTGGTTCTCAACCTTGTTCTGGAATTCCTTGAACTTGTCAAAAGACTCACTTTTATGCTTCATTAAGTAGACATGTCCATATCTAGTCAAATCGTCCGTGAAAGTGATAAAATACCTATAGCCATCTCTAGCGTTGATTGACATAGGTCCGCACACATCAGTATGTATGAGTCCTAATAGGTCAGCAGCGCGCATTCCAACACCTTTGAAGGAAATTCGAGACATTTTGCCTATAAGACATGATTCACACGTGCCAAAAGTTTCATAGTCAAATGGGGCGATTGTCCCATTATCAATGAGCTTTTCCACGCGTTTCTCGTTCATGTGTCCCATACGGCAATGCCATAGATATGTTTGATCTTGTCACCAACCTTTGCTTTCTTGTTACTCACATGCATTATATCTGTGGTTTGATCTAAAACATAAATTCCGTTCATGGAAACTGATTTACCATAAATCATATCGTTTAAAGAGAAAATACAGCTATTATTCTTTAAAACGATAATCCGTCTTTATCAAGTACGGATGCAGAAATAATGTTTTAAGATGAACTAGGTACATAGTAACAGTTATTCAGTAATAACTCAAATCCTCTCGGGAGTTGGATTACATATGTTCCTACTGAACTGGCAGCAACTCTTGCTCCATTCCCCACTCGCAGGTCTACATCACCTCTCGCTAGAGGTTTTAGACCCTGCAAATGATTGCACAAATGAGATCCACAACCAGTATCAAGTACCCAAGTTCCAAAACTTGCATGGTTAATCTCAATCATATGAATAAAAGAAGACATGCCAACAGGAGTGACGCGGCCTGTTTTAATGTCCTCAGCATACACGGGACAGTTGCGCCTCCAATGCCCAGACTTGTGGCAATGGTGGCACTCCATGCTTTGCTTCGCTTTTGCCTTGCCTTGTGAGCTACCGCTAGACTCACTAGGCCTACTCTTTGCAATCACTGGCTTCTTAAATTTCGGCTTTCCTACAGTTAGGTTAGCCGGAGCCTTACCCTTACCCTTGTGCTTGTCGCCTATCATGAAAACATCTTGTTTCATGCTCCCACTCAACTTTAGATCACTCTCCGTCTGTACGAGGAGTGAGTGAAGCTCATGCAGACTTTTCTGTATGTCATTCATGTAATAGTTTGCCCTAAAGAGGGCATACCCATCATGAAGGGAGTGGAGCACTCGATCAACGATGATCTTCTCATCGATCTTGCAACCAAGCTCCTCCAGTTTCTCAACGTTCTCGATCAGGTCGAGAAGGTGTGGACCAACCGGTTGGCCCTTCTGGAGTCTAGCCTCAAAGAAACGAGTGGTATACTCGTAACTCTTGATTCTCGGAGCTTTCGAGAACTCTTTTGTTAGGGTGGTGAAAACCTTGTTTGCACCTTGTGTTATGAACCGTCTTTGCAAATTGGATTCCATTGCATAGATGAGCACGTTCTGTAACGCACCCGCCTCCATCATGAAATCATTATAAAGATAGAGTTCATTTGCTCCTGCACCGGGAGCTGGTATAGTTGGCAGTGGCTCAGTCAAAAACTTGAGCTTACCGTCAGCGATGGCGGCATTCCGTAATGCGGCCTCCCAATCAAAAAAATTGGACCCATCACTCTTCAGTCGAGTAGACTGCTTCATGTTGTCCATAAATATTCTAAGCCATGATTCGCGTGTTAGTGTGGCACTTGGCATTGGGTCGTCAGTACGTCCAGCCATTTGTTATAGTAGTTATATCTGTATATAACGAATTCGAAACTGTGAAAGAAAGAAGAAGAGAGAAGAGAACATCGTTTTATAGGTTTAAGTCGTAAAGCAATAACGTTTTAATGCAATGACTCGTGCACTTATATAATCGACCTCCCTCGAGAATTATATAAATGATCCCAAGATTCAATTTCTTTAAATTGATAAGCCAACCTCTTGGCTAATTCTACTGTTAGAATTCTTGGTCGATAGATTTCAGTAAATCCTATCTATTAGTCCATCATAACTTCGAGATATTACTCGAACTATAATGTTGAGATAAACTAAGTCGACAGCCACTACTTACCCAACGTAGAAGGGGTCATATTATGCCTACCGACGAAGAAGGGATTCATAGTGGTTCGACTCATAAAGACTAATTCTCAATTTCAGTTTTAGAGGAAGGTCCCATCAACTCATTTTAATTCATTTTTAGTGAACTAATATCTAGCATTATCGTGAATGATTAAATAGAGGTGATAGCCCTAAACAAGTGACATCCGTATGTCTATGATCTAGGATGCAACTATATGATCCAATTTCATGCATATTAGGTGGTTTGGTTTAGTTTAGGCGGAATATGATGCTAACGTGAATGCAATGAAAACGGTAAAGAAAAAGCGCAAAAATAAAAGCACCTAGTGTGGCCTAACCCTATGAAAATAAAAACAATTACAAAGTGGAATCCATCCATGGACCCTAAGCTGTCTTCATTCTTCATCTTGGGCTTTAAGTGGGAGTCCATCTTGAATCTTCTTAATATTACAATTTTGAATTACAAAAATAAACCTATTTACATTCTAATTCAAAATATGCCAAAAATTTAAAAAACTACAAGATAGGATATTCGAGATCTCAAAATACAACCAAAATTGTGTTTCCTTCATTACGAAAACACAACTTTCTAAGGCCACACTAGTAAATTACAACCGTTTGTACATAATTAATGCGTAAAATAAAACCATTCATTCATACATTCATTCACAAACATATATAGCATCAACTAAACATAATAAAATCAATGCATACAAAATGATTTAAATCCAAACCACCTCTTTATAAATGATTAAAATTATGCAACAATTTCTTAATTGTTCATAATATCTTTTAATCAAAATATAATCCAAAAGAAATAATTTATATTATCATTATAACATAAATTAGATCATAAAATATCTTAAACCTTTTTAAAATATTAGGTATCATAATTATTGTGAATTGCTTCACAATAACACAAAATATATTATCTTTATAATATATTATCTTTATAATATACCAAAAACAAAGATTTCCAAAAATAAAATAGGAAACCGAAAATAATTAAAAAAAAAAAACAAAATATCTCGGCCCAAAAAAAATGCCGAATAAATTTTTTTTTTTCATAATTTTAAATAATTGGTTTCTGCCAATTTAATTAAAAACAACAAAAACAAAAATTTTAATGAATTTAATTCGGCCAAAACATGTAAAAAATGAATTAAACTGTTTTAATTCGATTATGCTAATAATTGGATCAATCCTAACTCAATTTTAATCCGTATTAAACATTGATTTAAGAGATTCAAACTAACCTTTTAGATTAAACATCTTAAACTGATAGATCTAATGATTAACACCAAGATATGTTCATTAACATACATAAATTTTGGTCCTTTTAGTTCTAATTCAATCGGTATTAAATCAAAACTCATTCTAAATCATATGTAATCGTTTTAACATCTTAAAACATTAATAATTATGAATCAAAAAGACCAACATAATCCAAAAAGAATACAAAACAACACGGCACAAACACAATATAATTCGGCCATCTCAAGAATTTGTTTTAAATTTATACAAAATCGATTTTTATGAAAACCTTATAAAAATTTCATGTGCCCTAAGGCTCTGATACCACTTGAAGGTTTATATCCGTATATAGACCTTAAAATTCACAGGATTATAATGAAAACTTTTACAAGATTTATAGTCATAAATTGAAATTGCAAAACATAGTATAAAGATTTAGAATTAACCTTTTAATCCTTAAGAATTGGCCTAAGATCAATACCAAAATTATGGTATCTCCTAATAATCTCACCCAAGATGTTTTGAGAAATACCTTAGAATTGCTAGAGAATTTTAGAGAAGAAAACTGCTTTTCTCTCAAGTTTATTGTGTTGTAGAATGAGTTGTGAATGAATAGTAATTCGAGTGGAATTATATTAGAATTAGGAAAGACTAATATACTCTCCTAATTACCCATATGGCCGGCCTAATGATAGTGTTTGGGGAGATATTATTCTCCTCAAATACCTTCACTTGTTGACCAAGTAATCCTCAATGTATCTGGACACTTTTGTTATGGTCATTTTAGCTTTTAATATAATGCATTATATTACTAATGTCATCTGAATGGACCGACTATGATATATTATAAATATCCTTATATTCATAATTTGCTAATTAATTATAACGGTTTATAATCAATTAGCTTGCATTATACACAATAATTAAATATAACATTTTATATTCAATTCACGAATTACATTTAATTCGCCTCAGCTAAAATTATTTAATCAGCATTAAATAGCCGTACCATCATTTTACTGACTAACATTTTAGTCAGTAACATCATCACACTGACTAACATTTTAGTCACATTTGACTAACCTTTTAGTCAACAACACTGACTAACTGTTTAGTCATTAAGTAAGGCATCAATATGATCATTTTCTCAAATAATCATATTTCTCAAACACATCCTTTAGGTGTGACTCTTAGGGACCAGTTGATCACCGCCATCTGTATGACAATAAAGTCAAACTTATCTAGCAAGCCAACCGTTATTGATAAACGTTAATCAACTGATTAAATACGAAATGTACCCTGTGTACCTTTAGAGATTTATTCATGTTATTGCAGTAACTGTGGAGGACACTAACTCCAACATAGGGTTCAACCGCGCCGTGGAGCAGCAGCTGCAGGAGCTGAGGAGCATGATCACCAAGATTCCAGGGGTACCCAGGCCGCTGGAGAGAGCAGCGGTGGACAGTTACGCTGACTCGCCTTTCGTGGACGGCATCTCACACACTCATGTTCCAAAGGGTTTTAACCCTCCTACCATGACGCTGTACGATGGGACCTCAGATCCTCAGGGACCATGTGAATCAGTACAAGCAGAAGATGATGGTGGTCACGGCTACGGGGGCCCTGAAGGAAGTGTGCATGTGTAAGGGCTTTGGCTCCACCCTCACAGGAGGAGCTCTGGAATGGTTCGTCAGCCTCCCAAACCGGTCCATCACCTCGTTCGCCGGTCTGGTCAACGCCGTCAGATTGGCGCCAGAGAACTTGAGAAGCGGACCAATAATTGCATCGCCAGTGCGTAAACGGAGAAACAACAAGGGACTTCCTCAACCGCTTCAACAAAGAGAAGATCTCCATCCCACGCTGTGACGTCGCGACCGCCATAGAAGCCTTCCGCCAAGGGCTCAAGGAGGATTCAGACCTCTACAGGGACCTGACAAAGTATCCATGCTTAACATTCGAGGATGCTCAGGCAAAGGCACTGGCAGCCATCAGGCTCGAGGAAGATGCAGCGTCCAGGAAGAGGACCCACAGCAGCCCCCCCAGGAAGATCACCAGCGACCGCAGGAACGAGAGATCCAAACCATACCAGAGGCCTGCAGTCAACAAAGTCTCAAGAGCCGTGGACTGGAGGAACCGCCAGGATCTCCCACCCAAGGTAAGCGAGTACAAATTTACTACTGATACTGACGGATTGCTCAAACACTTGCAGGACCTTGGAGACAGAGTCAGGTGGCCACGAAGGAGCCCTGCCAACAGGGACTCCAGCAGGAAAGACTTCAGCAGGAGGTGTGCATTCCACGACGACATCGGTCACAACACCGAGGATTGCATAGCTCTGAGGAGGGAGCTGAAGTATCTCCAGGACAGGGGGCACCTTGACCACATCCTGCCAAGAGGGTCCAGGTCTAGCAAGGTGGGGTCCGCAGATCAGGTCCTGCCGTCGCCGCCGCCGCTATATACAAAGATCGTGAACGTGATAACAGGAGGGTCAGAGCTGTGTGGGTTGTCCTACTCAGCAGCCAAGAGGCGAGCCAGGAGCAGCAAGGGAGAAAGGCCAGCATCCTCAGCCAGGGTGGCCCATCACAACCTGCCAACCGTGACGTTCGACGAACAGGACGCTAAGGGCACCCCAGAGGAGCATCATGACGCCCTGATTATCACCCTGTCCATAGGGAACTGCCTGGTGAAGAGGATCCTGGTAGATACCGGGAGCTCAGTCAACCTGCTCATGCTGCATTCACTGAGGGACATGGGCTTCAGTGAGAAAGATCTGGTGAAGAAGCAGGTTCCTCTGGTCGGCTTCAGCGGAGAAACAGCGCATTCCTTGGGGGAGATCACCATCCCAACCTTCGCTGGGGGCATCAATAAACAGGTAAAGTATTTGGTTATTGATTGCCAGTCATCTTACAACGTAATCCTTGGCAGGCCCTGGATCCACGAGATGAGAGCGGTACCCTCAACGTACCATCAGTGCGTCAAGTTTCCAACACCCTGGGGAGTGCAAGAAATCCGTGGTGATTAGGAGGCTGCAAAGGATTGTTACAAGGATGCTCTGAAACCAGTCGTGGTGCCCCCGGAAGCATAGCAATTACAGAGAAAGCGCGCTGAGGAGATGTACCAGGAGCCAGTGCAGCCTGATCTGGACCAGGTGAACCTTGACGCGCAGCATCCAGAACGCATGGTCCTGATAGGGTCAGACTGCACAGGTGATATCCGAACTAAACTTGTCAATTTGCTTAGAGCTAATATGGACTGCTTCGCTTGGTCCCATGAAGATATGGTAGGGATAGACCCAAGTGTCATAACGCACCAACTCAACGTGGACCCTGGCTACACCCCAGTCCAGCAGAGAAGGCGAAAGTACGCTCCAGAGCGCCACCAGATAATCAATCAGGAGGTGGAGAACCTGCTGAACGCCGAAAAAATCAGGGAGGTGAACTACCCTGAGTGGCTTTCAAACGTGGTGGTAGTGCCAAAGAAAAACGGGAAATGGAGGGTGTGCATAGATTTCACGGACTTGAACAAAGCATGTCCCAAGGACCCCTTTCCTTTGCCACACATAGATGCAATGGTGGACGCTACAGCTGGGCATGAAATGCTAACGTTCCTGGATGCCTGGAGTGGATACAACCAAATCAAGATGCACCCCAGGGACCAGGAAAAGACGGCCTTCAGGACGGAGAGAGGTATATATTGTTATAACGTTATGCCCTTTGGTCTAACAAAATGCAGGGTCCACCTATCAAAGGCTGGTGAACATGATGTTCAAAGACTTAATTGGGAAAACAATGGAAGTATACATAGACGACATGGTGGTCAAGTCCCTGAAAGCAGAACAGCATGCTGAGGACCTGGCAGAAACTTTTGGGACCCTGAGGAAGTATCAGATGAAGCTCAACCCCTAGAAATGCACCTTTGGAGTTTCCTCAGGGAAGTTCCTAGGGTACATTGTGACGCACAGGGGGATAGAGGCCAGTATAGAGCAAATCAGGGCCCTGCTCCAGTTAGAATCTCCAAAGCAGCCAAAGGACGTGCAGAAACTGACGGGACGAGTGGCGGCGCTGAGCAGATTCATATCCCGATCCTCAGAGAGATGCAAACTGTTCTATGATCTGCTGAGAAAGAGTCAAAGGTTTGAGTGGACCCCAGAGCACGAGGCAGCCTTTCAGGAGCTGAAGAAGTACCTAGCAGCACCCCCGCTCCTGGCAAAGCCAGGGCCTGAGGAGCCCCTATACCTGTACCTGTCCATAACGAAAGTGGCTGTGAGTGCTGTGCTGATCAGAGAGCATGAAGGGTCTCAGCAGCCGGTTTACTACGTGAGCAAGTCTCTGCTCCCAGCAGAGACTAGGTACACTGAGCTCGAAAAACTTGTCCTTGCATTGGTTACAGCCTCCTACAAATTACGCCCTTATTTTGAGTCTCATACTATTATTGTGGTTACTAAATTTCCCATCAAGAATGTTTTGCGAAAGCCTGAACTTTCAGGGAGAATGGTGAAATGGTCAGTGCACCTGAGTGGATATGACTTGAAGTTCGAGCCCAGGAAAGCCATCAAGTCACAAGCCCTTGCAGATTTCATTTCCGAGTTTAGCCCTGTTTAGCAACCTGGAGTGCAGGCGGAGGCCCTGAGCCTGGAAACTGCAGGACGAACAGGAACCTGGAAGCTGCACGTGGATGGAGCCTCCAACATGAGAGGCACTGGAGTTGGTTTAGTGCTGCAATCCACGAAAGGGGACTTGATTGTGCAGGCGGTAAGATGCGAATTTCGAGCAACTAACAATGAAGCGGAGTACGAGGCCTTGATAATAGGGCTAAAATTGGCAAAAGACATGAAAATCAGGAATTTGGAGGTGTTCAGTGATTCACAATTCATCGTGAACCACATGAACGGCACGTATGTAGCAAGGGACTCCAAAATGGTAGCATATCTCAAGGTGGCAAAAGAATTGGTAGCCGAGTTCGACGGCGTCCAGATAACTCAAGTTCCCAGGGACCAGAATGTGGAAGCTGACGCCCTTGCTTCGCTGGGGGCAACTTTCAAGCCAGATGAGATATCCAATGTGCCAACAGTACACATTCTGAGCCCTGCGATTGGAATTGAACTGGCCCTTCCTGAGGAGGGAAACAACTCTTATACAGATCAGTGCTGGACGTGGCTCAAGGAAGCAGGGGGAATTCACAGCGCAGAGGTGCAGCAGCTTGGACCGGATTGGAGAAAGCCGTATATGGATTGGTTACAGGAAGATAAGTTACAAGAAGATAGGGGGGAGGCTAGGAGCCTAAAGATGAGAGCGTCCAGATTCGTACTTATTGATGGGGTCCTCTTCAGGAAGTCACTCGCAGGACCCTACTTGCGATGTTTGGGAGAGCAGGAGGCTTCGGCTGTGTTGTATGAAATCCACAGTGGCGACTGTGGAAATCATACAGGGGGCAGAAGCCTAGCCAATAAGGCATTGCGACAGGGTTATTATTGGCCCACCATGAGGAAAGATGCTGTGGAATACACCAAGAAGTGTGATGCCTGTCAGCGACATGCGCCGGTGAAGCACCAGCCTGGGGAGCCTCTCCACCCTATCATCTCCCCTTGGCCCTTCATGAAGTGGGGGATGGATATCGTGGGACCGCTGCCCAGGGCACCAGGGAACAGGTTGTACATGTTAGCAATGACGGATTATTTCTCCAAATGGATCGAAGCTGAGGCTTATGCACAGGTCACTGAGCAGCAGGTGATTTCGTTCATCAAGCGCAACATTATTTGCAGGTTTGGGATTCCCTCGGAGATAGTATGCGACAACGGGAGACAATTTATATCGGACAAGACGCAGGGCTTTTGTGATGGATACAATATCACCCTGAGGAAGTCAGCACCCAGGTACCCCCAATCCAATGGCCAGGCGGAATCTAGCAATAAGATAGTAATGGAGAATCTCAAAAAGAAGTTGGAGGAGATTGGGGGCAAATGGGCTGACGAGCTCCCCTTGGTGTTGTGGGCAGATAGGACCACTCCTAAGGTGGCTACTGGCCAGACACCCTTCAGCTTGGTGTTTGGGGCCGAGGCCGTGATCCCGTCAGAGGTCAGGGTCCCCACGCTAAGGTACGGATGTCAAACGGAAGAAGAAAACCAGGCCGCTATGACCAGCTCCCTGGACACAGTAGATGAACTCAGGGAAAGCGCTAAGATCAGACTAGCATCCTACCAGCAAGCAGTCGCCAAAAGTTACAGCAGGAGGGTGCGAATCAGGACCCTGCAAGTAGGGGACCTGGTCCTCAGGAAGGTTTTACAGAATACAAAGAACCAGCGAGCAGGGAAGTTTGCCTACAACTGGGAAGGTCCCTACCAGGTCGAGAGTGTCGTAGGAAGAGGAGCTTACAGGCTAATGACCATGGAAGGGAAAATCATTCACAACCCATGGAACATTCTCCATCTCAAAAAATATTATATCTAAAGGGCGCTCAGGGCCCCAGGGACTTCAAGGCTCCCAGCATCATTTAAGGGCGCTCAAGGCCCCAGGGACTTCAAGGCTCCCCGTATCGTCACCCAGGTTCCTTTTGCCCCACATGATTTTTTAAGCACCTAATTTGAGAGGCATCTCCTTTGTAAACTTGTTTATTATCAAACTACTGTAAACTTCCGTTATTTAAAAGTTTTTTATAAGTTGCTTTACAATTTTCTTCATCCCTTCAAAAACGCTTTACAAGTTCTCTGAAAATTCTTCTATCTTTGGAATGCTAGGGCAAGAGTGAAGCCTGGTTGGCCCCTACGTTTATCCTCCTTAGAGAGGACTTCGTGCGCGTGGCGACAGGGGACAAACGTAACCCCGTTCCGGACATCTCAGATTCAAGGGCCATCAAGTCACCACTACGAGGCGCGGCATCGGGGATAAACATGACCCCACTTGGACTTAAGACTCCAGGCCGCCACTAAGTCGACTCTAAAAGCATGCATACAAAACAAACGCGCGCGCTACAAACGAACGTAAGTAAAAGCATGGTTGGCCACCATGATTTTCCATCACCATGCACAAGGTCCTCCGCAGCAGAGGACCCTGAGCACATATGTCTAGCAAAATAAAGAGTTTAATTACAAGCGTCCATAATAGGCACGCTACCCCAAAATAGCAGTTTTAAACTAAGTCTTAAACTAAACTGATTAATTACATCATTGTAGGGAGTTTATTCTTGTACTTCAGGCGCTTCAGCTGAAGCATCCAAAGTAGGAACTTCATCAGCAGTAGCGCCAGCTACCTTGCCTTCAGCGGCAACTCCAGTGGATCCCTCAGTAGCAGCGTTCTCCTCCACATCAGCAACACTTCCACCCCCAGCCTGCTCGCCCTTTCCCGCAGCATGTTCCACTTCCTCCTCAGCAGGGTCAGCGGACACGACAGGCTCCTCATCATCAGAGTCCTCGAAGCCCTCCAGGATGCTGAGATCTGGAGGCTGGGGGAACGCAGCATGGAAGTCAGCTTCCTCTTGCTCCAGGTCGAAAGAAGAGATGCCACCAGCCTGAATTGCCTTGAAGCACTTGATCTTCGCGTCCCAAGCAGCATAAACAGCCACCCTAGCTAGGGTTTTCTTCAGCTTGTGCTCTGAGCCCTCAAGCTCAGCAATCGTGGCATCCAGCTTCCAGATGTCCTGCTCAGCAGCAGCCCTCAGCCTGTACGCCTCCTGAGCAGCCGCCAATTCCCCGTCCTTCTCTTGGTCAGCGTCGGCCTTCAGCTTGTTCGCCTCCTGAGCAGCCACCAACTCCTCGTCCCTTTCCTTGGTCAGCGCAGACACTCAACCCTCAGCTTATCTGCGCGGTTAAGCGCGTTGGCACTCGAAGCTTGAAGAGACTCGAACCTACGGCGAAAATGCAGCGCAGACTGGAGGACCTGCAGGCGACGGGGTGTTACAAAAACGAAAATAGGAAAAGAACAGGAAGAAGACAAGAGCAAGGAAGGGTTAGTTACATCAAATGCAGACTCGCAAAGTCCCTTGCCAACTGAGGAGGCTCCCTGGCCCTCCAGGACCTTCTTGGGACCAGGAAGGAGGAACGAGTTCAGGCTAGGCCACATCGGAACCGAAGCGTCAAAGCCAAACCCAGGAGGAAGAGTGACAGTGGGGCCATCCTCAGAAACCTCAATTGGGGCTTTGAAAGACCCAGGTGGACGCAGTTCAGGGCCGGGTCCAGTCTTGTAGCAGAACGCAGAGGGAGGTCTGGGGCTCTTGGCCTCCTTCTTCAGGGGCGGTGCCTTGGAACTGGAGGAGGGTTGTTTCCTTTTCTTCGCCCGCATGAGGGAGTCCAGCACGTCGGTGGTAGCAGGTCCTGGGAACAGAGCAAAATCAGGGAAAGCCGAGGTAAGGAAGAGAAAGCCAACAAAGGGAATCAGGAGCCTACCAGAAGCCATGGCAGGTTCAGGTGCTGTGATGAGCGGAATGGCGGAGGACAATTCAGGGTAGGCGCGTGATGAACGAGGAACTGACCACAGGCTTGTCAGGATGTCGCTAGGAGGAGAGGTCGCCTTTGGATTCTTGAGCGCTGCAGCAGAAGATGGTTAAGGGGAGTAAGAAGAAAAGAAAGCATCACAAGCACAATAAAAGCAACCAGGTACCTTCGGTGTCACCCCACTTCTCCAACAAGTACTCAGAGAGGGGACTTATGGAATCGACCTTCAGGAAGACGAAGCGACGGAACCAACCATCGTCATTCACCTTACTGGTGTCGATAAAGGCGTTGTGGCCATCAGTCGCCCTCATCGTCACCTGGCCGTAACCAAGGTGCCGGCAAGAGTACAAGCTCGCTAGGTCCTCCAGCCCCAGCTTGATACCAAAGCACTCGCCCACCACGCTCACACCGTACAGAACCCTCCAGGCTTGGGCGAAGAGTTGGGCAGGAGCAAGAGAGAACCAGAGGAGGAAGGCCTGGATCAAGCGAGGGAAAGGGAATTTCATGCCCAGGGAGAAGGGGTACTCGTAAAGAGTGATCCACCCCGGACGAACAGTATCAGCGTATTCGCCGGAAGCGGGGGCATGAAGGACCACATCCTCACTCAGACCCGCCAAAGATCTGAAGGCGGGAAGCTCGTCCTCCGTGATCTCGGAATCGCAGGAATGTTTATCATCTAGAATATCCGCGGAGGGGAAAGCGACAAGGGGAACTGGACGTGTCTGGGAACGAGTAGTCATGGGGGAGACGAAAGGAAAGAGGAAAAAGTAAGTGGAGATGGGAAGTTACCTGAGAAGCAGGGAGCAAGGAAGACGGGGTGATTTGGGAGAGGAGGGAGTTGAGGGGAGGCGGAAAAAGTGAAGAATAGGGGTTGGAGAGTGAGAAGAGGGGAGTATTTATAAGGGAAGTTGGAGAGTGAGGACATTTAATGTGACGAGACCCTTCAAGTCACGTCGTCACTTGGAGAGAAAATTCCCGCCCAAAATGCATGCAAGGCACGGGCGGAAATTTTGGGGGCAAATGTTGGGCCCAAATTTTACAAGCCCAGATTTGGCCCAGATAGCAGTCGCAGCGGAAGCCAGCTCAGGACCCTAGGTAGGGCCCTGGACAGGATCCTGGTCAGGACCCTAGGCAGGGCCCTTGACAGGATCCTGGTCAGGACCCTGGACAGCCGGGACCCTCAGGAGCCCCACCAACGGAATTATTTCAATTGCAACGGATAATCAAGGCAGCTGCGAGAATGGGGGAAGCGTTACACTGGGAGGAGCAAGTCAAGCATATTAATGAGGGAGTAGTAACGGCTAAGAAAGGAGAAGAAGGGGGAGAAAAATCAGGAAGACTACTTATATAAAGGATATTTAGGGTTCAAGAAAAGGGCATTGAAGACTCTACAATTATACTACAGCAAACCAAAGCACTTCCAAGCACACCACATACATTCTTCAGCAAACTCTTAACATTTTTCAGCATACATTGTACTAAATAACGTGCCTTGGCACCTAAATCTTGTAATCCTCCTTTGAATAGTGGATAGTTGGTGGGACAAGAGCTTCCCCCCGCGGTCGTTTCCCACATCGGGTTTTCCGTGTCTCATTTCGTTCTTGTCGTTTCTTTTCCTTGAGTTTACGTTTACGATTCTTAATTTGGCATACGATAAGGTCGCTTTAACCCCAATCACATTAAAACTAACCTTGGTAAATTTTTTGCCAAAACAGAGTTTAATCAGGTTTGTGTTTGAATCATTTTAAATAGAGTGTACTTAGAATGATTGTGTGTGTTCTTGATGATGTTGTTGTTTTTGTTGGTTTGCAGTTCGAGCCATTCCCGTGGGGTCAGTATGCGGATATCCCTGAGGGCATTGGAGCTAGGTTTGCGGCGCGTGATATCCAACGTCTGTATTTGGCGACGCCGTATGGGCCGGTGTGGTATCTTGGAGAGCGTTTGGTTTACCAGGCAGGATGGCCGGCTCCAGTGGTGCCTAAGGACCCGCCGAAGGTCCTATTTGAACGAGGGGTTTCCGCACAGGATCGTGTGACACTGTACGGGGAGGGAGAGTCGGTGAGTCTTCCTTGTCCTGGGGAAGACTACGGCAAGTTTGCTCAGTCTCGGCTTGCTTGTGGACCGATCGACGTATGTGCGTTCTGATTTGCATGTGCGTAGGGTGAATTTTTTGCGAAAAATTTCCCTGACGTGTGCATTTGTGTTTTGCTTTTGCAGAAATTTGATCCTGAGATGGCGGAGCAACCCGGTGACTTCCCTACTACCGTTGAGTGGGATGATTCGGGTGTTCGTCGTACCTTTGCGTTGCCGACGTACTTGCCGGTGACTACTGATGCAGGGATGGACAGCTGGAGCGGTAAGGTGAAAAAGGTATGTATTTTTGTGTGGGTGTAGGTGTAAGCCCCTAGTTTGATCGAGGTATGGGCTATAGTGGTGATCAAACTAGTGCGGTCTATATTTTGTTTTACCCCCTCGAGTTTGTCGTAATTTGAGTGAAATTAGGGCAAAGTGGGGTTGAGTGTCTTGTTTTGAAATTTCCCCCTAAGTTTGACTTAATTTGAGTGAAATTAAGGCAGAATGGAGAAAAATGTAAAGTGTTTTTGTGTCTTGTATTGAAGGTGGCCAAGGAGGTGCACAAGAAGCTGTGGAGGACAGCTAACAGGTGGAGGATGGCTTGGGGTGACGAGCGGCCCGGTTGTGTCGAGGCCGAGGCGGCTCAAATCGGCGTGGTCGACGAGTATCGTCGTCGTTATCACGATTGAACTTGTGTAATAAGGATTGTATGAACCCTTGTTTACATGTCTTTGTAGTTTGAACTTGATCGTCTTCAGTAAACCTGTTTTGTTAGTATGCTTGGTTTTGAAAAACGAAATGATTCCCGAGTGGGATGCTTTGATGTTTTAAGTAATTTGTGAAAAAGTGTTAGCAAAATGTTCATTTTGAATGTTGAAATGAGCGTGCGTGAATGCTAAAAATGTGTTGTTTTGACTCGTGGTAAGAATCGTATGTGCTAAGATGAAGTGTAATGTTGCTGTATGGGAACAACAAAAGAGTGTCGTAGCGTAATGTGGGTTGTAGAGTTTTAGGAAAGACGAAATTAGGAAACTGTGAGAAAAGACAGGCCCTGAAACCGCATAGCCTTATGCGGTTTAGGGTCCAAACCGCATAGGCTTATGCGGTTCTGGCTCCAAACCGCATAAGGCTGTGCGGTTTGGGGGCGTGGCTGGTAACGCTGTATTTCCATATTTCGGATACGGTTTTCCTATATAAGGAGAGGGGGTGCGTGCCATAATCTTCATTCACAATCACTTCTCTTCTTTTCTTTTACTACAAGTTTTTGCTCTCATAAATATATTAGGTATATTTACAAAAGTTTTTTTTTTTTGTTTTTCTATTCAAGAAAAATGGTTGAGCATTTTGATGCTCTTTTGAAGAGGTGGACTTCCTCACTAAGTTCTGGGATGAAGAAGGCGGTGTACGATGATGGTGCGGGTGTTTTTATTGGCTTTCATCAAATGAAAGTCGATTTAGACTTCCTTGATTCGTGATTGGATTATTGGGATCCTAGCTTGCATGTTTTTAGGTTTCCCGGGGGAGAGGTGTGTCCTTTGATGCAGTTGTTCGCGGCCATTGCTGGGTGGTCGAAACGGACTACTCCCGTAGTTGTGAGGAGTGAGCTTTGCTATAACGGGATGTTGCGAAATTTCCTTGGGATGACGAATGCTCATGCTGCGGGTTTGTTTGAGGGAGGCAAGGTAAACATGCTTCTCTTGTGTCAACGATACATGAATAGGGTTGACACTAGTATTTCGGACCGTTCTAGGCGGAGGGCCCTTGCTTTTTGTTTGGTTCATCGTTATGCGTTTGCGGGGTCCATGCCAGATGGGGTGTTCGGGAACGCGAGGTATGCTCGCGTTGTCGAAGATATGGAGCGGGGACATGATCCTTCCGCTTTGATCCTGGCGGAAACCATACTGGGCTTAGACGACCGTTGTGCTAATCGTCTAAGCTCGTACAGGGGTTGTGCTAGGATTCTCAACATTTGGCTCATGGAGAGGCTAAGTGTGTATAAGGCTTTTCCCCTTGGGGGTGTCTTCAAGGCGGCGGCCACGACATCTCGGAAGATGGAATGGGCCAACCCTCGGGAGCGTTTACTCAACTACTACCGGGGGTTTGTGAAGGAGAGCATCATTCGTTGGTACGTGCCGTGGTGGGGCATTACGGAGGTTACGGCGCCATCCGTGGCGAATGCAGCTCGTGGGTTGATGTTGTGTGGGTTTGAACGAGGTGTGTGGATTCATCCTCTTCGCTTGAAGAGGCAAATCGGGCTTGCTCAGACCATCCCTGAGCAGGATACTCAGGTTGGAGGGGTTGTGTGGATACCCATATCCGTACCCTCCCACTCAAAACCCTGTGATGTAACACGGACTTTTATTATGCATGTTTTAACGCTAACTTAAACGGTTCTAATAATGTCGAATTCATTTTGAGTCGTTTTGAAATGTTAAAATGATTTAGGTCGCTGCACATCACATTTAAATAAACGTTCATTTTGTCCATTTGGAGTCTAGCTTGGTCCACGTCTTGCTTCATTTGACATGAGCTTCGCATTTGCACTACAATTAGCCCTTTTACATTAACAAGGTCTAATTCAGCATTCCTAAATTCCTAAATTTAGGCTCGGTAGCTAAATCCCCCATTTAGCCTCCCCTCACACAAAATACAACCTCACGTCTTACCTTATTTCACAAAACACTACAAAATACACCTTTTTCACATTTTCGGGTCTTGGGCCCAAAACCGAGCCCAAACCCGGCCTTTGGCCCTCACTCCAAAGCCCTAAGCATCATAAAATATCCCAGAAATATCCTAGGTGTTTTCTTGGCACGCAAGTTCGAGATTATACTGTATCTTTCAATGATATTGTTCAACCGAAACTTGGAAAGCAGGCCTAGAACCCGACCCTCAAACCGCATAGCCTTATGCGGTTTGGTGGGTGAACCGCATAAGCCTATGCGCTTTGCCCAGGCAACCGCATAAGCCTATGCGGTTTCCAAGCCTGGTTTTACCCCCGTCTTTCCTAATTTCCCCGAGGTTTTTAGTATATATACACCCCTATACCAGACCTCGAAACACATCTTTTTCACAACTTTTTCACCCACAATTCACAGCATACACACAAAAACCCTCTCAAAGCCTCAAGCACCTCAAATCCTTGAGTTCAACACACCATCCCGTGTTGAATTCATCCTCCTTTTTAGTTCAAGAAGCGAAGCTCTGCCGGATCTGAAGCGTCAGGACAAGGTAGGTACCGATCCACTTGGATCAAAGCTTTTTCTTATTTTCTATGGACTAACAATAGGGACCACACTCTAGCCCCGCTTTGGCACCGAGCGCGCTTGCATTCCAAGTGTTCTTATTACTTCGGGTACACTCCATATCCGATGACACGCCAAAGTCGCATAAGCAACCGACCTTTTAAAATAAACCAATGGACAATTGAACTTTATTTTAATTGCATGCATCTTGCACCTTCTTATTTTGCATTAAAATCAACTTAAACAATGAATTCGACCTTTAACTGAACCGTTTTCGTTAATAAGTTAAACATGCTAAACTGAGGGTTTTAATCTATCTTTTGCATCCAGATCTGCATCTTTTTACAAACTTTTCGCACTTGTACGTAGCAATAACATTAGCTCAAATATCATCTTACTTGGATTGTTCTAGGTCAGTAGAGGCTATTTTTACATAGGCTTTTCTAAAAGGTTTTCATAAATCATTATTTGAATTACTCTTTTTCTAAAGTATCCTCACCCCGAATCCAATCTGGTTTCACAGCCTTAGATCTAGGGGTGTCGGCGTGCTCCAAAATCTAGGACATGTTTTTAGCTTAGAACATGGTAGCAGGTTCCTAATTTCCGCGATAATTAGGTGTCGACTCCAAACAGTTCTTAAAGGTTTTTCTAACTTAATCTTTTTAACTTTTAATCCTAATCGCCCTTAAGCAAGACGCCGAGTTGGGTCCCTCGTCTCGATCCCGGGTTCCACAGTTTGGCGACTCCGCTGGGGAGATTTTATTTTTAAAACCTAAAACTAGCTTTTTCTTTTTAAAAATAAAGAGGTGAAACTTGAAAGCCTTGAACAATCCATGTATGCATATTTGAGCTATGCACATTCGTTTAGAGTCCATTCCCTTTGGAATCTAGGCACCTTTTGCACCCTTGAGAGGTGGTTCCAACACGCAGGCTTGTCCACTCGATAAAGCACGTGCAGGACTAACTTTCCTCTCTCCCCTCCACGGCTTGCCGTAAATGGCTATCTCGACCGTCCCAGTGCTCCCTTTAGAAAACCTATCGCTCCGGACTGACCCTTTCACCCTTTGAGTCATACGTACAAGTTCGAGGCCATGCACTCCATGGTCCTTTTCAAAACGAGCATTTGCATTCATATCTTCGAAAACTTGCTTAAACGTTTCAAAGATAAATGAACCTAACATCTAACAAAACTAACACTTTTCAAACAAAATTATCGCGAATTTTTGAAACAAGCTTTCTCAAAACTTCCTTTTTCACTAACAAGCAAAAACCCGAGCAAGGATTAAAACCCAAGCTTGTGGATTTCAATCCTCTAGGTCATACGGCTTAGACTCCGTTTTTAACATCCTCGACTCGACTTGCTCGAGCCGAATCCTTTCTCTTTTACATATCCGATCTCGAGCTCACCTCGGCAAATCTCCGATATCAGCTCGACGGGTGCAAAGCAAAATCTTTAACATCGAGACGAGATGTGCGCACACATCCTCGTCTCAAAAGCTTTCCTTTTGCTAAAACTTTTTCGAAAACCTCCGTTTTCAAGCTTAAAAAGAGTCTTCTTAACAAAGAAATGAGCTACAATGAACACTTAAAATAAACGTTGGTATAGTCATGTCATTAACGTGCAAATTTAACCCACACAGCCTAATCCATTCTCAATATCCTCGACTCGACTAACTAACCGCTCTCGAGTCGAATCCTTTCCATGCATCTAGACTCGAGCCCTTAACGATGAACCGTTAACATGGGCTCGACGGATGCAAAACAAACACTTTTCAACACCGAGACGACATGCGCACACACATAGTCATCTCAAAAGCTTCCTAGGCACAACATTGCTCCTAAAGCAATACACTCTCATTTTTGAAATAAATTCCTTCTCAAAAATGTTATCACTCCAAAAAAACAAGCAACACACTCTCATTTTTGAAATAAACTCTTTTCAAAATTTCCTGATTTCGACAAAGCAAACAAAACACTCCCGTTTTTTAAATAAGCTCTTTTCAAAAGGCTTCACGCTTTTACAAAACAAACAACGACACCCCCTTTTTTGAAACAAACTCTTTTAAAATACCCGTGCTTCTTCATTTTGAAACAGTCACGTTTCAAAATTCTTTCAACTTCAAAATAAATGCTTTTCGAAGTTCTGGGTCGAACCAAATAGTTCTCCACTAATTCGATTCAACCCACTAGGCATCCCTCACGAATCACTCGGGAATAATCACTACATTCCCGAATCTTTTCAAAACACAAATGGACTACATGGCCCTAGGCCATCGTAATCTATTTATCCCAAGCATTTCCATAAAGCAAAACCCAAGAATCTCGTCACATATTCTTGGAGACTTTTCATTCTGGGCGGCTCGCAGCCTTTCACTTTTTTGAAATAATCTTTTTCAAAATTTCCGTGTCGAATCAACTAGCCTATACCTAGTTTGATTCGACCCAATCGTAAATCCCTTCAACCGTCCGGGAATAATCACTACATTCCCGAGACCTCTCAAAAAAGCCAATGGATTACATGACTCATGGTCATTTCACGCCAATTTCTAACAAATCTTTTTTCAAATAAAACACTTTACAAATCTCTTCAGGTCAAACGGCCCAAAGTCGACTCGTTTCAGCAAAAATCATCCTTTTCAAGCAAACAAAACCCGAGAATGGCCAAGCCCAATCTCGCAAACTTTTAATCGGGCCAAATGATCTTGGCCCAATTCCTCTTAAGCAAAACACGTGGACGTGCAAACTCGTCCATATCCCACCTTCCTATTTTCGACCCAACTAGCTTTTCACTATTATAGGTTCACTCCAAGCAATCTACAACCGGCCCACAATGACATACCGTTAACTTGGGCCAATCACACTCTTCAAGGTCAAGCCAGAAACGTGTCAACACGTCTCTAGTTCAAACACTTTCCAAACCTTTTGTCAAAGCACGACGAGCTACTTTCAACAAAACCCTCATCACATTTTTGAAATAACCTTCTTCAAAAATCCTTCCTTCAAACCGAATGGCCCATCGTCATGACGGTTTGATCTAGACAAACAGTCTCTTCAAAACACCCGAGAGTAATCACTTTATTCTCGTGACATTTCCAAGACATAAATGAATCACATGACCCACAGTCAACGTAACCCATTTATTACAAAGCATTTTCAAACCCGAGAATGATAACCCATTCTCGTGGACCTCTTTTTGAAAACAAAATCAATCAGCTCACGGCCTTTTAACACCCCTTTCAAAATAAACTTTTTTTTTCGACATCCATGATTCAAAATGGCCTACCGCCATTTTAATCTAAACATTTCTCTTTAACAAGACAACAAAACCTAGGAATGAACTAGCATCATCCCATAAATCCTTCACGGTTAGACCAAGTAGCTCAGTAGTCGCTTCAATCTAACCCTTCTTCAAACCAAATGTATGAAAACAATCGTCTTCATCACATTTTCAAACATCCTCGATTCGATAGCCTACCGCTACCCCGAATCGACTCACGTTTTCATCGTAATCCAATGACAAGCCTATAACGACATGTCGTTAACACGAGCTTATCAGATTCGATTTTAAAACACCTTTACACCAAGCCAAAATGTGACAACGCATTTTTGCTCAACAAAACATCCTGCTTCTCGTTGAAAACAAAATTTTTGCATAATCAAAAGACGAATCTAAGTATGCATGAAACGAGTCCCGACGCGAGCATCAACCCCATCCGAGACATGTGCGTCTCGAGCACCCAGCGACGAATCCATCAAGGCGCCACCGACGATCTCACGGATCTCCTCAAGATATTCGAGTCTTTTCAATACGGGTCGAGTTTTTAAGCTTTGAGTCAATCTCTGTCAGTCTAGGGCAATCTAGTCTCCGACGTACGACATTTTTAACAAACCGATAAAGGAATAAGTTTGCCTACAACCCAACTTCCTTTTTACACACTTTTCCCACAAAAGATACAATTTTCTACACCAACATACATTGCATCCCAGGAACAGCTGTCCTAAGGAGGTCTAGGCCGGGTACGAAGGTCCAAGTCAACAACAACAAAATCAAAGACAAAAACAAAGACAAGAAAGCTTCCGACGACTAAACACCTAAGGTTCACTAGTCTGCTTGTGGTCTACTACTCCGCTGCTTTTGGAGGAGGATCCATTAATTTGGAGCTCCACAGTGGTCATGAATTTGATCGCGACCAAAAGTACGAGTATTCCTGGATCGCCCTCCGCGTACTCGATCGCGTGCCTAATAAGCAAACGAACTTGTCAGAGGAGTTCGGCGTGATAGACACACGATCACAAGTGACCACCGAGCCACAGGGTTTAACAAGGTCCGAGCTCAAGCCCAAGCCATACAGGGCGTGGGATATTCTCAAACCAAACGGGAATACAAGGTACAAAGGTCAAAAACCAAAGTCACCAAAAAGGAAAAATCTCAAAGCTCCGAATCAAGGGGTAAAACAATCAAGCAAAAGCTCAAGAAGTCAAAGCTCAAGCAGTCAAAGCTCAAGAAGTCAAAAGCTTAAGAAGTCAAAAGCTTACAAGTCAACAAGCTTAGAAATCAATAAGCGAGGGGCCAAAACCCCAAAGGCAAGAAGTACCGAAGCCCAGAAACGAGCGGTCAGGTCCTTGAAATTCCAAATTGAAGACACAACAGAAGTAGCAAGCAACCAGCCTAGATCAACTAAGGAGAACCCACCCTTAGGATGCAACTATCAAGGTTAAACACATAAACACTCCTTTTGGACCGGCGGGTCCCTAAACACGCACATTTCCACATAAACACCTCAAACACATCCCTTTGGAACTACGCTAGGTTTGATTCCGTACCCACGGATACGTAGGCCGCTCACTTGAGCTCAACCAACCCTTTTACACAAAACATCCCTATGTTTAAAGCTTCCAAAGTCAAGGACATCCTCACAAAAATCCACAAAAATCCACAAAAATCCAAGGCAAACTGTTTCTTTACCGAGGCGTTAAAACGACTACGTCGAGACGAAATTGTGCTAGACCTAGGAGTAGTACTCTGCCTTTCCGACTAACCTTGTTCGTTTTGCAGGAACAACAGCATCCCACCGCAGACAAGCAAGCACCACTGGGGGCTCCACCAACGCACGTGTTCCCGAATATGGCATCCATGCACCAGTCGAGTCTAAAATCACGCATACGATTTGTCTCTATTTTGCAAACTCTTTGGCATTTTAAGCATCCTACAAACAAACAATTTAGCGACATTTAAACCGCTTCTTTCAAAACTTTTCAGTTCTGAAAACGCTCCCACGAGCCGATACACTAATTTCAAACACGCTTTTTCAAACATGCGTCCTCAAAATAGCTAATCACCTTTCAAAATTAATTCAACACTCAAGCTTCACTTTTCCAAACACATACTTTCGCGGAAGCAAAATGTGCCTTTCGAAAATGCATCTCAAATCCTTGAAACGCATCTCGAATCTTCGAAGTCCAAGCCTTTCACAAAAATTTAACTCACCACTCGAGTTAACATACTTTGAGAAAAAGCATTTCTTCGGATTTAACTCACTCGAGTTAACACATTTTGAGCGAAAGCTCTATCGAACTACGCCGGTTTGATTCCACATTTGTGGATACGTAGGCAGCTTACGCAAAGCACAACCGAATATAGCACTACTTCCCACTCCGCGTTGTCATGAGATTCTCCCGACATTTGGGGGCTTTTCAACCTTCACACTCAAATGACCCTCCACGGTCTTTACAACTCTAGCTTAAGCTCACAACCTCAAACACTCTTTCATCTTGCATAAAGCCTAACAAACGACATTTCAAGCGTTCATTTTTAAAGCTCATTTCGACAACTAAAATGAATCTTTCACTAAAATGATTTTTCAATAAAAGCATTTTAATCCAAACATCCCAATCGGGAATCATTTCACTTTCAAATCCAAGCCTACTAACTACGCAGGTCCACGGAAGCACAACACAGCACGAAAGCGAAAGACGACAAAAAGCAACTACAAGTTCAAGCCAATCTACAACGAACAGTCATGTAATGAAGGGTTCACACAATCCTTATTACACAAGATCACCAAAACACCTAAGGATGAAGACGACGGTACTCATCAAGGTCACTCTGAACCACCCACGCTACACTTTTCTCCATTAAGTCGAACGACGGGGAAATCTCAAAACTAAACACCATACTCTTCACTTTGACTCAGTTTTCATTCAAAACTCAGTCAAACTCGAGGGGGTAACCTAAAAACTCCTCCCAATGCACATCCTGCACCCCACTTTGACTCAGTTTTCATTCAAAACTTAGTCAAACTCGAGGGGGTAACTCAACAACTCTTTCTCCAAGTACATCATCCACAACACTTTGACTTAGTTTTCATACCAAACCTAGTCAAACTCGAGGGGGTAATCCAAAAACACCCTTATCCTAACACCTAACAGCCTTCTTCACATAGTTCGACTATCGTTATACATCATAACTCAGTCAAACTGGGGGCTCACATACACCCATCCTCCATAAAAAAATAAAATGGGATAATTTTTCGCTTTTTCGCATTTTTCGCATACACCCACTGCATACACCCACCTGGGGGCTCACATACACCATGATCAAGACAATTGGGGGCTGACGCTTCCTATCAAGAATCAAACCTTGCCAACGAAAAATAGGACAATTTTTCGCACTTTTGAAGACACCCTTGCCATAAACACCTCAAGAAACGAGCATGCACGCTACAAGCATAACACTTTCATGTGTGCATCAAACAACAAGCACCCGAACGTAGGTCCTATACACCAGACACCCTAACACATCCAAGAAACGCCCCGTACGTCCAAACATCAAGCCACTCATACAATCCCAAGCACCTACACCCCAAGTCCGAGAGATGAGTATCGCGTGAATCCAAACGAATCACCAGATACCACGTCTCATGGTCAAAGCAAACAAAAACTGAAGATTTCGGAAGGAAAATCGCGAGTTTGAGTTTTTCCGGGTTCGAAACCGCGACATGTGCGAATAAGTTCAAGCTTGAAGTCGCCAATTGATAAGAGATTCCCCGGAAGAGTCATTAGTCTACAGGCAATTTCCAAAGCATGTTCTATTCCACGTTTTCTCCCCACTTTTCTTCATACACGCAAGCTTTCATGGTTAAGGCGTCACCTACAGTCCGCCGCAAGCGCTAGCTCATATATTATGCGCTATGCCTTGGTTAAGGCGTCACCTACAGTCCGCCATACTCGTGTACTAAGCATTTAATACACGGTACAGAAGCAGAAACACGAACACTCTTCACGAGTCCTTACACCCTCTTACACGTCCCTGCGGAGTATTACTTCCTCCCCATGGAATCCACACACCTATACAGACATTTCCCGCGGAGTCCAAGACATATCCTTTGACTCCCCCAGCAAATCACTAACCTACATACCTGCAACATTCTTCCCAGCAGATACACCTCTACAAAGCATCTTGAACGAGTCATCCTTCAACGTCGGAGCATAAAAACCAAGCGTCTGCATCAGCACATCCAGCAAGTCTAAGCATCTACATCAACTACAAATCGCCAACACATCCGCAATCACACGAAGCAGTCTACATGAACACATACACTTTCCTCGGACCATAACTCCCGGCGAATATACACCTGCACCCCTTACAAGACGAAACACCATCACTCTTCCACAAGACCAAACAACTACAATTACACCTACGCTCCTCGGCGAGACCATACATATACACCCTTCCCGGGCAAACTAGTACTTCTTCAGCAGATACTACACTAAGCACCCGCACTCCTCGGCGAGACCCAAAGACAAAGATCCACAACGGCATCAATCTAATCAAAGATCAAGAACAAGATCAAAGATCAACAAAAGCAATCTATGCAACGACAAATACATAAACACTCCTCGGCGAGCCCAAGCATAAACACTCTACAATAAGCATTCTACTACAAGCATAAACACTCCTCGGCAAGTTCAAGCACAAGCGCCTTACAAAACACATCCAAGCATAAGCATTACAACATCCATGACGCTCGACACCCTGCACTCCTACGCGAAACAAGCACTTATAGCTACGAAGCACCCCTACACAAGCATTGCAAGCCCTACATAGACATTCCCAAGCACATCTGCACCCTTACTAAACCATACCTTACATCCTTGCACATGCACTCCTTTGCGAGACCAACATTTACAACTATACATGCACCCCTATACAATTACACATTAGCACATGCACTCTACGAGACCTTTACACTTGACATCCACGCTCCTTGGCGAGATTTGACCTCAATATCAGCACCAAGCACGACATCAACAACGGCACATCGCAACAACAACGGCATCAACAACGGCACTTCACACCAACAACGGCGTCAACATCAACAGCAAGCACAACGAAGACACTCAGCAGGTCGGCAGGCCCTTATAATATGCACGGACCGCCAAGTCCTTAAAATGTGCACGTCCCGCCCCGCATAGCCCGGTTCGAAGTCCTCGTCTCACCCATGGACACATGCTTCGTTCCGCTGATCATATCGAGACTGTAATGGTCCGGATATGGTCGTGGAGTTTGACTAGCGCTCTAGTCCGAGCTCAGTCAAACTGGGGCCTCTGTGAATACCCATATCCGTACCCTCCCACTCAAAACCCTGTGATGTAACACGGACTTTTATTATGCATGTTTTAACGCTAACTTAAACGGTTCTAATAATGTCGAATTCATTTTGAGTCGTTTTGAAATGTTAAAATGATTTAGGTCGCTGCACATCACATTTAAATAAACGTTCATTTTGTCCATTTGGAGTCTAGCTTGGTCCACGTCCTGCTTCATTTGGCATGAGCTTCGCATTTGCACTACAATTAGCCCTTTTACATTAACAAGGTCTAATTCAGCATTCCTAAATTCCTAAATTTAGGCCCGGTAGCTAAATCCCCCATTTAGCCTCCCCTCACACAAAATACAACCTCACGTCTTACCTTATTTCACAAAACACTACAAAATACACCTTTTTCACATTTTCGGGTCTTGGGCCCAAAACCGAGCCCAAACCCGGCCTTTGGCCCTCACTCCAAAGCCCTAAGCATCATAAAATATCCCAGAAATATCCTAGGTGTTTTCTTGGCACGCAAGTTCGAGATTATACTGTATCTTTCAAAGATATTGTTCAACCGAAACTTGGAAAGCAGGCCTAGAACCCGACCCTCAAACCGCATAGCCTTATGCGGTTTGGTGGGTGAACCGCATAAGCCTATGCGGTTTGCCCAGGCAACCGCATAAGCCTATGCGGTTTGCCCAGGCAACCGCATAAGCCTATGCGGTTTCCAAGCCTGGTTTTACCCCCGTCTTTCCTAATTTCCCCGAGGTTTTAGTATATATACACCCCTATACCAGACCTCGAAACACATCTTTTTCACAACTTTTTCACCCACAATTCACAGCATACACACAAAAACCCTCTCAAAGTCTCAAGCACCGCAAATCCTTGAGTTCAACACACCATCCCGTGTTGAATTCATCCTTCTTTTTAGTTCAAGAGGCGAAGCTCTGCCGGATCTGAAGCGTCAGGACAAGGTAGGTACCGATCCACTTGGATCAAAGCTTTTTCTTATTTTCTATGGACTAACAAAGGGGACTACACTCTAGCCGCCCCCCGGCTTTGGCACCGAGCGCGCTTGCATTCCAAGTGTTCTTATTACTTCGGGTACACTCCATATCCGATGACACGCCAAAGTCGCATAAGCAACCAACCTTTTAAAATAAACCAATGGACAATTGAACTTTATTTTAATTGCATGCATCTTGCACCTTCTTATTTTGCATTAAAATCAACTTAAACAATGAATTCGACCTTTAACTGAACCGTTTTCGTTAATAAGTTAAACATGCTAAACTGAGGGTTTTAATCAATCTTTTTGCATCTGCATCTGCATCTTTTTACAAACTTTTCGCACTTGTACGTAGCAATAACATTAGCTCAAATATCATCTTACTTGGATTGTTCTAGGTCAGTAGAGGCTATTTTTACATAGGCTTTTCTAAAAGGTTTTCATAAATCATTATTTGAATTACTCTTTTTCTAAAGTACCCTCACCCCGAATCCAATCTGGTTTCACAGCCTTAGATCTAGGGGTGTCGCCGTGCTCCAAAATCTAGGACATGTTTTTAGCTTAGAACATGGTAGCAGGTTCCTAATTTCCGCGATAATTAGGTGGCGACTCCAAACAGTTCTTAAAGGTTTTTCTAACTTAATCTTTTTAACTTTTAATCCTAATCGCCCTTAAGCAAGACGCCGAGTTGGGTCCCTCGTCTCGATCCCGGGTTCCATAGGTTGTTGTTCTAAATAACCAGATGATTGATGCTTGGATCCGAGGGTGGTCGGATCGTGTTACTTGGGCTGTTCCGGAGCATATAGAGTCTACTCGTGTCACGGACTTCTATACACGGTGGTATCGTTCTAATGATCCTCAGGAACGGGAGAATCAAAGGAGGAGGGAGAGAAATGGGCCAAGGCTCTCCTTAGCGTATGAGGTGATGCGCAACAGGAGGGACTATGGTGATCTTGGTGTGGATGCTTCTTTTTCTAGGCCGGTGCGGGAAAGGCTTGGGCCAAAGGTGACCGTTAAAGATCGTCTTGGGTCAAGGGTCGAGGAGCCCCAGTTGAGCAGGACGAGGATCCGATCGAGCCCCCAGGTTTCGAGAGATCTACTCCCGTCCTTAGTTCGAAGATTGTGGCGGATCGGCCTCTTGAAAATGAAGAGACTAATCCGAAGCGGCAAAGGATGGCTTAGTAGTTTGCTTTTGTTTTGCTTAGAAAGTTTTCTTTATTCAAATACATGTTTTTAAATTCGAATAAAGGGTTAAGGAGGCTTGTTCCTAACTCATTTCTAAATTTTGAAAAATTCTAAATAAAGTAATAAAATAGAATTCATTTGCTTTAGTCTTGTCTCGTTGCTTTCTTTTGTTTTGCTTTGAAATCACTAGTAGAAAACATACCTAATGTGTCGCTCCTATTGTGGCGGTTTATTAATAAACCGCCACAAATGATAAATGAATAGGCTTTTGTGGCGGTTTTTCTTAAAAACCGCCACAAATATTGTTTTATTTGTGGCGGTTCTATTATAAACCGCCACAAAAATCGTATTTGTGGCGGTTCTATTTAAAAGCGCCACAAATTTGTGACACCTTAAATCGTGGGATGTCGCGGTTCTAAATGTTTTTAAACGACCAAAAGCTAAAAACACAAAAAAAAAAAAAATTAATAATAAAAGAGAACGAGGAAGAGTTAAGAGAGACGAGATGAGTCGAAGAGAAGAGGGAGAGCGCCACCGCCACCGCCACCGCCTCACGCTGTCCCGTCACCACCTTGGTCTGCCCATCCAAGCTGCTTACCCTCGGACCAGCAATTACCCTTACTCCACCACCATCTGTCAGTTTCACGTCCCTAAACCCTAATTTCAAAATTTGGGGTTTTCTTAATCGGAAGCTTTTGGGTCGAATTAACTGTGCAAATAGCTCGAATTTAAAGTCCTAATCACGTTTCAAGTAAGTACCCATCAGTTTTCCCCTTCATTTTCGCACGGTCAGTCAATTTCCTATCGTTTTGGGACGTTGTTGGGCTATGTTCAGTGTTGCTGCGTTTTCTGAGAGTTTGGCCCTGATAATTGTTGTAGTTGGGACGTTTAATGGTCGATAAGAATAATTACACGTGTAATTATATTTGATAAACACAGACCAGAAATATGACTTTTGCTTGTCGTCCGATGTTTCTGTACTCAGGTCATACATCAGAAACCAAAGAAAACTTTAGACAAAATAAGCCATCAGCTTTGCCCTGTGAGTGAACAGATAAATAAGTCAACTGTTCAACAATCTCAATTTCGTTTTGGGAATTTTCTGAACACACTGAAAGAAAATCATGTAAGATTTTGACTTATGATTTTGTTTTAAGTTTCCTGTCAACTTATTGTTTCAGCATATCGCATTTGAATGTAAATGATTTCTTGCACCTGCCTAATGGATCATTAATGAATAATGATGTGCTTTGTAGAAAAGAGGTCTTTAAATAAATCAATAATTGTCTGTGATAAAGATCACCACGACACTAAAACAGTTATGTTAATATTTATATTGTTGCTTAAGTTTCCGAGTAAGGACAATGAAACAAACGGAGTCCAACTATAGAATAGGAAAACCAAAGTACCAAACTTGTGCATGGCAGCATGGGTGCGTCTACTTTGTCAAACACTGAACTTTCGTCAGTCTTATGTTCTGGTAGTTAGATGAAGTGAGGCATCCACCCAACATTTACCTATAGTTTTATAATCTTGCGACCTAAACTTATTTTCTGTTCTTTTCACCTAATAACCAAAATGTAAGACTAAATGAGTAAATGTCGTCAACTCGTCATTATCCCTGAAGTCGATTTAAGAAAATAATGACTAAATGTCATTGATCTGTCAGTCTGATGTTCTGTTCTTTGTCTCGGTCACAGGTGCCGCCATTTTTGGTTCAGAAGATATTCACACAAATATTTTCATTCATCAATGTGCAATTATTCAACAGGTACACTACTTTATTGCTTTCAAGTCTTTCAACATGGACGTGAAGGTACCGGGAAGATGAGAACCTATCGACGCCCTGCGCGCGCCCGCCCTCGCCCCGTGTGGGGGCGCCGGGGCGGAATGCGCCTCGCAGGAAAAAGTGCGAAGTTTGCTAAAAATTGGGGAGATCATTGCATGAATTTGTGACCAAAAAAGAAAAGTAGAAAATCCTTTTTGAAAGTGTATTTTCGGAGTCGCCACCAAATATTAAAGGAATTTGGAACCTATTCAACGCGTCTTGAAATACAAGACACGAGTGTCTCAGATTTCAAGGTGCGTCGATACCTATCAATCTGAGGTTTGAAACCAGAGAAGGGGTTCGGAGTGAGGTTACTTTTCGAAAGTTTTGACAAAATAAGTTTTGAAAACAGTAATCAAAAAGCCTACATAAGAGTAGTCTCTACTAATTTGAAAACATTTGCTTAATTTCGATATTTGGGCTAAAATAACGCTACGTACAAGTGCGAATAAATATGACTCGATTAAAATGCATAAATAATGTAAACTGTCAAAATAATGACATATTGCTATAGGAAATGTACGTTAAATAATAATTTATTGACTAAATTATTACTATAGACGTTATTTTCCGACCTCGTATTAGAATTTGTGAAAAACCCTCAGTTTTGACATGCTAAAAGACTCTATGAAACGGTACAATTTAGTGTTGGATCCGTGATTCTAGTCGTTTATTTAACACATGAATGAGGACTTGCATAATTATAAGAGTGACGTCGGTTTGCTTTAGTGATAATGAGTCGTTATTTATGCGATATTGGCGGGGTTTAGACGGATTATGAATCCGAATTGCTACAACCGTACTACGAATACGGCTTCGCTAGTGCCAATATCGGGTTTGGGGTTAATGTAACCCCATTGTCCGAGTCTCAAATGTCCAAAACGTAGGTAAAATGTTTACCTTTCGAAAATGTAAAGACGGTATTTTTGAGTGGATTTTGTGAATAGTGTATGTGTTTTGTAAAATCGATATATTGAAATGAATGAATGGGGTTGGTATTTATAGGAAATGGCTGGTTTATGTGGGTGCACAAAATTAAATCGCCTGTGTACTGGCGTTTAATTTTGTTTGGGTTGGATATTTTTAAGAAAAAATCAAAAAGGCGGCTGGTACAAAACAAAAACATAATCGCCTGTTGACAGGCGTTTAAATTTTTAATCGCCTGTCAACTGGCGATTGTATTTTTGTTTTGGTGGGCTGTTTTGAGCCGCCTTTGGTTAATGACGTATTTGGGGGGTAATGATGGTGTTTTGTGATGTAATTATCTTAGTGGTTAAGTCATTTTGTTCAGTTTTGGTCCGAATTTCGGTTTTCGTGTTTCGGTTTTTGTCGTGTTTTTCGGTTTTGGCTCGAAATAAAATAATATTAGGTTATATTATTTTATGGTATCGTGGAGTCTCGTTTTGTGAAAATGTGACACGGGACGCACTTTGGCCCGTTTTGAGTGTTGTGTTAGTGTGCGTTTTGGGTCGTTTTTGTAAGTTTGGGCCGTTTTGTAGCTAGTTGGGCTGTTTTTGTGGCTTGGCTTAATAAGACGTTCCTATATTGTGCTCGTGTTATGCTCATAATGACTAAAATTGACCTTCATTTTTCATGACTATGCAAATCCAAATTAATACGCTAAAAATGACTAATACGTTTTAGACACTTTTGTACCGTTTCGACTCTTTTAAAAGCATGCATGAAAGTCCTTTTCATCATCGGGTTTGTTTTTGGGGGGTACGGATACGGGTATCTACAGAGCCCCCAGTTTGACTGAGCTTGGACAAAGCGTTAGTCAAACTTAAAGATAGTATCCGGACCATTACAGTCTCGATACTACCTGGCGGCGCTAAGCATGTGTCTTATGGGAGAGACGAGGACTTAGCGTCGGGAAATGCGGGGAGGGACGACATGTTTTTAAGGACATGACGGTCCTACATGTTTAAGGGCATGTCAGCCTGCATGTGGCCTGAGTACTCCCAGCTGGTGCCTTGCTTGTGTTTCCGTTTGTGCTCCTTGCTTTGCTTGCGCTTCTGGCTTGCGCTCCTTTGCTTTGCTTGCGCTTCTGGCTTGCGCTCCTTTGCTTTGCTTGCGCTCCTTTGCTTTGCTTGCGCTTCTGGCTTGCGCTCCTTTGCTTCGCCGCCGCTTGCGCTCCTTTGCTTTGCTGCGCCGGCTTGCGCTCCTTTGCTTTGCTTGCGCCGCTTGCGCTCGCTTCGCCGCTTGCGCCGCTTGCGCTCGCTCGCTTTGCTTGCGCTTCTGGCTTGCGCTCCTTGCTTCTGCTTTGCTTGCGCTTCTGGCTTGCGCTCCTTGCTTCGCTTTGCTGGACGTCTCGTAGAAGAGGTTACATATTTTTGTATTTCTCATAAAAAGGGCTAGGTTTTTATGAACGTCTCGTAAGGAGGCTACGTGTTTTTCTCATAAAAGGTTAGGTTTTTATGAACGTCTCGTGAGGAGGCTACGCGTTTTTGTATTTTAACGTCTCGTGAGGAGGCTACGTGTTTTTCTCATAAAAGGTTAGGTTTTTATGAACGTCTCGTGAGGAGGCTACGTGTTTTTCTCATAAAAGGTCAGGTTTTTATGAACGTCTCGTGAGGAGGTTACGTGTTTTTGGTTTCTCATAAAAAGGGCTAGGTTTTTATGAACGTCTCGTGAGGAGGCTACGCGTTTTTGTATTTCTCATAAAAAGGGTTAGGTTTTTATGAACGTCTCGTGAGGAGGCTACGCGTTTTTGTATTTCTCATAAAAAGGGTTAGGTTTTTATGAACGTCTCGTGAGGAGGTTACGTGTTTTTGTTTTTGGGTTGAAAATGTGTTTGGAATGGGTTGAAAGCGTGTTGGGCCGAGGGAAAACAGCCCAAAACAAAAACTGAAACCTAGAAACAAAAACATAATCGCCAGTGTACTGGCGATTAGGTTTTTGTTTTGGTGTTTTTGGTTAAAACACGGGAGAGAGAGGGAGGTTGATTCATTTTACCCGAAAAAATAAAAACTAAATCGAAAACCTCTAAAACTCGTCTTGGCGATTTTCTTGACCAAAAATCGATTTTCCGACTCCTACAATTCGTCATGGACCAAGGTACGTACTCAACTCACTTGGTTTTTCGTGTTTTGAAGTTTGTTTGAGTCGGTTTTAGCTTGAAATACCGTTTTCTAGGGTTTAGGTCGAATTTATCGGTTTGGTTCGATTTTAGTCTTCGTCTTTGCTTGAATTTGATGCTTGGGAGTCATACGAGGCTTGTGTTGCTTCCATTGTTGATTGCTTGCGAAAACCCGACTTGTGGCCTCGATTTTCGTGCGTTTTGTAGTGTAGGGGCATTTTGGTCATTTTTGAAAACGTCTCGAAAATGGCTCAAAACTTCAGTGTAGCTTACCCATTAGTAGTATATCGTGTTGGTGAGTTCGGTTTGTTGAAATGGTCGCGAAAAGCGGCTCGTTTGGGTAAAAACCGTGTAAAAGGGGGTAAAGTCGGGGTTTGTGCTCTGTTTTCGTAGCGTAGGGCGATCTCGAGTGGCTTGGTTGTTTTGGTAATGTTGTAGTATGCTAGTGTGAAGGTTTGGGTGGCTTGTATGCGAAGAACGGCTCGAAAAAACGTCATTTTCGTGCGTTTTGGTATAGGGGCCGATTTTGGTCGAAAATTTTTCGGTTCCGAAACTTGCCCGAATTCTCTGTATTGTGTTTTCATGGCTAGTATGGTACATTTTTGGTCTTGTTTTGTAGAGCGTGTATGGTTCGGAGGTGTTTTTGGAGCGACTTTGTAGATTAGGCTAGGGTTCCCAAAATCGCTCGCTGTGCCTGTCCATGGAATGTACGGCAATGTATGTCGTCTGTGTCGGTTAGGGGGTTATTTTGTGGGAAGTTGGGGGCTTTTTGGTTGAGTTATGGTCAAGAAAAGGCCGTTTTTGTAGTTTGTAAGCGTTTTGTAAAAGTTGTTCATTCGGGGGGTTTGGGACATTGCTTTCGCATGAAATTTTTTGCACGTGTTTATTGTGATTTATGGGTTGGGTCTGTCTCAGAAAATATGGGTTTCTGGCTTTCTGTAGCGTTTTTCCCTCTTCTGCTATTTTTGGTTTAAAAAGGCCTGCTTTCTGCTGTTTTGGCCAATTCTCTGCTGCTTTTGCGCGTGCTTGCTCTTGACTTGACTGTGTAGGACGTATATATCGTATACGTCTCATGGATTTTGATATCCTGTGCTTCCGCCCTGTTTTGGCCTTATCTGCAGATAACGTAGGCCTTAGTGCTTGTTTCCTGTTATTTCTGCGTGCTTTTGCTTTCCTAAGTTGATTTGCTGCTGCCGTTGCCTGATTATGCCTTTGAATCTTGTGCAGGTGATCCTACGCCTCCAGCGCCTACTTCCAGTGACATGGATCGGGTATTGGCTGGAGTTGACTTTGCTGTTCCGGGGGGCGAGCATACTCCTACTTCAGGTATGCCCGCGCCCTTGGAGGTTTCCGACGGTCCGTCTCAGTCGGATGTACTGAGAGCCTTTGCTCTGACGCCAGGGGCTTCTACGACGCCAGGGAGTGAGTTCGGTATTTCTTGTGGAGTCTCCTGCCTTTTCTGCTAGTGGTGCTAGTGCCGTTAGTGCATCGTCTGGGCCTTCTGCGAGTGGCCTGGGGCACGGTGTTGTCCCTGGGGGTCCCGAGCCGTCGGTTAGGGGCGAGGGTCGTGACGTTGCTGCTGAGTCTCCTGCTTTTTCGGCTAGCGGTGCGCGAGAGGTTCTTGTTGGCGACTGGGTCTTCCGCTGGCGGGGTTAGGCACGACGTTGTCTCAGAGTCACCTACTTTTTCAGCTAGTGAGGCACGCGAGAGATCGCTAGCTGGCGCGCGGTCTTCGGTGACGCGAGCGGCGGAGTCGCCGGCCGAGCCGCCGAGGGCTTCTGTTGGTGGCCGAGGTCAGGCCCAGGGTGACGTCTCAGAGCCTTTGCGGGGGCGCGGACGTGGCGCTGCTGTGGAGTCGTCTGAGACTCCTGGGGGAGGCCGTGGCGGAGGTCGAGGCGTAGCTGCAGGGTCTTCGCAGGGGCGTGGCCGTGGCGGTGCTGGAGGGATGCCTGTGGCTCCGGGAGGGGGCCGAGGCAGAGGTCGCGGTGGTGCTGCTGGGGCTTCGCAGGGACGTGGCCACGACGTTGCTTCAGGGGCGCCTGCGGCTCCTGGAGGGGGACAAGGTAGAGGTCGTGGTCGCGACCGCAGGAACCCGAGGCCGAAGAAACGCAAGGTGGATGCGTCAGTGAGGCGCAGAGGCCGAGACGCCGAGCTCGTGGCCGCCGCAGCGGTGATGACCGACCAGCCGAGGTCACGGTGTTGCTGAGGAGGTTGGAGCGGGGAGAGCTCCTGTTGAGATTTCGAGGAGGCGTGGCAAGCCTCGGGGTCCGGGGAGCCGTTACGAGGATTCTTCCGAGTCAGAGGAGCCTTCGAGTGACGAGGAGGGGGCTCCTGACGAGACTGTGGCTGAGGCCGCTGTCGAGGCTGAGATTGCTGCGGCTGCTGCTGCCAGCCGCCGCCGACGCCGCCAGGTTGCCGCCAAGGCCGCGGGGCCGCTGAGGCCGGGTCAGTTCAGGCCGTGCTCGGGAGCAAAGTGAGGGTGAGGCCGAGGCCGAGGCCGGTGGTCGTGCCAGTGGTCGTGCCCAGGATCAGGCCCAGGACGCAGGTGCGGCAGCTCTTGAGGCTGCTACGGAGGTTTTCATGGGGATGGTCGACGAGCTGGGCGCGAGGCCTGACTATCCTCACGGTCCGCGCTTGTGGTCGGAGGTGGCTAGGGATTGAGACGGCGTGACTCTGGTTTGGAGTCCCTTGGAGCACTTGTCGGTCCGAGTGAAAGTCGGCTTTCCGTTGGGCTCGATGAGGACCTTCTCTGGGTTTCGGACGGTGTTCGACGTCTTTGAGGTCAGGCTCACCCAGGAGGAGCGGGACATCGTGCTCGGGACGGCCTTTGGTCCCCTGGTGCAGAAATGGCGGGAGGTGCGGGGCAAAAAGGTGAACTCGCGCCTCACTGTTCTTCGGGCGTTGTTGGATAGGTTTTGGGATACGACCAACACCTTCCACATGCCTGGTTACGAGGTTGGCGTGACTCCTTCTTCGTGGGCAGTTGTCACGGGGCTGCCCCATGGTGAGGGCGTACTTGACTGGGGGCGTGAGCGACCTCCTATCGATAGCCCACGAGTCGTGCGTCTGATTGGCGACGGGGTCAAGTGCGGGGCAGACGAGGAGCATACGTTTCAGCCTCGGACCATATGGTTTGCTGACTTCTTCCAGGGGAGGAAGAAGAAGGGGTCTACTCGAGCGAGCGCTGAGCAGAGGGCCCGGCTGTGGCGGTGGTGGTTCTTGACGGCCACCCACTTTGGCGACAAGGGGGAGCGAGCGTCGACGGCTGTGCTGATGGCGCTGTCGGACATGACACGTCTAGGTGACTTTGACTGGGTCACTCCTTCTCTGGGTCTGTTGATCCGGTATTTGAGGGATGCAGTGCGCCCTGACCGGATTGACGAGAAGTCGGATGTGTCGCTTGTGGGCCCTGGTCTTCTGATGGAGGTAAGGCCTGATTTCGCAGCGTCTTGTTATCTTGTTTCTGCTTTTCTTTTATAACGTGTATTTTGTTTGCTTGCAGTCTTGGTGCTACGCTCACTTCCCTTCTCTGCTCCCAGACACGTTCCAGGTGACGGCTACATACCCGGCTTTCCATGCGTACGCGACAGCGGATCGGAGGGGTATTGGCCTGAACTATGACGCGGCTTCGTGCGCTTCAGCGGGATGACTATGGATAAGGCGCGGTGATTGTGTTTTGTATTTTGGTCTTTTTGTAGTTCGTTTTTGGGTTTGTGTTTGTTTTTTGTAGTTCATAACTTGGTTTTGTTTTGTAGTTCGTTCGCGACCCTTGGAGGAATTTTACCGGCGTCCCTCCGTCGATTGCAGCTCGCTTTGGTCCCCTTGGCCGTGGTGTACATCGAGACTCGACGGCTCGTCTTGGTTTTGGGTGAGCGTCTGCTGCAGGCGGTCGCGGCGGCTTCATCGTACCTGCTCCTCCGCCCTCGGTTTTGTTTGTGGAGACGCCCGACGCTAATGAGCGTCGTGACGTGTATCACGAGGGGCAGTCCGACTCCCTGTTGCGGCCGGCTGAGGATTACGTGACTTGGGCACAGCATGCCCTTGCTGACGCTGTGATCGAGGTATGCTTGATTGTCCCTTTCGTTTGTATATGTTTTGGCTTCAGGAAGCAAAAATTTACCCTATTTTTGTTTTGTAGCGACGTGATCCTGACCTTGAGTTCCAGCCTCCTCCGTTCGTTGAGGATCTGCTGGTTGTTCACGAGGGCTGCTCTCATTCGATCGTGCTGCAGCCTTGCCTGTCTGTAGTCACTGATGCGGGTCTGGGGAGTTGGGATCCGCGTGTGAAAAAGGTATTTATCCTCTTCTTTGTGCAGCGCGAGTATTATGTAGTATAGCCCCCATTTTGAATTAGATTTTTAGTTGAAAATCATTATTCAAACTCTGTTGAAGTAGGTTTTGATTATAGCCCCCAGAAAGCTAAAATGGAGATCTCGTGTTGTTGCAGGTGACGGGTGAGGTGCACAGGAGGCTGTGGCGGGCGGCAAACCGGTGGCGAGCGGTCGTGAACGAGAAGGTAGTTGAGGCCTGTAGGGCGCAGAGAGAGGCGGCCGACGCTCGACATGAGTTAGCCAGGGTCAGGGCTGAGGAGGGAGCGAGATTGCGGGCCGAGCTGGAGGCTGCGCATGCCGAGGAGTTGGCGAGGGTCCGGGCAGAGCTAGAGGGTCAGTACGCAGGGGAGCTGGATAGGGCGCGCGCTGAGATTGATTCCCTGCGCCGCCTTACAAATCGTGACCACTCATGATGAGCTTGGACCTTTATATTTTGGATTTGTATTATAAATATTAGTATTTGTTTGTATCAGTTTATGTATTAGAATTTGTGTATGGTTGGTTGATTTTTTGGACTTGTGGTTGTATATGGGCCTAATTCGGTCATTTTGTCTTGCTGCAAAAATGCATTCCTGCGTAGTAGCCTGGTCTAAAAATCCTTTCGTATTTGCTTGCCGAGCGTACCTGCAAAACATCGTTAGTCGTAAAAGCACATATATATATGTCTCGATTGAGACTGACTCGCTAATGACCAAACTGAAAATGCAGAACGAGGAGTTTTTGAAAAACGCTGGTTTTAGAACAATTTTAGACTCGTAAAAAGACGTTTTTGACATAGTAAAAATGTGAGCTAAAACGACGTTTTGAGACAAAAAGTTGTGAATGCGAAAATCATATTTTGTGCTGTGTTTCATTTTTGTGTGATTATCGTGTTTTGTGAAAATGAAAAAAAACGAAAGACGGGAGTCAATTACGCAAGTCGAGACGACGCGACGGGACCGACTCAGTCGGTCAAGAGGTCGGTAAGAAGGTAATAAGGGTAATAAGTTAAAGGTTTAGGGCGTAGGGGTGTAAGAAGTGTAAGAAAAACGAATAATTTTGTCAGAAAGAAAAAGAAAATCGCCTGTAAACAGGCGATTTTAATTTTAATCGCCTGTTCACAGGCGATTAGAATTTTGTTTTGTGGTTTTTCTTTGATTTATTTTAATCGCTTGTTCACTAGCGTTTAAGTTTTTGTGTTGTATTTCATTTTGCAAATCTCGGCTATAAAAGGAGGGGTAGGTTAGTTCATTTCACTCATCCTCTCGTCTTCTATTCTCGATTTTCCAAAAATATTCAGAATATTTACGGAACATTCGTCGAGTTATGGAGAATTTTGAAGGAAACTTGCGTCGTTGGTGTGCGGCTTTGTCGGGTATCGAGGAGAGGGATTTGAAAGATTGCGGTTTTGGGGCACTCCTTTGGTTGAGGCAGGTTCAAATAGAGCCCGAGTTCCTGGATGCGTGTCTCGACTATTGGGACTTGAGTTTCCACGTGTTCCGCTTTCCTGGCGGGGAGGTTTGTCCATTGGTCGAGAAGTTTGGAGCCATTGGTGGTTGGTTGCGTACTAATACGCCAGTGTGTGTCAGGAGGGAGCCTAGGTATAAGGAACATGTGCAGAACTACCTCCAGATGACCCGTGTGGAGACGGAAGATCTATTTGCTGGGAGTCGTATCAACCTTAACCGACTGTGCCACCGGTTCATGAACCGTGCAAATGAGACGATCTCTTTTGGTGCTAGGAAAAGAGCGTTGGCATTCTGTTTAGTCCACCGCTACATGTTCCCAGATTCCTTGTACGAGGGAGCGCTTGGTGATCCTCCCTTAATCACTATCGTCCAACAGATGGAGTATGGTTGCAACCCTTCAGCCGTGATCTTGGCCGAGACGATCCTAGGCCTGGATGATCGTGCTTGCAATAGGGAGCGCCCGTACCGAGGATGTCCCCTTATCCTTCAGGTATGGCTGATGGAGCGTCTGAGTGTGCTGGGCGATGTCGGCTTTGATGGGTCAGATTACGCCTAGGGTGTGATTAATCGCTATATTAGGTGGTTGGACCCAAACCAGCGTCCTGATGCTTACTTTCCCGAGTTTGTGAGGTCATCGGCCATTCGCTGGTCGGTACCATGGTGGGGGATAGTTGACGTGACGGCCAGTGCAGGTGGCGATGGTTCCTCTGGAGTCCTTCTCTGCGGGTTTGACATGGGTGTCTATATCCATCCTTTGCGAGTGAGGCGACAGATAGGGTGGGCACAGTTCATCCCTGGTCAGGACACTAAGGTGCAGGGCATGCTTATGTTGACTAATGATATAGCCGATGCCTGGGCGAGCGGGTGGATTACGCGTCCCAGGTGGTCTGTGGCGGGCGCTCCTAGGACGACTCGGGTATCAAAGGCCTATACTAGGTGGACTGTTGCCCAGAGTTCCCATAAGAGGTCACGTCTTCGCGCTCTGGAGCTTAATGGGTTTCAACCTACGTTTGCCTATGACGTTGGCGAGGGTCCGAGTTCAGAGCCACCCTCGGTCGCTGAAAGCGTGTTTGGTCATCGCCATATTCCGGGGTCAGGTGCTCCAGGTCGCCATGGTAACGTTGGGGGTCGCCGTAGGGGTTGAGGGTCGGTGTTCCCCTATTTGGCTGGAAGGTTTTAAGTCTGTTTTGAAGAATAACCTGGTTTATGTGTGTTTGTTAGTATTATGTTCATATTATGTTGTATTATGTAATATATTACCTATCCTAAACCCGATGTATATGCCGGGACTCGTATTGTAATATATAGTGTTTGTTAGTATATTCCTAAGGTCGTAGTTATGCTCCTATGTTTGAAAAATCCAAAATGTAACCGTTCTTTTTAAGATTAATAAAAATCAGGTTTTTTATTTACGACTTTGCCTCATTTTGCTTGTTATTTTGTGTGAAATTCCTTGGCTCTAATCTCTTTTCAAAGTTTAGAATGTAAGCATGTTTTCAGGAATTTTTGTATTGACTATTCCCTCGACTTTTTTAAGCTTTGGGTTTGTCGTTTTGTGTTGAATATCGCCTTATTTTAACCTTTTAGGTTACGAGACGGTTTTTGTGTTGACTATGTCCTTGGCTTTTTTAAGCTTTGGACGCGTCATTTTTGTTGAATATTGCCCCTTTTAACCTTTTAGGTTATGAGACGGTTTTTGTGTTGACTATGTCCTTGGCTTTTTTAAGCTTTGGACGCGTCATTTTTGTGTTGAATATCGGTTGCGCTTTTTGCAAAGCTGCCTACGTATCCACGAAAAGTGGAATCAAACCGGCGTAGTTCGAGAATGTACGTTTAGGGGCATACCGGCCCATGAGTCGTGTTTGCTTTTTTGTGGTGAATGTGCACGTTTAAGGGCATGCCGGCCCATGAATTGTGTTTGGTGGATGCATGTTTAGGGGCATGCCGGCTCATGAGCATGTTTAAGGACCTGCCGGTCCAAGAGCATGTTTAAGGACCTGCCGGTCCATGAATTGTGTTTGATTTTTGTAGAGAGAGTGAGAGAGAGAGCACGTTTAGGGGCATGCCGGCCCATGAATTGCGTTTTTATAAAATTGTATTTTATAGATACATTGCAAGGGGTTTTCAGGGATAGTATTTCTTGAGTTGATCGAGGTTTGTGGCGAGGTTGAATTCTTGGCCGTCGAGATCGGTTAGCTTGACTGCTCCGCCTGTGTAGATCTCCTTGACGAGGTAGGGCCCTGCCCAATTAGGCTTGAACTTTCCTCGTGGGTCGACTGGGAGTGGTGCTCGGACTGATTTTAGTACGAGGTCCCCCACTTTAATGTTTCGTGACTTGACTCGTTTGTTGAATGCTCGTTGTAGCCGGGCTTGGTACATCCGTACGGTACTTAGGGAATGAAGTCGGCGCTCGTCTAAGAGCATGAGTTGTTCGTAGCGTTCGCGGGCCCATTCTGCTTCTGGGATGCTACTTTCCATCAGTATGCGTAGTGACTGTATTTCTATTTCCACTGGTTGGACGGCTTCCATGCCATAGGTAAGGAAATAGGGGGTCATGCCTGTAGGGGTTCGGATGGTAGTACGGTATCCCCAGAGTGCATATGGTATCTTGTTGGGCCAATCTTTGCAGCTGTCGATCATTTTCTCGAGTATGGTGACGACTGTCTTGTTTGCTGCTTCAACGGCTCCATTGGTTTGGGGTCGATAGGGTGAGGACTTGTGATGCTGGATGTTGTATTTTGTGAGTATGGCTTCTGTCTCGCGTTGAAAGTGCGAGCCTTGATCGCTGATGAATTCATGGGGTATGCCATATCGGCATATGATGTTCGTCTGGATGAACTTGGCGACTTCTTTGGAGCCGAGGGTTCGAAAGGATGCTGCTTCTACCCATTTAGTAAAGTAGTCGATGGCCACTAGTACGAAGCAGTGACCTCCTGCTCCGATGGGGTGGACTTTTCCTATCACGTCGATGCCCCAGGTTGAAAAGGGCCAGGGTGAGGTTAGGCTATAAAGTGGTGAAGGTGGTACATGTTGGACGTTGCTGAAAATTTGGCAGTTGTGGCAGTGCTTGACGTATTGGATGCAATCTGCTTCCATGGTCGTCCAATACCATCCTAGCCGTAGAATCTGTTTGCAGAGTGCTCGAGCGTTCATGTGGGGTCCGCATTCGCCATCATGGACTTGCGTGACGATTTCCTGCCCCTTCTTGTAGTCGACACATATGAGCAGTGTCCCTTGTGGTGTTTTCTTGAGTAATTGTCCCATCTCTAGCACAAACTGGGAAGCTAGGAGTCTGATAGCCCTCTGTCCACGTTTATCGGTGTCGGGTGGGTAAGTGTTGTCTGTTTTGTAGTTGATTATGGCTTGATACCAGGGCTCCGTCTGCTCGGCTTCGTCCAGGTCAATGGTATGGATGTATGCTGGTTCGTCTCGTCTTTCGACGATGATGGGTAGTAGCTTCATGTCTGGTGGCATGTTGAGGAGGGATGAGAGTTTTGACAGTGCGTCGGCAAACTGGTTTTCTTCCCTTGGGAGGTGGTAAAATTCGATGCAGTCGAAGTTGGTTAGGAGTTTTTGTACTTTTGTTTGGTATTTGGTGAGGGTTTCGCTCATGATCTTCCATGCCCCAGTCACTTGATTTATGATGAGAAATGAGTCTCCATGTACCCGTAGGTTCTTTATCTTGAGAGTGATGGCTGCCTGCAGGCCATAAATGCAGGCTTCGTACTCCGCGGCGTTGTTTGTGACGCTAAAGTTGAGCTTGATTGAGAGTGGAGTATGGTCGCCGTTTGGGGATATTAGGAGTATTCCGACTCCGTAGCCGCAGTAGTTTGACGCTCCGTCGAAGTATAATTGCCAGTACTCTCTTTCTATGGCGAAGATCCCATCGTCCGGAAATGACATTGTATCGATCATGGGTTGTTCGATGATAGCATTTTCTGCGAGGAAATCTGAAACCGCTCTTCCCTTGACTACTTTTAGAGGGAGGTACTTGAGTTCGTACTCGGCGAGAAGCAGAGTCCACCTGGCCATGCGTCCGTTCAGGACTGGTTTTTCAAATAGGTATTTGAGGGGGTCCATTAGGGAATAGACTCTTGTTGTGCTAGTGAGTAGGTAGTGCCTGAGCTTTTTGGTTGCCCAGACCAGTGAGAGGCAGCTCTTCTCGACTGGTTCATACCGAGTTTCGTAATCGTGGAACTTTTTGCTAATGTAGTAGATGGCCCGTTCTTCATTGTTGACTTCTTGGGCGAGCATGGCACCCATGGCGTTTGGCGTAGTTGTTAAGTATAGTGACAGTGGTAGGTCCTTTTGTGGGGGTACCAGAACGGGTGGGTTTGTAAGCAGGCTTTTGACTTTGTCGAATGCTTGTTGGCAGTCATCGTCCCATTTCGTATGCTCTTCCTTCTTCAACTTTTTGAAGATTGGTTCGCAAATCATGGTGAGTTTGCTGATGAACCGGGAGATATATTGGACTTGTCCCAAGAAACTCCTTATTTCGTCGATGTTGCTCGGCGTTTTCATGCTCATTATTGCTTTGATTTTGGTCGGGTCTATTTCGATCCCTCGCTGGCTTACTATGTGGCCTAGCAGTTTGCCTGACGTGACTCCAAAGGTGCATTTCTGTGGGTTTAATCGCATTTTGTACTGCCTGATCCTGGTAAAGAATTTCCGGAGGTTTGTGATGTGGTCGTCCCTTCCTTTTGACTTTACAATCATGTCGTCGACGTATACCTCAACCTCCTTATGCATCATGTCGTGGAGCAAGGTGGTAGCAGTGCGTTGGTAGGTGGCGCCGGCATTTATGAGCCCAAATGGCATGACTGTGTAGCAATATGTTCCCCAGGGGGTTACGAAAGTGGTTTTTGGCATGTCGTCTGCTGCCATTTTGATTTGGTTGTATCCTGCATATCCATCCATGAATGACAGTAAGGCGTGGTCTGCTGTGTTGTCGATTAGGATGTCCATGTGAGGTAGTGGGAAATCATCTTTTGGGCAGGCTTTGTTTAGGTCCCGGAAGTCGGCGCATACTCGTATTTTGCCGTTTTTCTTCATAACCGGCACCATATTGGTGTTGGGGTTAGTGTCCTCCACAGTTAGTGCAATAACATAAATAAATCTCTAAAGGTACACAGGGTACATTTTGTATTTAATCAGTTGATTAACGTTTATCAATAACGGTTGGCTTGCTAGATAAGTTTGACGTTATTGTCATACAGATGGCGGTGATCAACTGGTCCCTAAGAGTCACACCTAAAGGATGTATTTGAGAAATATGATTATTTGAGAAAATGATCATATTGATGCCTTAATTATGACTAAACGGTTAGTCAGTGTTGTGGACTAAACAGTTAGTCGGATGTGACTAAGAAGTTAGTCAAATATGATAATGGATATTATTTAATAAAGATTAAATGAGATTAGATGAGAGGAATTAACTGTAATTCGGAAATTGAATATAAAAGGTTATATTTAATTATTACGTATAATGTAGGCTAATTAATTTTAATCAGTTATAATTAATTAGTAAATTATAAACATGAGGATATTTATGATTAATTATAATATAAGGATATTATAATTACATTATACATTAAAGGCCAAATAAAACTAATTAATGGGTTAAACTTTTAATTAGATTTGGGCTTGAAATTTAGAAGTGGACAAGTCCACTCCCACCTCTTTTTGGACGTGTGATATAGGGTTGTGGGGAGTTTGTTTTCTTCTTCCCTACTTAACCTAATCAACTTCTAATCTCATCTAACCTAATTCATTATTTTACATAGCACACAACATAAATCTTGAGAGAAAAGAAAGAGTCTTCTCTCTAATATTCTAGCAATTCAAAGGGGCATATCTCAAATCATCTTGGGTGAGATAATTAGGAGATACCATTATTTTGCTATTGTTCTTAGGCCAATTCAAGGGATTAAAAGGTTAATTCTTGTACCTTTTTACTTTATTATGCAATTTCTATTTTATGACCATTAATCTTATAAAGTTTTTCATTATAATCCTGTGGATTTTAAGGTCTATATACGGATATAAACCTACAAGTGGTATCAGAGCCTTAGGGCATATGAAATTTTATAAGGTTTTCATAAAAATCGATTTTGTATGAATTTTAAACAAATTAAAATAGTGGCCGAATTGAATTTGTTATCATGTCCGTATGTTTTGATTGTTTTTGGGCTACACGTTTATTTATCTATGGCCGTATGATTAATTGTGTTTTTGGGCCATGAATCTTACATGTATGCCGTTTTTCTTTTAAAATTTTTGGCCAAATTCTTGTAAATTGTTGGCCGTATAGTTTTGTTTGATCTTGACTTTGTTTTGGTCTATATGAGTCATAATAATTGATGTTTTAAATTGTTAAAACTATAATATATGATTTTGTATAGGTTTTGATTTAATACCGATTAAATTAAAACATAAAAGGATCAAATTTTTGTATGTTTATGAACATATGAGTTTGTTAATCATTAGATCTATATGTTTAAGTTGTTTAATTTAAAAGGTTAAATTGAATTTCTTAAGTCAATGTTTAATACGGATTAAAATTGAGTTAGTATTGATCTAATAATTAGCATAATCGAACTAAATCAGTTTAATTCATTTCAATGTTGTTGGCCGAATTAGAAATTGTTTTTGGTAATTTTTTTTTTTATTAATTTTAATTATGGCCGTGTATTTCCAAATATAAAAAAAAAAAAAAAAAAAACCAAAATTTCGGATTTTATTTTATGTTGGCCGAAAGTTTTTGGCAGTTTTTATTTTTGGAAATTTATATTTTGTCATATTATAAAGTTAATATTTTTGATGTTATTGTGAAGCAGTTCATAATAATAATGATACCTAATATTTTAAAGAAGTTTAAAATATTATTGTGATATAATTTATGTTATACTGATAATATAAATTATTTCTTTTGGATTATTGTTTTGATTAAAAGATATTATGAACAATTAAGGAATTGTTGCATAATTTTAATCATTTAAAAAGGGTGGTTTGGATTAAAATCAATTCGTTTGCATTGTTTTTTATTTTTTGTTTAGTTGATGCTATATATGTTTGTGAATGAATGGTTTATTTTACGCATTAATTTTTGTACAATCGGTTGTAATTTACTAGTGTGGCCTTAGAAGATTGTGTTTCCGTAATGAAAGGAAACATGATTTTGGTTGTATTTTTGAGATCTCGAATCTCCAATTTTGTAATATTTTTAATTTTGGCATATTTTGAATTAGAATGTAAATAGGTTTATTTTTGTAATTCGAAATTGTAATTTTGAGAAGATTCAAGTTGAAGATTCAAGATGGACTCCCACTTAAAGCCCAAGATGAAGAATGAAGACAGCTTAGGGTCCATGGATGGATTCCACTTTGTAAATGTCTTTATTTTCATAGGGATAGGCCACACTAGGTGTTTTTCTTTTTTTTGCGTTTTACTTTACCGTTTTTATTGCATTCACGTTAGATAGTAGCATCATATTCCGCCTAAACTAAACCAAACCACCTAATATGCATGAAAATGGATCATATAGTTGCATTCTTTTTATAGACATACGGATGTCACTTGTTTAGGGCTATCACCTCTATTTAATCATTCACGATAATGCTAGATATTAGTTCACTTAAAATGAATTAAAATGAGATGATGGGACCTTCCTCTAAAATGAAATTGAGTATTAGTCTTTATGAGTCAGACCACTATGAATCCCTTCTTCGTCGGTAGGCATAATATGACCCCTTCTACGTTGGGTAAGTAGTGGTTGTCGACTTAGTTTACCTCAACACTATAGTTCGAGTAATATCTCGTAGTTATGGTGGACTAATAGATAGGATTTACTGAAATCTATCGACCAAGAATTCTAACAGTAGAATTAGCCAAGAGGTTGGCTTATCAATTTAAAGAAATTGAGTCTTGGGATCATTTATATAATTCTCGAGGGAGGTCGATTATATGAGTGCATAAGTCATTGCATTAATATGTTATCGCTTTTGACTTAAATTTTAAAACCTTGATTTCTTATCTATTCTCTTCTTCTTCTTTCTTTTCACAGTTTCGAATACGTTATATACAGATATAACTACTATAACAAATGGCTGTCCGTACAGACGAACCAATGCCAAGTGCCACACTAATGCGCGAATCATGGCTTAGAATTTTCATGGGCACCATGAATCAGTCTACTAGACTGAAGCATGATGGGTCAAACTTTTCTGATTGGGAGGCCGCATTACGGAATGCTGCCATTGCTGACGGTAAGCTCAAGTACTTGACTGAGCCACCGCCGGCTCTACCAGCTCCCGATGCAGAAGAAGCTGAAACTTTTGCTTATAACGATTTCATGATGGAAGCAGGTGCGTTACAGAACGTACTCATCTATGCAATGGAACCCAATTTGCAAAGACGTTTCATTACCCAGGGTGCAAACAAGATTTTCACCACCCTTACAAAGGAATTCTCGAAAGCTCCGAGAATTAAGAGTTACGAGTATACTACTCGTTTCTTTGAAGCTAGACTCCAAAAGGGCCAACCGGTTGGTCCACACCTTCTCGCCATGATCGAGAACATTGAGAAATTGGAGGAGCTTGGTTGCACGATCGATGAGAAGATCATCATTGATCGAGTGCTCCACTCTCTTCATGATGGGTATGCCCTCTTTAGGGCAAACTACTACATGAACGACATGCAGAAAAGTCTGCATGAACTACATTCACTCCTCGCATGCAGGAGAGTGATCTGAAGTTGAGTGGGAGTACGAAGCAAGATGTTCTCATGATTGGGAACAAGAAGAGGAAGGGTAAGGCTCCGGCTAACCTAGCTGTAGGTAAGCCAAAATTCAAGAAGCCAGTGGTTGCTAAGAGTGGGCCTGGTGAGTCTAGCAGTAGACCACAAGGCAAGGCAAAAGCTAAGCAGACCATGGAGTGCCACCATTGCCACATGCCTGGGCATTGGAGGCGTAACTGTCCTGTATATGCTGAGGACATAAAATCAGGCCGCATCGCTCCTGTTGGTATGTCTTCTTTTATTCATATGATTGAGATTAACCATGCAAGTTTCAGAACTTGGGTACTAGATACTGGTTGTGGTTCTCATCTGTGCAATCATTTGCAGGGCTTAAGAAGCATCAGAACTCTGGCAAGAGGTGATGTAGACCTGCGAGTGGGGAATGGAGCAAGAGTTGCTGCCGTTTCAGTGGGGACATATGTAATCCAACTCCCAAGTGGATTTGAGTTATTTCTGAATAACTGTTACTATGTACCTAGTTTATCGAAAAACATTATTTCTGTATCCGTTCTTGATAAAGAAGGATTTTCATTTTTAATAAAGGATAATAGCTGTATTTTCTCTTTAAATGAAATGATTTATGGTAAAGCTGTTTCCATGAACGGAATTTATGTTTTAGATCAAACCACAGATATCATGCATGTGAGTAACAAAAAAGCAAAGGTTGGTGACAAAGATCAAACGTACTTATGGCATTGCCGAATGGGACACATAAATGAGAAATGCGTGAAAAAGCTCATTGATAGTGGGACAATAGCCCCATTTGACTATGAAACTTTTGGCACGTGTGAATCATGTCTTATAGGCAAAATGTCTCGAATTTCCTTCAAAGGTGTTGGAATGCGCGCTGCTGACCTATTAGGACTCATACATACTGATGTGTGCGGACCTATGTCAATCAACGCTAGAGATGGCTATAGGTATTTTATCACTTTCACAGACGATTTGAGTAGATATGGACATGTCTACTTAATGAAGCATAAAAGTGAGTCCTTTGATAAGTTCAAGGAATTCCAGAATAAGGTTGAGAACCAACTGGATAGAAAGATAAAAGCACTACGTTCAGATCGTGGTGGCGAATATCTTTCAACTGAGTTTGATCGACACCTGAAAGACCGCGGGATAGTACTACAGTTAACTCCACCCGGAACACCACAACTGAATGGTGTGTCCGAACGCAGGAATCGAACATTACTTGATATGGTTCGATCCATGATGAGTCACACGGTTGTACCTGACTCATTATGTGGTTATGCTCTTTTGTCAGCTGCTCTTATACTTAACCGAAGTCCGACTAAAGCTGTTGACAAGACTCCATACGAGTTATGGAAGGGAACGGTCCCTAACTTGTCCTTTATTCGGGTTTGGGGTGCGAGGCTTATGTCAAGTGGAGACACGAGGATAAGCTCGGCCCGCGATCGGTCAAGACATACTTTATTGGTTATCCAAAAGGAATGTTTGGTCATTACTTCTATTCGCCTACCGAACACCGAGTTTTTGTTGCGGCTAGTGCGACGTTCTTAGAGAAAGAGTTTCTCGAAGACAAGAGAGGTAATAGAACCTTCGATCTGTCGGAGATTCCAGAACCAACAACCGAGCAACCAATGGAGGAAACTGTTCCTTCTACGACTGCTGCGGTTAATGTTCCCTTGGAACCCAGAAGGCCGGGTAGACTCTCCATTCCTCCAGATCGATATATCGGTATAGTCGAGGAGAATGGGAGAGACGACGTTTTGCTCCTTGAGAGTAACGAACCCGTAACCTATAAAGGTGCCATAACGTGTTCTGACTCAAAGCTTTGGCAAGAAGCCATGCAATCCGAGATGGGCTCGATGTACGAGAACCATGTATGGGATCTGGTTGACTTACCTGATAAGGCTAGGCCTCTTCAGTGCAAATGGCTTTACAAGATAAAGCGATCTGTAGAAGGACAACCAGATATATACAAGGCACGACTAGTGGCAAAGGGTTTCACTCAAGTGCAAGGGTTGCACTATGATGAGATTTTTGCACCCGTAGTCATGCTTCGTTCCATTCGGATTCTCTTAGCGATTGCCGCATTTCATGACTATGAAATTTGGCAAATGGATGTGAAAACCGCCTTCTTAAACGGTTATTTGGAGGAGGAGTTGTACATGGTACAACCCGAAGGTTACACAGATCCTGAAAATCCTAAGAAAGTTTGCAAGCTTAAGCGTTCCATCTATGGACTTAAGCAAGCTTCACGGAGTTGGAATCATCGCTTCGACCAAGTGATAAAGGAGAATGGATTCGCTCGATCAGTCGAGGAACCATGCCTATATATCAAGTCGAGTGGGAGCAAGATTGTCTTCCTAATACTGTACGTCGATGACATACTCTTGATTGGGAATGACATACCTCTCTTAACTTCGGTAAAAGTATGGTTACAAAACCATTTCCGGATGAAAGATCTGGGTGAGGCACAACGTATTTTGGGGCTCCGTATCTATAGAGATAGATCACGACGGATGTTATCCCTCAGTCAGGAGTCTTATATAGACAAGATTCTTGAGAGGTTCAGCATGACCAACTCCAAGAAGGGGAATCTTCCAATGATCTCTGGGGTGCACTTGAGTAAAGCTCAAGCACCAAAGACATCTGAAGAAATCGAGCGCATGAGTCGGATTCCATATGCGTCAGCTATAGGATCGATCATGTATGCCATGATATGCACACGTCCGGACGTGGCATATGCATTGAGTATGACGAGCCGATACCAAGGCAATCCAGGTGAAGCACACTGGATGGCCGTCAAGAACATTCTTAAGTACCTACGGAGGACTAAAGATTGGGTATTGACTTATGGAGGAGACACTGAGCTATGCGCAAACGGTTACGCAGATGCTAGTTTCCAAACGGATCGAGATGACTCGAAATCTCAATCTGGATTCGTTTTTACTCTTAATGGCTGCGGTCACCGGAAAAGCTCCAAACAAACTGTTATAGCGATTCAACAAGCGAGTCAAAGTACTATCTTTGCTTCAGAGGCTGCGAAGGAAGCTATATGGATGCGTCAGTTCTTACAAGGACTAACTGTAGTTCCGAGTTCGAATGACCCGATCACCATCTATTGCGACAATAGTGGTGCCATCTTTCAAGCGAAGGAGCCTAAGTCCAAAGAACAAGTCTCGGACGCGTGCAAAGGAAGGCTCACATGATGCGGGATTACGTGGAGCAGAAGGAGATAGTGATTGACAAGATTGCTACGGATGATAACATAGCAGATCCTCTCACTAAGCCGTTGAGGCAAGATAAGCATGAAGGGCACGTTAAATCCATGGGAATTAAGCGTGTTCCTGAGTTGTATTAGTTGTTTGTATGGATTTGACACTTGTAATTCCTAAAACTTCTAATAAAATCATCGTTTTGTTATATATATTGTTTTTCATGAGGGTTGTACAGACAACGTTGAACACCTCAAAGTGAACTGAATTGCTTTATATTTTGTTTTGGTCCGTGATCGCCGCACGCGGTGATAACTCGCAATCATTTTGTGACGTCGATTGATGGTGGGTTCAACGAGCCATAAGTCAAGCTGTTGGTGATCGATCACGCAGATCTTAGTTCTTGAAATCGCGTAGGACACTTTTGTGACGACTACATGGAGTCCTAAATGTTTCAGAACATTAGGTGCCGGGTCGTGGATAGGACATCCATAGTGTTCCTAGAGTCGATTCTTTTGACTATCGACTGTCTCTTGAGATTAAGGCAGTTTTTGGGTGACTTTGGTTTCTTTCTCACGGTCGATCGTAACAGTGACAAGCAGATTTTCACTGGGTCATTTCATGCTGCGCTTACATCTGCAGGATTCGAGTTGAGGGAAATATCCAAACTTCTATCGAGTTATAATATTTATTCTCAGGGCCACTCGAGGAGTCAGAATGGCGAAAATGCATGGCCATGCTCGAATAATGATTCGTTTATCGGTTAAGTTACTCTCTAGTCGGAAACCACTCTTGATAATCGATCGCCATGAACTACGACCTTTGAAAGTACGGACTTTGCAAATTGGTTTACATTGAGTGGGAGAAATTTATTATGGATATGAGAATCGGTTATCGCACCTACACTTGTACGGACAAGTGGGAGATTGTTGGGGTTAGTGTCCTCCACAGTTAGTGCAATAACATAAATAAATCTCTAAAGGTACACAGGGTACATTTTGTATTTAATCAGTTGATTAACGTTTATCAATAACGGTTGGCTTGCTAGATAAGTTTGACGTTATTGTCATACAGATGGCGGTGATCAACTGGTCCCTAAGAGTCACACCTAAAGGATGTATTTGAGAAATATGATTATTTGAGAAAATGATCATATTGATGCCTTAATTATGACTAAACGGTTAGTCAGTGTTGTGGACTAAACAGTTAGTCGGATGTGACTAAGAAGTTAGTCAAATATGATAATGGATATTATTTAATAAAGATTAAATGATATTAGATGAGAGGAATTAACTGTAATTCGGAAATTGAATATAAAAGGTTATATTTAATTATTACGTATAATGTAGGCTAATTAATTTTAATCAGTTATAATTAATTAGTAAATTATAAACATGAGGATATTTATGATTAATTATAATATAAGGATATTATAATTACATTATACATTAAAGGCCAAATAAAACTAATTAATGGGTTAAACTTTTAATTAGATTTGGGCTTGAAATTTAGAAGTGGACAAGTCCACTCCCACCTCTTTTTGGACGTGTGATATAGGGTTGTGGGGAGTTTGTTTTCTTCTTCCCTACTTAACCTAATCAACTCCTAATCTCATCTAACCTAATTCATTATTTTACATAGCACACAACATAAATCTTGAGAGAAAAGAAAGAGTCTTCTCTCTAATATTCTAGCAATTCAAAGGGGCATATCTCAAATCATCTTGGGTGAGATAATTAGGAGATACCATTATTTTGGTATTGTTCTTAGGCCAATTCAAGGGATTAAAAGGTTAATTCTTGTACCTTTTTACTTTATTATGCAATTTCTATTTTATGACCATTAATCTTATAAAGTTTTTCATTATAATCCTGTGGATTTTAAGGTCTATATACGGATATAAACCTACAATTGGAGATCCAGTCCGAGTATTCGATGACTTGGATGAACCCAGCTTGTAGCTGCTTTTCGATCTCTTCTTTGACCATGAGAGACCATTCTGGCTTGATGCGTCGGAGCTTCTGCTTGACGGGTCTGCTACCCTGCTTGATCGGGATGCGATGTTCAGCTATCTCGCGGTCTATGCCGGGCATGTCCTTATATGACCAGGCAAAGACGTCCTTAAACTCTGCGAGGAGCTTGGTATAGGTGGCCCTTTCTTCTGTGCTTAGGGAAGCCCCCAGCTGCAGTTCTTGAGGCTCTTCGGGCGTGCCTACGTTGATGGTTGTTGTGTCTTCAATAATGGGGTCCTGTTCGGGTTTTGAGACAATACTTGCAATGTATCTATATAATGCAATGTTATTTAGTTTAAATTTATCGCAATCTTTAGAAAAAGTAGAGTTTAATTGAGGCAAAGAGTAACCAAAAACTTTCATGTTATTAATGTTATCAAAAGCGGTTACATTTGAAGATAGCTCAGACGAGGGAGCTTTGGACAACCTTAATGACTCTAGTTCTGCTATTGTTAAGGAACATAATTAAGTGACCTAGCCGTTTTTAGAAAAATGGCGTCGTGATGACGCGGGATCTTAGACCCTAGGTACGAACGTTTGAGCGGGGACAACTTTTGTGGTCGGTAGGTTACGTGGTATTCTCTTCGAGCTTCAGTTGTTGGAGGGTGGCTCGGAAATCTGAGGCTTCTATGGTGATGATTTCTTCGTAAAAAGGAATCTTGACCTTCTGATGCAGAGTTGATGTTATGGCCCCGGTAGCGTGAATCCAGGTCCTACCTAGCAACATGTTGTATGCCGGGGGAATGTTCATGAGCTGGAATTCGGTTTCCGTCTTGATAAATCCCGTCATGATGGGTAGTGATATGACACCTTCTATGTTGCGGGAGGTACCGTCGTATGCTCTTATGTTGTTGGAGCAAGGGGTGACATCACTATCCTTTAGTCCTAGCTTGAGGGCAGTTGTTAGGGGCAGGATGTTGATTGCGGAGCCGTTGTCGATGAGGGTAACAGGTAGCACCATATTACGACACTCTACGGTTATGTAGAGTGCTGGGTTGTGTGGATCTCGAAAGGGCGGCAAATCTGCGTGGGAGAAAGTTATGGCACCTGGTAGCCAATCCCGGATGACGCGGTTGATGAGTTGTGCTGGGAGGGTCTCCTTGGTATCTCGCCATGTTGTGTCATATGGAAAGCCGTTTGTTATGGGTGGTGTAGTCATATTTTTGATTATGCCCTTGTCGTTGCTTTTGCCCGTGCGTTTAGGAGGGAATCCGTGGTACTTGTAGATCTAAAGGAGATTGATACGGATGTTGGGGTGAGGAGCTTCATTGTGGCCGTTGGGTATGCCTGAGGGGATGTTGATGAGGGATGCTGGTGAGGATTCCCTTCTGTCCTCATGCCTTGGTTTCGTTCTTGTCCTAGCTTGGCGAATGTGATCAATGTTGCTCTGGTTGTTGTTGATCTTTGTCGAAAGGACGTTGACCTCGTGATCGCTTGTGGGAGTCAGGAGGGGGTGATTGAGGATGGGATGAGCTCCTACGAAAATGGGGCGAGCACGGGAGGTGTCCTGCTGGCCTGATGGTTTAGGAGCTATGCTTGGCTTGTCAATGGTTTCGTTGTCTATCATGTCTTGGATTACGTTCTTGATGAGCTTGAGTTCTCGTGTCATGTCCCTTTCCCCTGTGGAACTCGCAGTATGAGTCCTCGTGCCATGATAATGGCTTCTTATCCTCAGGTGGTACACTGGTGGGTTTGGGAAGATGGAGAATGCTCTTCTTCACGAGCTTTCCCAATGCTTTTGAGTAGGACATAAAGAGGGGGTCGAACCTTCGTTGTTAACCCAGCGGAGGTGGTCTAGCGAAGATGACACGGAGTGCGCAGTGGTGTCTTTAGGAATCTTGGTTGTCTTTGCTAGCGCCTTTGAGTTTACAGCGTTAGAAGGTCCATTTGTTGTTGCAGTTGGAGAAGTATTGACCTGGCGACCATGATCTGAAGTTTTGGCCAGCTTGTATTTGTGAATCTCATCTTCTAGGGATCAGATTCTCTTGATGTGTCGAGCAGACTCTTCGGCGAACAGTCTTGCGTTTTTCTCGGTTTCGATTTTTTGCATGGCGGTCAGATGTTCGAACAAAGCGCTGAGATTGGCTACCTTGTGGTCAAGCAGTCTTACGTGTTCGGTGATCGTCATTAGTGGAGGAAGTGGTGGGAGGGCAGCTTCATCATTTGCGAGGTTGAAACGGAAATTCATCTTGTGTTTGCGGGCCGTGTGTTCGGGGTTTTTCAATGAGTGGACCTGACAAAGTTTCAAACCTTTAGTGATTCTAAAAGAGAAGGAAAAGACTCAAATGAAAAATCACATTCACGACCAAAGGAAGACACAAAAGTGTAAAAAGTGGGTGACTAGACTCGTGTTTTTCGTTTTTTTTGAAAGGACACGGGAAGCTTTTGAGATAGAGGCGTGTTGACACGTCCCTATTCTCGAGATAGGAAAATTTGTATGATCATAATCTGATTAACCCAGTTTGGCGGTATGTTGCCGGGGGTTTGTCATTGGATTATGATAAAATGGATCAGACCGAAGTAGCGATAGGCTAACCGATCTGAGGATGTTAAAATTGGGTAAAAGACGATCACTTGTTCGCCTTTTATGTGTGACTCAGGGATTTAAATCAAAAATGACGATAAGTCACCTTGATTCAAAGAGTAAATCAACGGGTTCGCATCTGAACGAGCCCGCGTTTTTTTGTTTTTGAGAGAAAAAGATTAAATCGGGATGACTAAAGAGTCACTCGACTTAGGGCTAATTCTAAAGTTCTAAAAGTTAATTTCGTTTAAAATCTCCGAAATGAATTGTCATATTCGGGTTTTTGCTTTGTGAAAGAAAACCTTTAGCAATAAATGTATTATGACGATACGTCAGTCGCATAATTCATTTACGTTTTGAAAAAGACCTGGGATATAGTGGTTATCCTGGGTCGGTTTTAAATGCAGCGGCATTTATTTATCAGACTCTAATGACCATAGGTCAAAGAGCCTAACGGCGTGTTTTAAAAAGTATGACCTTTTTTGAAAAAAGTTTGAAAAAGCAATTTCAAAGATGGACGTATTTTAAAACTATAATGCCTAGGAAAAGTTTTCACACGCAGAAAGTTTTTGAAAGACTACTATAGTGAGGGTACTATAGCTTCACACTTGTACATATAAACACAGGTTTTTGGTTTATAGGGTAAGGTTCCCTCCGGCCATTCCCGTAACGTTTAGGTAGGGGCACCCGCAAGACTACACACGTCTTAGGTGTGAATTCAAGACGGGCCCTAGAGCGTTCGAGTTTGGTAGTTACGATCGTTTGTACGGATGCCGTACTTGTAATCGTGGAGGGGTGAGAGAACAGTGTGTCCGGAGTTACCTCGCTTATGAAGCGAGAGTTACTGGGGGCCGTTCCTCAAAGGGTGTGGTTTGAATCAGGAGGATTCGACTCAACGTACTTTTGCCCAAATATCGAAAGCGTAAATGTTTTCAAAGTTTCAAGCTTCACTTCTTTATGTTTTTAAAATAAAAGAAAAACAAGTTTTTCAAAAATAATAAAAATCATGCTCGTTCAGGTAGTCGCGGTGAAGGTGCAGGAAGATGAGAACCTATCGGCATACTGCTGCGCCGCCCTCGCCAGGTGTGGGAAGTGGAAGGCGGAATCGCCTCAGGAAAAAGCAAGTTTGCTAAAAATTGGGGAGATCATTGCATGAATTTGTGACCAAAAAAGAAAAGTAGAAAATCCTTTTTGAAAGTGTATTTTCGGAGTCGCCACCAAATATTAAAGGAATTTGGAACCTATTCAACGCGTCTTGAAATACAAGACACGAGTGTCTCAGATTTCAAGGTGCGTCGATACCTATCAATCTGAGGTTTAACACCAGAGAAGGGGTTCGGAGTGAGGTTACTTTTCGAAAGTTTTGACAAAATAAGTTTTGAAAACAGTAATCAAAAAGCCTACATAAGAGTAGTCTCTACTAATTTGAAAACATTTGCTTAATTTCGATATTTGGGCTAAAATAACGCTACGTACAAGTGCGAATAAATATGACTCGATTAAAATGCATAAATAATGTAAACTGTCAAAATAATGACATATTGCTATAGGAAATGTACGTTAAATAATAATTTATTGACTAAATTATTACTATAGACGTTATTTTCCGACCTCGTATTAGAATTTGTGAAAAACCCTCAGTTTTGACATGCTAAAAGACTCTATGAAACGGTACAATTTAGTGTTGGATCCGTGATTCTAGTCGTTTATTTAACACATGAATGAGGACTTGCATAATTATAAAAGTGACGTCGGTTTGCTTTAGTGATAATGAGTCGTTATTTATGCGATATTGGCGGGGTTTAGACGGATTATGAATCCGAATTGCTACAACCGTATATTTAATACGGCCGCTAGTGCCAATATCGGGTTTGGGGTTAATGTAACCCCATTGTCCGAGTCTCAAATGTCCAAAACGTAGGTAAAATGTTTACCTTTCGAAAATGTAAAGACGGTATTTTTGAGTGGATTTTGTGAATAGTGTATGTGTTTTGTAAAACCGATATATTGAAATGAATGAATGGGGTTGGTATTTATAGGAAATGGCTGGTTTATGTGGGTGCACAAAATTAAATCGCCTGTGTACTGGCGTTTAATTTTGTTTGGGTTGGATATTTTTAAGAAAAAATCAAAAAGGCGGCTGGTACAAAACAAAAACATAATCGCCTGTTGACAGGCGTTTAAATTTTTAATCGCCTGTCAACTGGCGATTGTATTTTTGTTTTGGTGAAATTTGCTTTGAGCCGCCTTTGGTTAATGACGTATTTGGGGGGTAATGATGGTGTTTTGTGATGTAATTATCTTAGTGGTTAAGTCATTTTGTTCAGTTTTGGTCCGAATTTCGGTTTTCGTGTTTCGGTTTTTGTCGTGTTTTTCGGTTTTGGCTCGAAATAAAATAATATTAGGTTATATTATTTTATGGTATCGTGGAGTCTCGTTTTGTGAAAATGTGACACGGGACGCACTTTGGCCCGTTTTGAGTGTTGTGTTAGTGTGCGTTTTGGGTCGTTTTTGTAAGTTTGGGCCGTTTTGTAGCTAGTTGGGCTGTTTTTGTGGCTTGGCTTAATAAGACGTTCCTATATTGTGCTCGTGTTATGCTCATAATGACTAAAATTGACCTTCATTTTTTATGACTATGCAAATCCAAATTAATACGCTAAAAATGACTAATACGTTTTTAGACACTTTTGTACCGTTTCGACTCTTTTAAAAGCATGCATGAAAGTCCTTTTTATCATCGGGTTTGTTTTTGGGGGGGGTACGGATACGGGTATCTACAGGACGAAGTAGAAATATTACTAACAGTTCCTTGATTCTTAATGCAGTCTTCTTTTAAGACGTGAGTGCTGCTCATTCAGCAATGGTGAATACGTCAAAGCTGGTCTGTTTGAAATTGAACATTGGTGTTTCACTGCAACTGAGGAGGTACATATTTCACATTAATCTATTTTGGTAATATGTATACTCTTTATAATAATTTAGGAAGGATGCAGTATGCAAGGGCATCATGTGATGAATTAAAGCATATCAGACAGGCTATTGGCTTTTTGATAATATTTTGTTCTTCTCCTTCCTTTGAGTAATTACACGTGTAATTTTATTTGATAAACACATACCAGAAATATGACTTTAGCTTGTCGTCCGATGTTTGTGTACTCAGGTCATACATCAGAAACCAAAGAAAACTTCAGACGAAATAAGCCATCAGCTTTGCCCTGTGAGTGAACAGATAAATAAGTCAACTGTTCAACAATCTCAATTTCGTTTTATTTAAATATTCTTATCACCCTCATGTATCCACTTGTACGTAGGTTCTAAGTATACAACAGTTATATCGGAGTAGCACGATGTACTGGGATGACAAGTATGGTACTCACAGTGTGAATCCCGAAGTGTTGCTGTCGGTTAGATAAAGAAAGTTTTTTGTGCCTTATGAATTATGATTTTCTGACTTCTACTTATATGGTTTGTTTGCAGGTCATGTAACACCCCGTGTTATTTTAACACAATATGATAAAAGAATTTAATTCCTTAAATTAAATACATCCTTTTTCCATATAATAAAAATGCGACTGAAATTTTTTGCCAAATAATATTAAATTTTTCTAAGTACAAATTTAAAAATTTTGAAAAATAAAGTTTGTCCTATTATCTTCAGATTTGAAAAAGAAACACATTTCAAAATTTTATAAAAAGAATCCTTATACTTTTCCCGTCTCTGAAATTCGAGTCAACGATTCCAAACACGCAAATCAAAAATCAAACCATCTTATCATCTTCCATTTTTGAAGAGGCAAACTTAACATCAACTTTTAATAAAAATATAATCATTTTGATTAATTTTTAATAAATCATATTATATTAATATCTAATTACTATTCCTTTTCTATTAAACTAGCTTTTCTAAAAATGTCGAATCTTCAAGTCACACCTATTTTAAATTGATTAAATTTTTGACGTTTGTTTATAATTCTTTAAATCTATAACATTCAACGAAAAAAATAAGTATTTCGACCTAGTAAAATTTTATTCAAAAATTTTGAGGATTATGATCCGATTTTTATATTTAGTACCTTTTGAAAATTAGTTTTATTTTTATTTCCGATGTTATTTCAAAATACTATTTTAAGATCATATCTTTTATTTCGAGACCTTTCGCGATCGCGCAAATCGAAAATTTCGAGAAATGAAAATCGAGCCCGAAAATTTGACTTTTGACTTTTGGTCATCAAAGTCAAATTTTATCATCTTCCATATTCTTACACATTTTCTTACACCTTTAATTTATCATCATCACTTTTATTTTATTTTATATTTAAATTTAAAATTTATACTTTTAATAAAAATATAAATACAAATTCAATACTACTACTTTAATACTACCATTTTCATTTCCGTCACTTTTAAATATTTTCTAAAGTAGTAAATAAAATATTTTAGTCTTAAATTTATAGAACGAATACTTTTCAGAAAATCGCCAAAACAGCACATTTTAACTTTTCTAGTATTTGACACGAATTATTTCAGAACGCTGCTTTTTCGAGAACGAGATATTTTAAAATATCGGGGGGACAAACTATTCATCAAATAGTAATGTGGACTATTTTGGTTTTATGTGATGATGATGATTCCTTTTGTTTTTAATTAAACTTTAAATAAAACTAAAACTAAATTCATTACTTAACCAAATTATACTAACTTATTCTCATAATTTCTAAGAGCAAAAATCAACTCCTTGTCTCTCCATATATGTCGTGTACTTCCTCCATTTTCTCCCCTTTATTTTTCTTTCATTTTTCTTCCTAAATCACTTAAATAAAACCTAATATTATTTCTAATAAATTTCTAAGTGTTCTAAGTTCTTTAGTGGGTTTTAGGAGCTAGCTTACTTGGGTAATATGGGTGAAGAACATGGGTTTTATGGGTGAAGAAATTCCGATCTAAAATTTATTTTAGATCCTCGACGATTAACTTTCAAAATAAGGTGACTAACTATATCTCATATTAGCCTCTTAGTAAATTAATTTGATTTTTATTATGATTTTATAAGTATGATTTTTATGTTTAAAATATGTTAAACATCATGTATGTATGTTTGAATGTTATGTGAAGTATAATAAAATGATAATAAATAAGTATTATTGATTATAGTTAAATTGTAGAAATATGAAACTATGTTTAGTTAAATTAGTTTTGAACATTTTTAATTATGATTCATATGATTTTTGTGTTTAGTTATGTTTTATCTAGGTAGTAATCATATATAAAAATTATGTGAAATATTAACAATGAGTTTAAAGTGATTAAAAATCAAAAATAAAAATTATATGTTCATGTTAAAACCACTCGGCATTTCCCTATTTATTTTATAAATTTTCACTTTTAATTTTTGTAAATAATATGTTTAGTTAAGTTAGTTTAAAATGATTGTTAGTATGTTATAAAAATTAATTTAGAAAAATAAATTATAAGTTATTAAAAATGCATATGTGTTCTTGAGTTTATCTTTGATGTTCATGATGTTCTTAGTTTCTTCATGTTGTGTTCATCTTTATTACTCACTTTGATTATGTTTTATTTTATGTTTATTAATCGTTTGTGTTTATGTTTAGTTATTGTTTTATATTATGTTGTTACAAATACATAAATCAAACTTAAACACTTAGAAAATCTTTTAGGAAATTTAACTTTATATTTTAGCTTAAATTTTAGTCTAATGAAATTTCTAGTAAAGTTTCATTTTAGTTAAAATCATTTTAGTATAATTAGAATAATTAAAATATAAAGACTTTAAGCTAAGCAGATAAAAATTGAAAAATGAAAATTTGGAACATCACCTACTTAGCCACGGCATTCTTGATGTTTTTGGGGTTAAATTTGTTTTTATCACTTTTTAGTTTATTGTTTCAATAATTTAATTATTAGTTAATAAGTTAGAATTAAGAAATTAAAAGAAATAAATCAATTTTGACATACATATATAAACCACACGACATTTCTATTTAATTTGACTAAATTTGATCCAAATGAAAATATCACTAAGTCACTAAAGTTAAATAGTAATTAGAATGGAATTTGAGTATAAATCGATTTAGTTATAAATGAAATATAATAAACCGATAAAATGAATAACCGTTATAAAAATGAATTAAATCGGTGTTATTCCGCCTTTGCTATTGCAATTTGTTGGACTTGGACATACGGACTAAAATGAACCATCCACGGTACTATAGTTGTTAAAAATGAAAATCGTTAAAATTAGTATGTAGATGACTAAATTTAACTAAGTCGTATTTTTAAAATAAATGTCTTTATCACTTTTTACAAAACGAACTTAACGTTTTTAAAACTAGATTTTAAACTTAGTAACTAAGTCACAATTTTAGATATTTTTAGATATTTTAGATATTTTTAGATATTTTAGATATTTTAGATATTTTTAGATATTTTAGATATTTTTAGATATTTTAGATATTTTAGATATTTTTAGATATTTTTAAATATCTAGATATTTTCAAAAATCTTGAATAGTGAATAGTGAGAAATGAATAATTAAAAATTTTACTAAGTATAGAAAATTTTAAAATGAATAAGTAAATGACTTAAAGTGTTTTGGAAAACACTTAAATAATAATTGGACATATTAATAAACGTATTAATATAGAAACTTAAAAATGTTAATAATTAACAACACTTCAAATAATAAACGAACGTGTTATGTGATCATATGAAACCTACGATTCAAATAAAACGTTTGACGCTGAGACTAGGAGAGTCTAGTAACATGTGATATGTAAATATCAAATAAATAATGAATATTGAGTAAGTTAAATAAAAGGTGAAGCTTGGGCCTCAGATAATGAAAACGTCAATCGTGAGTGAAGTGGGGTTAAGATAGTCTTGTAGCGGACGCCACTATCTCGACCTTATTGCGTGTGTCATCTCGGTTAGTGTGGTTCAGCCGGCAGCATTATATGCTTTGTGCATCCCGCTTGGCCGTTACGCCTTAAGTCGTATGGCACATTAAAGTACAAGATAATGAAAAATTCAACTCTTAGTGGGTCAGGCTTTAGGAAATAGTCGTTTTATCCTGAGTTAAGGTGCTTTATGAATAACATAGCCCACTCTTAAATTGGATACTAGTGTACATGTACTAGACTAGGGTTTTATTCCCCTATTTCGCTAAAGTTATCAGGGTATCCGTGCCGATTTGGGCGATTATAGCGGTGGTCTCCTTGCCGTGTTTCGTTCTTAGTGGGCGCGACACTAGCATTCGTCCTTACCCTGCGTAAAGATCACTTGACGAGATTGTATCTGAAGTTCGAATCATTTCGAACACTAGAAGATGAGATGCAAGTATTATAGTATTCGGCGTGGTTTACGAGTCGAGTAAGCCTCTGCACTATGGAAGTGAGATGCAATCGATCGTCAGTACAAAGGCCTACTCGGTGGTGGGCTCGTAGCGATTATGTGTTGTCCGTTGTATGATTAAATGAGAATGAGTGTGTACCATCTTGAAAACTAAAGACCACAACTTTACAGATTGAATCAGTGCATGATGTGAATGTTACAATACGTATGTTTGTTTGCGATCCGATATCGCTTTGTAATCTGTTGAATTATTGTGATCTTGTTGCTATGATATTATATGTTAATTGCTTTCATAGCGAATATCATGCTTATATGATTTATCGCTTTAAACCGCATGCTTATTATGACTTATATGTCTTTATCTCGCTATTTGTAATAAGCTTGTTTATGTTTAACCATAATGTTATGTTTATAAAGCGATAATATTAAACCAAAGTAATTGAAATCGAGGGTAAGTATGAGCATAGCTAGTCATCATCCGCTCACGGCATCCCCCCAATAGTTTATTGTGCAGGACGTTCGTGGACCAGGAGCTGGATTTTGGATGGGGCCACGAGACGCTTTTTATGCTTTACCTTAGATGTTTTGCAAGAGAGATGTAATATATATGACGCTACTCTTTTAAATTCCGTACTTAGAGTTGTTTTATTCAACTCTTGAACGATGTTTGTAATATTTGGGTTTATTGTATAATTAATGACGCTGGTTTAAGACTTAATTAATTTCCGCCTTAGTAATTAAAGTCGACTAAAAACCAGGTTGTTACAGTTGGTATCAAAGCTGACTCGTGACCGTAACATGAATTGCCTAATGCGATTTATGCTTACCTAACGAGAGACACCTGGGCGGGTTAACATATTAATATGCTAAACCGCAAGACTACTAGGATCAAATAATAAATTAGATTTTTCTTTAATTAGATCACTTAAATAATAATTTAAAATCGCTTTAAAGTGTGAGAGTGGGTAGAAACCTTAAGGACTGACCTTAGGCTAAGGACTTTTAAATAACGAACTACTTCCCTCTAAATAAAATACACTAACTATCGTTTGCTTGCTACTTGCTGAAATGACTGACTAAAACTAACAACTATCCTCGGATATAAAATCTAGAAATAAGTGTAATTCTCGAAAAACGAAGCCATTAATTGAGTGCCAGACGACAAGACCTCAAACGCAACATATGGACACATCAAGGACCTTACTACTGATGAGACGTTCAAGATCTTGAAGATTTCTATCGCAAAAAGGATTTTTACAACTTCATCTAATTATCCTCTCTAACTAAAAAAAATTTTATTTCGTTCTCTTTAAAAGATTTTTAATCTCTTAAACCTTTTTCCTCTAACTCTCTAAATTCCTAAACCTATAATTTCTAATAACTATTTCTCAAATGAACTTTCATTCCTCTCCCTTAATCTCGCAAAATGATTTCATTTTTGCTTGTCAATTCCGTAAACTTCTTTTAAATTATTCTCAAAAAAACCCTCGAAACTTTATGATTTTTCAAACTATTAAACTTACTATCTTTCCAAAATTTATTAATCTTCGTAAATTTATAATTCCTAATTACTTTCTATAAATAACATTCATGTTTTTCCTTTTAAAATATCTTTTAAATTTATTCATTTAATTCTAAAATATAATTTCGTGAATTTCAAATTTACCTTATTTACTATCGAATTTGATTATTTTCAAATTTTTGAACTTACCAATACCTTTTCCAAATCTTAAACCTTTAAAGTGAATTTTAATCTTTTCTATTAATTTCGTAAATATATGTTTAAAAGTTTCTTAAGGGGGTAGGACAAAATTTTATGATTTTAAAATTATTGATTAAAGTTTAGAATTTAAAATCTTTATTTCAACCAACTTTAAACTTCATATTTAATTTCAAATAAAACTATAATTTGTTTTATTTTTAAAACCCTTATAATTTTAGTTTAAATTAATGCCGTACAAAACTTCTAGGCCCCACCTTTTTGAAAATCCCTTTGAAATCGATTTCAGAAATGACAATCTAGCAATATCTCTATATTCATTCAAAATATTCCATTTGTAAATATAAAACGCTTATATCTTCCAATCTTTTCACTCTATCTAACATCGTAACAATAATTCAAACATTCAAACAATTGGAAAATTCTTATTCCACCAAAAATAAAATGTCATTATCGGAACTTGTAAAATCTTGATATTCTCTCTAACTACATTGCCTAACTGCAAGTAGTTATCCACTCTATTCAAGTTTCGGGACGAAACTTTTCTTAAGGGGGTAGGTTTGTAACACCCCGTGTTATTTTAACACAATATGATAAAAGAATTTAATTCCTTAAATTAAATTCATCCTTTTTCCATATAATAAAAATGCGACTGAAATTTTTTGCCAAATAATATTAAATTTTTCTAAGTACAAATTTAAAAATTTTGAAAAATAAAGTTTGTCCTATTATCTTCAGATTTGAAAAAGAAACACATTTCAAAATTTTATAAAAATGAATCCTTATACTTTTCCCGTCTCTGAAATTCGAGTCAACGATTCCAAACACGCAAATCAAAAATCAAACCATCTTATCATCTTCCATTTTTGAAGAGGCAAACTTAACATCAACTTTTAATAAAAATATAATCATTTTGATTAATTTTTAATAAATCATATTATATTAATATCTAATTACTATTCCTTTTCTATTAAACTAGCTTTTCTAAAAATGTCGAATCTTCAAGTCACACCTATTTTAAATTGATTAAATTTTTGACGTTTGTTTATAATTCTTCAAATCTATAACATTCAACGAAAAAAATAAGTATTTCGACCTAGTAAAATTTTATTCAAAAATTTTGAGGATTATGATCCGATTTTTATATTTAGTACCTTTTGAAAATTAGTTTTATTTTTATTTCCGATGTTATTTCAAAATACTATTTTAAGATCATATCTTTTATTTCGAGACCTTTCGCGATCGCGCAAATCGAAAATTTCGAGAAATGAAAATCGAGCCCGAAAATTTGACTTTTGACTTTTGGTCATCAAAGTCAAATTTTATCATCTTCCATATTCTTACACATGTTCTTACACCTTTAATTTATCATCATCACTTTTATTTTATTTTATATTTAAATTTAAAATTTATACTTTTAATAAAAATATAAATACAAATTCAATACTACTACTTTAATACTACCATTTTCATTTCCGTCACTTTTAAATATTTTCTAAAGTAGTAAATAAAATATTTTAGTCTTAAATTTATAGAACGAATACTTTTCAGAAAATCGCCAAAACAGCACATTTTAACTTTTACCGTATTTGACACCCGAATTATTTCGTAACGCGTTTTTCGAGAACGAGATATTTTAAAATATCGGGGGGACAAACTATTCATCAAATAGTAATGTGGACTATTTTGGTTTTATGTGATGATGATGATTCCTTTTGTTTTTAATTAAACTTTAAATAAAACTAAAACTAAATTCATTACTTAACCAAATTATACTAACTTATTCTCATAATTTCTAAGAGCAAAAATCAACTCCTTGTCTCTCCATATATGTCGTGTACTTCCTCCATTTTCTCCCCTTTATTTTTCTTTCATTTTTCTTCCTAAATCACTTAAATAAAACCTAATATTATTTCTAATAAATTTCTAAGTGTTCTAAGTTCTTTAGTGGGTTTTAGGAGCTAGCTTACTTGGGTAATATGGGTGAAGAACATGGGTTTTATGGGTGAAGAAATTCCGATCTAAAATTTATTTTAGATCCTCGACGATTAACTTTCAAAATAAGGTGACTAACTATATCTCATATTAGCCTCTTAGTAAATTAATTTGATTTTTATTATGATTTTATAAGTATGATTTTTATGTTTAAAATATGTTAAACATCATGTATGTATGTTTGAATGTTATGTGAAGTATAATAAAATGATAATAAATAAGTATTATTGATTATAGTTAAATTGTAGAAATATGAAACTATGTTTAGTTAAATTAGTTTTGAACATTTTTAATTATGATTCATATGATTTTTGTGTTTAGTTATGTTTTATCTAGGTAGTAATCATATATAAAAATTATGTGAAATATTAACAATGAGTTTAAAGTGATTAAAAATCAAAAATAAAAATTATATGTTCATGTTAAAACCACTCGTCATCTTCCTATTTATTTTATAAATTTTCACTTTTAATTTTTGTAAATAATATGTTTAGTTAAGTTAGTTTAAAATGATTGTTAGTATGTTATAAAAATTAATTTAGAAAAATAAATTATAAGTTATTAAAAATGCATATGTGTTCTTGAGTTTATCTTTGATGTTCATGATGTTCTTAGTTTCTTCATGTTGTGTTCATCTTTATTACTCACTTTGATTATGTTTTATTTTATGTTTATTAATCGTTTGTGTTTATGTTTAGTTATTGTTTTATATTATGTTGTTACAAATACATAAATCAAACTTAAACACTTAGAAAATCTTTTAGGAAATTTAACTTTATATTTTAGCTTAAATTTTAGTCTAATGAAATTTCTAGTAAAGTTTCATTTTAGTTAAAATCATTTTAGTATAATTAGAATAATTAAAATATAAAGACTTTAAGCTAAAAACCGATAAAAATTGAAAAATGAAAATTTGGAACATCACCTACTTAGCCACGGCATTCTTGATGTTTTTGGGGTTAAATTTGTTTTTATCACTTTTTAGTTTATTGTTTCAATAATTTAATTATTAGTTAATAAGTTAGAATTAAGAAATTAAAAGAAATAAATCAATTTTGACATACATATATAAACCACACGACATTTCTATTTAATTTGACTAAATTTGATCCAAATGAAAATATCACTAAGTCACTAAAGTTAAATAGTAATTAGAATGGAATTTGAGTATAAATCGATTTAGTTATAAATGAAATATAATAAACCGATAAAATGAATAACCGTTATAAAAATGAATTAAATCGTGTGTTACTGCCTTTGCTATTCTGGACTATTGGACTTGGACATACGGACTAAAATGAACCATCCACGGTACTATAGTTGTTAAAAATGAAAATCGTTAAAATTAGTATGTAGATGACTAAATTTAACTAAGTCGTATTTTTAAAATAAATGTCTTTATCACTTTTTACAAAACGAACTTAACGTTTTTAAAACTAGATTTTAAACTTAGTAACTAAGTCACAATTTTAGATATTTTTAGATATTTTAGATATTTTTAGATATTTTAGATATTTTAGATATTTTTAGATATTTTAGATATTTTTAGATATTTTAGATATTTTAGATATTTTTAGATATTTTTAAATATCTAGATATTTTCAAAAATCTTGAATAGTGAATAGTGAGAAATGAATAATTAAAAATTTTACTAAGTATAGAAAATTTTAAAATGAATAAGTAAATGACTTAAAGTGTTTTGGAAAACACTTAAATAATAATTGGACATATTAATAAACGTATTAATATAGAAACTTAAAAATGTAAATAATTAACAACACTTCAAATAATAAACGAACGTGTTATGTGATCATATGAAACCTACGATTCAAATAAAACGTTTGATTTGAGAGACTAGGAGAGTCTAGTAACATGTGATATGTAAATATCAAATAAATAATGAATATTGAGTAAGTTAAATAAAAGGTGAAGCTTGGGCCTCAGATAATGAAAACGTCAATCGTGAGTGAAGTGGGGTTAAGATAGTCTTGTAGCGGACGCCACTATCTCGACCTTATTGCGTGTGTCATCTCGGTTAGTGTGGTTCAGCCGGCAGCATTATATGCTTTGTGCATCCTGCCCAAGCCGTTACGCCTTAAGTCGTATAGCCTGTTCCGTACAAGATAATGAAAAATTCAACTCTTAGTGGGTCAGGCTTTAGGAAATAGTCGTTTTATCCTGAGTTAAGGTGCTCTATGAATAACATAGCCCACTCTTAAATTGGATACTAGTGTACATGTACTAGACTAGGGTTTTATTCCCCTATTTCGCTAAAGTTATCAGGGTATCCGTGCCGATTTGGGCGATTATAGCGGTGGTCTCCTTGCCGTGTTTCGTTCTTAGTGGGCGCGACACTAGCATTCGTTCTTACCCTGCGTAAAGATCACTTGACGAGATTGTATCTGAAGTTCGAATCATTTCGAACACTAGAAGATGAGATGCAAGTATTATAGTATTCGGCGTGGTTTACGAGTCGAGTAAGCCTCTGCACTATGGAAGTGAGATGCAATCGATCAGAGTACAAAGGCCTACTCAGTGGTCAGGCTCGTAAGCAGTATGTGTTGTCTGTTGTATGATTAAATGAGAATGAGTGTGTACCATCTTCGAAAACTAAAGACCACAACTTTCTGAATTGAATCGAGTCTGCATGATGTGAATGTTACAATACGTATGTTTGTTTGCGATCTGATATCGCTTTGTAATCCTGTTGAATTATTGTGATACTGTTGCTATGATATTATATGTTAATTGCTTTCATAACTGAATATCATGCTTATATGATTTATCGCTTTAAACCGCATGCTTATTATGACTTATATGTCTTTATCTGCTATTTGTAATAAGCATGTTTATGTTTTTACCATAATGTTATGTTTATAAAGCGATAATATTAAACCAAAGTAATTGAAATCGAGGGTAAGTATGAGCATAGCTAGTCACTGTCCGCTCAGCGGGCATCCCCCCAATAGTTTATTGTGCAGGACGTTCGTGGACCAGGAGCTGGATTTTGGATGGGGCCACGAGACGCTTTTTATGCTTTACCTTAGATGTTTTGCAAGAGAGATGTAATATATATGACGCTACTCTTTTAAATTCCGTACTTAGAGTTGTTTTATTCAACTCTTGAACGATGTTTGTAATATTTGGGTTTATTGTATAATTAATGACGCTGGTTTAAGACTTAATTAATTTCCGCCTTAGTAATTAAAGTCGACTAAAAACCAGGTTGTTACAGGTCATATCTAACATGAGGGTACTAATGACAGAAGACTCGCACAACGCAGTTAGCAATTCCTTTCTATTGGATGACGATTCAAGGTCTGTAGCTTATCCTAGTACATTTTTTTCTATGTTTGTTGGAATACAACCTTCATCTCGTTTATGTTGTTTCCCTCTATAGAATTATCACAAAATAATTATCACTTTTTTAATTCTGGTATAACAAATTAGTGAACACACCACAGCCCTGATCTATCATTGAAATTTCATATGTAAAATAGTAACTTAAGGGATAATGATTACCTACATTTTCTCATTATTTTCTTAAATTGACACTCGAGTTGTGTATTAGGACCTGTATAAATAGGAGGGAGCGATGAACACGGGGCACTCGAATTTGGTGGTTTATGGTCAATTTCCTCGAATTAATGTATCAATTAGTTAGTTTTAGAGTAGTGTTGAATAATAATGTGGTTGTATGTAGAGTTTGTACGCGTAAGCAAGAAGGTCCAGCGTTTTCCGTCTTGAGCTCGGGTTTTGGGCGACTTTTCTTCCGAGGTAAGGGCTTTACCCTTACTTAGTTTTGTAGGTGTAATTGTGTGTGTGAAATGTTGATTGTGGGTTGCTTGTACAGGATGACGACGACAAGTGAGCTAGGCGTGTTGTCATGATGTGATAAGGAAAAAGAGCGTAACTTCAAATGATTGTTTGTAGTTTAGAAGTGTAAGTTTTAATTAATGTAGAATGTTTGTCATCACGAGACTTTGTATTACGTCTACGTTTTGCCACGATGGATGATGGGTACAGTTGTGACACTTGGATTCAATGAAATCATGGATTGCGTTTTAATTTGCAGGGGTTCATTTTTAAAATTTTGGATTATTTATTTATAGCAAAATGCTGCCAAAATTTTGGAAAAAAAAAAATAATAATAAGGAATTGTGGCGGTTTTTTGTAAAAAACGCCACAAACGAATTAAAATTAAAAGCATTTTTGTGGCGGCTTAGCGTAAAACCGCCACTAAATTTATATAATTTGTGGCGGTTATAAATAAAACCGCCACAAAAAAAAACACTTTTTGTGGCGTTTCTTGGAAAAAACGCCACAAAATATGAAGGAATATGTGGCGGTTTTTGAAAAAACCGCCACAAATTTTATGTTTTAGTGGCGGTTTTAAAACCGCCACAAATTAAATGTGACACCTTGATATACGACGCTACAAAATCGCCACAATTGGCTATTTAAAAACGTCACATTAGGTATATTTTCTACTAGTGAATGTTCTCGACCTTTTTAAGCTTCGAACACTCGTATGTGTCTTAAAATCCTCGACCTTTTTAAACTTTGGATTCGTTTTTGTCTTAAGTCCTCGACCTTTTTAAGCTTTGGACTTGGATTATTTTTTTTTGTGTTGACTGTGCTCTTGACTTTTTTAAGCTTTGAGCGTGTCATTTTGTGAGTGCAAAACCCTCGACCTTTTTAAGCTTTGGGTGCGCGTGCTAAGAAGTTCGGTTGTGCCTTGAAAAGCTGCCTACGTATCTGCGTTTTAAATACAGAATCAAACCGGCGTAGTTCGTGTGATTCGGTTGTGCTTTTTGCGAAGCTGCCTACGTATCCACATTGCGTGGAATCAAACCGAGCGTAGTTCACTCATGCGAGAGTGGTCTTTGTCTTGTTGAAATGCATTGCAAATTTGTTTGAATTTAAGGGTAGTATTTCTTGAGTTGATCGAGATTTGTTGGTAGTCGGAAATCCTGACCGTCGAGGTCAGTTAACGTCACGGCTCCTCCGGGAAGGATGTCCTTGACCAAGTACGGTCCGGCCCAATTGGGTTTGAATTTCCCCCTTGGGTCGACTGGTAATGGTGCTCGGACGGATTTGAGTACTAGGTCACCCACTTTGATATTTCGTGGCTTGACCCTTTTGTTGTAGGCGCGTTGTAGGCGAGATTGATACATTCGGACTGTACTTAGTGAATGCAAGCGTCTCTCGTCTAGAAGGATGAGTTGTTCATAGCGTTCGCGTGCCCATTCGGCTTTAGGAATGTCTGCTTCCATGAGGATTCGAAGGGATTGCATCTCGATTTCTCCGGGGTGTACGGCCTCCATTCCATAGGTTAGGAAATAAGGTGTCATTCCCGTGGGTGTGCGGATAGTGGTGCGATATCCCCATAATGCAAATGGGATTTTGTTGGGCCAGTCGTGGCAGGTGTCGATCATCTTTTTGAGGATTGATACAACGGTTTTATTTGCTGCCTCGACTGCGCCGTTGGTTTGCGGTCGGTAGGGTGATGATTTGTGTCGTTGTATTTTGTATTTGAGAAGAAGTGGTTCGACCTCTCCTTGAAAGTGCGTGCCTTGGTCGCTTATGAACTCGTGGGGTATGCCGTAGCGACAAATGATGTTGTTTTGTATGAATTTTGCAACTTCTTTTGTGCCCAGCTTACGGTATGACGCGGCTTCGACCCATTTGGTGAAATAGTCGATGGCCACAAGGATGAAGCAGTGTCCTCCTGCTCCTACGGGTTGTACTTTGCCAATGACGTCGATGCCCCATGTAGAGAAGGGCCATGGCGAGGTTAAACTGTATAGAGGTGAAGGGGGTATGTGTTGTACGTTTGCGAAGATTTGGCAATTATGGCAATGTTTGACATACTTTGCACAATCGGCTTCCATGGTTGTCCAGTACCATCCTAGCCTTATGATTTGTTTGCACATGGCTCGTGCATTCATGTGTGGTCCGCACTCGCCATCGTGTACCTAGGACATGATCTCGTGTCCCTTTTTGTGGTCGACGCACAAGAGTAGTGTACCTTGGGGCGTCTTTTTGAGTAGTTTGCCCATTTCCATCACAAATTGTGACGATAATAGGCGCAGGACTCGCTGGGCCCGTTTGTAACACCCCGACCCCAACTAAAGGCCGAAATGTCATTCACGGTAGCTCGCCAGGCTGCGTACATCGCCCACAGACCAACACGGGCCCTTTCCAGCGCACTTTGTCCTCACTCGTGCGCATCCTGAGAACTTCCCAGGAGGTCACCCATCCTAAGACTACTCTCCAGCAAGCACGCTTAACCAAAGAGTTCTTAAGATGAGGCACCAGAAAAGAAGATGCATCTTGTTGATATGAGTAGTACTTACAATCCTTTTAAGCACTATGTCACTTGAGCTAATACATGAACCTCTCCAACGGGGTTACCGAGCCCGAATAACCTCGAACCCGGCTCGAATAACCGCGAACCCGGCCCGAATAACCTCGGACAACACCGGGTGTTACACACCCCCACTTGAAGAACGCAACGTCCTCGTTGCGCCTGGTAGCTACCCGCAGTATAGCATTCCAGAATCCTCCCCAGCTAGGTGCATAACCACACGGTCGCCGGGTTGCTCTGATACCATTTGTAACACCCCGACCCCAACTAAAGGCCGAAATGTCATTCACGGTAGCTCGCCAGTCACAGACATCGCCTGCACCAACACGGCCCTTTCCAACAAGACTTTGTCCTCACTCGTGCGCATCCTGAGAACTTCCCAGGAGGTCACCCATCCTAAGACTACTCTCCAGCAAGCACGCTTAACCAAAGAGTTCTTAAGATGAGGCACCAGAAAAGAAGATGCATCTTGTTGATATGAGTAGTACTTACAATCCTTTTAAGCACTATGTCACTTGAGCTAATACATGAACCTCTCCAACGGGGTTACCGGGCCCGAATAACCTCGAACCCGGCTCGAATAACAGCGAACCCGGCCCGAATAACCTCGGACAACACCGGGTGTTACACCGTTTGTCGGTGTTTGGTGGGTATTCGCCGTTTGTTTTGTAATTGATGATTGCTTGGTACCAAGGGTCGGTTTGTTCCTCCTCGGTTTCGATGTCACAGATGTATGCGGGTTTGTTTCGTCTTTCCACGACAATGGGTAGTGTTTCCATTCCCAAGGGTATGTTGATTAGTGACGCGAGTTTGGATAACGCATCGGCGAATTGGTTTTCTTCGCGTGGGAGGTGTATGAATTCTACGCGGTAGAATTCGCTTATGAGTTTTTGTATCTTGTTTTGGTATAGCGCTAGGTTTTCATTAAGTATCTTCCATGCTCCGGATACTTGGTTGATTATGAGGGAGGAGTCCCCATAGACTTTTATATTGCGGGCGTTGAGTACAAGCGCTGCTTGGAGACCGTGCAAGCATGCTTCGTATTCGGCGGCGTTGTTTGTTACGTCGAAGTCCAGTTTGATGGATAAGGGGGTGTGTTCGCCATTCGGGGATATGAGAAGTATTCCTACTCCACATCCTCGGTAGTTAGAGGAGCCATCGAAGTATAACTCCCACTGCTCTTGGTCGATGTTGTAAATCCCGTCGTCTGGGAGGGATGTTGTGTCAATGATTGGCTCCTCGGTGATTGAGTTTTCGGCCAAGAAGTCAGAGACTGCTCGTCCCTTGATTGCTTTTAGGGGTACGTACTTAAGGTCGAATTCGGCTAGGAGCAACGTCCATCTGGCCATTCGTCCGTTAAGAACAAGTTTCTCAAAAAGGTACTTTACGGGGTCCATTGTGGAATAGACCCTCGTTTGGTGTGCTAGCATATAGTGACGGAGTTTCATGGATGACCATACTAGAGCTAGGCAACTCTTCTCGACGGCTGAATATCGAGTTTCGTAATCGAGAAACTTTTTGCTTATGTAGTAGATTGCATGTTTTTCGCCGTTTACTTCTTGAGCGAGCATGGCGCCCATGGCGGTAGGGGTTGTTGTAAGGTATAAGGATAGTGGTAAATCCTTTTGGGGTGGTCGTAGAACTGGTGGGTTAGTTAGCAATTCTTTGACCTTGTCAAATGCTTTTTGACATTCTTCATCCCATTCAACGTGGTCGGTTTTCTTGAGCTTTTTGAAGACCGGTTCACATATCAGGGTGATTTTGCTGATGAAGCGTGAGATGTGTTGGATTTGGCCCAAGAAACTTCGAATCTCGTCGAGGTTCTCCGGGGGTCGCATTTCGAGAATTGCTTTGACTTTCGAGGGGTCGACCTCGATGCCTCTTTGGCTCACCACGTGTCCTAGTAGTTTACCGGATTTGACTCCAAAAGTGCATTTTTGGGGATTCAAACGCATTTTGTATTGCCGTAGGCGGGTGAAGAATTTGCGGAGGTTAGCGATATGGCCACTCCTCTCTTTTGACTTCACGATCATGTCATCGACGTAGACTTCGACTTCTTTGTGCATCATGTCATGTAAAAGGGTTGTAGCGGTGCGTTGGTATGTTGCACCGGCGTTGATTAGGCCGAAAGGCATGACCGTGTAGCAGTATGTGCCCCACGGTGTAATGAAGGCCGTTTTTGTCATGTCTTCGCAAGACATTTTGATTTGATTGTAGCCTGCGTAGCCATCCATGAAGGATAGGAGGGCGTGATCGGCGGTATTGTCGACTAGGACGTCCACATGGGGTAATGGGAAGTCATCTTTGGGACTGGCTTTGTTCAAGTCACGAAAGTCAACGCATACTCGAATTTTGCCATTCTTTTTCAAGACTGGGACCATGTTTAAGACCCATTCAGGATATTCGATGACTTGGATGAAACCGGCTTGTAGTTGTTTTTCGATCTCTTCCTTGACCATTCGGGACCATTCGGGACGTAGTCTTCTTAGCTTTTATTTGATTGGTTTGTAACCGGGTTTGATGGGGATGCGGTGTTCAGTGATGCTTCGTTCGATTCCGAGCATATCCTTGTATGACCATGCGAATACGTCCTTGAATTCGGTTAGGAGTTGTGTGAATTGGGCGCGTTCGTCTTCGTCTAGCGAGGCGCCTAGTTGTAATTCCTTTGGTTCGTCGGGGGTTCCCACGTTTATGGTTATGGTTTCCTCGATGATAGGGTCCTGTGTCTTAGGAGAAACAATGTTTGCAATGTATTTGTTCAAAGATTGTTCTTTGGTTTGTTCATTTTCATCGCATGAGTTAGTGTCTTTTGTATTTTGTGATTTGTTTGTTGTTTGTTGATTTTTAAATGTTTGTGTTTTGTTGTTTGTTTTAGCTTGAGACAAGACGTAAGCAAATTTATTCATTTCATTATTTTGAAGAGAATTATTCGACAATTCAGAAAATTGCTTGGAGCTAGCCTCCGTAAAAAGAAAATCTAAACTAAAGCTAGAGTCTAGGATAGATGGGTCGACAGATGACCCGACGCTAAGAGCATTAGAAGTTAAAAGAATTTCTTCTTCTTCTTCATCGTCCTCTGCGCTGCTGGAGCTGCTTGAGTTGCTTGAACTGCTTGAACTGCTTGAGCTGCTTGAGGTGCTTGAGGTGCTTGCTTCCTTGTTTTTGAGGTTGGTGACATGGTCGTAGAGTGGTCCTTCGCCGGTGATAAGCTGAAAATGGTGGCCTTGAGCGTCAGTCCATTTCAGCGTTTTATACCATCCGTTAAGGGTTTTGTCGGTGGCATCAGCTATGAGTAAGTTGGGATCAAAACGTCGATCGCGCATGATGGTGGCGACGATTTCTTCATTTTTGGTGCTCGGTGAGGTCGTAGGTGGGTCATGCTCGACCTCACTAGAGTAGCAAGCTTCGGATGTATGGATGATGTCTCGAAGGGAGGTGTTTCCGTCGACCATTCCTCCAGAGGTGAAATATGCGCTTAAGTCAAGAGTGTAAGGCCGTAGGGTGACCTTGTGGGTTGACTTTCGCCTTTGGACTTCTTTAACCATTTGTTCTCGGTCATCGTCATTGGGTTTGTAGCCTAGTCCCATGGTGAGCCAAAGGCTGTTGTTGTTTGCTGTTTTGAAGGGTTTGTAAGTTTTGATCGGCATGCGTGTAATGGCGCCGACCTCAAAGTCGAAATCACATAGGTCTTCTGTGGGTTCAACAACGATTTCCGCAGAATTGGGCTCCTTTGGTGTGTCGAAAAGAGCGCGGAAGTTTGAGGCGTTCAAGGTTATGATCTCCTCGTTAAGAGGGATTTTGACCTTCTGGTGAAGAGTAGAAGTTACGGCCTTGGTGGAGTGAATCCACGGGCGTCCTAAGAGTATATTATATGAAGGGGTCATGTCAATGACTTGAAATTCGACCTTCCTCTCTATGGGACCACTGCGTATATGAAGGGAAATGGTTCCTTTCACGTGACGTCGGGTTCCATCAAAAGCTTTGACTCCGTCCATGCTTGGGGTGAAGTCTTTGTCGGACAGGCCGAGGCGATGTGCGGTGGCCAATGGTAAAACATTAACCGCGGATCCGTTGTCAACGAGGGACACGGGTAGAGTTTTCTTCATGCATTCTACGCTGATATAGAGAGCAAGGTTATGATTCGGTCCGAACGCCGGTAAGTCATCGTTTGAGAAGGTGATAGCCCCCGGTAGCCAATCTCTTGTGACATGGCTAATGACTTGGTTTGGGGAGATTTCAGCATCCGCGCATGCTATTTGTAACGCACGGATGAATGCGTTCCTATGTTCTGCTGAATCTCGTAGGAGAGCTCAGATCGAAACATCAGCTTTTGTGCGAGTGAGTTGCTTTTGAAGCACTTCACTCGTGTTGGGTGGTGGAGTTACCGTAGATGCAGAGGGTGTGCTTGTGGAAGGAGCATCTTCTTGGAGTACGGCCTTGCCTTTTTCGGCCGGGGTTGCTTTTTGAGCATACTCGTCGGTGAAGATATTTTGATAAGGACGCCCAGAGTGTGTGAGGTGTGAAACCTCGTCTTGGTCCTTCTTCTCGAGCTGTTTGCCCTTGTCTTTTGTGTCCTTATATTCGGGCTGTTTGCCCTTCTTCTTCTTCCCTTTCTTGTTCTTTTTGCTTTTGGTTGGGGAGGAAGTAGTTGAGAGTTGGGCTACCGTTCTGTTAGTGGGTGGCCATTCTTCGTCCTCTTCATCACTAAACCAGATTGCGTTGACTTGGTTGTCGGTGGATGCGATTAAGTAGGAGCAATCTATGGTGGGGATCGGTTCGGCACAGATCATGGAGTTGTGGATCTCAATGAGTTCTTCGAAATTCGCAGCATCGCCACAATCGAAGTGTCTTTGCCATTCGGGTTGCAGACTAGTGAGGAATGTGTACATGAGCTCATCTTCGTGTGGAGGGTTTGGAACTTGGGCGAGTAGTTTTCTCCATCGGGCAAGGTATTGGGTGAAGTCTTCTCCATCTTCTTGGTGTTGAGTGACGAGAGTATGGAGAGACACATGCTTGTCGGCCTTGTTCTTGGGGCGTTGCTCCAAGCGTTCAACCTCGAACTGATGCAAGGCCTTCAAGTTGTCAATGTCTTTGGTGAGTTGATTAATACGGTTACGGAGGGTTCTCAAACTGTTGAGGTTAGCCATTTTTGAGGTGCATTTGAAGCGAGGGGTAGTGATGATGCGATTCATGATGAGTATTCAGCTGAGGCCTGCATTCACTTCGTATATTAGTGACACGACTCGACCCACTAGACTCACAAACATTCTAAGCGTTCATTTTAAGCTCATTTCCTTGTTTTAGAAAGACCTTTTATGTTTGAAAAGAAGAGATTTTCGAAAAGGTTTTGCTAAGGGAAGCTTTTGAGGCGAGGATGCGTGCGCGCATCTCGTCTCGATGTTAAAATTTTGCTTTGCACCCGTCGAACTAGTTTCGGTGATTTGCCGAGGTTAGCTCGAGTCGGATGTGTAAAAGAGAAAGGATTCGGCTCGAGCAAGTCGAGTCGAGGATGTTAAAATGGAGTCTAGGCCGTGTGACCTAGAGGAATAAATCCACGAGCTTGGGTTTTAATCCTTGCTCGGGTTTTTGCTTGTTAGTGAAAAAGGAAGTTTTGAAAAAGCTTGTTTCAAAAATTCGCGATAATTTTGTTTGAAAGGTGTTAGCTTTGTTAGATGTTAGGTTCGTTTATCTTTGAAAAGTTTAAGCGAGTTTTCGAAGATATGAATGCAAATGCTCGTTTTGAAAAGGACCATGGAGTGCATGGCCTCGAACTCGTACGTATGACTCAAAAAGGGTGAAAAGGGTCGGTCGGGTACACCTCCAACTACCTCGAGTACGCTTTGGCAGATACTTAACCCCTTTATTTCCTTACGCCGGAGAGATAGGTTTTCTAAAGGGAGCACTGGGGCGGTCGAGATAGCCGTTTACGGCAAGCCGTGGATGGGAGAGAGTAAAGTTAGTCCTGCACGTGCTTTATCGAGTGGACAAGCCTACGTGTTGGAATCACCTCTCAAGGGTGCAAAGGGTGCCTAGATTCCAAAAGGAATGGACTCTAAACGAATGTGCATAGCTCAAATATGTATACATGGATTGTTCAAGGCTTTCAAGTTTCACCTCTTTATTTTTAAAAAGAAAAAGCTAGTTTTAAGTTTTAAAAATAAAATCTCCCCAGCGGAGTCGCCAAACTGTGGAACCCGGGATCGGACGAGGGACCCAACTCGGCGTCTTGCTAAAGGGCGATTAGGATTAAAAGTTAAAAAAGATTAAGTTAAAAAAAACCTTTAAGAACTGTTTGGAGTCGCCACCTAATTATCGCGGAAATTAGGAACCTGCTACCATGTTCTAAGCTAAAAACATGTCCTAAATTTTGGAGCACGCCGACACCCCTAGATCTAAGGCTGTGAAACCAGATTGGATTCGGGGTGAGGGTACTTTAGAAAAAGAGTAATTCAAATAATGATTTATGAAAACCTTTTAGAAAAGCCTATGTAAAATTGCCTCTACTGACCTAGAACAATCCATGTAAGATGATATTTGAGCTAATGTTATCGCTACGTACAACTGCGAAAAGATTGTAAAATAATGCAGATGCAGATGCAAAAAGATTGTTTAAAACCCTCAGTTTAGCATGTTTAACTTGTTAACGAAAACGGTTCAGTTAAAGGTCGAATTCATTGTTTAAGTTGATTTTAATGCAAAATAAGAAGGTGCAAGATGCATGCAATTAAAATAAAGTTCAATTGTCGATTGGTTTATTTTAAGAGGTCGGTTGCTTATGCGACTTTGGCGTGTCATCGGATATGGAGTGTACCCGAAGTAATAAGAACACTTGGAAGGCAAGCGCGCTCGGTGCCAAAGCCGGGGGGGCGCTAAAGTGTAGTCGCCTTTGTTAGTCCATAGAAAATAAGAAAAAGTTTTGATCCAAGTGGATCGGTACCTACCTTGTCCTGACGCTTCAGATCTGGCAGAGCTTCGCTTCTTGAACTAAAAAGGAGGATGAATTTAACACGGGATGGTGTGTTGAACTCAAGGATTGAGTGTTTGAGGGAGTTTGAGAGTGTGTATGCTGTAAAATCTGATGGGAAATTGTTATGTTTCGAGGTCTGGTATAGGGGTGTATATATACTAAAAACCTCGGAGAAATTAGGAAATATGGGGATAAAACCAGGCTTGGAAACCGCATAGGCTTATGCGGTTGCCAGGGAAAACCACATAGGCTTATGCGGTTCACCCAGCAAACCGCATAAGGCTATGCGGTTTGGGGGTCGGGTTCTAGGCCTGCTTTCCAAGTTTCAGTTGAATAATATCTTTGAAAGATACAGTATAATCTCGAACTTGTATGCCAAGAAAACAGCTGAGATATTTCTGGGATATTTGATGATGTTCAGGGCTTTGGAGTGAGGGCCAAAGGCCGGGTTTGGGATCGGTTTTGGGCTCGAGACCCGAAAATATGAAAGAGGTGTATTTTATAGTGTTTTGTGAAATAAGGTAAGACGTGAGGTTGTATTTTGTGTGAGAGGAGGCTAAATGGGGGATTTAGCTGCCGGGCCTAAATTTAGGAATTTAGGAATGCTGAATTAGACCTTGTTAATGTAAAAGGGCTAATTGTAGTGCAAATGCGAAGCTCATGCCAAATAAAGCAGGACGTGGACCAAGCTAGACTCTAAATGGACAAAATGAACGTTTATTTAAGTGTGATGTGAAGCGACCTAAAACATTTTAACATTTCAAAACGACTCAAAATGAATTCGACATTATTAGAACCGTTTAAGTTAGCGTTAAATCATGCGTAATAAAAGTCCGTGTTACATCACAGGGTTTTGTGTGGGAGGGTACGGATATGGGTAGACTCATTATGGATCGAACCATATCAAGTAATGTTCGATTCCTGCGTTCGGACACACCATTCAGTTGTGGTGTTCCGGGTGGAGTTAACTGTAGTACTATCCCGCGGTCTTTCAGGTGTCGATCAAACTCATTTGAAAGATATTCGCCACCACGATCTGAACGTAGTGCTTTTATCTTTCTATCCAGTTGGTTCTCAACCTTGTTCTAGAATTCTTTGAACTTGTCAAAGGACTCACTTTTATGCATCATTAAGTAGACATGTCCATATCTACTCAAATCGTCCGTGAAAGTGATAAAATACCTATAGCCATCTCTAGCGTTGATTGACATAGGTCCGCACACATCAGTATGTATGAGTCCTAATAGGTCGCCAAGCGCATTCCAACACCTTTGAAGGAAATTCGAGACATTTTGCCTATAAGACATGATTCACACGTGCCAAAAGTTTCATAGTCAAATGGGGCTATTGTCCCATTATCAATGAGCTTTTTCACGCGTTTCTCATTTATGTGTCCCATACGGCAATGCCATAGATACGTTTGATCTTTGTCACCAACCTTTGCTTTCTTGTTACTCACATGCATGATTTCTGTGGTTTGATCTAAAACATAAATTCCGTTCATGGAAACAGCTTTACCATAAAACATTTCATTTAAAGAGAAAATACTGCTATTATTCTTTATCAAAAATGAAAATCCTTCTTTATCAAGAACGGATACAGAAATAATGTTTTTCGATAAACTAGGTACATAGTTCTGATTATTGAAATAACTCAAATCCACTTGGGAGTTGGATTACATATGTCCCTATCAAACGGGCAAAGAACTCTTGCTCCATTCCCCACTCGCAGGTCTACATCACCTCTTGCCAGAGTTCTGATGCTTCTTAAGCCCTGCAAATGATTGCACAAATGAGAACCACAACCAGTATCAAGTACCCAAGTTCCGAAACTTGCATGGTTAATCTCAATCATATGAATAAAAGAAGACATACCAACAGGAGCGACGCGGCCTGCTTTTATGTCCTCAAAGATACACGGACGATTACGCCTCCAATGCCCAGGCTTGTGGCAATGGTGGCACTCCATGGTCTGCTTAGGTTTTGCCTTGCCTTGTGAGCTACCGCTAGACTCACCAGGCCCACTCTTAGCAACCACTGGCTTCTTGAATTTTGGCTTACCTACAGCTAGGTTTGCCGTAGCCTTACCCTTACCCTTCTTGTTGCCAATCACGAGAACATCTTGTTTCGTGCTCCTACTCAACTTCAGATCACTCTCCGTCTGTACGAGGAGTGAATGCAGCTCATACAGACTTTTCTGCATGTCGTTCATGTAATAGTTTGCCCTAAAGAGGGCATACCCATCATGAAGAGAGTGGAGCACACGATCAACGATGATCTTCTCATCGATCTTGCAACCAAGCTCCTCCAGTTTCTCGACGTTCTCGATCATGTCGAGAAGGTGTGGACCAACCGGGTTGGCCCTTCTGGAGTCTAGCCTCAAAGAAACGAGTAGTGTACTCGTAACTCTTAATTCTCGGTGCTTTCGAGAATTCTTTAGTAAGGGTGGTGAAAATCTTGTTTGCACCCTGGGTAAGGAATCGTCTTTGCAAATTGGATTTCATTGCATAGATGAGTACGTTTCGTAACGCACCCGCCTCCATCATGAAATCACTATAAGCTACGACTTCATTTGCTCCTGCATCGGGAGCTGGTTCGGCCGGCAGTGGCTCAGTCAAGTACTTGAGCTTGCCGTCAGCTATGGCGGCATTCCGTAATGCGGCCTCCCAATCTGCAAAATTGGACCCATCATTCTTCAGTCGAGTAGACTGATTCATGCTGTCCACAAAAATTCTCAGCCATGATTCACGTTCAAGTGTGACACTTGGCATTGGGCCTTCAACACGACCAGCCATTTAGTTTTAGCAGTTATATCTGTATATAACGTATTCGAAACTGTGAAAAGAAAGAAGAAAAAGAGAGAAGATAAGAAATCATGGTTTTAAAAGATTAAGTCGTAAAGCAATAATGGTTTAATGCAATGACTCGTGCACTCATATAATCGACCTCCCTCGAGAATTATATAAGCGATCCCAAGACTCAATTTCTTTAAATCGATAAGCCAACCTCTTGGCTAATTCTACTGTTAGAATTCTTGGTCGATAGATTTCAGTAAATCCTATCTAATAGTCCACTATAACTACGAGATATTACTCGAACTATAGCGTTGAGGAAAAATAGGTCTACACATACTACTTACCCAACGTAGAAGGGGTCATGTGGAGAGTAAGGTCCTACATGCCTACCGACGAAGAAGGGGCTCATAGCATGTTATTCCTATAAAGACTAATCTCAATTTTAGAATAGAGGAAGGTCCCATCATCTCATTTTAATTCATTTTAAGTGAACAAATATCTAGCATTTTCGAGAATGATTAAATAGAGGTGATAGCCCTAAACGAATGACATCCGTATGTCTATGAAAAAGATGCAACTATATGATCCATTTTCATGCATATTAGGTGGTTTGGTTTAGTTTAGGCGGAATATGATGCTACTATCTAACGTGAATGCAATGAAAGCGGTAAAGAAAACGCAAAAAGAAAAACACCTAGTGTGGCCTATCCCTATGAAAATAAAGACAAATACAAAGTGGAATCCATCCATGGACCCTAAGCTTGTCTTCATTCTTCATCTTGGGCTTTAAGCGGGAGTCCATCTTGAATCTTCATCTTGGATCTTCTCAAAATTACATTATTGAATTACAAAATAAACCTATTTACATTCTAATTCAAAATATGCCAAAATTAAAAATATTACAAGATGGGAGATTCGAGATCTCAAAATACAACCAAAATTATGTTTCCTTCATTACGAAAACATAATCTTCTAAGGCCACACTAGTAAATTACAACCTTTTGTACATAATTAATGCGTAAAAATAAACCATTCATTCAAACATACATTCATAAAAAAAATAATGCATCAACTAAACATAATAAAATCAATGCAAAACGAATTGATTAAATCCAAACCACCTCTTTTAAATGATTAAAATTATGCAACAATTCCTTAATTGTTCATAATATCTTATAATCAAAACAATAATCCAAAAGAAATAATTTATATTATCAGTATAACATAAATTAGATCACAAAATATTTTAAACCTTTTTAAAATATTTGGTATCAAATTTTATGAACATTTTTCATAATAACATAATATTCATTATCTTTATAACAAATATTATCAAAAATTGAAAAACAACAAATTTCCAAAATAAACAAAACTTTCGGCCAAATCAAATTAAAATACCGAAATAATTTTTTTTTTTTTTTTTAAAAAAAAAATAGAAACTCTCGGCCAATTAAAAAAATTAAATTTATCAAAAATAAAATAATTCGGCCAATATGGAAATTAAAGAATTAAACTGATTTAATTCGATTATGCTAATGATTAGATCGATACAAACTCAATTTTAATCCGTATTAAACATTGACTTAAGAGATTCAAAATAACTTTTTAGATTAAACATCTTAAAATTGTAGATCTAATGATTAACAACATGATATGTTCATAAACATACACAAATTTGGTTCTTTTAAGTTTTAATTCAATCGGTATTAATTCAAAACCTATACAAAATCATATATTATAGTTTTAACATCTTAAAACATTGATAAATATGAATCAAATAGACCAAACCATAGCCAAAAACATCACAAAACACACGGCCAAATTGAAAAACAATTCGGCCATAACAAGATTTAAAACCGTGGCCTTTTAAATCAAAACAATATTACACAAAATCGATTTTTATGAAAACCTTATAAAAATTTCATGTGCCCTAAGGCTCTGATACCACTTGTAGGTTTATATCGGTATATAGACCTTTAAAATCACAGGATTATAATGAAAACTTTTATAAGATTTTAAAGTCATAAAAGAAATTGCATAACATGAAATAGAGATTCAGAATTAACCTTTAATCCTAATGAATTTGGCCTAAGATCAATACCAAAAGTATGGTATCTCCTAATAATCTCACCCAAGATGTGTTCTTGATATGCCCTTGTATTGCTAGAAAATTAAGAGAGAAAACTGATTTTCCTTTCTTGAGATTTTGTGTTGTGTGAATTATAATGAATGAATTAGTGAATTAGGTTGAGCCAAAGCTCCCCTAATATAGTCAAAAATTTCGGCCCTTACATAGTAATCGGGGAGAGATTTTTCTTTCCAAAAATCACTTTCCAAAAACTAATAACTTGTTGACCAAGGAGTCAAAGTGCATAAAGGCTCTTTCCTCTTGGTTTCCTTTAGCTTTTAATATAATATAATATTACTAGTGTTATATAATAATCCACTATAATATATCATTAAATTATTAATATCCTTATATTTATAATTTTCTAATTAATTATAACAGTTTATGATTAATTAGCTTATATTATATTCAATAATTAAATATAACATTTTATATTCAATTTACGAATTACATTTAATTCGTCTTAGCTAATATCATTTAATCATTATTAAATGGCCGTATCATTATCACACACTTGACTAACATTTTAGTCAAAAACACCGACTAACCTTTTAGTCTTTTAGTAGGGCATCAATATGATCATTTTCTCAAATAATCATATTTCTCAAACACATCCTTTAGGTGTGACTATTAGGGACCAGTTGATCACTGACAAGGCTAAAGTCGTATCACCCTATCAAAATAAACCTACAAAAACACTAACAAGTAGCTAGTGGCAAGCAGGATCGTATCCACAGAGAAACAGCGCAGTTATAAGTTAAAGTCGGAGTAAACAGGTCTAACTCAAGTGTGAAAAGTGTTTGTTTTAAACTATAAACTAAAGCAAATAAGACGATATAGAAGTATGTAAAAAGGGAGATTAGGGCATCGGGATCAATGTGACATCGATTCAGGAACTCAACTCAAAAGTAAATAACAATCAAATGAAGCTATGCAAGTGACTAGGTTTAGGAATACGCTCTCTCGAGTCAATATTAACCTTAAGCAAATTTAGCGGGCTCTCGCAACTTACTAAACTAAACTTATCAAATACGCGTGAGTCTAGTTTCAATTAGGCTTTCGATCTTAAACTCAAACAACCTACATTCAATTCAATAAAGGCGTCCCTAAATTCAATTGATAATAAAACGCGCAGGAAGAAGTCAACTTGCACAAATTCAATCAATTAAGCAGTTAAAACATGTTCCTGAACCAATCTCACAATCACCCTAAACCCTAATTATAAAATTAGCTACGCATAATGGAAATTAAAGCAAAACAATAAAGAGAAGAAGACATGATGAATGAAAGTAATTGCAATAAAATAAAACCTGAAACTTACGGAGTACCGACGATTACAATGAAAGACCAATCTTGAAACTAACTAAAGTTGAGAGTTTTGAGAGAAAACTAATAAAGCAGTAAACTAAAACCTAGGAGAAAAGCACAAAATAAAGCAGAAGTTATAATGTCTCACGAGCCTAGGTATTTATATAAGTTCCCAAAAGAATAAACTCGAAAATAGGAAAAATAACCCGTCAGAGCATGGTAGCCGGCTGGCCGTGTGTGATCCACCAGACCGTGGCCTGCTCAGTGGTGGGTCACTTCCTGTTCAACTTGGGCCTTGGTCTTTACTTTGGGCCTAAATTATCTCGTGGCCCTTAGTCTTTTGGTCTCGTATTAGAACTCCGAGCTCTCGTGCGCGATCGAGCTTGGTCTCGTAGTCTCAAATCTCGATTAAGCTCCTAGTGTCTCAGGTTTTGGCTCAAAACCACCAAAACCTGCAAAATGCAAATGAAAGGCAGCAGTAACGAGAAATATAACAAATAGCTCATAGAATCATTACGAATACGAATAAATACAAGCTAAATGCGACTACGCCGGGGGCATATAATGTATATAAATAACATGTATCAAACTCCCCCAAACCAAACCTTTGCTTGTCCTCAAGCAAAAAGCGTCGGAGAAAATCAAAGTGACACGAACTTATCACGTTAGTATCTCAAAGCTGACGACCTATGCACACAGACTTACAAACTATAGTCTATTTCACCGAGAATAGAGCACAAGTCTCAATCATTCACACCACATCATACTACTAGCTTCCAACGCTTTCGCAATAGAACTAACGATAAAGGATATTTAAATTCAAGCAAGGCCAACCGTGCATACCACTTTCCATTCCACCTTTCTTTCCACATCATTCCATTTTTTCTCTTTTCTTTTCTTTCTCTTTTTTTTTTCTTTCAAATGTGGAGCATCCCTCGTATGTTATACCATTTAGCTTGACATTCACTCGGTAAGATCGCGCTCGAGTATACATATTTCCTTAAGGGTTACATCATTACTCATACTCTCGGTCACAACCAAATTCATGGCCATTGTGGTTACTCAAATCAATGAGTCCCCTCCGAGAGCATCGAAGCATTGCTCCAACATTATATGATCTTTCCAAACAAACCACATTCCAACATTCCAAACATTCCACAAACCATGCCTTGCAAGAATACCAAAATCGAAAGTAAAAGAACGAAAAGCGACAAGAATTAAGCAAATACAAGTGGGCTAGTGTTTGAGGCTCGCAATCTATTAAAAGGAAACAAAACATATAGTGCAAGCTACGACGATAGATTTTCAACTCGGAGATGCTAAAGATCAAAGTAAGGACACTAATCAATTCTCCAAACGTAACAATTCAGACCAAAAAGACTCGTATTTTTATGTATTTTTGAATTTTTTTTTTTTTGGATTTTTTTGAAATAAATGCACACAAAAACGAAAAATACAAAAGATAAGCGCGAAAGTGCTTTCCTCTCCCAAACCAGAATCGCACATTGTCCTCAATGTGGAAAACAGCACAACCACAACAGCAAAAAGGACAAATAATATACGGGGTAAGGGAAGTAAAAACGAGGGAAGAGGGTAAAAGGGGTAAAGAATGCTCACATTATAAAGTTGGAGCTCCCCCAAACCGAAGCGAAGCATGGAGTGCGGCTACAAATCCACGTATATGCGTCCAAATCAGTCCAGCTATGTAACACTTCGGAGCAGCATACAAGAAGCAACAAAACGGAGCAAAGAGACTGGGTCGGCCCAGACTGACGGCCGTACTACGCCCCGGTTTTTTTTTTTTTTTTTTTTTTTTTTTTTTTTTGCGTTTTTTGTCCTGTGTTCAAAATTGTGCTACGGTGCCGGTCCGGGCCCGGCGGTCGGTCGGCCGGCTGGCACGCCTCCTCATAGCGTCTTCTCAAAAATACTAAGGACAAAAGTCCTTTAGTACCTGCGCGATAAAATCACAAAATAATACCCTCGTCCTCGCGCGCTCAAATAACGTAAAATGTCATCCAAAACAAACCAAACAAAGTACAAAAAGTTAAAACGTCATCGAGTTACCTCCTGGAAGCGCTGGTTTATAGTCCCGCACGACTCTTCAAAATTCCAAAAATTAAGTCAAATTAGGCCAAGGTTGTTGGCCATTCGCGACAACTTCACTCGGCGAAATGCGGTCAGCACGCAGCAAGATTCTGCCTCCTCGTGGTAGATCATCATCAAGTATCAGCACGCAAGGGATTCCTTCTCTAAATGGCTCGCCATATCTCCCCTGTGCTCCGGGCGACTCGTTCGTGGGTCCTCTATCGCCAACGCTAGCATCCAACAAGTCGGTAGTCAGCAGCTTCCTCTCCCCCAAACCTGTCCTGCAGCTATTCTTCGACGAACCCGCACAAGGAGAGACAACAGAAAAGACCTCCAAAGTGTCTCCAGTAGAGTGAGACGGAGGTAAAGCGTTAATAGCACAAACCGACTCTAATTGCATAGGCGACCTCGGGATACTCGACTGAGTAAAAACTAACTTTTCACCCCCTACCGTGAAAGTCAATGTCCCATTACCCACATCTATGAGCGCGTCTGCGGTGTGTAAGAAGGGTCTCCCTAAGATAACCGGTATATGAGAATCCTCGGGAATGTCAAGCACTACGAAGTCGACGGGGATAAAGAACTTTCCAACCCGTACCGGGACGTCTTCTAATACCCCTAGAGGTCGCTTAACCGAACGGTCAGCCATCTGTATGGACATAGTGGTACATTTAAAAGTGGTCATGTTCAGCTTCTTACAGATGGAGTAGGGGATCACACTCACACTAGCTCCTAAGTCACAAAGGGCATTGTTAATAGTGTGGGTGCCTATAGCGCAGGGGATAGAAAAACTACCCGGATCCTTCAGCTTAGGGGGAGGGCTACCCTGCAGAAAACTACTACATTCCCCCGTAAAAGCGACCAGCTCGACCTCATCCAAAGACCGCTTCCTATGCAATACCTCCTTCATGAACTTAGCATAAGCAGGAACTTCACGAATTAGATCAATAAAAGGAACGTTTACCTGCAAGCTTTTGATGATCTCGAAGAACTTACTGAACTGGGAGTCCACTTTGGCCGGACGTGCACTACGTGGAAAGGGCAACCTGATTTGAATTTCCGGAGCCTTGTCGTTAGGAGCATTTCCCGTAACCTGCTGCTGCTTGCTCGCCCGGTAGGTCGGACCATTGCCGGTCGGCCATTTGAGGCGTCTGTTTCGTCTTTTCAGCCTCGGTCGACGTTCCATCTTCTTCCCCATCTCCTCCAGCAGCTCCGCTACTCAGCTCATCCGACTTAGGCACCTGAGGGTCATCATAAGCACGCCCACTCCGCAACAGAATCGCATTAACATGCTCAATATTCTGTGGTTGGTCGCCCTGCGGAGGTAATTGACCCTTTTGACGGGTCGCCTGCGACGTAGCAATCTGGGCAACCTGCGTCTCAAGATGCTTAACGGCCTGATTTGTTTCCATTTGCATCTTCTGAGTTTCCATCTGCATCTTTTGCATGACCATCATCATAGAGCGCATTTCAGCTACAGGGTCAGGTACAGGTGTGGGTTGTGGTGGAGGGACGTAGGGTGGTTTTTGATAAGTGGGTTGTTGTTGTTGGAAATTATTGTGAGGGGGAATGTAGGGAGTGTTTTGTGGTGGTTGGGTGGTCGGGTTAAGGACGTTCTGGTTACGATAAGATAGGAGTGATCGGTCGTAACCAGGTTGGTTTTGGTAGGGCAGGTTTTGATTATAGGATTGGTAAGCGTAAACCTGCTCCTGGGGTGCAGCATACCCCGTAGAATAACCCGAATCGTGCCCCGCAACAGCGTTCACATGAGCACTCGAAGAACCACCTCCATGTAGCATACTAATCTGCGTAGTCAGCGCAGCAACCTGACTAGTGAGCGCGTTGATGCTCTCCTTATCACGGTCATTATGAGCAGACCGTGAATTACCCCTCGGCTTCCCGAATTGTGACGAATGTATCGCCATCTCCTCAATCAAGCCCCAAGCCTTATCATCGTCGACGTTATTAGCAAAACGTCCCTCCGCAGCAGAATCTAGAATAGAACGGCTCTCAGCATACAAGCCGTTATAAAAGGTCATAATCACGAGCCAATCGTTCAGCCCATGATGAGGACAATCCTGAATCAGCTTCTTATACCTTTCCCACGCCTCAGCAAGCGACTCGTCATAAGTCTGTTTGAAGCCCTGTATTTGACTGCGCATTTGATTAGTGCGCTCTGGAGGATAAAACTTCGAGTAAAAAGCTAGAGCCAGCCCCCTCCAATCCGTAATACCAGCAGCCTCCTTGTCTAGATCGGTAATCCACTTGCGGGCTCGATCTTTTAATGAAAAAGGGAACAACATCTCCCTTATCTGATCCTGTGTAATCCCGGCCTTCTTTATTGTCGAACAATAGTCCGTAAAAACCTGCATGTGTCGACCGGGATCTTCGGTTGGATAACCACCGAACTGATTACGCTCCACTAAGTTTAGAAAGGCGGGGCGAATCTCAAAGTTGCCCTGTAACGTAGCGGGCATCGTGAATCCACTCGGGATGGACTCCGGTTTAGGTAACGAGTGACTGTAGAGCTTCGGCATAGTCACTAGCTGATGAAAGACCGGAGTAACTGGAGGTGTGTCCTCTTCGTAAGACGATTGCGTTGCACTGGACTCCGAATGCGACGCTTCCTCAATATCAAGATCAATTAATTTGATCGCTTCCTTACGTAGCCTATGAAATGCTCGCTCAGGTTCAGGCTCAAAAGGAACTAGAGTCTGAGGTGACCTGCGCATAAACAAACTACAAGAAAACGATGAGAAACGGCCTCAAGGAACTAGGTTCCTTGAGACAAGGGAGACAAACCTGCAACTAAACAATAACTACAACTAGCAAAGCCGTTTCCCCGGCAACGGCGCCAAAATTGACAAGGCTAAAGTCGTATCACCCTATCAAAATAAACCTACAAAAACACTAACAAGTAGCTAGTGGCAAGCAGGATCGTATCCACAGAGAAACAGCGCAGTTATAAGTTAAAGTCGGAGTAAACAGGTGTAACTCAAGTGTGAAAAGTGTTTGTTTTAAACTATAAACTAAAGCAAATAAGACGATATAGAAGTATGTAAAAAGGGAGATTAGGGCATCGGGATCAATGTGACATCGATTCAGGAACTCAACTCAAAAGTAAATAACAATCAAATGAAGCTATGCAAGTGACTAGGTTTAAGAATACGCTCTCTCGAGTCAATATTAACCTTAAGCAAATTTAGCGGGCTCTCGCAACTTACTAAACTTAACTTATCAAATACGCGTGAGTCTAGTTTCAATTAGGCTTTCGATCTTAAACTCAAACAACCTACATTCAATTCAATAAAGGCGTCCCTAAATTCAATTGATAATAAAACGCGCAGGAAGAAGTCAACTTGCACAAATTCAATCAATTAAGCAGTTAAAACATGTTCCTGAACCAATCTCACAATCACCCTAAACCCTAATTATAAAATTAGCTACGCATAATGGAAATTAAAGCAAAACAATAAAGAGAAGAAGACATGATGAATGAAAGTAATTGCAATAAAATAAAACCTGAAACTTACGGAGTACCGACGATTACAATGAAAGACAAATCTTGAAACTAACTAAAGTTGAGAGTTTTGAGAGAAAACTAATAAAGCAGTAAACTAAAACATAGGAGAAAAGCACAAAATAAAGCAGAAGTTATAATGTCTCACGAGCCTAGGTATTTATATAAGTTCCCAAAAGAATAAACTCGAAAATAGGAAAAATAACCCGTCAGAGCATGGTAGCCAGAATTTGGCCGTGCCTGATCCACTAGACCTAGTGCCTGCTCAGTGAGGCTGGGTCACTTCCTGTTCAACTTGGGCCTTGGTCTTTACTTTGGGCCTAAATTATCTCGTGGCCCTTAGTCTTTTGGTCTCGTATTTGAACTCCGAGCTCTCGTGCGCGCTCGAGCTTGGTCTCGTAGTCTCAAATCTCGATTAAGCTCCTAGTGTCTCGGGTTTTGGCTCAAAACCACCAAAACCTGCAAAATGCAAATGAAAGGCAGCAGTAACGAGAAATATAACAAATAGCTCATAGAATCATAACGAATACGAATAAATACAAGCTAAATGCGACTACGCCGGGGGCATATAAGGTATATAAATAACATGTATCAATCACCGCCATCTGTATGACAATAACGTCAAACTTATCTAGCAAGCCAACCGTTATCGATAAACGTTAATCAACTGATTAAATACAAAATGTACCCTGTGTACCTTTAGAGATTTATTCATGTTATTGCACTAACTGTGGAGGACACTAACTCCAACAGACTCACCGGATCTTGCCTCTCTATATATATATATATATATATATATATATATATATATATATATATATATATATATATATATATTGTTGCCTATATCGATTATGTTGAATGTTTTGGTAAAAACTTTACAAGTATGAAAATGGAAGAAAGCGGATCAACTAGTACTATTTGCGGAACAGAACAGAACTGAGCTAAATGGGACACAACTAAGGACACAGGGGTTTGATGACGCAGAAGCCCCGAGAAGAAGATGGGGAAAACTGCGGGCTACCAAGCCAGGAGTAGTTTTATTAATATCAGAGTTGGGTTACAGAGTATAACTGTGAGTGTATGATCACTTCTGTAGCAATTCGTACAGAACTGAGTATGATTATCATAGTGTTGAAAAAATAGTAAAAAATGTACAAATGAGCCTCTATATATACACAAAGCAAGCTGCAAATTAGTTCTTATTTTCTAGGGCACATCTTCCATGATCTTCGGCGGTTATTTAACCACCCATGACTTCACTTCTGCTCAGCTGCTATCTTTCCCATTATCCCATGATCTTTGTAACTGCTGTGCTTGACCTCTGCTGACCATAACTGCTATTCCTCTTCTGACCTGTTCTGTACTACGTTCACAATGTTTATCCAGAACTGCCAATTCTGGGTGATGTAAAATCTGGTCGTAACAAATGCCCCTTGTTTTCTCAAGTGCAGTGTTCAGCAATCTTGAGGAAACAATCCTGTACAAACTGATCTATACAGAACAGACTAGAGTAGAAACAACGGCTATAAATTTGAACAACGATTCTGTACTTACCCAGACTTGTGCACAACATTCAAAAAGATAACGTTCAAATCAAAAGTAGGAGAGAATTAAAACCTGATTTGACAGATCAGTGTTGCAACGACTACTTCTGCGGTTGTTTTGAATTTTACCAACGGTAAAATCCCAAACCTTCTACAACTCTTTAACCCTTGCATATAAATAGAACCCTTCAGTAATTTTCGAGAACTTACCTTGCAAACTTTTTATTTTTACCTTCTACTGTTCATCATCTTCTTCCTCTATTATCCCAATCATCTTCATCAAATCAAAATCAAGAAAAACTCATGGCTGAACAAGTGATCGATCTTGAGATCAGCGAGATCAGGTATGGCGACCACATGTTCATCAAAATGATGATGAAACAAAAAACACACTCAGTCAATCAATCAAAAAAACATCTCAAAGATCATCAGTTCGTTCCTGAATCTGCTGAAATTTTCGTTCCCTGCGACGATATTACCACTGCTTCCTGGACTTGTCTAGGATGGATCTGTATTCACGAGTTTCCCTTTAGAGCTGGTCTGAGAATTCCCTGTAATTTTGGGATAAGTGGGGTGCTTTCCTCGATGAAACTTGCCCCTTGTCAGCTGATGCCAAGCATGTGGAAAATCATATGTTTGGTTGATAAACTCTGCACAAAGTTCAGGTTGCAGTTGACTGTGCAAGACCTGAAGAACGTTTATTCTGTGAGGGCCTTGGGCCGTGGAAGATTTATCTTCAGGATCAGGAAAGGTCAGAGCAATCTGGTGGAGCACTCTGATACTGGGGATGATCGGGATTGAAAGACTGGTTTTCTATTTCTGAAGAGTGACACTCTTCAGAACGACGGTTGCCTGGATTACCCCATCGCTAAGAGAGGTTAGTCACTTCTGATTCAGTTCTGTGGTTTCTAGTTTTTCTATTCTGTGTTGGGCTAAAGGTTTTCTATGTTTATTTTTCTAGCGGATTCCTGGCTCCCTGAGCACAGTGAAGAGTCTAAGGCCAGGATTGCTGCTTTTATGGCTGTGCCCCTTCTAGAGAGGACTTGGTCTGAGGGGGACAATAAGATGGCGTTCCGTACTCTCTGCAGGCCAGCAAGTAGGGCAGTGAAGGTTCATGTGCCTCAGGTTTCTGCCATCAAGGGTAAGTCTCTCAACTATTCTATTGGTCAAGTCTGGTCTGGATCTGTAATTCTGAATCAAGTGTTGTCTATGCTAGGTGAGACTTCTAGGCCATTCACCAGGGGTAGACTCAATCCTGCCCTTCTTCAAGAGAAGATGGACGCTATTCTGGCTGGGGGTCCAGATGTAAAACCTCAGTTCGTTCCTAGCGATATTTCTATTCCTACTCCAGGTTTCAAGGAGTTGAAGATCGAAGAGCCTAGCAAGTGGAAGACTCAAGTTGAACCAGAAAAGAACATACCAGACAAGAAAGCGAAGAAAAAGAAAGTGGAAGAAATCGATGGGTTGTCACTACCAGGGACATTTCTGTCCAGCACGCCATCAACAGGCGTAGAAAACATTATCCAACAAGCAGCTAAAAGGTCAGCCCAGATCTGATCAGGGTTGACACTACAGAACTGGCGTTCAGAGCCACTCACTCTGCTATTCAGGTAATAACCTGACATACTTCTAGTACAAATGCTCATGATAATTCTACCACTATTGTACCTTACACCATTAAATTCGCAGACTCTTGATTGTATATCAAGTTAGGGGCACATTATTTCCACTTTTGGGGATCGTTTGACTGCGCTGGAGGACAAGGCTTGCTCTGAGCAAGCCTGTACAGACTTGTAGAGGGCTCTCGACCGTATGAAGGAGGCGGCTGAGAAAGCCAAGGCTGCTGCTGCCAAGTCTGAGGAGAAACTGGCCTTACTGAGGTCAGAAAACGAAAGTCTCCAGGCGCGTGTTCAGGAACTTGAGGGCCAGCTCCAGAACCAAGAGACTGATCTGGCGTTGTTCTACACAGCCTAGACCGAAATTCAAATGATGCGTGCTCCAGAGTCCGAGCGTGAGGAGTGGAATGTAGATGCTGTTGTGGAGAAGTTCAAGAAGCTCTTCCCTGACGCACCAGTTCCAGGAGAGGAAGTTGCTGATGCTGAACAAGGAGAACCCTCTGCGGCTGGCGACGGTGGTGCTGGCGAGAATGCCCCAATTGATGACAATCCTTCTGATGAAGAAGAATAAAAAAACAATCATTAATGTTCTGTGTAATTATCAAACAATCTGCTCTATCTGTGGTCTGGCCTGAACTAGTATGTCCAGGTTTGTAAATATTTTGTGGACTTTCTATCTGTTGCTACTGTGGATCTTTTGCTTAGTCTGCAGAGCAAGATATTTTTCTAGTCTGTAGAGCAAGATATTTTTCTAGTCTGCTCTGACAGATTCGGTTGCTAAGTATTTAGCCTTGGTGGTCCAAGGACTTAATCACTGTTGTCGCTATTGCTTCTATTGCTTCTATTGTTCTGTGAATGTACTAACCTCGCAGGTGTACACCCCAGACTTACATATGCATGATCATGGTTCACCTTGAAGGATATTATAGGACTCACTTAACGGCGGCTAAGCCCTGGTCCGTTAATCCGAGGACGCATCCTCAACAGCAGGATTGCCGCTCAGATCGGCCGTGACTGTGGATCGGAGGAAGATCTCCACCGCAGATCGATCGCCTAAGGCTGAGGACTAAGCTCAAGTCTGGAAGACAAGTTCCTACAGACTGGGGTCTAGGCCCAGAACTGGAGGTTACACTCCTTGATTAGAACTGGAGGATAAACTCCTTTATTTGTAATATGTAGCGTATTATATTTACTTTGCTTTTATTTGTGATAGATAGAAAATATTTACTTTTGAACTAAAGTTGTAATCTGCAAAACTAGAAATAAAGTTAAACTATACTATTGGAGTTCAATGGTTTTTATTGAATAAAAATTGAAATTAAATATTCACAAAAACTTAAAAGTGCAGAATTGAAAGTACAGAATTAACAAAGATAGAGTTTGAGGTTGGTTGCATTCCATGCTCTAGGAATCAACTTCCCCTCCAGAGTTACCAGTCTATAAGCTCCTTGGCCTACAACTGAATCAATCAAGTATGGTCCTTCCCAGACTGGGGCTAGCTTTCCTGCAGACTTTTCTCTTGTGTTTTCGAATACTTTCCTCAGAACTAAATCTCCTTCTCTGAAGACTCTGGCCTTGACATGTTTGTTGAAAGCCCTGACCACATTTTGCTGGTAAGTTGCTAACCTTATCCTGGATTCCTGGCTGCATCCCTTAGCTCTTCTGCAAAATCCAGACTGGAAGACAATAAATCTGGGTTAGCCTCTAAAGTATTCAGACCATACCTTGCTGTTGGGACAGCCACTTCTGCTGGAATCACCGCTTCACAACCATACACCAAAGAGAAAGGATTCTGTCCTGTGGAAGTCTTTGGTGTAGTTCTGTCAGCCCACAGAACTAAAGGTAGCTTTTCTGCCCATCTCCCTTGTCTTCTTTCTAGTTTCTTCTTCAGGACTTTGATGACAATCTTGTTGCTAGATTCTGCCTGACCATTACACTGAGGATATCTTGGTGCAGAAGTAAGCAGTTCAATATTCCAAGTTGCACAGAATTCTCTAGTCTTGTTCCTTACGAACTGTGTACCATTGTCACATAAGATCTGGCTTGGGATTCCAAATCTGCAAATGATGTTCGTCTTGATAAATGAGATGACCTCCTTTTCAGTCACACTTCTGAACGCTTCTGCCTCAATCCACTTCGAAAAGTAATCAATCATTGACAACATAAACACCTTCTGTCCTGGGGCCATTGGAAGCTTTCCAACTATGTCCATACCCCACTTCATGAAAGGCCATGGTGCAGAAATAGGATGTAGAATCTCAGCTGGTTGGCGGATCATTGGAGAGTACTTTTGACATGCTCACACTTGCTCGCGTACTCCACAGCTTCCTTTCTCATAGTTGGCCAGAAGTAACCAAACCTTAGAGCTTTGCTGGCCAGACTTCTCCCAGCACTGTGGTTGCCACAATCTCCTTCATGTAATTCTCGCTGCAGCTTCAAGCTTCACGGTTCCGCATAACGCAAATATGGACCTGACATAGACTTCTTGAACAGAACATCATCAATCAAGACATACCTCGAGGCTTTAAGCCTAAAAGCTCTGGCCTCAAGTCTGTCTGGGGTAAAACTTCATCTCTAAACCAAGAATAAAAAAGGTACAGTCCAAGAGTCAGGAGCAGACTTCTCTATAAAAGGTCTGAGGAGGTGTACTATGGGAATTTTGACCAAGTCTGCAGGTTTGAAGCTAGAGCCAAGGCTAGTTAGAGAGTCTGCCTGTGAGTTCTGGTCTCTAGGGATCTGGTCAATCCTAAACTGGTCAAACTTCAAAATCAGGGTTCTAACCTTCTCAAGGTAGAGCAACATCTTAGAATTTTGGCCGCAAAAGAGCCATTAATCTGATTAACAATAAGTAAAGAGACACCCAAGAGCTTCTAGCCCAGTGGAGCGCGGGAGTGCCTCAACACTACAAGAAAAGAGTATTGTTCCTACGGTTTACCTCCGTTGGAATTAATGTGATTTTAGTAGGAAACAAAGGTTACCTACGGAAATTTCATAGGAATAGTTTCGTAGGAATACTTCGTAGGAAAAGCTGCACTTTCCTACGAAACAAGTTGTAGGACTCTGTAATTCCTACTAAGAATTTCGTGGGAACAAGTCTCGTGAAATGGTATAGTACATCCAACGAAAATATAAAATTTTCCTACGGAACCGTTTCGTAGGATAGAGAATTCCTACTAATAGTTCTGTAGGAATGTGTATCGTGAAATTGCTTGTGTCTGCCTACGAAATATTTCCTACGAAAACGTTCCGTAAGACCTACTTTTACATTCCAACCAAAAGTTCCGTAGGAAATGACTATTTTTTTCACGAATATTTTGCATATTTACCTACAAAATCTTTGTTGCAACATCGAACATTTTGTAGGAATTTTATAGTATACCAAACATTATTTTATTCGTTTTTGTGCATCCCTAATAAGCCGAATTCCTGTAAGAAATCAAAATTTAGCATCCATTGACCCCCTAAGTGGGTGACAACATGCCAACATCCAACAACTAACCGGTCACTACGCAAAACATCAAATCATTTCCGAAATTTTCATATAAATCAAATAACCGATATATCAATACCAATTACCAAATAAAATATCAACTAGTCGAAAAATTTGTTATATGTGATCAAAGTCTTTTGAAAAAACTAGAAAATTATCCAAATAACAACAAATGTGGTCATGCACAAAAAACTAGAAAATTATCCAAAAAACTAGAAAATTATCAACTAGAAAATTTGTTATATGTGGTCATGCACCATTTTCATGATAATCTCGCTGGAATTGAGAGAGTTGCGAACATGTGGCAAAAAGAACACGCAGTTCTTCTTGCATCTTTAACATTTTCTCGTTGGAATCTTGGAATCGTGCATTTGTTGTCTCCTTAAGCTTTTCATTTTCTTCTTTGAGCTTAGCATTCTCCTCTAATAGTTTAGCAGTCGCAACCTTACTAAGTACTCCCGTACCAATATAAGAAGTAACTGAAGATGGCTCACTCAAGGTTTTCGAATAATCAAACTTGTTAAAATAATATTTGCAGCACTGCCAATACCATACAACCGACCCTTTTGAAATCCACCAACAATTTCCGCGAAAAGCTCATCTTCATTAACTTCATCTCCATTTTCTTATAGTTGTGCCTTTTTTGTTTCATATTTCTCCTGAAAAAAAAACTAATAATTTATAATTAAAATGAGCACATGACACTTTTGTATGTAAGGAAAAAAAAAACAAGAAGCCGAATTTTGATAATAGTATTGAAATTTATTTATAACCTTTATTTCCTCTGCCTTCTAATCGGCAAGTTTACCATTGTGGGTATGGGCTTTAATGAAAAGTTGAAAAGCCGTTGGTATCGTCCCATCTTTATCATCTCTAATCTATGAAATCAAATCCCATACGTTATTCTCTTTTTGTCATCCACTCTCGTACATCCACTCTCGTTCTGATCTTTTCATTTTAAATCTACCTAAATATATGAGAATAAAAACAAATATCATTTAGGAGTTAATTTAATTAGTGTGTCTGCAGGAATTGCGAGGTCCCGGGTTCGACTCCCTGGGTGCGTAAGAAGCTTGAGGGTACCTGCCATCCCCGAAGAAAGGATGTCTTACATGGCACATGTGGTTTGCAGGGTATTGCAAGTGCCCGGGGGGATTCAACCCCTTGTCATAAAAATAAAAATAAAAAAAAATAAAAAAAAAAAAAAAAAAAAGTCGCTTTTTACCTCCAAATTCTTGACACCAAGACCAATACAGACCATCAAACCCGCGATTAACGCCTCGTACTCTGCCTCATTGTTGGTGGTACGAAATTCACAACTGACAGCCTGGGCCAGTATGTCCCCTTGTGGCGATCTCATGACAATGCCCAGACCAGAACCTCTGACATTAGCTGCTCCTTCAGTATACAGTACCTAGGTTTCTCCTTTTCTGCCCTGTGTAAGTCTCAACACCTCCAAGGCACTACTCTCTTCCAGGGCTGGACTGAAATCAGCCACAAAATCTGCCAAGGCTTGTGACTTTATCGCTGTTCTGGGTTCATAACTGATGTCGTGACGCATTTAAGTCGCATTGCACCATTTTGTCATTCTCCCAGACAGTTCAGGCTTTCTCAAGACTGACTTAACTGGAAGGTTAGTTCTAACACAAATATGATGACTCTTAAAATAAGGTCTAAGCTTAGTAGTTGACATAATTAAGGCGAGAACATACCTTTCCAGAAGAGAATACCTGGTTTCAGCGTCTAGCAAGATCTTACTCACTTAATATATTGGATACTGCAAACCATCTTCTTCCCTGACCAGAACTGCACTTACTGAATGCTCCGTGACTGACAGGTACAAACTTAGCGGTTCTCCCTCTTCTGGTCTGGATAGCAGTGGTGGAGTTGACAAGTAACTCTTCAGATCCTGGAACGCTTCCTCGTGCTTCTCACTCCATTCAAATTCTTTGTTTTTCTTCAACATATCATAGAAGGGCTTGCTCCTTTCTGAGGATCTAGAGATGAATCTGTTTAGAGCTACTACTCTTCCTGTCAACTTCTGGATGTCTTTCACAGATCTGGGGGACTCCAGATCCAGAATTGCCTTTATCTGTTCTGGACTTGCTTCAATCCCCCTTCTGGTCACTAAGTAGCCCAAGAATTTCCAGAAGATACTCCAAAGTTACACTTTGTTGGGTTCAGCTTCATATTGAACTTGTCCAGAATTGCAAATTCTTGCTCTAGGTGCTTCACATGATCCCTAACATCTTTAGACTTTACCACCATATCATCAATATAAACCTCCATTGTGTCCCCAATTAGATCGTTGAACATCATATTGACCAGCCTTTGGTAGGTGGCACCAACATTTCTGAGTGCAAAGGGCATTGCGGTGTAGCAGTAGATACCACGTTCTGTCATGAAGGACGTCCCCTCCTGGTCTGGGGGATACATTTTGATCTGGTTGAAACCACTTGAGGCGTCCATGAAAGTCAGAACTTCATGCCCTGCAGTCTTGTCCACCATGGCATCAATGTGAGGAAAAGGGAAAGGATCCTTGGGACATGCCTTGTTCAGATCTGTGTAGTCAACACAGACTCTCCACTTTCCATTCTTCTTCTGCACTACAACCACATTAGCTAACCAATCAGGATACATTACCTCCTTTACCATATTCATGTCCAGCAGCTTCTGGACTTCTTCATTGATGATAACATTTCTCTCTGGCGCAAACTTCCTGCGTTTCTGGTGCACTGGTCTGTACTTAGGATCGATGTTGAGCTTGTGCGTGATAACGTCAGGACTGATTCCAGTCATGTCAAAGTGGCTCCATGCAAAACTTGATTTCTTAGACTTCAGGAAGTTGATCAGATCAGACCTGATACCGGAATGCATATTACTACCCACCAACACTTTCTTCTCTAGACACGATTGGTCTACACTGATCTGGTCCATCTCCAATCCTTACTTCTCTGGTTCCACTATTGACTTGACTGGTTTCTGTAATTGCTATGCGAGCGATTTGTTGGTGACTGGGGGCTTCAAGGCTGCTCTATAGCACTCCTGAGTAGTCTGCCTTTCTCCATTTATCACCAGAACTCCCCATTGAGTTGGAACTTTCACACACTGATGGTAAGTAGACGCCACAGCCTTGAGATTGTGGATCCAAGGCCTGCGTAACAGAACATTATACGAGGTCATAGAATCAATAACATTAAATTTCTCAAAAGAAGAAACTCCCTGGGCATAGGTGGGAAGTGAGATCTCTCCCAAGGTGTGCTTGGTCTCGCCGCTGAATCCTACCAGAACGTTGGAGTTCTTGGTCAGCTTGTCCTGGCCTATACTCATCTCCTTCAACGCGTCCAACATGATCAGGTTCACAGAACTGCCCCCGTCAACCAGGACTCGACGTACAAGGGTGTTTCCAATCTGCAACTTGATCACTAGGCTGTCATGATGCAGTACTGGGATGCCTTCACAATCTTCATGATCGAAAGTGACAACTTCCTAATTCTTCTCTACTTTGTTTGGAGGTTGCATCGTCTCTTACTTTGCTATCCTCTTGGCTGCAGAATAAGTCAAACCACAGATATCTGAACCACCATTAATAAATTTTATCTCATGTGTGTAGGCTGGTGGATTTGGCGGCTTTTCTGACTCCTGTCCCCTGGAATCCTGGGACTTGGTGCTTTCAGTTCTGGCCGGGTTCCTCTGGACTGGTCTGATGATGTCCTTCAGACACCCAGTTCTGATCTGGTACGATATCTCCTTCTTGAAGGCATAACAGTCTTCTGTGTTGTGACCAATGTCTCCATGATACTCACAGTACTTGTTTGGATTTCTGTTTGGATTTGGATGGTCATTCTTCTTGGGCCATCTAGCAGCATTCCCAAAGCTCTCCAACTTGGCTATCAACTGTGGAATCTCTACACCAAGACTGTTAATATCAAGGGAGTCATCAGAATTTACCGTCTCAGAACTGACAGCATGCACTTGTGTTCTGGGTGGCCTGCTGTAGGGTGCTGGCTTGTTCTGGGTGCGTCCACTGTCAGACTTCCTGTTCACCTTCTCATACCCAAAAATGTCCTGCCGACTAAAAGCATCCTCTTCAAGTCTGATCTGGGCCAACGTCTTCGCCTGCACATCTTCAAAAGTAACACAACTGTGGAACCCGGGATCGAACGAGGGACCCAACTCGGCGTCTTGCATAAGGGCGATTAAGGTTAAAAAGATTAAGTTAGAAAGACCTTTGAAAACTGTTTGGAGTCGTCACCTAATTATCGCGGAAATTAGGAACCTGCTATCATGTCTTAAGCTAAAAACATGTCTTAGATTTCGGAGCACGCCGATACCCCTAGATTTAAGGTTGTGAAACCAGATTGGATTCGGGGTGAGGGTACTTAACAAAAGATTAATTCAATTAATGATTTATGAAAACCTTTTGGAAAAGCCTATTTAAAAATAGCCTCTACTGACCTAGAACAATCCAAGTAAAATGATATTTGAGCCTATGTTATCGCTACGTACAAGTGTGAAAAAGATTGTAAAAGAATGCAGATGCAGATGCAAAAAGATAGTTTAAAACCCTCAGTTTAGTATGTTTAACTTGTTAACGAAAACGGTTCAGTTAAAGGTCGAATTCATTGTTTAAGTTGATTTTAATGCAAAAAAAGAAGGTGCAAGATGCATACAATTAAAATAAAGTTCAATTGTCCATTGGTTTATTTTAAAAGGTCGGTTGCTTATGCGACTTTGGCGTGTCATCGGATATGGAGTGTACCCGAAGTAATAAGAACACTTGGAATGCAAGCGCGCTCGGTGCCTAAGCCGGGGTGCTAGAGTGTAGTCCCCTTTATTAGTCCATAGAAAATAAGAAAAGCTTTGATCCAAGTGGATCCAGAACTACCTTGTCCCGACGCTCAGAATCCGGGCAGCTTCTTGAACTAAAAAGAAGGATGAATTCAACACGAGATGATATGTTGAACTCAAGAATTTGAGTGCTTGAGGCTTTGAGAGAGTTTTGAGTTGTGTATGCTGTGAATTCTGGGTGTAAATTGTATGGATGCTAAAACCTAGGAAGAAAGGTTGTGAAAAGAGGGGTTTTTCTTGTGTGGAAAACTTATGTGAGTAGGTCGTGCATAGGGGAGTATATATAGGAGAATAGCCGAGAGAAATTAGGAAAGACAGGGGATAAAGCCACCCTGGGAAACCGCATAGCTCTATGCGGTTTGGTGGGGCAACCGCATAGGCTTATGCGGTTGCTCCATGAGCCGCATAGGCTTTTGCGGCTTGGTGGTGTGGTTTTATTTCCGTGATTTCGTATTTCCTTAATCCGATTTGCTAAATCTTGGAAATATTCGGCTATTATCCTTTGCTTGTGCTCTAAGAAGACCTAGTATGATCTTCTAGAAGGTTGAGGGCTTTGGAGTGAGGGCCAAAGACGGGTTTGGGCTCGGTTCCGGGCCCGAGACCCGAAAATATGAAAAAAGGTGTATTTTGTAGCATTTTGTGAAATAAGGTAAGACATGAGGCTATATCTTGTGTGAGAGGAGGCTAAGGAGGGAATTTAGCCACCGGGCCCAAATTTAGGAATTTAGGAATGCTGAATTATACCTTGTTAATGTAAAAGGGCTAATTGTAGTGCGAATGCGAAGCTCATGCCAAATGAAGCAGGACGCGGACCAAGCTAGACCCTAAATGGACAAAATGAACATTTATTTAAATGCGATGTGAAGTGACCTAAATCATTTTAACATTTGAAAACGACTCAAAATGAATTCGACATTTTTAGAACCGTTAAAGTCAACGTTAGAGCATGCTTAATAAAAGTCCGGGTTACATCACAGGGTTTTGTTTGGGAGGGTACGGATATGGGTATCCACAGAGCCCCCAGTTTGACTGAGCTCGGACTAGAGCGTTAGTCAAACTCCACGACCATATCCGGACCATCACAGTCTCGATATAGTCAGCGGAACGAAGCATGTGTCCATGGGTGAGACGAGGACTTCGAACCGGGCTATGTGGGGCGGGACGTGCGCATTTTAAGGACGTGGCGGTCCATGCATATTATAAGGGCCTGCCGGCCTGCTGGGTGTCTTCGTTGTGCTTGTCGTCGTGCCATGCTGTGTTGTCGTGTATGTTGAAATGCCGTTGTATGCTGTTACTTGTTGTCTTCATCTTGCGTGTGGTCTCGTACAAGAGCGCATGTGCTAAAGGGTAACGTGTGGCTGAGTGAGAATGTATTTGGGTCAAGTGTTTAGTCTTGCAAAGAGCGCATGCGTAAGATGTATGATCTCTCCAAGGAGCGTATACGTAGTTGTAGTGGCTTGAAGAGCGTATGTGTGATACATGTTATTTATATACGTTTTATGCCCCCGGTTCAGTCGCAATTAGCTGCATTTACTCGTGTTCACTACCAGTTTTATAAGCTATTTGCTATGTTTCTCGATACTGCTGCTTTTCATCTACATATCGCAGGTTTTGGTGGTGAGCCAAAACCCGAGTCATTGGAGCATTTTGAGAACCAAGCTGAACGATCAGGCTCGAGCGCGAACGAGAGCTCGGGAAATCGAACCAAGGACCAAAGGGATTAAAGCCAAACGAATAAGCAAGGTCCAAGAGGCAAGTATTGGGCTCAAGAGACTAAGAATAACGAGTAAGCAAAGGCCCAAAGCAATGATGGGCTAAGTATGGAAGAGCAAGCAAGGCGGCCCAATTTGTTGGTCAGGCCGGTCTGGCTGGGCCGGCGGCCGGTCTGGACCGGCTCTGACGTTTTTTATACGCGGACTTGTTTTATTTCGTGGTTTATTATATGGAAACTATAAAAATAGTTGGTTTAGGTCGAAAAATAGAGGTTATGCTTTAATTTCTTAGTTTTAGTTACTGCTTCTTTTATTTTCCTCTCAAAACTCTAAAGACCTTAGTTTAATTTCAAGATTCATCGCTTTGTAACCGTCGGTACTCCGTAAGATTTCAGGTTTTATTTCAATTGCAATCATAACTTAACCATTTAATTTAAAATATAAAGCAATCATACTAGTTTATAAAAGAAACCGTTTCATAAGTGATTTATTACCTTTAAAATGAAATAGTGTTAAACATACTCCGTATTATTTAAAAGATCATAAATATGATTTTAAACTATTAAATACATATGATATTATGAAAATAAATATAATTTTAAATAAATTTATAAATTAAAATATATTTTAATTTAACTTTAAAAACACGGGGTGTTACAATCTCCTCTACTTCAAAAAGTTTCGTCCTCGAAACTTGAAAAGAAACGATAAATAAAAGAAGAGGTAAGGAATTATTAAAAACGAAAAGAGATAAGAATGATGTTGAGGCTCCAATATCAACAAGAACGGAAGAAAGCACCGAGTTAGCAAGAAATATACCAGTGGCAATATGAGGATGACGCTCGGCCTCCGTTCGACTCATGACGAAGATACGACCCTTCTGAGCAGGAGGGTTAGCCTTCGTAGCAGCAGTAGAAGGAACCACAGCAGAAGTGGACCCAGCAGCAGTGACAGTCATCTTAGGACACTCAATTGACTTGTGTCCTGGCTCCTTGCAAATGAAACAAGTGGTAGGGGAACCATCGCACATCTTACCCGGATGGTAAGGCTTCCTGCATCGATTGCACAGCACGTTCGGCCTACTCGTGAACTGAGGACGATCCTTCGACGGTTGGAATTCAAATCTTCCCTTCTTCTCAGCTTGGAAGGATTGTTGGGGAACAAAGGGCCTCTTCTCAACGCGACTCCTAGCATCGGCCTCCTCAGCTTGGATCGACGCATAAACGCTCAGAGCTCGGTCATAAGCCTGCTGGAAAGTGGTAGAAGGCATTCCAGCTAGTACAGTCCTAACACCAAAGGACAGGTTCTTCTCGTATCGGCGAATGCGTGCCGCTTCGTCGGGAATAATGTGTGGCGCAAAACGAGCCAGAGCCGAGAATTTGTCAGTGTACTCCTGCACTGACATGGTACCATGTACAAGATTAATGAACTCCTGCTCCTTTTCCCAACGGAGCTCATCAGGATAGAACCTCCTCTTCAAAGCCTCACAAAAGACCGCCCAATTAAACCCAGCCTGGGCTTGAAGAGCAGCTCTAGACAAGGCCCACCAGTTGTCGGCCTCCATCTTCAAGTAGTAGGTGGCAATATCCACCTTCTGTACCTCGGGACAACGGGTAGCCACGAACAGCTTCTCGATCTCCCTAATCCAGCTCTCGAGCGCAACTGGATCTGCCTTGCCATCGTACGTAGGGGGATGATGACGGTCAAAACGATCAAAGACGGACTGGTTGTTCTCACGCGTTCCACAAAGCTAGGATTGCATCCTCGATTCGGCGAAACGTTGAAGGTCGTTGTTTGCATTCCTGCTCTCGCCATCTGCAACACAAAAGCATTTTTAATAGCGGCATCTACTACACAAGCCACTTCAAGCAACTACTCCAACACATACAAAAGCAACGTAACCCCCTAAGGTGTCTACCCAACACTCCACTCAAGGTTCTAAGTCAAATTCTACTCACTCATCTAGGAGAGTTGGGAGCGTATTCGCTCTGATACCAACTGTAACAACCCGGATTTTCCAACAAAATAAAATAAGCTTTTAAAAAGGATTTATAAAAGAAAGTGAATATAAATGAAAGCCACGGTGGCGGAAAACACCGTGAATCCGAGCTGTCACTCACGCAAACAATCTAATCAAATCAAAATGACAAAGTAGGCCTTGAGGCCTAGCAAAAACGGGGAGTAAATACCCCTTACAGCTCCATAAATGCAACATAAATACGAAATGAAACTGTAAAGTCTAATCAAGTCTATCAAACAATCCCAAATCCACACGAGTAGGCTAGCTAAGGTCCATCCTCACGGCATCCTCACTTATCAATCCCGAACCCGCGCTAACCTGTCGCAAAACATGCAACAGCCACAGTCAGTGGGGAGTAACTCAGACGTCCTCCCAGCCATATTACATCACAATAAAGTTAACAAGTAAATAAAACAGCTCATAAAAATAATAGTAATAATAATAATAATAATAACAATAATAACCTCAAGTCGATAAATGGTTAACAATAACACTAGATCAATCTCAATACAACACCACAAGTACCTTACCTGGCCTACGGCCTATGATCAAAGTATAGTCAACAACATCCAAAAATAATAAGGCACAACGTTACCACGATCAATATACAATCTCAACTGTCATCAACAAAGTGACATTCAACAACAACAATCGCAAGAGTAAGCACGGAGTACTGGGCGCTACAAAACACCCCGAACCCTACAAAAGATCCTGACCCTATGGTGGCACTACAAAATGCCTCGAACAATAGTCTAAACTTGGCCAAGCACACCCCTACAAAAGAGTGTGGACAAACAATAACCACCCCTACAAAAGAGTGGCGTCCCTACAAAAGGACTTTCGATAACCATAGTCTCAGAGCCACTACAAAATGGATGAGAACCCACGACAGGCGGCACCGTCCTACAAAAGACGTTGTAACTCCTCACGTACGTGCCAGAACAGTACCCGTACGCACACTTAACTCAAGCATACAAACAAATCAATCACAATCAAGTCAATTCAACGATTCTTTAACTTAACAAGGTCAATACAATACGAACTCAAGCCAATCTCAACATGTGTTATAAATCTCAAAACAAATAACAATTTATACGGAGTAAATATGAACGTAAATTACTAAATCAAATAACCAATCCAACGTTATGATCACTAAAATTATGTAAACATTCTTTTTGTAGTACTACACATCACAACATCCAAAACACAAAGTAAATAATTTATATAAATATAGAAATCCCCAACTAGGCTGTGATCATTATCCATCATGTATATCAGTAGTATATACTACGATAACACCATTATTTAACCTATTGCATACATAATACACATATGAACCTAACCATTGTAAGCAAAAGCTAACTTATAATACACGTCCATCCCCCAAACCTTAACCATCTATGTTCTACGCGTAAAAGACAGAGACACGGTCATAATTGTACGCATACAACCAAGAATTCACAGCTTAAACTCACATAATACTACACGTACACTTTATTGTAACATAATATCCAGTAACGTCATCACCGTTACCTTTTCGCGCTAATCCTCAATTGAGTCGTCCACCACGTACGTGTCAGCGTCAGGATCGTCCTGGTTCAGTCCTACGATCGATTAGGGTGAAAAACGAGTATAAATACGAGTTACGATATCAACGGCGATCCGAGCGACAGAGACGAAACGGAGTCTAGCTTACCTTAATGTGAAGAGGATGAAGAGAGGATAATTATGGCGCAAGAACGGAGTAAAACGGTTAAGAAACAAAGAAATAAGGAAGGATTAAAGAGGAGGTGTTAATGGAGGAATAAAGAAGAAGAAGGAGACGACGACGAAGTCAAGAAATGCACGGAGTATTTTTTTTTATTTAACTAATTAGGGTTTCATATATATATATATATATATATATATATATATATATATATATATATATATATATATATATATATATATATATATATATATATATATATATATATTAATAAGGAGTATTAGGTTATCTTTTACTCTTATAAAAAGTCTAATACTTTTGTTAAACTAAATAATTTTAATTTAACTTTAACCAAATATTGATCCAAATAGTTGAAAACATATAAAATAAGTTAAATGTGTTATTTTATAAAATACTTGTATTAAAATAATGGGTCAAAAATCATAACTTAACCATTTAATTTAAAATATAAAGCAATCATACTAGTTTATAAAAGAAACCGTTTCATAAGTGATTTATTACCTTTAAAATGAAATAGTGTTAAACATACTCCGTATTATTTAGAAGATCATAAATATGATTTTAAACTATTAAATACATATGACATTATGAAAATAAATATAATTTTAAATAAATTTATAAATTAAAATATATTTTAATTTAACTTTAAAAACACGGGGTGTTACAATCTCCCCTACTTCAAAAAGTTTCGTCCTCGAAACTTGAAAAGAAACGATAAATAAAAGAAGAGGTAAGGAATTATTAAAAACGAAAAGAGATAAGAATGATGTTGAGGCTCCAATATCAACAAGAACGGAAGAAAGCACCGAGTTAGCAAGAAATATACCAGTGGCAATATGAGGATGACGCTCGGCCTCCGCTCGACTCATGACGAAGATACGACCCTTCTGAGCAGGAGGGTTAGCCTTCGTAGCAGCAGTAGAAGGAACCACAGCAGAAGTGGACCCAGCAGCAGTGACAGTCATCTTAGGACACTCAATTGACTTGTGTCCAGGCTCCTTGCAAATGAAACAAGTGGTAGGGGAACCATCGCACATCTTACCCGGATGGTAAGGCTTCCTGCATCGATTGCACAGCACGTTCGGCCTACTCGTGAACTGAGGACGATCCTTCGACGGTTGGAATTCAAATCTTCCCTTCTTCTCAGCTTGGAAGGATTGTTGGGGAACAAAGGGCCTCTTCTCAACGCGACTCCTAGCATCGGCCTCCTCAGCTTGGATCGACGCATAAACGCTCGAGCTTCGGTCATAAGCCCGGCTGGAAAGTGGTAGAAGGCATTCGGCTAAATGCGATCCTAACACCAAAGCGACGTGTTCTTTCTCAGATCGGCGAATGCGTGCCGCTTCGTCGGGAATAATGTGTGGCGCAAAACGAGCCAGAGCCGAGAATTTGTCAGTGTACTCCTGCACTGACATGGTACCCTGTACAAGATTATTGAACTCCTGCTCCTTTTCCCAACGGAGCTCATCAGGATAGAACCTCCTCTTCAAAGCCTCACGAAAGACCGCCCAATTAAACCCAGCCTGGGCTTGAAGAGCAGCTCTAGACAAGGCCCACCAGTTGTCGGCCTCCATCTTCAAGTAGTAGGTGGCAATATCCACCTTCTGTACCTCGGGACAACGGGTAGCCACGAACAGCTTCTCGATCTCCCTAATCCAGCTCTCGAGCGCAACTGGATCTGCCTTGCCATCGTACGTAGGGGGATGATGACGGTCAAAACGATCAAAGACGGACTGGTTGTTCTCACGTGCCTCCGTCAAAGCTAGGATTGCATCCTCGATTCGGCGGAAACGTTGAAGGTCGTTGTTTGCATTCCCGTTCCTGGCCATCTGCAACACAAAAGCATTTTTAATAGCGGCATCTACTACACAAGCCACTTCAATCAACTACTCCAACACATACAAAAGCAACGTAACCCCCTAAGGTGTCTACCCAACACTCCACTCAAGGTTCTAAGTCAACTTCTACTCACTCATCTAGGAGAGTTGGGAGCGTATTCGCTCTGATACCAATTGTAACAACCCGGATTTTCCAACAAAATAAAATAAGCTTTTAAAAAGGATTTATAAAAGAAAGTGAATATAAATGAAAGCCACGGTGGCGGAAAACACCGTGAATCCGAGCTGTCACTCACGCAAACAATCTAATCAAATCAAAATGACAAAGTAGGCCTTGAGGCCTAGCAAAAACGGGGAGTAAATACCCCTTACAGCTCCATAAATGCAACATAAATACGAAATGAAACGGTAAAGTCTAATCAAGTCTATCAAACAATCCCAAATCCACACGAGTAGGCTAGCTAAGGTCCATCCTCACGGCATCCTCACTTATCAATCCCGAACCCGCGCTAACCTGTCATGAAAACATGCAACAAATGACAAATGGGGAGTAACTCAGACGTCCTCCCAGCCATATTACATCACAATAAAGTTAACAAGTAAATAAAACAGCTCATAAAAATAATAGTAATAATAATAATAATAACAATAATAACCTCAAGTCGATAAATGGTTAACAATAACACTAGATCAATCTCAATACAACACCACAAGTACCTTACCTGGCCTACGGCCTATGATCAAAGTATAGTCAACAACATCCAAAAATAATAAGGCACAACGTTACCACGATCAATATACAATCTCAACTGTCATCAACAAAGTGACATTCAACAACAACAATCGCAAGAGTAAGCACGGAGTACTGGGCGCTACAAAACACCCCGAACCCTACAAAAGATCCTGACCCTATGGTGGCACTACAAAATGCCTCGAACAATAGTCTAAACTTGGCCAAGCACACCCCTACAAAATAGTGTGGACAAACAATAACCACCCCTACAAAAGAGTGGCGTCCCTACAAAAGGACTTTCGATAACCATAGTCTCAGAGCCACTACAAAATGGATGAGAACCCACGACCGGCGGCACCGTCCTACAAAAGACGTTGTAACTCCTCACGTACGTGCCAGAACAGTACCCGTACGCACACTTAACTCAAGCATACAAACAAATCAATCACAATCAAGTCAATTCAACGATTCTTTAACTTAACAAGGTCAATACAATACGAACTCAAGCCAATCTCAACATGTGTTATAAATCTCAAAACAAATAACAATTTATACGGAGTAAATATGAACGTAAATTACTAAATCAAATAACCAATCCAACGTTATGATCACTAAAATTATGTAAACATTCTTTTTGTAGTACTACACATCACAACATCCAAAACACAAAGTAAATAATTTATATAAATATAGAAATCCCCAACTAGGCTGTGATCATTATCCATCATGTATATCAGTAGTATATACTACGATAACACCATTATTTAACCTATTGCATACATAATACATGTTAGGCCCAAAATACCCTCATGGGTCCAAAATACAAAACAAAGGCCCAAGTCAAGGAGAGGAAAATTGGTCAACAAAAGTCAAGGCCCAAGTCGATATGGTCAAGGGAAGTCAAAGTCAACAGTCCAAGTGGTCGAGGTCAAGCAAGGCCCAAAGGAGTGGAAGCCCAAGAAGAAGGAAGCAAAATGACGTTGGAAGAATGAACCTGGACAGGAAATGGATCAGCTACGCTCAGGGAGAGGTCTGACTCGTTCAAAAGAGCAGTTACACAGCTCAGGCGTTACAGGAGAGAAACAAGGGAAGGGAGTTAATGGCTGGAGAGAATAAAGGAAGCATTTAACAACCAAATAAAGCCGTTGTGTGAAGCTTATAAAAGGAAGAAAGCATAATCATTGGATACTACGGAAGAAATACTGAAAATACTACACTTAAACACTCTAAAATACTTAGATTAATACTCGCAATTCTGTACTTCTGGTCTGCAAGTTCTGTACGTTCTAAGCGTTCTGTCCGAATTATAGTACAAATCCTCTCCTGGCTTGGTGCCCGTGGTTTTTCCCTTACTTCTAAGGGTTTTTCCCACGTAAACAATTTCGTGTGTTTTTCCTTTGTTTGCATTATTTTACCTTTAACTATTTCATACACACAATCGACCTCGATAATCTAAAAACACGATAAAAGGATAATACTAATAAACCCAAAAATCTAAATACGAATAGAGTGAGAAAATCACCCCGAACAGTTTGGCGCCGTCTGTGGGGATATTAGTTTATTAATCCACCAAAAAACCCTTCTTTTTATCTACAAAACAACCCTCACACACTCAGGGAGTCAGAGATGGCGGATCAGCACAATGAAGTTCTCCAAAGAACTCCAGCAGACCGGGCGCAGCCGAGCAGATGCGCTCAGCCCAAGGCAAATGCAAATGCTCGTGCAGAGGTCGTGACGCTCAAAGGAGGCCGAGGCAGAACTCAAGAAGCAGTTGGAAATAACCTCCAAAGCAAAAGCTTCGAGATCTCGGATCCAACCAGGTACACCTATCTCTGATGTGATCAAGCGAATTGACTTCTCTATTTTCTCTTCTGGTGCAGGATCATCCAAGTCTACACCCGTGAACGTTGCTGGAGGAGAACCTGAGGACAACGTTGCTGGAAATGGTCACCGAGCACCGAATAAACAGAGCGACCTGAAGATCCAGAAGCGATCACGGCTGCACAGGTGATGCAGTACATGATGCACGAGATGGGAAAACTCTCAGAGTTGGTACGCAAAGTTCCAGGACTTCCACCACCGATAGAGACAGCCACGCCAGAGTGCTATGCAGACTCACCCTTTGATGATTGCATAACAATGGTGGAAATGCCAAAGAAGTTCACTCCGCCAAACCTGAAGCTCTATGATGGGACCACAGACCCACAGGAGCACGTGGCTCAGTACAGGCAGCGCATGTTCAATGCTGCCATTCCCATGGATAAACGTGAGGCGTGCATGTGTAAGAGTTTTGGTTCAACGCTGACTGGACCAGCCCTGCAGTGGTATATCAACTTGCCCGTCAAAAGCATCAGGACCTTTGCAGAGTTGATCAACCTCTTCAACGTTCAGTTTGCCAGTAGTAGAATGCTGGAGAAGCAGACCAGCGATCTGTACAGGATCATCCAGGAGGAGGGAGAATCGCTCAGAGATTTCCTGCACCGATTCAACAAGGAAAAAGTGTCTATACCGCGATGCGACATCGGAACGGCAATTGAGGCCTTCAAGCAAGGTCTGGTAAGGGATTCTACCCTTTATATAGAACTAACCCGTTATCCCTGTTCTACCTTTGAGGATGTGCAGGCCAAGACGTTAGCTCAGATCAGGGTAGAAGAGGACCATCAGTTCAGGTCACGCTACCAGGACAATGACAGGACTTCACGCAAAGCCCCAGCTCAGCGTGGAAATAACAGGCCAGCTCCGTACCAGAGACCAACCAGGAAAGAAACCAACGCTGTGGAGGAGCAGGCAGAGCAGCCCAGGATACCTCCGCCAATATCAGAGTACTGTTTCTCGGTGGATTCCTCAGGACTTCTTTGCAAAATGGACAAGCTGGGCACAGCGGTCAGGTGGCCCAAGGCAAATGAGAAACCGAACCCCAGGAGGGATACAACCAGGTGGTGTGAGTATCATGCAGATATTGGCCATACAACGGAAGAATGCATAGCTCTGAGGAGAGAAGTGGCTCATCTGCTCAAAAATGGATACCTGAAAGATATCCTGCCAGGAAATAGACGGTCAAAGGAGGAGCGTGAACAGCCAAAAGATCAACCACCACCTGTGACACATGAGGTAAAATTTATTTCTGGTGGTTCTGATATTTGTGGGCTAACCTATTCTGCTGCCAAGCGTGTAGCCGTGGAGAATGTGCAATGACCCCAAGAAAGCCGCCCAGTCTATCCCGCGATTACCTTTGATGAGTCAGATCTGGAGGGAGTGCATGGACCACACCATGATGGGCTGGTGATCAAGCTGCAGATTGGGACCTGTCTGGTCAGGCGAATCCTGGTGGATGGTGGCAGTTCAGTCAATATCCTAATGATGAGTGCGCTGGAAGGAATGGGGCTGAAAGAGTCAGATGTAACGAAGAGGTCCAGCGTCTTGGTTGGCTTCAGTGGAGAAACAAAGCATAGCTTGGGAGAGATCACTTTGCCAACGTATGTTGAAGGGGTGAGCTCGTTTGAGAAGTTCTGTGTCATAGATTCTTTGTCCTCATACAACGTCATCTTGGGTCGTCCGTGGATCCACAACCTCAAGGCGGTACCTTCCACGTATCATCAATGTGTCAAGATCCCAACCAAGTGGGGGCAAGAATGTAGTGGGCGAGCAACAGATCGCCAGAGTGTTACAGACGTACTCAAACCCTCCAGCCCAGGTAAGTCCCTAGCGTAGCAATTAAAGCAGCCTGTCAGGAATGTCGAAAATCCTGTCCCCTGCATGGAGACAGATGAAGCGGTTTTAACGCAGGACAGACCTGACAGGAAAGTTCTGATTGGCTCTGATGCTCCAGAGATAATCAGGCCTGCCTTGATTGACTTCCTAAAGAGTAAGAAATCGCTTTGCCTGGTCCCATCGTGATATGACTGGGATCAGCCCTGATGTTATTTCTCATAAGTTGAATATTGACCCTCGTATCAAGCCTGTCAAGCAGAAACGCAGGAAATTCGCTCCAGAACGGAATGAGATTGTGAACGAAGAGGTGCAGAAGCTGCTGGATATGGATATGATAAAAGAAGTAATGTACCCTGAGTGGCTGGCAAACGTGGTCGTGGTACAGAAAAAGAACGGAAAATGGAGGGTCTGTGTGGACTACACAGATCTGAACAAGGCGTGTCCGAAAGATTGTTTCCCTCTGCCCCACATAGATGCCATGGTGGATGCAACTGCAGGACACGAAGTCTTGACCTTCATGGATGCAGCAAGTGGATTCAATCAGATCAGGATGCACCCTCCAGACCAGGAAAACACAGCATTCATGACCACCAGAGGAACCTACTGCTACAAAGCTATGCCCTTTGGTCTGAAGAACGCAGGTGCAACGTACGAGAGGCTGGTCAACATGATGTTCAAGGACCAGATTGGGGACATCATGGAGGTCTACATTGACGACATGGTGGTCAAGTCAAAGAAAGCTGAAGATCATATTCGTGACTTGGCTGTGGCATTTGAAATCCTTGAAAAATATAATATGAAATTACAGCCTACTAAATGTACGTTTGGTGTGACCGCAGGAAAGTTTTTAGGGTGCATGGTCACAAAAAGAGGAATAGAGGCCAGCCCAGAACAGATAAAAGGAGTCATGAACTTGGCGTCCCCCCAGAACGCGAAGGATGTGCAGAGGCTAACAGGCAGGGTAGCAGCTCTGAACAGGTTTATCTCCAGGTCTTCAGAAAGATGCAGACCATTCTATGATATGCTGAGGAAAAATAAGAAGTTTGCATGGGAAGACGAGCACGAAAAGGCATTTCAAGAATTAAAGAGTTACTTGTCATCAGCTCCATTGTTGTCAAAGCCTGAACCTGGAGAGCCGCTGGTAGTCTACTTGTCTGTGACGGAGTTTTCTGTAAGTGCTGTCCTGATCAGGGAGCCTGAGAGGGAGCAGCATCCTGTGTATTATGTAAGTAAAAGTCTTTTGGATGCTGAAACTAGGTACACAGTTCTGGAAAAATTTGTTCTAGCACTAACGGTAGCTTGTACCAAGTTGCGTCCTTATTTTGAATCCCATCATATTATTGTACGCACTAATGTTCCTGTCAAGTCTGTGTTATGTAAGCCAGAACTTTCAGGAAGGATGTCTAAGTGGTCAGTAAAGTTGAGTACGTATGATATATCCTATGAGCCCAGGACAGCGATACAGAAAGTGCAGCCAGTCTGCCAGAACACAATACAGGCAGCTCAGAGCTGGACGAAACCATATTATGAGTGGTTACTCCACGACAAATTACCTGATAACAAAATTGAAGCTAGAGCATTTAAAATCAAAGCCTCCAGATACACAATCATCCAAGGCGTACTGTTAAAAAGATCCTTCAATGGACTCTATCTTCGGTGCTTGGAGCCTGATCAGGTCAGGACAGTCATGTCAGAAATTCATGATGGACAATGTGGAAACCACGCAGGTGGAAGAAGTTTGGCAAACAAAGTCTTGCGAATGGGTTACTATTGGCCAACCTTGAAGTTGGATTGTGCACAGTATGCACTAAAGTGTGACGCCTGCCAGAAACATGCTCCAGTCATCCATCAGCCCTCACAGGAGTTACACTCCATCTCAGCTCCGTGGCCATTCATGAAGTGGGGCATGGACATAGTTGGGAAGCTGCCAGTAGCTCCAGGTCAGAAGGTCTACATGCTAGCCATGACTGACTATTTCTCGAAATGGATAGAAGCAGATTCGTACAAGAACGTGACTGAGAAGGAAGTGATAGCTTTTATCAAGAAGAACATCATCAGCAGGTATGGAGTTCCCTCAGAAATTATGTGCGACAATGGACTGCAGTTTGTGGGAAACAAAACTATGGACTATTGCAAGCGGTGGAACATAAACCTGGTAACTTTAGCACCACGATATCCACAAGCAAACGGCCAGGCTGAGTCTAGCAACAAGGTAGTCATCAACTGCATAAAGAAGAAGCTGATGGAGAAGCGAGGAAGGTGGGCTGAAGAGTTACCTCTGGTGTTGTGGGCTGACAGAACCACACCAAAGAGAGCAACAGGACAGACTCCGTATTCAATGGTCTACGGCTGTGAGGCAGTCCTACCAGTTGAAGTTCAAGTGCCAACCACCAGGTATGGTCTAAACACGGTTACGGAAAATTCAGACTTACTGTGTGATAGTCTTGATACAGTTCAGGAGTTGAGAGATCAGGCGGCCATAAGATTGGCTGCATACCAGCAATCAGTGGCTAAGAGTTACAACAAGAACGTCAGACTACGAATGTTCAGGACAGGAGATCTTGTCCTGAGAAAGGTATTCCAGAACACACAGGATAAGGCGGCAGGAAAGCTAGCACCTACATGGGAAGGACCTTACCTCATCGACTCAGTGGTGGGTAAGGGATCATACAGGCTGCAGACCCTGGATGGCAAGATGATCCCAAGAGCTTGGAATGCATTGCATCTTAGATTATACCATATGTAAAGCTACTACACCCAACAAGCACAAACCTGGTAAGATACTCATATTCTAAACATCAAATAGATTCCTACTTTTGTCAAAATCATTACTGACTTGAGCGTCGGGCGGGTTGGCTAAGCATGCGGTCGATCTGACCCACATCTGTCTTTGACAGGCTAAGCGAAGCAGACCTCCGAAAGCAGACAAGCGAAGCGGTCAGTAGCGATATCACGACAAAACAGACTAACAAACCAAATACAAAGAAAGGCTTCAGCCCCTGAACGACTGCAAAAACGGGACAGGGATGTAATGTCCGTGAAGAGAACTCCAAGGTGTGGTCGCCTAAATTTTCTAAATGCATGCATGCTACATAACAAAGTCAAAACAAATTTGTGCGCACCAAAACAAACACAAAATAAACACAGATAACATAAGCAGTCATACCATTACCAAAAGAAGTTCACCATGGCTACCCATAGTGGATGTTACGACAAAAGTCTAAAGACCAAAATAAAGTTATTTACAAACCAAAAAACGAGGGGCATACCCCCCGGCAAATTGTCTCCCAAAACAAACCAAGAACAAGTTCAGATTAACAATAACAAATTTTAATTTTCAGCCCCTGGGGCTGTCTCACCTTTCTCTTCTGCTGCTGCTGCCTCTGCAGGTCCCACTGTCGCCGCTTCCTGGTCCTCCTGCGCTGGCTGGGCTGAGGAAACTTCACCTTCATCCATGAATTCACTTGGAAACATCCCCTTGAATGTCTCTAGCTCAGTTTCCAGATCCCACTTAGCCCGTTCCTCAGGATGTGCGCTCATCATATCAATCCTGGTCCTAAGGGTCCAGTAGGCACTCAGGTCGTTTACCTCCTGGGCATGCTTAGCCTGCTGCTCCCTCAGCATCTTCAGCTCAGCGGTTATCTTCGTGTTGATGGACTCCAAGTCAAGACACCTACCCATATTGTTCTCAGCCATAAGCCTGTATTTGTCAATAGCTTTCCTGAGCGTCTCCACTTCACCCCTGAAGGTTTCCATCGTTTCGTCAGCCATTTTGTGTTGGTTCTCAGCATTCAAACGACGAGCCTCCAGGCTGGGTATGCGGCAGCCCAAGTTGGCCGCCAAGTTCACCAGCTGGGAGAAGAAAGGATTAAGTGTTAGCATTGGGAAGACGTGGTACAGGTAAGTATAGGAAGCACGTATAAACAGACCGTACCTGGACAGCACAAGTAGAGAGCTGGCGAGAGAGCATGACAGGGTCAGAATGGTCCAGCACAGCAGGATGTTCAGAAGCAAAGCTCTCCATCAAGTTTTTTGCCACAGAAGCATCAGGGCTCAGGTACTCAGACAGCAGGGGGATATGTAATTCACCGGTCAAGGAGGCAGGTCTTACTGAGGGGGCAGGTCTCTCCATCTTAATCTTCTTCTTTGCATCAGGGCTGGGGGCAGAAGTAGGACAACAGGTGCTCTCTGGCCACTTCCTCTTGTCAAGAGCGGCAGTGACTCTCTGGCCAGAAGCCTTCAGATCCGCACGAGCCCTGGCGAGCCTGGCCTGAACCTCGTCTATTGCTGGACGAGTACTGCCAGCAAGCCAAGGGACTACAAAAAACAAAGGCAATGTAAAGAATAGACAAATACAAAACAAATGTTCATGTAAAAACCAAAAGTTGAATAAAGTTACAATTTTGTTTACCTTTAGAGGACCCAGAGCTTCCACCAGGCACAGGTTTGGTAAACCTAATTTGGGGGCGGGCTCTGGTCGCCCTCATCTCCGGCAGCGGCGGCGCAGAACTGACAGGAGGTATGTTCAGAGGCTCACTGTCAGTGACTTCCACACTGTCCTCGGCTTCAGATCCCTGATCCCCTATCACAGGGGCCGGTATAGGCTCCTGGCCCAAACAAGTAGGCCATGCCCTATCCCCTTCAGCCAGACTCAGAAAAGCATCGATTCTCTTTGCAGAAGCAGCATCGTCGGGATGTGAAGCCCAATCAGAAACTGGATACCCAAACAAAACAAAGATCAAGAACCACAACAAAAAAAAACACAGATCTGATTAAAAAAAAAAACAAATCAAAAAGTTAGGAAACCTTACTTGCTCCCTTCACAACAAATTCTGGGGCTTCAAACCCAGATCCAATGCTGTCACTCTTCACAAACATGAAGAATGACGCCCAACCTTTATCATCCCCAGTGTCCATCTTGGCAATCAAGGGAGGACAACCGTCTCTGACCCTCAGGAGTATCCTGTTCTTTTTGTGAGTGCGAAGATGATAGCAATTGCGCAAATCACGAAGCTGAAACTCAAGGTGGTGTTTTTTACAAACAGCGTCAATAGCGTGGATTAACTTCCACGTCGAAGGCATGACTTGACAAGGTGGGACTTGTAAAGTCTTCAAGAATTCCGCCATTAATGGACAAAAGGGTAAGGAGGCTCCAAATCGAAACGCGACCTCGTACATCGCGAACCAACCTGGACAAGTCCAGTCAGCCATGACAACATCTTCAGCAGGGCTCCATATGACGGCGGTAGTTGGAAGTTTTCCCTCTGCTTTAAGGCGATCACCGATGAGATTGTCAAGATGATTTCGTTTCCCAACAGCGTCAGGAATGAGATCTGTAGCAACAAAGGTGTGACCATCGTGGGTGATGGAAGTTTGAGCCATTGAAAAGCTAAGATTTTTTGACGATTTTTGGAGAGGTTGAAGAAGGAAGGGGGAGTTTTCTTTTTGGGGAAAAGTTTTCTGAGTTTTTTGAAATGTAAAAATGACAAAATGGGGAGTAGGGTTTAATTATGGCGCGAATAAATAGGGGACATTGGGGCAGTCAAAACGTCCCATCCATCCAATAAAGCTACAGCCCACGTCATAATGACTGACAGACGCTACAACTTCCCATAAGGGCTGACTTTCAGCCCAAAGGATAGAGAGCACCAGGTTCAGTCAGGACAGCCAGTCCTGGACAGATGAGCCTGAACCTCTGAACGAAGACAAAAGCATTTCCTCAAACTTCAGCCCCAGTCTGGCAGTAGAGGAAATGGGGGGCAAACTGTTAGGCCCAAAATACCCTCATGGGTCCAAAATACAAAACAAAGGCCCAAGTCAAGGAGAGGAAAATTGGTCAACAAAAGTCAAGGCCCAAGTCGATATGGTCAAGGGAAGTCAAAGTCAACAGTCCAAGTGGTCGAGGTCAAGCAAGGCCCAAAGGAGTGGAAGCCCAAGAAGAAGGAAGCAAAATGACGTTGGAAGAATGAACCTGGACAGGAAATGGATCAGCTACGCTCAGGGAGAGGTCTGACTCGTTCAAAGCAAAGATTACGGCTCGGGTGTTACTGGGGAGAGAAACAAGGGAAGGGAGTTAATGGCTGGAGAGAATAAAGGAAGCATTTAACAACCAAATAAAGCCGTTGTGTGAAGCTTATAAAAGGAAGAAAGCATAATCATTGGATACTACGGAAGAATTACTGAAAATACTACACTTAAACACTCTAAAATACTTAGATTAATACTGTGATGCACTTACAGTCCGCAAGTTGCATGCGTTCTAAGCGTTCTGTCCGAATTATAGTACAAATCCTCTCCTGGCTTGGTGCCCGTGGTTTTTCCCTTATTTCTAAGGGTTTTTCACACGTAAACAATTTCGTGTGTTTTTCCTTTGTTTGCATTATTTTACCTTTAACTATTTCATACACACAATCGACCTCGATAATCTAAAAACACGATAAAAGGATAATACTAATAAACCCAAAAATCTAAATACGAATAGAGTGAGAAAATCACCCCGAACAATACACATATGAACCTAACCATTGTAAGCAAAAGCTAACTTATAATACACGTCCATCCCCCAAACCTTAACCATCTATGTTCTACGCGTAAAAGACAGAGACACGGTCATAATTGTACGCATACAACCAAGAATTCACAGCTTAAACTCACATAATACTACACGTACACTTTATTGTAACATAATATCGAGTAACGTCATCACCGTTACCTTTTCGCGCTAATCCTCAATTGAGTCGTCCACCACGTACGTGTCGGTGTCGAGGATCGTCTGGTTGATCCTACGATCGATTAGGGTGAAAAACGAGTATAAATACGAGTTCACGATATCAACAGCGATCCGAGCGGCGAGAGACGAAGCGAGTCTAGCTTACCTTAATGTGAAGAGGATGAAGAGAGGATAATTATGGCGCAAGAAGCGGAGTAAAGCGGTTAAGAAACAAAGAAATAAGGAAGGATTAAAGAGGAGGTGTTAATGCAGGAATAAAGAAGAAGAAGGAGACGACGACGAAGTCAAGAAATGCACGGAGTATTCTTTCTTATTTAACTAATTAGGGTTTCATATATATACATATATATATATATATATATATATATATATATATATATATATATATATATATATATATATATATATATATATATATATATTAATAGGGAGTATTAGGTTATCTTTTACTCTTATAAAAAGTCTAATACTTTTGTTAAACTAAATAATTTTAATTTAACTTTAACCAAATATTGATCCAAATAGTTGAAAACATATAAAATAAGTTAAATGTGTTATTTTATAAAATACTTGTATTAAAATAATGGGTCAAAAATCATAACTTAACCATTTAATTTAAAATATAAAGCAATCATACTAGTTTATAAAAGAAACCGTTTCATAAGTGATTTATTACCTTTAAAATGAAATAGTGTTAGACATACTCGTATTATTTAGAAGATCATAAATATGATTTTAAACTATTAAATACATATGACATTATGAAAATAAATATAATTTTAAATAAATTTATAAATTAAAATATATTTTAATTTAACTTTAAAAACACGGGGTGTTACAATCTCCCCTACTTCAAAAAGTTTCGTCCTCGAAACTTGAAAAGAAACGATAAATAAAAGAAGAGGTAAGGAATTATTAAAAACGAAAAGAGATAAGAATGATGTTGAGGCTCCAATATCAACAAGAAGGGAAGAAAGCACCGAGTTAGCAAGAAATATACCAGTGGCAATATGAGGATGACGCTCGGCCTCCGCTCGACTCATGACGAAGATACGACCCTTCTGAGCAGGAGGGTTAGCCTTCGTAGCAGCAGTAGAAGGAACCACAGCAGAAGTGGACCCAGCAGCAGTGACAGTCATCTTAGGACACTCAATTGACTTGTGTCCTGGCTCCTTGCAAATGAAACAAGTGGTAGGGGAACCATCGCACATCTTACCCGGATGGTAAGGCTTCCTGCATCGACAGACAAAGACGTTCTACTACTCGTGAACTGAGGACGATCCTTCGACGGTTGGAATTCAAATCTTCCCTTCTTCTCAGCTTGGAAGGATTGTTGGGGAACAAAGGGCCTCTTCTCAACGCGACTCCTAGCATCGGCCTCCTCAGCTTGGATCGACGCATAAACGCTCAGAGCTCGGTCATAAGCCTGCTGGAAAGTGGTAGAAGGCATTCCAGCTAAATGCGATCCTAACACCAAAGGACAGGTTCTTCTCGTATCGGCGAATGCGTGCCGCTTCGTCGGGAATAATGTGTGGCGCAAAACGAGCCAGAGCCGAGAATTTGTCAGTGTACTCCTGCACTGACATGGTACCCTGTACAAGATTAATGAACTCCTGCTCCTTTTCCCAACGGAGCTCATCAGGATAGAACCTCCTCTTCAAAGCCTCACAAAAGACCGCCCAATTAAACCCAGCCTGGGCTTGAAGAGCAGCTCTAGACAAGGCCCACCAGTTGTCGGCCTCCATCTTCAAGTAGTAGGTGGCAATATCCACCTTCTGTACCTCGGGACAACGGGTAGCCACGAACAGCTTCTCGATCTCCCTAATCCAGCTCTCGAGCGCAACTGGATCTGCCTTGCCATCGTACGTAGGGGGATGATGACGGTCAAAACGATCAAAGACGGACTGGTTGTTCTCACGTGCCTCCGTCAAAGCTAGGATTGCATCCTCGATTCGGCGGAAACGTTGAAGGTCGTTGTTTGCATTCCCGTTCCTGGCCATCTGCAACACAAAAGCATTTTTAATAGCGGCATCTACTACACAAGCCACTTCAAGCAACTACTCCAACACATACAAAAGCAACGTAACCCCCTAAGGTGTCTACCCAACACTCCACTCAAGGTTCTAAGTCAACTTCTACTCACTCATCTAGGAGAGTTGGGAGCGTATTCGCTCTGATACCAACTGTAACAACCCGGATTTTCCAACAAAATAAAATAAGCTTTTAAAAAGGATTTATAAAAGAAAGTGAATATAAATGAATGCCACGGTGGCGGAAAACATCGTGAATCCGAGCTGTCACTCACGCAAACAATCTAATCAAATCAAAATGACAAAGTAGGCCTTGAGGCCTAGCAAAAACGGGGAGTAAATACCCCTTACAGCTCCATAAATGCAACATAAATACGAAATGAAACGGTAAAGTCTAATCAAGTCTATCAAACAATCCCAAATCCACACGAGTAGGCTAGCTAAGGTCCATCCTCACGGCATCCTCACTTATCAATCCCGAACCCGCGCTAACCTGTCGCAAAACATGCAACAGCCACAGTCAGTGGGGAGTAACTCAGACGTCCTCCCAGCCATATCACATCACAATAAAGTTAACAAGTAAATAAAACAGCTCATAAAAATAATAGTAATAATAATAATAACAATAATAACCTCAAGTCGATAAATGGTTAACAATAACACTAGATCAATCTCAATACAACACCACAAGTACCTTACCTGGCCTACGGCCTATGATCAAAGTATAGTCAACAACATCCAAAAATAATAAGGCACAACGTTACCACGATCAATATACAATCTCAACTGTCATCAACAAAGTGACATTCAACAACAACAATCGCAAGAGTAAGCACGGAGTACTGGGCGCTACAAAACACCCCGAACCCTACAAAAGATCCTGACCCTATGGTGGCACTACAAAATGCCTCGAACAATAGTCTAAACTTGGCCAAGCACACCCCTACAAAAGAGTGTGGACAAACAATAACCACCCCTACAAAAGAGTGGCATCCCTACAAAAGGACTTTCGATAACCATAGTCTCAGAGCCACTACAAAATGGATGAGAACCCACGACAGGCGGCACCGTCCTACAAAAGACGTTGTAACTCCTCACGTACGTGCCAGAACAGTACCCGTACGCACACTTAACTCAAGCATACAAACAAATCAATCACAATCAAGTCAATTCAACGATTCTTTAACTTAACAAGGTCAATACAATACGAACTCAAGCCAATCTCAACATGTGTTATAAATCTCAAAACAAATAACAATTTATACGGAGTAAATATGAACGTAAATTACTAAATCAAATAACCAATCCAACGTTATGATCACTAAAATTATGTAAACATTCTTTTTGTAGTACTACACATCACAACATCCAAAACACAAAGTAAATAATTTATATAAATATAGAAATCCCCAACTAGGCTGTGATCATTATCCATCATGTATATCAGTAGTATATACTACGATAACACCATTATTTAACCTATTGCATACATAATACACATATGAACCTAACCATTGTAAGCAAAAGCTAACTTATAATACACGTCCATCCCCCAAACCTTAACCATCTATGTTCTACGCGTAAAAGACAGAGACACGGTCATAATTGTTCGCATACAACCAAGAATTCACAGCTTAAACTCACATAATACTACACGTACACTTTATTGTAACATAATATCGACTAACGTCATCACCGTTACCTTTTCGCGCTAATCCTCAATTGAGTCGTCCACCACGTACGTGTCAGCGTCAGGATCGTCGTGGTTCAGTCCTACGATCGATTAGGGTGAAAAACGAGTATAAATACGAGTTACGATATCAACGGCGATCCGAGCGACAGAGACGAAACGGAGTCTAGCTTACCTTAATGTGAAGAGGATGAAGAGAGGATAATTATGGCGCAAAAACGGAGTAAAACGGTTAAGAAACAAAGAAATAAGGAAGGATTAAAGAGGAGGTGTTAATGGAGGAATAAAGAAGAAGAAGGAGACGACGACGAAGTCAAGAAATGCACGGAGTATTTTTTTTTATTTAACTAATTAGGGTTTCATATATATATATATATATTAATAAGGAGTATTAGGTTATCTTTTACTCTTATAAAAAGTCTAATACTTTTGTTAAACTAAATAAATTTAATTTAACTTTAACCAAATATTGATCCAAATAGTTGAAAACATATAAAATAAGTTAAATGTGTTATTTTATAAAATACTTGTATTAAAATAATGGGTCAAAAATCATAACTTAACCATTTAATTTAAAATATAAAGCAATCATACTAGTTTATAAAAGAAACCGTTTCATAAGTGATTTATTACCTTTAAAATGAAATAGTGTTAAACATACTCTGTAATATTTAAAAGATCATAAATATGATTTTAAACTATTAAATACATATGATATTATGAAAATAAATATAATTTTAAATAAATTTATAAATTAAAATATATTTTAATTTAACTTTAAAAACACGGGGTGTTACAGGTTACCCTTCCCACGGAGTGCACGATCCCAAGAGGACTCCCAGTTCAGTAAGTTCTTTGAGATCCTCAAGAGCTTGCAGGTAAACGTTCCTTTTATTGATTTAATTCGTGAAATGCCTGCTTATGCTAAGTTCATGAAGGAAGTCTTGCTTAGGAAACGGTCTTTGGGTGAGGTAGAGTCAGTCGCTTTTACGGGGGAATGTAGTCGTTTTCTGCAGAGTAACCCTCCCCCTAAGCTGAAGGATCCGGATAGTTTTTCTATCCCCTGCGCTATAGGCACCCACACGATTGATAATGCCCTTTGCGATTTAGGAGCTAGCGTGAGTGTGATCCCTTACTCCATCTGTAAGAAACTTAACATGACATCTTTTAAGTGTACCTCCATGTCTATACAGATGGTAGGCCAGATTCAGATTCTGCGACCTCTAGGTATTTTAGAAGACGTCCCAGTACGGGTTGGAAAGTTCTTTATCCCCGCCGACTTCGTTGTGCTCGACATACCCGAGGATTCCCATATCCCGGTTATCTTAGGACGACCCTTCTTACATACCGCGGGAGTGCTCATTGATGTAGGTAATGGGACTTTGACCTTCACAGTAGGGGGGGAGAAGTTGGTTTTCACTCAGTCGAGTGTCCCGAGATCGCCGATGCAGTTAGAGTCGGTTTGTACTATTGATGCTATACCTCCGTCTCACTCTATTGGAGACACTTTGGAGGTCCTTTCTGTTGTCTCTTCTTGTGCGATGCGTCGCCGAAGCATTTACCGCTACTGGTTTGGGGAGAGGAAAGTGTTGAAGGCTGACCTTCATGCTGCCAGTAATGGGAATGCGAGCCCCACGATTGAGTCGCTCGGAGCACAGGGGAGATATGGTGAGCTGATTCGAGGAGGAATTCCGTGCGTGCTGATATTTGACGATGAGCTGCCTCGAGGAGGCAGGATTCTGCTGCGTTCTGACCACGTTACGACAAGCGAGGTGGTTGCAAATGGCCAATGTCCTTGGCCTCCGTATACTTGATTTCTAAAGCTGTGAAGAGTCGTGCGGGACTATAAACCAGCGCTTCCGGGAGGCAACCCGATGACATTGTACTTTTTATTAGCACTTGTACTTTGTTTGGTTTGCTTTTTACGACATTTTGTGGTTTGATTTTGAGCGCGTGAGGATGAGGGATTATATGTGATTTTAGCGCGCAGGTACTTTAGGACTTTTGTCCTTAGTATTTTTGAGAAGACGCTACGTGAATGCATCCCAGCCGGTCGACCGGCAGACTCAGGCAAACCGTGAAAATTTGAAACAGGTGAAAAAACGCGAAAAAACGAGAAAAAAGCATGGGAGCCGGCCGGCCGGCCGCCGGTCTGGACCGGCCCCCACGCTCTGCTGCTCCGTTTTGCTTCTTCTTGCGTGCTATGCCGAAGTACCTCGATGTTGGACTGAATTGGACGCACATACGTGGATTTTAGCCGCACTCCACACTTTACTTCGGTTTGGGGGAGCTCCGACTTTATCAAGTGAGCATTCTTTACCCCACTTTACCCTCCTTTTCGCTTTACTTTTCCTTCCCCGTATGTTATGTGTCCTCCTCTGCTTTTGTGGTTACGCTGTTTTCCACATTGAGGACAATGTGTGATTTGGTTTGGGGGAGGGAAACACTTTCGCGTTCATTAGTTCATTTGCATTTAATTTTTGTGCATTTAATTTTTGTGTGCATTTATAAAAAAAAAAAAAAAAAAACAACCAAAAAAAAAAAAAGAAAAACGAAAAAAAGTCACAAATATACGAGTCTTTTTGGTCTGCTTTGTCCTGCTTTATCCAGTTTGGAGAATTGATTAGTACATTAACTTTGATCTTTAGTATCTCCCAGTCGACTTTCTATCTCCTTAGCTTGCGCGATTGGTTTGTTTCCTTTTAATAGATTGCGAGCCTCAACCACTAACCCACTTGTATATGCTTAATTCTTATCGCTTTTCGTTTGTTTACTTTCGACTTTGACATTCGAGCTTGGCAACTGGTTTGTGGAATGCTGGTTTGATTGGTTTGCGGTTTGATTGGAATGATCTCTTATATGTTGGAGCAATGCTTCGATGCTCTCGGAGGGGACTCATTGACTTGAGTAACCACAGTGGCCATGAATTTGGTTGCGACCGGGAGTATGAGCAATGATGTAACCCTTAAGGAAAAATGTATACCCGAGCACGATCTTTACCGAGTGAATGTCAAGCTAAACGGTATTACATACGAGGGATGCTCCACATTTGCGAGAAAAGAATACAGAATACAGAAACAAAAGAAAAGAAAAGAAAAGAAAAAAAAAGGAAATGATTTGGAAAGATTGGATGATGGAAAGTGGTTTGTACTGTTGGCCTTGCTCGAATTGAAAATATCGTCAGTTTTATTTTTGCGTAAGCGTTTGAGGCTAGTGATATAATGTGGTGTGAACGGTTGAGACTTGTGCTCTATTCTCGGTGAAATAGACTTTGGTTGTAATGTTTATGTGCATAGGTCGTCCACTACGAGATACTAACGTGATTAGTTCGTGTCGCTTTGATTTTATCCGATGTTGTTTGCTTGTGGACAAGCAAAGGTTTGGTTTGGGGGAGTTTGATACATGTTATTTATATACGTTTTATGCCCCCGGTTCAGTCGCATTTAGCTGCATTTACTCGTGTTCACTACCAGTTTTATACGCTATTTGCTATGTTTCTCGATACTGCTGCTTTTCATCTACATATCGCAGGTTTTGGTGGTTTTGAGCCAAAACCCGAGTCATTGGAGCATTTTGAGAACCAAGATGAACGATCAGGCTCGAGCGCGAACGAGAGCTCGGGAAATCGAACCAAGGACCAAAGGGATTAAAGCCAAACGAATAAGCAAGGTCCAAGAGGCAAGTATTGGGCTCAAGAGACTAAGAATAACGAGTAAGCAAAGGCCCAAAGCAATGATGGGCTAAGTATGGAAGAGCAAGCAAGCCGGCCCAATTTGTTGGTCAGGCCGGTCTGGCTGGGCCGGCGGCCGGTCTGGACCGGCTCTGACGTTTTTTATACGCGGACTTGTTTTATTTCGTGGTTTATTATATGGAAACTATAAAAATAGAGGTTATGCTTTAATTTCTTAGTTTTAGTTACTGCTTCTTTTATTTTCCTCTCAAAACTCTAAAGACCTTAGTTTAATTTCAAGATTCATCGCTTTGTAACCGTCGGTACTCCGTAAGATTTCAGGTTTTATTTCAATTGCAATCATTCCTATTATTATGTCTTCCCTTATTGTTTTTATTGCTTTAACTTTTAATATGAGTAGCTAAATTATAATTAGGGTTTGAAGGTGATTTGTGATAGTTGATTCAGGACATGTTTTAATTGCTATTTTGATTGAAATTGTGTAAGTTGGTTTCTTCCTACGCGTTTTATTATCAATTGAATTTAGGGACGCCTTTATTGAATTGAATTTAGGTTGTTTCAGTTTAAGATCGAAAGCCTAATTGAAACTAGACTCACGCGTAATTGACAAGTTGAATTTAGTAAGTTGCGAGAGCCCGCTAAATTTGCTTAAGGCTAATATTGACTCGAGAGAGCGTATTCCTAAGCCTAGCCACTTGCATAGCTTCAATTGAATGTTATCTACTTTTGAGTTGAGTTCCTGAATCACTGTGATAATGATCCTGATGCCCTAATCTTCCTCTTTATTGATATTTGTTGATCTGCTCTATTTCTGCTCTAGTTTATAGCTTTTTACAAACCCACTTTTCACACCCGAGTTGAACATGTTATTGCCGACTTTAACTTATAACTGAGCTGTTTCCCTGTGGATACGATCCTTCTTGCTGCTAGCTGCTGTTAGTTGTCTTTTAGGTTTATTTTGACAGGGTGATACGACTTGGCCGTGTCAATGTGCTAAAGTGTAAAATGTGGTTGGGTAAGAGTGTGAAATGTCTAATCTCGCGTAGGAGCGCGCGTGTAAGGGTTGCAATGTTTGGATGCGCTTTGTAAGGATACTTTGTGTTTGAACTCGCCGAGGAGTGTCTATGTAAGATAAAATGCTTGAACTCGCCGAGGAGTGTCTATGTGGGGTAGAATGCTTGAACTCGCGAGGAGTGTCTAAGTAGTTGCCATTGCATACGATTGCCTTCCGTTGAGGGGAAAATGATGTAAAGACTCGTGAAGAGTGTTTGTGCTTATGCTCGGTGATGTTGTTGATACTGGGTCTCGCCGAGGAGCGCAGGTGCTAAGTGGAGAAGTGTTAGTTCGTCGGGGAAGGATGTATATGCATGGTCTAGGTGTAGTTGTAGTTGTTCGGCCTTGTGAAAGAGTGCTGGTGTTTCATCTTGTGAGGGGCGCAGGTGTATGTCCGCTAGGGATTCATCGTCCGAGGGAAATGTATGTGCTCATGTGTCTTATGTCTTGTAGTTGTATAGTGCTGATGTAGATGCTTTGTGTTTATGCTTCGTTGGGGAAGTTGAAGGATGACTCGTTGGTGTATTTGCTACAGCCTACTGGAGAGAATGCTGTAGGGATGTAGGTTAGTGATTTGTGGGGAAGTCGAAGGATATGTCTTGGACTCCGTGGGAAATGTATGTGCAAATGTTATTGTATGTGTTGGTTTTCTGCTCGGGAACATGATGTTTAGAGGGGACTCGCGAGGAGTGTACGAGTTTTTGTAATTGCTTTGCCTTAAGACTTGTTGTGGAGTGTTGATGCTTTAAGGACTCCTTTGGGGGATGCCTGTATAAGTGTGTGAACTTCATGGGGAGGAAGTAATACTCCGTAGGGATGTATAAAAGAGGTGGGGACTCGTGAAGAGTGTTTGTGCTCCTACTTCTGTACCGTGTGTTTGTAGGTTTATATCCGTATATAGACCTTAAAAACACTGGATTATAATGAAAACTTTTACAAGATTTAAAGTCATAAATCAAAATTGCATAACATAATAAAAGAATAAGAATTAACCTTTTAATCCTTAACAATTGGCCTAAGATCAATACCAAAAGTATGGTACCTCCTAATCGAAACACCCAAGATGATATTAAGATATGCCCTTGAATTGCTAGAAAAGTTAGAGGAGAAAACTGATTTTCTCTCTAGGTTTTGTGTTGTGTGCTATGTGGAATTGTAATTAGGTTAGATGAGATTTAGGAGAGTAATTAGATTAACTAGAGAGGAAGAAAACAAGTCCTCCTACCCTTCTAATTCACACGTCCAATTATAAGGGAAGTGGGCTCTTCCACTTCTAAATTTACAAGCCCAAAACTAATAATATGTTTAACCCATTTAATTAGTTTTCTTAAGCTTTTAATATATAATGTAATTATAACATCCTTATATTATAATAAATCATAAATATCCTTATATTTATAATTTACTAATTAATTATAACTGATTAAAATTAATTAGCCTACATTATACATGATAATTAAATATAACCTTTTATATTCAATTCACGAATTACAGCTAATTCCTCTCATCTAATATTATTTAATCATTATTAAATAATACATTTGACTAACCTCTGAGTCATATTCGACTAACCGCTTAGTCCACAACACTGACTAACCTTTTCGTCATTAAATAAGGCATCGATATGATTATTTTCTCAAATAATCACATCTCTCAAACACATCCTTTAGGTGTGACTCTTAGGGACCAGTTGATCACCGCCATCTGTATGACAATAACGTCAAACTTATCTAGCAAGCCAACCGTTATTGATAAATGTTAATCAACTGATTAAATATAAAATGTACCCTGTGTACCTTTAGAGATTTATTTATGTTATTGCACTCACTGTGGAGGACACTAACCCCAACAGTGTTAAGTGCTTAATACACGAGTATGGCGGACTGTAAGTGACGCCTTAACCAAGGCATAGCGCATAATGTATGTGCTAGTGTGGAACCCGGGATCGCGTCGAGGGACCCAACTCGGCGTCTTGCATAAGGGCGATTAGGATTAAAAGTTAAAAAAGATTAAGTTAGAAAAACCTTTAAGAACTGTTTGGAGTCGCCACCTAATTATCGCGGAAATTAGGAACCTGCTACCATGTTCTAAGCTAAAAACATGTCCTAAATTTTGGAGCACGCCGACACCCCTAGATCTAAGGCTGTGAAACCAGATTGGATTCGGGGTGAGGGTACTTTAGAAAAAGAGTAATTCAAATAATGATTTATGAAAACCTTTTAGAAAAGCCTATGTAAAAATAGCCTCTACTGACCTAGAAGAATCCGAGTAAGATGATATTTGAGCTAATGTTATCGCTACGTACAAGTGCGAAAAAGATTGTAAAAAGAATGCAGATGCAGATGCAAAAAGATTGATTAAAACCCTCAGTTTAGCATGTTTAACTTGTTAATGAAAACGGTTCAGTTAAAGGTCGAATTCATTGTTAAAGTTGATTTAAATGCAAAATAAGAAGGTGCAAGATGCAAACAATTAAAATAAAGTTCAATTGTCCATTGGTTTATTTTAAAAGGTCGGTTGCTTATGCGACTTTGGCGTGTCATCGGATATGGAGTGTACCCGAAGTAATAAGAACACTTGGAAGGCAAGCGCGCTCGGGTGCCAAAGCCGGGGGGGCGCTAGAGTGTAGTCCCCTTTGTTAGTCCATAGAAAATAAGAAAAAGCTTTGATCCAAGTGGATCGGTACCTACCTTGTCCTGACGCTTCAGATCCGGCAGAGCTTCGCTTCTTGAACTAAAAAAGGAGGATGAATTCAACACGGGATGGTGTGTTGAACTCAAGGATTTGAGTGCTTGAGGCTTTGAGAGAGGGTTGTGAATTGTGGTGTGAATTGTGTGTGTATTGTATGAAGAAATTGTGTGTGGGTGCTAAAACCTAGGAAGAGAGGTTGTAAGAAGAGGGGTTTTCTTGTGTGGAAAACTTGTGAGAATAGGTCGTGCAAAGGGTTGTATATATAGGAGAATAGCCGAGGGAAAATAGGAAACTCGGGGTTAAAACCAAGCTGTGGAACCGCATAGCCTTATGCGGCTCAAAGGAGAAACCGCATAAGGGTTATGCGGTTTGGGTACCTAACCGCATAGGGTTGTGCGGTTTAGGTGGGTGGTTCTAGCTTTGAGATTTCGTATTTCCTTATTCCGATTTGCTAGATCTTGGGAATATTCGGTGTAATCTCCTTGCTTGTGCTCCAAGAAGACCTAATATGATCTTCTAGAGAGTTGTTGAGGGGTTTGGAGTGAGGGCCAAAGGCGGGTTTGGGCTCGGTTCTGGGCCCGAGCCCTGAAAATGTAAAAAGGGTGCATTTTGTAGGATTTTGTGAAATAAGATAAGACGTGAGGTTGTATTTTGTGTGAGAGGGGGCTAAATAGCGGTTTTAGCTACCGGGCCTAAATTTAGGAATTTAGGAATGCTGAATTAGACCTTGTTAATGTAAATGGGCTAATTGTAGTGCAAATGCGAAGCTCATGCCAAATGAAGCAGGTCGTGGACCAAGCTAGACTCCAAATGGACAAAATGAACGTTTATTTAAATGCGATGTGATGCGACCTAAATCATTTTAACATTTCAAAACGACTCAAAATGAATTCGACATTAGTTAGAACCGTTTAAGTTAGCGTTAAAACATGCGTAATAAAAGTCCGTGTTACATCACAGGGTTTTGTTTGGGAGGGTACGGATATGGGTATCCACAGAGCCCCCAGTTTGACTGAGCTCGGACTAGAGCGTTAGTCAAACTCCACGACCATATCCGGACCATTACAGTCTCGATATGATCAGCGGAACGATGCATGTGTCCATGGGTGAGACGAGGACTTCGAACCGGGCTATGCGGGGCGGGACGTGCGCATTTTAAGGACTTGGCTGTCCGTGCATGTTATAAGGGCCTGCCGACCTGCTGAATGCCGTTTGTTGATGCCCTGTAGTGCTGTCGTCGTTGCTGATGCCTTTGATGCCGTTTGCTTGTGCTGACGCCGTTGCTGATGTTGATGTCGTTTGTTGATGCTGATGCCGTTGCTGATGTCGTGCTAGGTCTCGCCAAGGAGCGCAGGTGTTTGGAAGAGTGTTAGTTCGCCGAGGAAGGATGTACATGCATGGTCTCGCCGAGGAGTGTAGGTGTAGTTGTGGTTGTTTGGTCTCGTGGGAGAGTGATCGTGTTTCGTCTTGTAAGGGGTGCAGGTGTATATTTGCCGGGAGTTATGGTCCGAGGAAAGTGTATGTATTCATGTAGACTGCTTCGTGTCATTGCGGATGTGTTGGCGTTTTGTAGTTGATGTAGGTGCTTGGACTTGCTGGATGTGCTGATGCAGACGCTTGGTGTTTATGCTCCGATGTTGAAGGATGACTCGTTCAAGAAGCTTTGTAGAGGTGTATCTGCTGGGAAGAATGTCGCAGGGATGTAGGTTAGTGATTTGCTGGGGGAGTCAAAGGATATGTCTTGGACTCCGTGGGAAATGTCTGTATAGGTGTGTGGATTCCATGGGGAGGAAGTAATACTCCACAGGGACGTGTAAGAGGGTGTAAGGACTCATGAAGAGTGTTCGTGTTTCTGCTTCTGTACCATGTATTAAATGCTTAGTACACGAGTATGGCGGACTGTAGGTGACGCCTCAACCAAGGCATAGCGCATAATGTATGTGCTAGCACTTGTGGCGGACTGTAGGTGACGCCTTAACCATGAAAGCTTGCGTGTATGAAGAAAAGTGGGGAGAAGACGTGGAATAGAACATGCTTTGGAAATTGCCTGTAGACTAGTGACTCTTCCGGGGAATCCCTTATCAATTGGCGACTTCAAGCTTGAACTCATTCGCACATGTCGCGGTTTCGAACCCGGAAAAATTCGAACTCGCGATTTTTCTTTCGAGATCTTCAATTTCGCTTGCTTCGACCATGAAACGTGGTATCATTGTGATTCGTTTGGATTCGTATGATACATGTCTCTTGGACTTGGAATGCATGGTGCTTGGGATATTTCTTGGATATGTTAGGGTGTTTGGTGCTAGGACGTTTCTTGATGCTAGGACGTTCCTTGGATGTTTCTTGCACGTTCGGGTGCTTGTTTTTTGATGCACACATGAAAGTGTTGTGCTTGTAGCGTGCATGCTCGTTTCTTGATATGGGTGTTTATGGCATGCGAAAAATTATCCTATTTTTCGTTGTAAAGGCTTGATTCTTTGATAGGAAGCGTCAGCCCCCAATTGTCTTGATCATGGTGTCGGTGTGTGTGAGCCCCCAGGTGGGTGTATGCGAAAAATTATCCCATTTTTCGTGATAGGATGGGTGTATGTGAGCCCCCAGTTTGACTGAGTTATGATGTATAACGATAGTCAAACTATGTGAAGAAGGCTGTTAGGCGTTAGGATAAGGGTGTTTTTGGATTACGCCCTCGAGTTTGACTAGGTTTGGTATGAAAACTAAGTCAAAGTGTTGTGGATGATGTTCTTGGAGAAAGAGTTTTTGAGTTACCCCCTCGAGTTTGACTAAGTTTTGAATGGCGAGTCAAAGTGGGGTGCAGGATGTGCATTGGGAGGAGTTTTTAGGTTACCGCCTCGAGTTTGACTAAGTTTTGAATGAAAACTGAGTCAAAGTGAAGAGTATGGTGTTTAGTTTTGAGATTTCCCCGTAGTTTGACTTAATGGAGAAAAATGTAGCGTGGGTGGAGCAGGCGGTCTAGCTGTGTCAGAGTCGTGCCGAGATGGCTCGGGTTCGGCGTGACCTTGACGAGTATCGTCGTCGTCATCCTTAGTTGTCTAGTTAATCTTGTGTAATAAGGATTGTGTGAACCCTTCCTTACATGACTTTGTTGTAGCTTCGCTTGAATTTTGCAGTTGCTTTTTGTCGTCCTTCGCCTAGTCTTTGTGTTGTGCTTCCGTGGACCTGCGTAGTTAGTAGGCTCGGGTTTGAAAGTGAAATGATTCCCGATTGGGATGTTTAGATTAGAATGCTTTTGTTGAAAAATCATTTTAGTGAAAGATTCATTTTAGTTGTCGAAATGAGCTTTAAAAATGAACGTTTGAAATGTCGTTTGTTAGGCTTCATGCAAGATGAAAGAGTGTTTTGACGTTGTGGGCTCGAGCTAGAGTTGTGAGGACCGTGGAGGGTTACTTGAGTGTGAAGGTTGAAAAGCCCCCAGTTGTCGGGAGAATCTCATGACAACGCGGAGTGGGATGTAGTGCTAAATTCGGTTGTGCTTTGCGTAAGTTGCCTACGTATCCACGAATGTGGAATCAAACCGGCGTAGTTCGATAGAGCTTTCGCGCAAAATGTGTTAACTCGGGTGAGTTAAATTCGAAGAATGCTGTTACTCAAAATGTATTAACTCGAGTGCCGAGTTAAATTTTTGGAAAAGCTTAGACTTCGAAGATTCGAGATGCATTTCAAGGATTTGAGATGCGTTTTCGAAAGATACATTTTGATTGTGCGAAAGGGTGTCTTTTTGCAAAGTGAAGTGCAAAAGTATTTTTATATTAACTCAAGTGTTGAGTTAAATATCGAAGGTGATTAGCTAATTTGAGGGTGCATGTTTGAAAAAGCGTGTCGTGTCTGAAAAGTTTTGAAAGGAGCGGTTTAAATGTCGCTAAATTGTTTGATTGGAAGTGGATTGACTTGATATCCGAGCCAATGTTTATGGGATGCTTAAAATGCCGAAAGGTTTGAAAAACAAAAACGAATCGTATGTGTGACTCGAGACTCGACATTGATAGGGATGTAAGTGACTGTGACACGTGCATCGGTAAAGCCCCCGGCTTGGCGACTCGTGGTTGCTTCAATGGCATGCTGTTATTCCTGCAAAATGAACAAGGTTAGATGAAAAAGTAGAGTACTACTCCTAGGTCTAGCACGACTTTGTCTCGACGTAGTCGTTTTAACGCCTCGATAAAGAAACAGCTTGCCTTTGATTTTTGTGGATTTTTGTGGAGATGTCCTTGACTTTGGAAGCTTTAGACATAGGGATGTTTTGTGTAAAAAGGGTTGGTTGAGCTCAAGTGAGCGGCCTACGTATCCGTGGGTTCGGAATCAAACCTAGCGTAGTTCGAAAGGGATGTGTTTGTTTTGGTAAGGTGGTGTTTATGTGGAAAGGTGCGTGTTTAGGGACCCGCCGGTCCAAAAGGGGTGTTTATGTGTTTAACCTTGATAGTTGCATCCTAAGGGTGGGTTCTCCTTAGTCGATCTAGGCTGTTTGTTGCTTCTGTCGAGTCTTCGATTTGGACTTTACAAAGACTTGGCCACTTGTTTCTAAGCGTCGGTACTTCTTGCCCTTGGGGTTTCGGCCCCTTACTTATTGATTTCTAAGCTTTTGGCTTCTAAGCTTTTGACTTTTTAAGCTTTCTTGAGCTTTGACTTCTTGAGCTTTTGCTTGATTGTTTTACCCCTTGATTCGGAGTTTTGAGATTTTTCCTTTTTGGTGACTTTGGTTTTTGACCTTTGTACCTTGTATTCCCGTTTGGTTTGAGAATATCCCACGCCCTGTATGGCTTGGGCTTGAGCTCGGACCTTGCTAAAACCTGTGGCTCGGTGGTCAGTCGTGATCATGTGTCTATCACGCCGGGCTCCTCTGACAAGTTCGTTTGCTTATTAGGCACGCGATCGAGTACGCGGAGGGCGATCCAGGAATACTCGTACTTTTGGTCGCGATCAAATTCATGACCACTGTGGAGCTCCAAATTAATGGATCCTCCTCCAAGAGCAGCGGAGTAGTAGACCACAGGTAGACTGGTGAACCTTAGATGTTTAGTCGTCGGAACCTTCTTTGTCTTTGTGTCTTTGATTTAGTTGTTGACTTCGACCTTCGTACCCGGCCTAGATCTCCTTCGGATTGCTACTCCTAGGATGCAATGTATGTTGGTGTAAAATGTGTTTTCTATGAAAAAGATGGGTAAAAAGGAAGTTGGGTTGTAGGCGAACTTATTCCTTTATCGATATGTTAAAGTGTCGTACGTCAAAGACTCGATTATCCTAGACTGACGGAGATTGACTCGATGCTTAAAAAACTCGACCCGTATTTAAAAGACTCGAATTGCTTGAGGGGATCCGCCAGATCATCAATGGTGCTTGAGTGGACGCCTTGTCGGTTGCTTTGTGATGCACGTGTCGTGGGTACACGTCGATGCCCACGGTGTCGAGACTCGATTAACGCATACTTTGAAACGGTTTTGTTTTGATGAAAGTGAAAGGGCGTTTCGAGTTAAAATGTGTTGTCACATTTCGACTCTGTGCAATAGAGGGTTCAAGGTAGTGATGAGCTACTTGAACCGAGGGTGCTTCGAAAATGCGATGGAAACGGTAGTGCCCGTTTTCATGCATTTACTTAAGGTAGAGTTAAACCGAAGCGGCTAGAGCCACTTGGTCCGACATCAAAAGTGCTCGGGATTGAGTTTGCGCATTGTGTTTTGTGTTTTTGCGAAAAGAGGAATGCCTATTCCTAGAAGGTTTTGGGCTAGCGAAAACTTTCGAAAAATGCTTATACTGAAAAGGAAAAGGCCTTGAGCCGTGAAACTCCTCGAGAATGGGCTGACATCCTCGGGTTTGAAAAGAGCTTTGCGATAAAAGGGTTGTGATGGCCGCGGGCCATGCGGCCGATGTTGAGCTAGAAATGTTTCAAAACGTTTCATACTCGACGATGTTTGGTGATAGAAAGCTAGAAGTTTATGTTAACGGTGTGTTGCTAAGATCCTATTGGCGGATGCTTGAAATGGCGTTTAAGCTATTTGAGTCGAAGGTGTCAAAATGTGATGAGGACGAGCTTGTTCGTCCACATGGATTTTGTTAGCGGAGAAATGGATCGAGGTGGCTTGAGTCATTCGATCCGATGTTAGAATCCACAAGATTGGGCTTGGCCATTCTTGGGTATGGCGAGGGATGCTACTTACTGGGCTGGTTTGACAATGAGTCGTTTGAAAAGATTTTGTTAAGGAAGGTTCGAAAAGGTCAAGGGCCGTGAGTTCGCTTTGAAAGACTCACCAAGGATGTGTTCGCATTCTTGGGTTATGCTTTGTGAAAAAGCATGTGATAAATGGGTTAGGATGACCGCGGGTTATTTAATCCATCTATGTTTTCAAAGGCTTAGGGAAAGTGAATTTTGTGTTGGGTTGCTCACAATGTTTGCAATGTGTTTAATTAACGATTGTTCATTCGTTAGTTCATTCTTATCGCACGGATTTTTATGTTGTGTTGTTCGATTGTTTTGTTTAATTTTTGTCTGTTGTTCATTGTTTATTTGTTTGTTTTTAGCTTGAGACGAGACATAAGCAAACTTATTCGTATTATTCATTAAAGAAGAATTGTTTGACAAATCATAAAAAGTCTAAGCTAAAACTAGAAGGTGGGTCGACAGGTGACCCGACACCTAAAGGATTAGATCCTAAGAGGATTTCTTCTTCTTTGCGATCGCCAATGCTTCCGCTCTTGCCATCTTCCTTTTAGGTTGTGATGGCTTGCGTTTTATGGGTGCATCTACGCTTGTTAGTTTATTCTCTATGCCTGCGTTAGGGGTTGAGTTGTTTTCGGGCATGGCAAAGTCAGAGTGATCTATGGGAGGAAGTGGTCCTGTGAAGATCGTGTGGTTGTATGGAGGGTAATCTTTGCTGGATGGTTTGGGTTGCATGGTAAAAGAGTTAATCTTTTCGTCACCCTGGATCGTGGCTTGGTTGGACATAGGCCATTCGTTCCCTTTATCGTTGAACGAAGCGTCAATGATTTGATTGTCGCTTGGTTTGATATTGTTGGAGCAGTTCGTAATGGGAGGTGATCCCACGAAGATTGCGTGGTCGGCGAAAGGGTTATCGTCGTTGGACGGTTTGGACGGTTGAGACGGTTTGTCGAGCTTTCCTTGGTCGATGAGATCTTGGATGGCGTGCTTCAGTTTGAAGCAGTCTTCTGTGTCGTGGCCTTTGCCTCTGTGGTATGCACAGTAAGCATTTGAGTTCCAAAGTTTTGGCTTTTTGTCCTCGGGTGGCTCGTTGGTAGGCCCGATTGGTTGTAGGTAGTTGTTTTCAACCAACCTATGGAATGCCTTAGTGTAAGGTATGAAGTTCCTATAGCTTTTGGTTGCGAATGCGTCAAAGCTACCCACAGTGCAGTTTTCCACGCTCTTGGTCGCGTAAGGAGACTTTGGTGAGTTATCTTGGTGGGTGTTGTCGGTGTATCTGGCCATGACGTTAGTCCTGAAGTCGTCCTCGATTTGAGTGCCGACCCTGACGAGTTGTTTGAAGTCTTGGATGTTGTTGTACCGCATGTGTAATTGATACATGGGTCGTAGGTTGTTTATGAACTTAGACACAAGTTCGTCCTCATGCGGACGATCTGGAATTTGTGCGCTTAGCTTTTCCCATCGAGAGAGATACTCGGTGAAGCCTTCGTTATCCTGTTGGTTAAGGGCCTCGAGAGTGTGGATAGAGGCCTGTTTGTCGGTCTTGTCTTTGATACGTTGTTCCAAACGTTTTATCTCGGTCTTATGGTGGTTCAAGAGGCGTTCGAGGTCATCGGTCAGCTTTGTGACTTGGTCACGGAGTGCGTTAACTTCGTCATTGCCGGCCATTTTGCGGGTGTAGGTTCGTTTTTTGTAAGGGATTACTATGCGATTCTTAGTACGGAAAGTATCCAGCTGAGGCCTACATTTCACTTCGTATATTAGTGAAACGACTCGACCCACTAGACTCACGTACATTCTAGGCGTTCATTTTTAGCTCATTTTTTTGTGTAGAAGGACCCTTTATGCTTTGAAAAGAGGAGATTTTCGAAAAGGTTTTAGCTGAAGGAAGTTTTTGAGGCGAGGATGCGTGCGGACATCTCGTCTCGAAGTTGAAAGGTGTTAGCTTTGTCGAGCCCATCTAACGGTTCATCGTTAAGGGCTCGAGCCTAGGTGGGTGAAAGGGGTTTGACTTGAGAGTGGTTAGCTAGTTGAGTCGTGGATGTTGAGAATGGATTAGGTTGTGTGGCGTGTATCTAGTTAGACCTACTAGGTTCAATGTTCATTTTAGGCGTTCATTTTAGCTCATTTCAATGTTTTGAAAGACCTTTTAAGCTTGAAAAAAGAGATTTTCGAAAAGTTTTGGCTAAAGGAAAGCTTTGAGACGAGGATGTGTGCGCACATCTCGTCTCGATGTTAAAAATTTTGCTTTGCACCCGTCGAACTAGTATCGGTGATTTGCCGAGGTGAGCTCGAGTTCGGATGTGTAAAAGAGAAAGGATTCGACTCGAGAGCGGTTAGCAAGTCGAGTCGAGGATGTTAAAAGTGGAGTCTAGGCCGTATGACCTAGAGGAATAAATTCACGAGCTCGGGTTTTAATCCTTTGCTCGGGTTTTTGCTTGTTAGTGAAAAAGGAAATTTTGAAAAAGTTTGTTTCAAAAATTCGCGATAGTTTTGTTTGAAAGGTGTTAGATGTTAGGTTCGTTTATCTTGAAAAGTTTAAGCGAGTTTTCGAAGATATGAATGCAAATGCTCGTTTTGAAAAGGACCATGGAGTGCATGGCCTCGAACTCGTACGTATGACTCAAAAAGGGTGAAAATGGTCAGTCGGGTACACCTCCAACTACCTCGAGTACGCTTTGGCAGATACTTAACCCCTTTATTTCCTTACGCCGGAGCGATAGGTTTTCTAAAGGGAGCACTGGGGCGGTCGAGATAGCCGTTTACGGCAAGCCGTGGAGGGGAGAGAGGAAAGTTAGTCCTGCACGTGCTTTATCGAGTGGACAAGCCTGCGTGTTGGAACCACCTCTCAAGGGTGCAAAGGGTGCCTAGATTCCAAAAGGAATGGACTCTAAACGAATGTGCATAGCTCAAATATGTATACATGGATTGTTCAAGGCTTTCAAGTTTCACCTCTTTATTTTTAAAAATAAAAAGCTAGTTTTAAGTTTTAAAAATAAAATCTCCCCAGCGGAGTCGCCAAACTGTGGAACCCGGGATCGCGTCGAGGGACCCAACTCGGCGTCTTGCATAAGGGCTATTAGGATTAAAAGTTAAAAAAGATTAAGTTAGAAAAACCTTTAAGAACTGTTTGGAGTCGCCACCTAATTATCGCGGAAATTAGGAACCTGCTACCATGTTCTAAGCTAAAAACATGTCCTAGATTTTGGAGCACGCCGACACCCCTAGATCTAAGGCTGTGAAACCAGATTGGATTCGGGGTGAGGGTACTTTTGAAAAAGAATTATTCAAATAATGATTTATGAAAACCTTTTAGAAAAGCCTATGTAAAAATAGCCTCTACTGACCTAGAAAAATCCGAGTAAGATGATATTTGAGCTAATGTTATCGCTACGTACAAGTGCGAAAAAGATTGTAAAAAGAATGCAGATGCAGATGCAAAAAGATTGATTAAAACCCTCAGTTTAGCATGTTTAACTTGTTAACGAAAACGGTTCAGTTAAAGGTCGAATTCATTGTTAAAGTTGATTTAAATGCAAAATAAGAAGGTGCAAGATGCATACAATTAAAATAAAGTTCAATTGTCCATTGGTTTATTTTAAAAGGTCGGTTGCTTATGCGACTTTGGCGTGTCATCGGATATGGAGTGTACCCGAAGTAATAAGAACACTTGGAAGGCAAGCGCGCTCGGGTGCCAAAGCCGGGGGGGCGCTAGAGTGTAGTCCCCTTTGTTAGTCCATAGAAAATAAGAAAAAGCTTTGATCCAAGTGGATCGGTACCTACCTTGTCCTGACGCTTCAGATCCGGCAGAGCTTCGCTTCTTGAACTAAAAAAGGAGGATGAATTCAACACGGGATGGTGTGTTGAACTCAAGGATTTGAGTGCTTGAGGCTTTGAGAGAGGGTTGTGAATTGTGGTGTGAATTGTGTGTGTATTGTATGAAGAAATTGTGTGTGGGTGCTAAAACCTAGGAAGAGAGGTTTTAAGAAGAGGGGTTTTCTTGTGTGGAAAACTTGTGAGAATAGGTCGTGCAAAGGGTTGTATATATAGGAGAATAGCCGAGGGAAAATAGGAAACTCGGGGTTAAAACCAAGCTGTGGAACCGCATAGCCTTATGCGGCTCAAAGGGGAAACCGCATAAGGGTTATGCGGTTTGGGTACCTAACCGCATAGGGTTGTGCGGTTTAGGTGGGTGGTTCTAGCTTTGAGATTTCGTATTTCCTTATTCCGATTTGCTAGATCTTGGGAATATTCGGTGTAATCTCCTTGCTTGTGCTCCAAGAAGACCTAATATGATCTTCTAGAGAGTTGTTGAGGGGTTTGGAGTGAGGGCCAAAGGCGGGTTTGGGCTCGGTTCTGGGCCCGAGCCCTGAAAATGTAAAAGGGTGCATTTTGTAGGATTTTGTGAAATAAGATAAGACGTGAGGTTGTATTTTGTGTGAGAGGGGGCTAAATAGCGGTTTTAGCTACCGGGCCTAAATTTAGGAATTTAGGAATGCTGAATTAGACCTTGTTAATGTAAAAGGGCTAATTGTAGTGCAAATGCGAAGCTCATGCCAAATGAAGCAGGACGTGGACCAAGCTAGACCCTAAATGGACAAAATGAACATTTATTTAAATGTGATGTGAAGCGACCCGACTCATTTTAACATTTCAAAACGACTCAAAATGAATTCGACATTAGTTAGAACCGTTTAAGTTAGCGTTAAAACATGCGTAATAAAAATCCGTGTTACATCACAGGGTTTTGTTTGGGAGGGTACGGATATGGGTATCCACAGAGCCCCCAGTTTGACTGAGCTCGGACTAGAGCGTTAGTCAAACTCCACGACCATATCCGGACCATTACAGTCTCGATATGATCAGTGGAACGAAGCATGTGTCCATGGGTGAGACGAGGACTTCGAACCGGGCTATGCGGGGCGGGACGTGCGCATTTTAAGGACTTGGCGGTCCGTGCATGTTATAAGGGCCTGCCGACCTGCTGAATGCCGTTTGTTGATGCCCTGTAGTGCTGTCGTCGTTGCGGATGCCTTTGATGTCGTTTGCTTGTCTTGCCGAGTTCGCGATGTTGATGTCGTTTGTTGATCGCGATCACGATTCTTGATGTCGTGCTAGGTCTCGCCAAGGAGCGCAGGTGTTTGGAAGAGTGTTAGTTCGCCGAGGAAGGATGTACATGCATGGTCTCGCCGAGGAGTGTAGGTGTAGTTGTGGTTGTTTGGTCTCGTGGGAGAGTGATGGTGTTTCGTCTTGTAAGGGGTGCAGGTGTATATTTGCCGGGAGTTATGGTCCGAGGAAAGTGTATGTATTCATGTAGACTGCTTCGTGTCATTGCGGATGTGTTGGCGTTTTGTAGTTGATGTAGGTGCTTGGACTTCTTTGGATGTCTTTGATGCAGACGCTTGGTGTTTATGCTCCGATGTTGAAGGATGACTCGTTCAAGAAGCTTTGTAGAGGTGTATCTGCTGGGATGAATGTCGCAGGGATGTAGGTTAGTGATTTGCTGGGGGAGTCAAAGGATATGTCTTGGACTCCGTGGGAAATGTCTGTATAGGTGTGTGGATTCCATGGGGAGGAAGTAATACTCCACAGGGACGTGTAAGAGGGTGTAAGGACTCATGAAGAGTGTTCGTGTTTCTGCTTCTGTACCATGTATTAAATGCTTAGTACACGAGTATGGCGGACTGTAGGTGACGCCTCAACCAAGGCATAGCGCATAATGTATGTGCTAGCACTTGTGGCGGACTGTAGGTGACGCCTTAACCATGAAAGCTTGCGTGTATGTAGAAAAGTGGGGAGAAGACGTGGAATAGAACATGCTTTGGAAATTGCCTGTAGACTAGTGACTCTTCCGGGGAATCCCTTATCAATTGGCGACTTCAAGCTTGAACTCAATCGCACATGTCGCGGTTTCGAACCCGGAAAAATTCGAACTCGCGATTTTTCTTTCGAGATCTTCAATTTCGCTTGCTTCGACCATGAAACGTGGTATCATTGCGATTCGTTTGGATTCGTATGATACATGTCTCTTGGACTTGGAATGCATGGTGCTTGGGATATTTCTTGGATATGTTAGGGTGTTTGGTGCTAGGACGTTTCTTGATGCTAGGACGTTCCTTGGATGTTTCTTGCACGTTCGGGTGCTTGTTGTTTGATGCACACATGAAAGTGTTGTGCTTGTAGCGTGCATGCTCGTTTCTTGATATGGGTGTTTATGGCATGCGAAAAATTATCCTATTTTTCGTTGTAAAGGCTTGATTCTTTGATAGAAAGCTGTGGATACCCATATCCGTACCCTCCCACACAAAACCCTGTGATGTAACACGGACTTTTATTACGCATGTTTTAACGCTAACTTAAACGGTTCTAACTAATGTCGAATTCATTTTGAGTCGTTTTGAAATGTTAAAATGAGTCGGGTCGCTTCACATCACATTTAAATAAATGTTCATTTTGTCCATTTAGGGTCTAGCTTGGTCCACGTCCTGCTTCATTTGGCATGAGCTTCGCATTTGCACTACAATTAGCCCTTTTACATTAACAAGGTCTAATTCAGCATTCCTAAATTCCTAAATTTAGGCCCGGTAGCTAAAACCGCTATTTAGCCCCCTCTCACACAAAATACAACCTCACGTCTTACCTTATTTCACAAAACACTACAAAATGCACCTTTTTCATATTTTCGGGTCTCGGGCCCAAAACCGAGCCCAAACCCGGCCTTTGGCCCTCACTCCAAAGCCCTAAGCATCACAAAATATTTCAGGAATATCCTAGCTGCTTTCTTGAGCCACACGTCCAAGATTATCACATAATCTTTCAAAGATATTATGCAACCGAAACTTGGAAAGCAGCCCTAAAACCAGACCACCAAACCGCATGACCTTATGCGGTTTGGGGTGGCAACCGCATAAGCCTATGCGGTTTGCCCTGGCAACCGCATAAGGCTATGCGGTTCCTCGGCCTGGTTTTATCCCCATCTTTCCTAATTTCCCCGAGGTTTTTAGTATATATAGAGCCCTATACCCCGACCTCAAAGAGACAATTTCTTCACAGCTTTTACAGCATACACACTCTAAAACTCCCTCAAAGCCTCAAGCACTCAAAACCTTGAGTTCAACACACCATCCCGTGTTGAATTCATCCTCCTTTTTAGTTCAAGAAGCGAAGCTCTGCCGGATCTGAAGCGTCAGGACAAGGTAGGTACCGATCCACTTGGATCAAAGCTTTTTCTTATTTTCTATGGACTAACAAAGGGGACTACACTCTAGCGCCCCCCCGGCTTTGGCACCCGAGCGCGCTTGCCTTCCAAGTGTTCTATTTACTTCGGGTACACTCCATATCCGATGACACGCCAAAGTCGCATAAGCAACCGACCTCTTAAAATAAACCAATGGACAATTGAACTTTATTTTAATTGCATGCATCTTGCACCTTCTTATTTTGCATTTAAATCAACTTAAACAATGAATTCGACCTTTAACTGAACCGTTTTCGTTAACAAGTTAAACATGCTAAACTGAGGGTTTTAATCAATCTTTTTGCATCTGAATCTGCATCTTTTTACAAACTTTTCGCACTTGTACGTAGCGATAACTTTAGCTCAAATATCATCTTACTTGGATTGTCCTAGGTCAGTAGAGGCTATTTTTACATAGGCTTTTCTAAAAGGTTTTCATAAATCATTATTTGAATTACTCTTTTTCTAAAGTACCCTCACCCCGAATCCAACTGGTTTCACTGACCTTAGATCTAGGGGTGTCGGCGTGCTCCAAAAT